>JAECXP010000224.1:0-1202500 GCA_018152965.1 Scaptomyza pallida
TAATACACCTAAAGTCTTGTTTTACGATCTAGATTAATACTGCATTTAAATAAATACAAAATAAAGACACTTAATTCTTAGTCGAATTTCATGTCAATTTTTTTGTGATCCCGACCTTCAAAGGAATTAGAAATCTGATTGCCATAACTTCTTCCAAATTAGCCTGATTTTCAAATGCAATACACCAAAAGTCTTGTTTTACATGATCTAGATTAATACTGCAAAATTTAAATAAATACAAAATAAAGAAACTCCATCTTTAGTCGATTTTCATGTCAATTTTTTATGACCGATACCCGACCTGGGTGTGATAACGGAAATTCCGATTGCCATAACTTCTTCAAAATTAGCCCGATTTTCATATGCAATACACCAAAAGTCTTGTTTTTTACGATTCTAGATTAATACTGCATTTAAATAAATACAAAATAAAGAAACTTAATTCTTTAGTCGATTTTCAGTGTCAATTCTTATGACCATACCCGACCTGGTGATAGATTCCTTATGACCATATCTAACTGGGCGTGAAGAATTCTTGCCATTACTTTTTCAAAATCAGCCCGATTTTCAAATCCAATACACCAAAAGTCTTGTTTTACCGATCTAGATTAATACTGCATTTAAATAAATACAAAATAAAAGACACTTAACTTTTAGTCGAATTTTATGTCAATTTTTTATGACCGATACCTGACCTAAGTGAAACGGAAACGGATTGCCTAACTTTTCCAAAATTAGTTTGATTCTTTCATATACAATATTAACACCAAAAGTCTTTTTTTACAATCTAGATTAATACTGCATTTAAATAAATACAAAATACAGAATCTTCATTTTAGTCGATTTTCATGTCAATTTTTTATGACCGATACCCGACCTGGGCGTGATACGGAAATTCCGATTGCCATAATCCTTCAAAATTAGAATCCGATTTTTCAAATGCAATACACAAAAAGTCTTGTTTCACGATCTAGATTAATACTGCATTTAAATAAATACAAAATAAAGACACTGAATTTAATTTTTAGTCGAATTTCATGTCAATTTTTTCATAACTTCGTCAAAATAAGCTCGATTTTCACATGTAATACACCAAAGGTTTTGTTTTACAATCGAGATTAATAATTTTGCATTTAAATAAATAATAAAATAAAGACACTTAATTTTTTAGATCGATTTTCATGTCAATTTTTTATGACCGATACCCGACCTGGGCGTGAAACGGAAATTCCGATTGCCATAACTTCTTCAAAATTAGCTCGATTTTCATATGTAATACACCAAAAGTCTTGTTTACGATCTAGATTGATTACTGGCATTTAAATAAATACAAAATAAAGAAACTTAATTTTTGGTCGATTTTCCTGTCAATTTTTTATGACCGATACTCGACCTGACCAAGTGTGATATGAATACGGAAATTCCGATTTTGCCATAACTTCTTCAAAATTCAAAAGTAGCCCCGATTTTTCTTCAAATGCCAATACACCAAAAGTCTAATCTTTTTTACGATCTAGATTAATACCGCATTTAAATAAATAACAAAATAAAGAAATTTAATTTTCATCTTTTCTGTCAATTTTATGACCGATACCAGGGTGAAAGAATTCCTTGCCTATTTCAAATACCCGTTTATGTACACTTAAAGTCTTTTTTACGATCTAGATTTTCACTGTCAATTTATTTATGACAAAATACCCGACACTTACTTCTTGGGCGGAATTTCACGTCAATTCCTTTCCATAACTTCTTCAAAATTAGCCCGATTTTCATATGTAATGTTCACCAAAAGTCTTGTTTTACAATCTAGATTAATACTGCATTTAAATAAATACAAAATAAAGACACTTAATTTTTAGTCGATTTTCAGGTCAATCTCTTATGACCGATACCCGACCCAACGTGTGATACGGAAATTCCGATTGCCATAACTCTTCAAGGGTTTTAGCCCGATTTTCATATGCAATACACCAAAAGTCTTCGTTTTACGATCTAGATTAATACTGCATTTAAATAAATACAAAATAAAGACACTTAATTTTTAGTCGATTTTCATGTCACTTTTTTTGACCATACCCAGGTTCTACAACTTCCCCAAAATTAGCCCGATTTTCATATGTCACACACCGAAAGTCTTGTTTTACGCCCTAGATTAATACTGGCATTTAAATAAATACAAAATAAAGAAACTTAATTTTTAGTCGATTTCATGTCAATTTTTTATGACCGATACCCGACCTGGGCGTCATACGGAAATTCCGATTGCCATAACTTCTTCAAAATCAGCCCGATTTTCAACTCCAATACACCAAAAGTCTTGTTTGCCGATCTAGATTAATACTAGATTCAATAAATACAGAAAAGAAGACACTTAATCTTTGGTCGATTTTCATGTCAATTTTTATGACCGATACCGACCGTATTGGAAATTCCGTTCCATAACTTCTTCAAAATTAGCTCGATTTTCATATGCAATACACCAAAGTCTTGTTTTACGATCTAGATTAATACCTGCATTTAAATAAATACAAAATAAAGAAACTTAATTTTTAGTCCAATTTCATGTCTATTTTTTACAATCATTACCCTTTAGACACCTGGGCGTGATACGGAAATTCCGGGATACATAACTTCTTGGCCAAAATTAGCCCGATTTTCATATGCAATACACCAAAAGTCTTGTTTTCCAATCTAGATTAATACTGCATTTAAATAAATACAAAATAAAGACACTTAATTTTTAGTCGAATTTCATGTCAATTTTTTTTGACCATACCCGACCTGGGGAAAAAATTCCGATTGCCAGTAACTTCTTCAAAATTAACTCGATTTTCATATGTAATACACCAAAAGTCTTGTTTTACCACCCAGATTAATACTGCATTTAAATAAATACAAAATAAAGAACTTAATTTTTAGTCGACTTTCATGTCAATTTTTTATGACCGATACCCGACCTGGGCGTGAATACGGAAATTCCGGATTGCTATAACTTCTTCAAAATTAGCCCGATTTTCAAATGTAATACACCAAAAGTCTTGTTTTACGATCTAGATTAATACTGCATTTAAATAAATACAAAATAAAAGACACTTAATTTTTAGTCGATTTTCATAACAATTTTCTTATAACCGATACCCGACCTGGCGTAAACGGAATTCGATTGCCTTACCTCTCCCCAAAATTTCAAGCCCGATTTTCATATGTAATACACCAAAGTCTTGTTTTACAATCTAGATTAATACTGCATTTAAATAAATACAAAATAAAGATACTTTTTTTGTCAAAATAAAGTCATTTTACTTTTATCTTTCATGACCGAAACCTGACTAAGGTGAAAGGTTCTTCGCTTACTCTTTCTTTTTTTTTTTTAACTCAAAATTAGCCCGATTTTCATATGTAATACACCAAAAGTCTTATTTTATGATCTAGATTAATACTGCATTTAAATAAATACAAAATAAAGAAACTTATTTTTTAGTCGATTTTCATGTCAGTTTTTTATGACCGATACCGACCTGGGCGTGAAACGGTACTCCTGATTGCCATAACTTCTTCAAAATTAGCCCGATTTTCATATGCAATACACCAAAAGTCTTGTCTTACGATCTGGATTAATACTGCATTTAAATAAATACAAAATAAAGAAACTTAATTTTTAGTCGAATTTCATGTCAATTTTATTGACCGATACCCGACCTGGGCGTGATACGGAAATCCGATTGCCATAACTTCTTCAAAATCAGCCCGATTTTCATATGTAATACACCCAAAAGTCTTGTTTTACGATCTAGATTAATACTGCATTTAAATAAATACAAAATAAAGAAACTTCACTTTTAGTCGATTTTCAGTTGTCAATTTTTTTTCCCCGCGATACGGAAATTTCGATTGCCATAACTTCTTCAAAATTAGTCCGATTTTCAAATGCAATACACCAAAAGCCTTGTTTTACGATCTAGATTAATACTGCATTTAAATAAATACAAAATAAAGACACTTAATTTTTAGTCGATTTTCATGTCAATTTTTTTGCCGACCTGCCTGGGCGTGGGCCGTTGCCATAACTTCCTCAAAATCAGCTCGATTTTCATAGGTAATACATCAAAAGTCTTGTTTTACGATCTAGATTAATACTGCATTTAAATAAATACAAAATAAAGACACTTAATTTTTAGTCGAATTTCATGTCAATTTTTTCATAACTTCTTCAAAATTAGCCCGATTTTCAAATGCAATACACCAAAAGTCTTGTTTTACGATCTAGATTAATACTGCATTTAAATAAATACAAAATAAAGACACTTAATTTTTAGTCTATTTTCATGTCAATTTTTTATGACCGATACCCGACCTGGGCGTGAAACGGAAATTCCGATGCCATAACTTGCCATAACTTCTTCAAAATTAGCCCGATTTTCATATGTAATACACCAAAAGTCTTGTTTTACGATCTAGATTAATACTGCATTTAAATAAATACAAAATAAAGACACTTAATTTTTAGTCGATTTTCATGTCAATTTTTTATGACCGATACCCGACCTGGGCGTGATACGGAAATTCCGATTGCCATAACTTCTTCAAAATTAGCCCGATTTTCAAATGCAATACACCAAAAGTCTTGTTTTACGATCTAGATTAATACTGCATTTAAATAAATACAAAATAAAGACACTTAATTTTTAGTCGAATTTCATGTCAATTTTTTTTACCGATACCCGACCGGGAAGGGGAAAAAAAAAATTTTTATTATAACTTCTCAAAATAAGCTCGATTTTCATATGTAATACACCAAAAGTCTTGTTTTACGATCTAGATTAATACTGCATTTAAATAAATACAAAATAAAGAAACTTAATTTTTAGTCGATTTTCATGTCAATTTTTTATGACCGATACCCGACCTGGGCGTGATACGGAAATTCCGATTTTCCATAACTTCTTCAAAATAAGCTCGATTTTCATATGTAATACACCAAAAGTCTTGTTTTACGATCTAGATTAATACTGCATTTAAATAAATACAAAATAAAGAAACTTAATTTTTAGTCGATTTTCATGTCAATTTTTTATGACCGATACCCGACCTGAGCGTGATACGGAAATTCCGATTGCCATAACTTCTTCAAAATTAGCCCGATTTTCAAATGCAATACACCAAAAGTCTTGTTTTACGATCTAGATTAATACTGCATTTAAATAAATACAAAATAAAGACACTTAATTTTTAGTCGAATTTCATGTCAATTTTTTCATAACTTCCTCAAAATAAGCTCGATTTTCATATGTAATACACCAAAAGTCTTGTTTTACGATCTAGATTAATACTGCATTTAAATAAATACAAAATAAAGAAACTTAATTTTAGTCGATTTTCATGTCAATTTTTTATGACCGATACCCGACCTGGGCGTGATACGGAAATTCCGATTGCCATAACTTCTTCAAAATTAGCCCGATTTTCAAATGCAATACACCAAAAGTCTTGTTTTACGATCTAGATTAATACTGCATTTAAATAAATACAAAATAAAGACACTTAATTTTTAGTCGAATTTCATGTCAATTTTTTTCATAACTTCCTCAAAATTAGCTCGATTTTCATATGTAATACACCAAAAGTCTTGTTTTACGCATCTAGATTAATACTGCATTTAAATAAATACAAAATAAAGAAACTTAATTTTTAGTCGATTTTCATGTCAATTTTTTATGACCGATACCCGACCTGGGCGTGATACGGAAATTCCGATTGCCATAACTTCTTCAAAATTAGCCCGATTTTCAAATGTAATACACCAAAAGTCTTGTTTTACGATCTAGATTAATACTGCATTTAAATAAATACAAAATAAAGACACTTAATTTTTAGTCGAATTTCATGTCAATTTTTTATGACCGATACCCGACCTGGGCGTGATACGGAAATTCCGATTGCCATAACTTCTTCAAAATCAGCCCGATTTTCATATGTAATACACCAAAAGTCTTGTTTTACGATCTAGATTAATACTGCATTTAAATAAATACAAAATAAAGAAACTTAATTTTTAGTCGAATTTCATGTCAATTTTTTATGACCGATACCCGACCTGGGCGTGATACGGAAATTCCGATTGCCATAACTTCTTCAAAATTAGCCCGATTTTCATATGTAATACACCAAAAGTCTTGTTTTACGATCTAGATTAATACTGCATTTAAATAAATACAAAATAAAGACACTTAATTTTTAGTCGAATTTCATGTCAATTTTTTATGACCGATACCCGACCTGGGGAAACGATTCCGATTGCCATAACTTCCTCAAAATTAGCTCGATTTTCATATGTAATACACCAAAAGTCTTGTTTTACGATCTAGATTAATACTGCATTTAAATAAATACAAAATAAAGAAACTTAATTTTTAGTCGAATTTCATGTCAATTTATGCCGAACCCGCCGGGCGGAAAGTTTTTCATAACTTCCTCAAAATAAGCTCGATTTTCATATGTAATACACCAAAAGTCTTGTTTTACAATCTAGATTAATACTGCATTTAAATAAATACAAAATAAAGACACTTAATTTTTAGTCGAATTTCATGTCAATTTTTTATGACCGATACCCGACCTGGGCGTGAACGGAATCCAGCCATAACTTCTTCAAAATTAGCCCGATTTTTCATATGTAATACACCAAAAGTCTTGTTTTACGATCTAGATTAATACTGCATTTAAATAAATACAAAATAAAGACACTTAATTTTTAGTCGAATTTCATGTCAATTTTTTCATAACTTCCTCAAAATAAGCTCGATTTTCATATGTAATACACCAAAAGTCTTGTTTTACGATCTAGATTAATACTGCATTTAAATAAATACAAAATAAAGACACTTAATTTTTAGTCGAATTTCATGTCAATTTTTTATGACCGATACCCGACCTGGGCGTGAAACGGAAATTCCGATTGCCATAACTTCTTCAAAATTAGCCCGATTTTCATATGTAATACACCAAAAGTCTTGTTTTACGATCTAGATTAATACTGCATTTAAATAAATACAAAATAAAGAAACTTAATTTTAGTCGATTTTCATGTCAATTTTTTATGACCGATACCCGACCTGGGCGTGATACGGAAATTCCGATTGCCATAACTTCTTCAAAATTAGCCCGATTTTCAAATGTCAATACACCAAAAGTCTTGTTTTACGATCTAGATTAATACTGCATTTAAATAAATACAAAATAAAGACACTTAATTTTTAGTCGAATTTCATGTCAATTTTTGCGGAATTCCACTGCCATAACTTCTTCAAAATTAGCCCGATTTTCATATGTAATACACCAAAAGTCTTGTTTTACAATCTAGATTAATACTGCATTTAAATAAATACAAAATAAAGAAACTTAATTTTTAGTCGATTTTCATGTCAATTTTTTATGACCGATACCCGACCTGGGCGTGAAACGGAAATTCCGATTGCCATAACTTCTTCAAAATTAGCCCGATTTTCAAATGCAATACACCAAAAGTCTTGTTTTACGATCTAGATTAATACTGCATTTAAATAAATACAAAATAAAGACACTTAATTTTTAGTCGAATTTCATGTCAATTTTTTCATAACTTCCTCAAAATAAGCTCGATTTTCATATGTAATACACCAAAAGTCTTGTTTTACAATCTAGATTAATACTGCATTTAAATAAATACATAAATAAAGAAACTTAATTTTTAGTCGATTTTCATGTCAATTTTTTTATGACCGATACCCGACCTGGGCGTGATACGGAAATTCCGATTGCCCTAACTTCTTCAAAATTAGCCCGATTTTCAAATGCAATACACCAAAAGTCTTGTTTTACGATCTAGATTAATACTGCATTTAAATAAATACAAAATAAAAGAAACTTTATTTTTAGTCGAATTTCATGTCAATTTTTTATGACCGATACCCGACCTGGGCGTGAACGAAATCCGATTGCCATAACTTCTTCAAAATTAGCCCGATTTTCATATGTAATACACCAAAAGTCTTGTTTTACGATCTAGATTAATACTGCATTTAAATAAATACAAAATAAAGAAACTTAATTTTTAGTCGATTTTCATGTCAATTTTTTATGACCGATACCCGACCTGGGCGTGAAACGGAAATTCCGATTGCCATAACTTCTTCAAAAATTAGCCCGATTTTCATATGTAATACACCAAAGTCTTGTTTTACGATCTAGATTAATACTGCATTTTAAATAAATACAAAATAAAGACACTTAATTTTTAGTCGATTTTCATGTCAATTTTTTATGACCGATACCCGACCTGGGCGTGATACGGAAATTCCGATTGCCATAACTTCTTCAAAATTAGCCCGATTTTCAAATGCAATACACCAAAAGTCTTGTTTTACGATCTAGATTAATACTGCATTTAAATAAATACAAAATAAAGACACTTAATTTTTAGTCGAATTTCATGTCAATTTTTTATGGACCGATACCCGACCTGGGCGTGAACGGAAATTCGTTGCCATAACTTCTTCAAAATAAGCCCGATTTTCATATGTAATACACCAAAAGTCTTGTTTTACGATCTAGATTAATACTGCATTTAAATAAATACAAAATAAAGACACTTAATTTTTAGTCGAATTTCATGTCAATTTTTTATGACCGATACCCGACCTGGGCGTGACGGAAATTCCGATTGCCATAACTTCTCAAAATCAAAATAAGCTCGATTTTCATATGTAATACACCAAAAGTCTTGTTTTACGATCTAGATTAATACTGCATTTAAATAAATACAAAATAAAGACACTTAATTTTTAGTCGATTTTCATGTCAATTTTTTTGCCGATACCCGACCTGGGCGTGAAACGGAAATTCCGATTGCCATAACTTCTTCAAAATTAGCCCGATTTTCATATGTAATACACCAAAAGTCTTGTTTTACGATCTAGATTAATACTGCATTTAAATAAATACAAAATAAAGACACTTAATTTTTAGTCGAATTTCATGTCAATTTTTTCATAACTTCTTCAAAATTAGCCCGATTTTCATATGTAATACACCAAAAGTCTTGTTTTACAATCTAGATTAATACTGCATTTAAATAAATACAAAATAAAGAAACTTAATTTTTAGTCGATTTTCATGTCAATTTTTTCATAACTTCTTCAAAATTAGCCCGATTTTCATATGTAATACACCAAAAGTCTTGTTTTACGATCTAGATTAATACTGCATTTAAATAAATACAAAATAAAGACACTTAATTTTTAGTCGAATTTCATGTCAATTTTTTCATAACTTCCTCAAAATAAGCTCGATTTTCATATGTAATACACCAAAAGTCTTGTTTTACAATCTAGATTAATACTGCATTTAAATAAATACAAAATAAAGAAACTTAATTTTTAGTCGATTTTCATGTCAATTTTTATGACCGATACCCGACCTGGGCGTGATACGGAAATTCCGATTGCCATAACTTCTTCAAAATTAGCCCGATTTTCAAATGCAATACACCAAAAGTCTTGTTTTACGATCTAGATTAATACTGCATTTAAATAAATACAAAATAAAGACACTTAATTTTTAGTCGAATTTCATGTCAACCCTTTTTTCATAACTTCCTCAAAATGAGCTCGATTTTCATATGCAATACACCAAAAGTCTTGTTTTACAATCTAGATTAATACTGCATTTAAATAAATACAAAATAAAGTTTTTTTCCCCCCTTTTTAAACTTAATTTTTAGTCGATTTTCATGTCAATTTTTTATGACCGATACCCGACCTGGGCGTGAAACGGAAATTCCGATTGCCATAACTTCTTCAAAATTAGCCCGATTTTCAAATGTAATACACCAAAAGTCTTGTTTTACGATCTGATTAATACTGCATTTAAATAAATACAAAAAATAAAGACACTTAATTTTTAGTCAATTCATGTCAATTTTACCCATAACTTCCTCAAAATAAGCTCGGTTCTATCTATGTAATACACAAAAAGTCTTGTTTGATCCCGATTAATACTGCATTTAAATAAATACAAAATAAAGAAACTTAATTTTTAGTCGATTTTCATGTCAATTTTTTTATGACCGATACCCGACCTGGGCGTGATACGGGAAATTCCGATTGCCATAACTTCTTCAAAATCAGCCGTTTCGATTTTCTATATGCTAATACACCAAAAGTCTTGTTTTACGATCTAGATTAATACTGCATTTAAATAAATACAAAATAAAGAAACTTAATTTTTAGTCGATTTTCATGTCAATTTTTTATGACCGATACCCGACCAGGGCGTGATACGGAAATTCCGATTGCCATAACTTCTTCTAAATTAGCCCGATTTTCAAATGCAATACACCAAAAGTCTTGTTTTACGATTTAGATTAATACCCGCATTTAAATAACATACAAAATAAAGACACTTAATTTTTAGTCGAATTTCTTGTCAATTTTGACCATACCCGACCTGGCGAAACGAAATCTCCTTTTCATAACTTCCTCAAAATTAGCCCGATTTTCATATGTAATACACCAAAAGTCTTGTTTTTATAATCTAGATTAATACTGCATTTAAATAAATACAAAATAAAGACACTTAATTTTTAGTCGATTTTCATGTCAATTTTTTATGACCGATACCCGACCTGGGCGTGATACGGAAATTCCGATTGCCATAACTTCTTCAAAATCAGCCCGATTTTCATATGTAACACACCAAAAGTCTTGTTTTACGATCTAGATTAATACTGTATTTAAATAAATACAAAACAAAGTCCCTTACTTTTTAGTCGCATTTTCATGTCAATTTTTTATGACCGATACCCGACCTGGGCGTGATACGGAAATTCCGATTGCCATAACTTCTTCAAAATCAGCCCGATTTTCATATGTAATACAATCCGCAAGTCTTGTTTTACGATCTAGATTAATACTGCATTTTTAAATAAATAATAATAAAATAAAGAAACTTAATTTTTAGTCGATTTTCATGTCAATTTTTTATGACCGATACCCGGCCTCAGCGTGATACGGAAATTCCGATTGCCATAACTTCTTCAAAATTAGCCCGATTTTCAAATGCAATACACCAAAAGTCTTGTTTTACGATTTAGATTAATACTGCATTTAAATAAATGTACTAAAGAAACTTAATTTTAGTCGATTTTCATATGTCAATTTTTTATGAATCGATACCCGACCTGGGCGGGATACGGAAACCTGATTGCCATAACTTCAAAATTAGCCCGATTTTTCAAATGCATACAATTCAAAAGTCTTGTTTACGATCTAGATTAATACTGCATTTAAATAAATACAAAATAAAGACACTTAATTTTTAGTCGAATTTCATGTCAAATTTTTTCATGTCTTCCTCAAAATAAGCTCGATTTTTCATATGAATAATACACCAAAAGTCTTTCCTTTTACAATCTAGATTAATACTGCATTTAAATAAATACAAAATGCAAGACACTTAATTTTTAGTCGAATTTCATGTCAATTTTTTATGACCGATACCCGACCTGGGCGTGAAACGGAAAAAAAAAAAAAAAAAAAAAATTCCGATTGCCATAACCTTCTTCAAAATTAGTCTGATTTTCACATGTGTAATACACCAAAAGTCTTGTTTTACGATCTAGATTAATACTTTTTTTTTTTTGTATTTCATAAATATTTAAATAAATACAAAATAAAGAAACTTAATTTTTAGTCGATTTTCATGTCAATTTTTTATGACCGATACCTTACCCTAGGTGTAAAACGGAAATTCCGATTGCCATAACTTCTTCAAAATTAGCCCGATTTTCATATACAATACACCAAAAGTCTTGTTTTACGATCTAGATTAATACCTGTATTTAAATAAATACAAAATAAAGACACTTAATTTTTAGTCGATTTTCATGTCAATTTCTGACATACCGATGGTATGAATTCTTTTCATAACTTCCTCAAAATCAGCCTCGATTTTCATATGTCATACACCAAAAGTCTTGTTTTACGATCTAGATTAATACTGCATTTAAATAAATACAATAAATAAAGCACACTTAATTTTTAGTCGATTTTCATGTCAATTTTTTATGACCGATACCCGACCATAATCGTGATACGGAAATTCCGATTGGCCATAACTTCTTCAAAATTAACCCGATTTTCATATGCAATACATGTTCAAAGGTCTTGTTTTACGATCTAGATTAATATCTCCCATTTAAATAAATACAAAATAAAGACACTTAATTTTTAGTCGATTTTCATGTCAATTTTTTTTTGACCGATACCCGACCTGGGCGAAACGGAAATTCCTTGCCATAACTTCCCTCAAAATTAGCCCGATTTTCATATGTAATACACCAAAGTCTGTTTTTCTTTCTTCATTAATACTCCTTTTTATTAAATACAAAATAAAGACACTTTTTTTTTTGTCGAATTTCTTGTCCATTTTTTGACCGATACCCGACCTGGGCGTGAAACGGAAATTCCGATTGCCCTAACTTCTTCAAAATTAGCCCGATTTCGTAGCCCTTTATCTAAAAGTCTTGTTTTACGATCTAGATTAATACTGCATTTAAATAAATACAAAATAAAGAAACTTATTTTTTAGTCGATTTTCATGTCAATTTTTTATGACCGATACCCGACCTGGGCGTGAAACGGAAATTCCGATTGCCATAACTTTCTTCAAAATTAGCCCGATTTTCAAATGCAATACACCAAAAGTCTTGTTTTACGATCTAGATTAATACTGCATTTAAATAAATACAAAATAAAGACACTTAATTTTTAGTCGAATTCCATGTCAATTTTAAAAAATTTTCATAACTTCCTCAAAATAAGCTCGATTTTCATATGTAATACACCAAAAGTCTTTTTTTACAATCTAGATTAATACTGCATTTAAATAAATACAAAATAAAGACACTTAATTTTTTGTCGATTTTCATGTCAATTTTTTATGACCGATACCTGACCTAAGCATGAAACGGAAATTCCGATTGCCATGTCTTCTTCAAAATTAGCCCGATTTTCATATGTGGTCACACCAAAAGTCTTGTTTTACGATCTAGATTAATACTGCATTTAAATAAATACAAAATAAAGAAACTTAATTTTTAGTCGATTTTCATGTCAATTTTTTATGACCGATACCCGACTCCAAGGTGAAAGAAATTCATCCATAACTTCTTCAAAATTAGCCCGATTTTCATATGTAATACACCAAAAGTCTTGTTTTACGATCTAGATTACTACTCGCATTTAAATAAATACGAAATAAAGAAACTTAATTTTTACAGTCGATTTTCATGTCAATTTTTATGACCGATACCCGACCTAGGCGTGAAACGGAAATCCTGACGCTGCTTAACTTCAAAATTAGCCCGATTTTCAAATGCAATACACCAAAAGTCTTGTTTTACGATTCAGATTAATACTGCATTTTAAAAATACAAAATAAAGACACTTAATTTTTAGTCGAATTTCATGTCAATTTTTTTTCTGTTGCCATAACTTCTTCAAAACTAGCCCGATTTCATATGTAATACACCAAAAGTCTTGTTTTACGATCTAGATTAATACTGCATTTAAATAAATACAAAATAAAGAAACTTAATTTTTAGTCGATTTTCATGTCACTTTTTTATGACCGATACCCGACCTGGGCGTGATACGGAAATTCCGATTGCCATAACTTTCAAAATCAGCCCGATTTTCATATGTAATACACCAAAAGTCTCGTTTTACGATCTAGATTAATACTGCATTTAAATAAATACAAAATAAAGAAACTTAATTTTTAGTCGATTTTCATGTCAATTTTTTATGACCGATACCCGACCTGGGCGTGAAACGGAAATTCCGATTGCCATAACTTCTTCAAAATTAGCCCGATTTTCAAATGCAATACACCAAAAGTCTTGTTTTACGATCTAGATTAATACTGCATTTAAATAAATACAAAATAAAGACACTTAATTTTTAGTCGATTTTCATGTCAATTTTTTGACCATACCCACGCTTATTCCTCATAACTTCTTCAAAATCAACTCGATTTTCATATGTAATACACCAAAAGTCTTGTTTTACAATCTAAATTAATACTGCATTTCTAAATAAATACAAAATAAAGACACTCACTTTTTAGTCGATTTTCATGTCAATTTTTTATGACCGATACTCGACCTGGGCGTGAAACGGAAATCCGTCGCATTGCCATAACTTCTTTCAAAATTAGCCCGATTTTCATATGCAATACACCAAAAGTCTTGTTTTACGATCTAGATTAATACTGTATTTAAATAAATACAAAATAAAGACACTTAATTTTTAGTCGATTTTCATGTCACTTTTTTATGAACCACTCGTGAAACGGAACTGATTGCTAGCAACTTCCTCAAAATTAGCCCGATTTTCATATGTAATACACCAAAAGTCTTGTTTTACAATCTAGATTAATACTGCATTTAAATAAATACAAAATAAAGACACTTAATTTTTTAGTCGATTTTCATGTCAATTTTTTATGACCGATACCCTGACCTAAGCGTGAAACGGAAATCCCGATTGCCATAACTTCTCCAAAATTAGCCCCGATTTTCAAAAGGGCCACACCAAAAGTCTTGTTTTACGATCTAGATTAATACTGCATTTAAAAAAATACAAAAATAAAGACACTTAATTTTTAGTCGAATTTCATGTCAATTTTTTCATAACTTCCCAAAATAAGCTCGCCGATTTTCATATGTAATACACCAAAAGTCTTGTTTTACAATCTAGATTCAATACTCGCATTTAAATAAATACAAAATAAAGACACTTAATTTTTAGTCGATTTTCATGTCAATTTTTTATGCGACCGATACCCGACCTGGGCGTGAAACGGAAATCCCGATTGCCATAACTTCTTCAAAATTAGCCCCGATTTTCATATGTAGTACACCAAAAGTCTTGTTTTACGATCTAGATTAATACCGCATTTAAATAAATACAAAATAAAGAAACTTAATTTTTAGTCGATTTTCATGTCAATTTTTTATGACCGATACCCGACCTGGGCGTGCAACGGAAATTCTGATTGCCATAACTTCTTCAAAATTAGCCCGATTTTCAAATGCAATACACCAAAAGTCTTGTTTTACGATCTAGATTAATACTGCATTTAAATAAATACAAAATAAAGACAACTTAATTTTTAGTCGATTTTCATGTCAATTTTTTCTTTATGACCGATACCCGACCTGGGCGTGATACGGAAATCAAAGACAAATAGCTCTACTGCCATAACTTCTTCAAAATCAGCCCGATTTTCATATGTTTAAATACACCAAAAGTCTTGTTTTACAATCTAGATTAATACTGCATTTAAATAATATACAACAGTAAAGCCACTTTAATTTTTAGTCGATTTTCATGTCAATTTTTATACTACCCATCTAGCCTGGGGTGAACGGAAATTCCGATTGCCATAACTTCTTCAAAATTAGCCCGATTTTCATATGCCAATTCACCAAAAGTCTTGTTTTACGATCTAGATTAATACCGCATTTAAATAAATACAAAATAAAGACTCTTAATTTTTAGTCAGATTTTCATGTCAATTTTTTATGACCGATACCCGACCTGGGCGTGAAACGGAAATTCCGATTGCCATAACTTCCTCTAAATTAGCCCGATTTTCATATGTAATACACCAAAAGTCTTGTTTTACGATCTAGATTAATACTGCATTTAAATAAATACAAAATAAAGACACTTAATTTTTAGTCGATCTTCATGTCAATTTTTTATGACCATACCTCATTCGCGTGATACGGAAATTCCGATTGCCATAACTTCTTCAAAATCAGCCCGATTTTCATATGTAATACACCACCAAGTCTTGTTTTACGATCTAGACTAATACTGCATTTAAATAAATACAAAATAAAGAAACTTAATTTTTTAGTCGATTTTCATGTCAATTTTTTATGACCGATACCCGACCTGGGCGTGATACGGAAATTCCGATTGCCATAACTTCTTCAAAATTAGCCCGATTTTCAAATGCAATACACCAAAAGTCTTCTTTTACGATCTAGATTAATACTCGCACTTAAATAACACACAAAATAAAGACACTTAATTTTTAGTCGAATTTCATGTCAATTTTTTATGACCGATATCTACGGTAGAATTCCTTCCATAACTTCTTCAAAATTAGCTCGATTTTCATATGTAATACACCAAAAGTCTTGTTTTACGATCTAGATTAATACTGCATTTAAATAAATACAAAATAAAGACACTTAATTTTTAGTCGATTTTCGTGTCAATTTTTTATGACCGATACCCGACCTGGGCGTGAAAAGGAAATTCCGATTGCCATAACTTCTTCAACTTCAAAATTAGCCCGATTTTCGTGTTATGTAATACACCAAAAGTCTTGTTTTTACGATCTAGATTAATACGGCATTTAAATAAATACAAAATAAAGAAACTTAATTTTTAGTCGATTTTCGCGTCAATTTTTTATGACCGATACCCGACCTGGGCGTGATACGGAAATTCCGGGATTGCCATAACTTCTTCAAAATTAGCCCGCGGGATTGTCAAACAATGCAATACACCAAAAGTCTTCTTTTGACGATCTAGATTAATACTGCATTTAAATAAATACAAAATAAAGACACTTAATTCTCTTGGTCGATTTTCCTCATGTCAATTTTTATACCGACACCCGACCTGGGCGTGAAACGGAAATTCCGTTGACCCATACCCGACCTGGGCGGGAGGATTCCTTGCCTCTTCAAAATTAGCCCCGATTTTCATATGCAATACACCAAAAGTCTTGTTTTACGATCTAGATTAATACTGCATTTAAATAAATACAAAATAAAGACACTTAATTTTTTTAGTCTCGATTTTCATGTCAATTTTTTTGACCGATACTCCGACCTGGGCGTGAAACGAAATTCCGATTGCCATAACTTCCTCAAAATTAGCCCGATTTTCATATGTAATACACCAAAAGTCTTGTTTTACGATCTAGATTAATACTCGCATTTAAATAAATACAAAATAAAGAAACTTAATTTTTAGTCGATTTTCATGTCAATTTTTTATGACCGATACCTGACCTGGGCGGAAACGGAAATTCCGATTGCCATAATTTCTTCAAAATTAGCCCGATTTTCATATGTAATACACCAAAAGCCTTGTTTTACGATCTAGATTAATACTGCATTTAAATAAATACAAAATAAAGAAACTTAATTTTTAGTCGATTTTCATGTCAATTTTTTATGACCGATACCCGACCTGGGCGTGATACGGAAATTCCGATTGCCATAACTTCTTCAAAATTAGCCCCATTTTCACATAATACACCAAAAGTCTTGTTTTACGATCTAGATTAATACTGCATTTAAATAAATAAATTTTTGTTTTCTTTACAAAATAAAGAAACTTAATTTTTAGTCGATTTTCATGTCAATTTTTTATGACCGATACCCGACCTGGGCGTGAAATACGGAAATTCCGATTGCCACTTAACTTCTTCAAAATTAGCCCGATTTTCAAATGTATACACCAAAAGTCTTGTTTTACGATCTAGATTAATACTGCATTTAAATAAATACAAAATAAAGAAACTTAATTTTAGTCGATTTTCATGTCAATTTTTTCCCGTTTGCCGTTGTTTTATGGCCTAGATTAACCGACCTAAATTCGACATAGACACGCACTTTGGAAATTCCGATTTGCCATAACTTCTTCAAAATTAGCCCGATTTTCATATGTAATATACCAAAAGTCTTGTTTTACGATCTAGATTATACTGCATTTAAATAAATACAAAATAAAGAAACTTAATTTTTAGTCGATTTTCATGTCAATTTTTTATGACCGATACCCGACCTGGGCGTGAAACGGAAATTCCGATTGCCATAACTTCTTCAAAATATAGCCCGATTTTCAAATGCAATACACCAAAAGTCTTGTTTTACGATCTAGATTAATACTGCATTTAAATAAATACAAAATAAAGACACTTAATTTTTAGTCGAATTTCATGTCAATTTTTTCATAACTTCCTCAAAATAAGCTCGATTTTCATATGTAATACACCAAAAGTCTTGTTTTACGATCTAGATTAATACTGCATTTAAATAAATACAAAATAAAGAAACTTAATTTTTAGTCGATTTTCATGTCAATTTTTTATGACCGATACCCGACCTGGGCGTGAAACGGAAATTCCGATTGCCATAACTTCTTCAAAATTAGCCCGATTTTCAAATGCAATACACCAAAAGTCTTGTTTTACGATCTAGATTAATACTGCATTTAAATAAATACAAAATAAAGAAACTTAATTTTTAGTCGATTTTCATGTCAATTTTTTCATAACTTCTTCAAAATCAGCCCGATTTTCATATGTAATACACCAAAAGTCTTGTTTTACGATCTAGATTAATACTGCATTTAAATAAATACAAAATAAAGAAACTTAATTTTTAGTCGATTTTCATGTCAATTTTTTATGACCGATACCCGACCTGGGCGTGAAACGGAAATTCCGATTGCCATAACTTCTTCAAAATTAGCCCGATTTTCAAATGCAATACACCAAAAGTCTTGTTTTACGATCTAGATTAATACTGCATTTAAATAAATACAAAATAAAGACACTTAATTTTTAGTCGAATTTCATGTCAATTTTTTATGACCGATACCCGACCTGATCTCGATTGCCATAACTTCTCTCAAAATAAGCCCGATTTTCATATGTAATACACCAAAAGTCTTGTTTTACGATCTAGATTAATACTGCATTTAAATAAATACAAAATAAAGACACTTAATTTTTAGTCGATTTTCATGTCAATTTTTTATGACCGATACCCGACCTGGGCGTGAAACGGAAATTCCGATTGCCATAACTTCTTCAAAATTAGCCCGATTTTCAAATGCAACACACCAAAAAGTCTTGTTTTTTACGATCTAGATTAATACTGCATTTAAATAAATACAAAATAAAGAAAACTTAATTTTTAGTCGATTTTTATGTCAATTTTTATGACCGATACCCGACCTGGGCGTGAAACGGAAATTCCGATTGCCATAACTTCTTCAAAATTAGCCCGATTTTCAAATGCAATACACCAAAAGTCTTGTTTTACGATCTAGATTAATACTGCATTTAAATAAATACAAAATAAAGACACTTAATTTTTAGTCGAATTTCATGTCAATTTTTTGTCCCCGACCCCCCCCCGGGGCGTAACAGAAAAATCCCGTTCCATAACTTCCTCAAAATAAGCCCGATTTTCATATGTAATACACCAAAAGTCTTGTTTTACGATCTAGATTAATACTGCATTTAAATAAATACAAAATAAAGAAACTTAATTTTTAGTCGATTTTCATGTCAATTTTTTATGACCGATACCCGACCTGGGCGTGAAACGGAAATTCCGATTGCCATAACTTCTTCAAAATTAGCCCGATTTTCAAATGCAATACACCAAAAGTCTTGTTTTACGATCTAGATTAATACTGCATTTAAATAAATACAAAATAAAGACACTTAATTTTTAGTCGATTTTCATGTCAATTTTTTTGACCGATACCCGACCTGGGCATTGATACGGAAATTCCGATTGCCATAACTAGCACGATTTTCATATGTAATACACCAAAAGTCTTGTTTTTCAATACTGTATTTAAATAAATACCAAATAAAGAACTTAATTTTCAGTCGAATTTCGTGTCAATACGATACCCGACCGGCGTGAACGGAAATTCGGTTGCCATAACTTCTTCAAATAATTTTCAAATGCAATACACCAAAAAGTCTTGTTTTACGATCTAGATTAATACTGCATTTAAATAAATACAAAATAAAGACACTTAATTTTTAGTCGAATTTCATGTCAATTTTTTCATAACTTCTTCAAAATCAGCCCGATTTTCATATGTAATACACCAAAAGTCTTGTTTTACGATCTAGATTAATACTGCATTTAAATAAATACAAAATAAAGAAACTTAATTTTTAGTCGATTTTCATGTCAATTTTTTATGACCGATACCCGACCTGGGCGTGAAACGGAAATTCCGATTGCCATAACTTCTTCAAAATTAGCCCGATTTTCAAATGCAATACACCAAAGTCTTGTTTTACGATCTAGATTAATACTGCATTTAAATAAATACAAAATAAAGAAACTTAATTTTTAGTCGATTTTCATGTCAATTTTTTTGACCGATACCCGACCTGGGCGTGAAACGGAAATTCCGATTGCCATAACTTCTTCAAAATAAGCTCGATTTTCATATGTAATACACCAAAAGTCTTGTTTTACGATCTAGATTAATACTGCATTTAAATAAATACAAAATAAAGAAACTTAATTTTTAGTCGATTTTCATGTCAATTTTTTATGACCGATACCCGACCTGGGCGTGATACGGAAATTCCGATTGCCATAACTTCTTCAAAATTAGCCCGATTTTCAAATGCAATACACCAAAAGTCTTGTTTTACGATCTAGATTAATACTGCATTTAAATAAATACAAATAAAGACACTTAATTTAGTCGAATTTCATGTCAATTTTTTTTCATAACTTCCTCAAAATAAGCCCTCGATTTTCATATGTAATACACCAAAAGTCTTGTTTTACAATCTAGATTAATACTGCATTTAAATAAATACAAAATAAAGACACTTAATTTTTAGTCGAATTTCATGTCAATTTTTTATGACCGATACCCGACCTGGGCGTGAAACGGAAATTCCGATTGCCATAACTTCTTCAAAATTAGCCCGATTTTCATATGTAATACACCAAAAGTCTTGTTTTACGATCTAGATTAATACTGCATTTAAATAAATACAAAATAAAGAAACTTAATTTTTAGTCGAATTTCATGTCAATTTTTTGACACCTACACCTTTCCTGGGCGTGAAACGGAAATTCCGATTGCCATAACTTCTTCAAAATTAGCCCGATTTTCATAAATGTAATACACCAAAAGTCTTGTTTTACGATCTAGATTAATACTTCATTTAAATAAATACAAAATAAAGAAACTTAATTTTTAGTCGATTTTCATGTCAATTTTTTATGACCGATACCCGACCTGGGCGTGATACGGAAATTCCGATTGCCATAACTTCTTCAAAATTAGCCCGATTTTCAAATGCAATACACCAAAAGTCTTGTTTTACGATCTAGATTAATACTGCATTTAAATAAATACAAAACCAAAGAATCTTGTTTAGATCGGAATTATGTCAATTTAAATAAATACCAAAATAACGACACTTAATTTTCAGTCGAATTCATGTCAATTTTTTCATAACTTCCTCAAAATAAGCTCGATTTTCATATGTAATACACCAAAAGTCTTGTTTTACGATCTAGATTAATACTGCATTTAAATAAATACAAAATAAAGAAACTTAATTTTTAGTCGAATTTCATGTCAATTTTTTATGACCGATACCCGACCTGGGCGTGAAACGGAAATTCCGATTGCCATAACTTCTTCAAAATTAGCCCGATTTTCATATGTAATACACCAAAAGTCTTGTTTTACGATCTAGATTAATACTGCATTTAAATAAATACAAAATAAAGAAACTTAATTTTTAGTCGATTTTCATGTCAATTTTTTATGACCGATACCCGACCTGGGCGTGATACGGAAATTCCGATTGCCATAACTTCTTCAAAATTAGCCCGATTTTCAAATGCAATACACCAAAAGTCTTGTTTTACGATCTAGATTAATACTGCATTTAAATAAATACAAAATAAAGACACTTAATTTTTAGTCGAATTTCATGTCAATTTTTTATTTTATGACCGATACCGATACAAACTAGGGCGATGATAACCGAAAGTCTTCCGATTGCCATAACTTCTTCAAAATAAGCTCGATTTTCATATGTAATACACCAAAAGTCTTGTTTTACGATCTAGATTAATACTGCATTTAAATAAATACAAAATAAAGAAACTTAATTTTTAGTCGATTTTCATGTCAATTTTTTATGACCGATACCCGACCTGGGCGTGAAACGGAAATTCCGATTGCCATAACTTCTTCAAAATTAGCCCGATTTTCATATGTAATACACCAAAAGTCTTGTTTTACGATCTAGATTAATACTGCATTTAAATAAATACAAAATAAAGACACTTAATTTTTAGTCGAATTCATGTCAATTTTTCATAACTTCCTCAAAATAAGCTCGATTTTCATATGTAATACACCAAAAGTCTTGTTTTACGATCTAGATTAATACTGCATTTAAATAAATACAAAATAAAGAAACTTAATTTTTAGTCGATTTTCATGTCAATTTTTTATGACCGATACCCGACCTGGGCGTGAAACGGAAATTCCGATTGCCATAACTTCTTCAAAATTAGCCCGATTTTCAAATGCAATACACCAAAAGTCTTGTTTTACGATCTAGATTAATACTGCATTTAAATAAATACAAAATAAAGACACTTAATTTTTAGTCGAATTTCATGTCAATTTTTTTTTGACCGATACCCCCCCCGGGGGGGTGAGAAGGAAAATTCGGCATAACTTCCTCAAAATAAGCTCGATTTTCATATGTAATACACCAAAAGTCTTGTTTTACGATCTAGATTAATACTGCATTTAAATAAATACAAAATAAAGACACTTAATTTTTAGTCGATTTTCATGTCAATTTTTTATGACCGATACCCGACCTGGGCGTGAAACGGAAATTCCGATTGCCATAACTTCTTCAAAATTAGCCCGATTTTCAAATGCAATACACCAAAAGTCTTGTTTTACGATCTAGATTAATACTGCATTTAAATAAATACAAAATAAAGACACTTAATTTTTAGTCGAATTTCATGTCAATTTTTGACCGATACCCGACCTGGGCGTGAAAAAAGAAAACCAGATCATAACTTCCTCAAAAAATTAAGCTCGATTTTCATATGTAATACACCAAAAGTCTTGTTTTACGATCTAGATTAATACTGCATTTAAATAAATACAAAATAAAGAAACTTAATTTTTAGTCGATTTTCATGTCAATTTTTTATGACCGATACCCGACCTGGGCGTGATACGGAAATTCCGATTGCCATAACTTCTTCAAAATCAGCCCGATTTTCAAATGCAATACACCAAAAGTCTTGTTTTACGATCTAGATTAATACTGCATTTAAATAAATACAAAATAAAGACACTTAATTTTTAGTCAATTTCATTTTTTATGACCGATACCCGACCCTGAGCGGAAACGGAAATTCCGATTTTGCCATAACTTCTTCAAAATAAGCCCGATTTTCAAATGCAATACACAAAAAGTCTTGTTTTACGATCTAGATTAATACTGCATTTAAATAAATACAAAATAAAGAAACTTAATTTTTAGTCGATTTTCATGTCAATTTTTTATGACCGATACCCGACCTGGGCGTGAAACGGAAATTCCGATTGCCATAACTTCTTCAAAATTAGCCCGATTTTCAAATGTAATACACCAAAAGTCTTGTTTTACGATCTAGATTAATACTGCATTTAAATAAATACAAAATAAAGACACTTAATTTTTAGTCATTTTCATGTCAATTTTTTGACCCTTATACCCGACCTGGGCGTTATTTTAAAAATTCCCATAACTTCCTCAAAATAAGCCCGATTTTCAAATGTAATACACCAAAAGTCTTGTTTTACGATCTAGATTAATGCTGCATTTAAATAAATAAACAAAATAAAAACTTAATTTTTAGTCGATTTTCATGTCAATTTTTTATGACCGATACCCGACCTGGGCGTGAAACGGAAATTCCGATTGCCATAACTTCTTCAAAATTAGCCCGATTTTCATATGTAATACACCAAAAGTCTTGTTTTACGATCTAGATTAATACTGCATTTAAATAAATACAAAATAAAGACACTTAATTTTTAGTCGAATTTCATGTCAATTTTTTTGACCGATACCGACCTCTGAAACGGAAATTCCGATTGCCATAACTTCTTCAAAATTAGCCCGATTTTCATATGTAATACACCAAAAGTCTTGTTTTACGATCTAGATTAATACTGCATTTAAATAAATACAAAATAAAGAAACTTAATTTTTAGTCGATTTTCATGTCAATTTTTTATGACCGATACCCGACCTGGGCGTGAAACGGAAATTCCGATTGCCATAACTTCTTCAAAATTAGCCCGATTTTCATATGTAATACACCAAAAGTCTTGTTTTACGATCTAGATTAATACTGCATTTAAATAAATACAAAATAAAGAAACTTAATTTTTAGTCGATTTTCATGTCAATTTTTTATGACCGATACCCGACCTGGGCGTGAAACGGAAATTCCGATTGCCATAACTTCTTCAAAATTAGCCCGATTTTCATATGTAATACACCAAAAGTCTTGTTTTACGATCTAGATTAATACTGCATTTAAATAAATACAAAATAAAGACACTTAATTTTTAGTCGAATTTCATGTCAATTTTTTATGACCGATACCCGACCTGGGCGTGAAACGGAAATTCCGATTGCCATAACTCTTCATAACTCTTCAAAATTAGCCCGATTTTCATATGTAATACACCAAAAGTCTTGTTTTACGATCTAGATTAATACTGCATTTAAATAAATACAAAATAAAGAAACTTAATTTTTAGTCGATTTTCATGTCAATTTTTTATGACCGATACCCGACCTGGGCGTGATACGGAAATTCCGATTGCCATAACTTCTTCAAAATTAGCCCGATTTTCAAATGCAATACACCAAAAGTCTTGTTTTACGATCTAGATTAATACTGCATTTAAATAAATACAAAATAAAGACACTTAATTTTTAGTCGATTTTCATGTCAATTTTTTATGACCGATACCCGACCTGGGCGTGATACGGAACTTCCGGTCATAACTTCCTCAAAATTAGCCCGATTTTCATATGTAATACACCAAAAGTCTTGTTTTACGATCTAGATTAATACTGCATTTAAATAAATACAAAATAAAGACACTTAATTTTTAGTCGATTTTCATGTCAATTTTTTATGACCGATACCCGACCTGGGCGTGATACGGAAATTCCGATTGCCATAACTTCTTCAAAATTAGCCCGATTTTCAAATGCAATACACCAAAAGTCTTGTTTTACGATCTAGATTAATACTGCATTTAAATAAATACAAAATAAAGACACTTAATTTTTAGTCGAATTTCATGTCAATTTTTTATGACCGATCCTGATGGGCTCGGCCATAACTTCCTCAAATTAAGCTCGATTTTCATATGTAATACACCAAAAAGTCTTGTTTTACGATCTAGATTAATACTGCATTTAAATAAATACAAAATAAAGACACTTAATTTTTAGTCGAATTTCATGTCAATTTTTATGACCGATACCCGACCTGGGCGTAAAACGGAAATTCCGATTGCCATAACTTCTTCAAAATTAGCCCGATTTTCATATGTAATACACCAAAAGTCTTGTTTTACGATCTAGATTAATACTGCATTTAAATAAATACAAAATAAAGAAACTTAATTTTTAGTCGATTTTCATGTCAATTTTTTATGACCGATACCCGACCTGGGCGTTAAAAAGAAATTTTCTCATAACTTCTTCAAAATCAGCCCGATTTTCATATGTAATACACCAAAAGTCTTGTTTTACGATCTAGATTAATACTGCATTTAAATAAATACAAAATAAAGAAACTTAATTTTTAGTCGATTTTCATGTCAATTTTTTATGACCGATACCCGACCTGGGCGTGATACGGAAATTCCGATTGCCATAACTTCTTCAAAATTAGCCCGATTTTCAAATGCAATACACCAAAAGTCTTGTTTTACGATCTAGATTAATACTGCATTTAAATAAATACAAAATAAAGACACTTAATTTTTAGTCGAATTTCATGTCAATTTTTTCATAACTTCCTCAAAATAAGCTCGATTTTCATATGTAATACACCAAAAGTCTTGTTTTACGATCTAGATTAATACTGCATTTAAATAAATACAAAATAAAGAAACTTAATTTTTAGTCGATTTTCATGTCAATTTTTTATGACCGATACCCGACCTGGGCGTGAAACGGAAATTCCGATTGCCATAACTTCTTCAAAATTAGCCCGATTTTCAAATGTAATACACCAAAAGTCTTGTTTTACGATCTAGATTAATACTGCATTTAAATAAATACAAAATAAAGAAACTTAATTTTTAGTCGATTTTTCATGTCAATTTTTTATGACCGATACCCGACCTAGGCGTGATACGGAAATTCCGATTGCCATAACTTCTTCAAAATAGCCCGATTTTCAAATGTAATACACCAAAGTCTTGTTTTACGATCTAGATTAATACTGCATTTAAATAAATACAAAATAAAGAAACTTAATTTTTAGTCGATTTTCATGTCAATTTTTTATGACCGATACCCGACCTGGGCGTGATACGGAAATTCCGATTGCCATAACTTCTTCAAAATTAGCCCGATTTTCATATGTAATACACCAAAAGTCTTGTTTTACGATCTAGATTAATACTGCATTTAAATAAATACAAAATAAAGACACTTAATTTTTAGTCGATTTTCATGTCAATTTTTTATGACCGATACCCGACCTGGGCGTGAAACGGAAATTCCGATTGCCATAACTTCTTCAAAATTAGCCCGATTTTCATATGTAATACACCAAAAGTCTTGTTTTACGATCTAGATTAATACTGCATTTAAATAAATACAAAATAAAGACACTTAATTTTTAGTCGAATTTCATGTCAATTTTTTATGACCGATACCCGACCTGGGCGTGAAACGGAAATTCCATTGCCATAACTTCCTTCAAAATTAGCTCGATTTTCAAATGTAATACACCAAAAGTCTTGTTTTACGATCTAGATTAATACTGCATTTAAATAAATACAAAATAACCTGGGCGTGAAACGGAAATTCCGATTGCCATAACTTCTTCAAAATTAGCCCGATTTTCATATGTAATACACCAAAAGTCTTGTTTTACGATCTAGATTAATACTGCATTTAAATAAATACAAAATAAAGAAACTTAATTTTTAGTCGATTTTCATGTCAATTTTTTATGACCGATACCCGACCTGGGCGTGATACGGAAATTCCGATTGCCATAACTTCTTCAAAATTAGCCCGATTTTCAAATGCAATACACCAAAAGTCTTGTTTTACGATCTAGATTAATACTGCATTTAAATAAATACAAAATAAAGACACTTAATTTTTAGTCGAATTTCATGTCAATTTTTTATGACCGATACCCGACCTGGGGGAAAGGGAAAACCCCCTGGCCATAACTTCCTCAAAATAAGCTCGATTTTCATATGTAATACACCAAAAGTCTTGTTTTACGATCTAGATTAATACTGCATTTAAATAAATACAAAATAAAGACACTTAATTTTTAGTCGAATTTCATGTCAATTTTTTATGACCGATACCCGACCTGGGCGTGAAACGGAAATTCCGATTGCCATAACTTCTTCAAAATTAGCCCGATTTTCATATGTAATACACCAAAAGTCTTGTTTTACGATCTAGATTAATACTGCATTTAAATAAATACAAAATAAAGAAACTTAATTTTTAGTCGATTTTCATGTCAATTTTTTATGACCGATCCCCGACTGGGGTGATACGGAAATTTTGCCATAACTTCCTCAAAATTAGCCCGATTTTCAAATGCAATACACCAAAAGTCTTGTTTTACGATCTAGATTAATACTGCATTTAAATAAATACAAAATAAAGACACTTAATTTTTAGTCGAATTTCATGTCAATTTTTTATGACCGATACCCGACCTGGGCGTGAAACGGAAATTCCGATTGCCATAACTTCTTCAAAATTAGCCCGATTTTCAAATGCAATACACCAAAAGTCTTGTTTTACGATCTAGATTAATACTGCATTTAAATAAATACAAAATAAAGAAACTTAATTTTTAGTCGATTTTCATGTCAATTTTTTATGACCGATACCCGACCTGGGCGTGAAACGGAAATTCCGATTGCCATAACTTCTTCAAAATTAGCCCGATTTTCATATGTAATACACCAAAAGTCTTGTTTTACAATCTAGATTAATACTGCATTTAAATAAATACAAAATAAAGACACTTAATTTTTAGTCGAATTTCATGTCAATTTTTTATGACCGATACCCGACCTGGGCGTGAAACGGAAATTCCGATTGCCATAACTTCTTCAAAATTAGCCCGATTTTCATATGTAATACACCAAAAGTCTTGTTTTACGATCTAGATTAATACTGCATTTAAATAAATACAAAATAAAGAAACTTAATTTTTAGTCGATTTTCATGTCAATTTTTTATGACCGATACCAACTGCAATACACCAAAGACCTGGGCGTAATTTACGGAAATTCCTGTCGATTTGCCATAACTTCTTCAAAATTAGCCCGATTTTCAAATGCAATACACCAAAAGTCTTGTTTTACGATCTAGATTAATACTGCATTTAAATAAATACAAAATAAAGAAACTTAATTTTTAGTCGATTTTCATGTCAATTTTTTATGACCGATACCCGACCTGGGCGTGAAACGGAAATTCCGATTGCCATAACTTCTTCAAAATTAGCCCGATTTTCATATGTAATACACCAAAAGTCTTGTTTTACGATCTAGATTAATACTGCATTTAAATAAATACAAAATAAAGAAACTTAATTTTTAGTCGATTTTCATGTCAATTTTTTATGACCGATACCCGACCTGGGCGTGAAACGGAAATTCCGATTGCCATAACTTCTTCAAAATTAGCCCGATTTTCAAATGTAATACACCAAAAGTCTTGTTTTACGATCTAGATTAATACTGCATTTAAATAAATACAAAATAAAGACACTTAATTTTTAGTCGATTTTCATGTCAATTTTTTATGACCGATACCCGACCTGGGCGTGAAACGGAAATTCCGATTGCCATAACTTCTTCAAAATTAGCCCGATTTTCAAATGTAATACACCAAAAGTCTTGTTTTACGATCTAGATTAATACTGCATTTAAATAAATACAAAATAAAGAAACTTAATTTTTAGTCGATTTTCATGTCAATTTTTTATGACCGATACCCGACCCTGGGCGTGAAATGGAAATTCCGATTGCCAGTAACTTCTTCAAAATTAGCTTCCGATTTTCAAATGCAATACACCAAAAGTCTTGTTTTTACGATCTAGATTAATACTGCATTTAAATAAATACAAAATAAAGACACTTAATTTTTAGTCGATTTTCATGTCAATTTTTTATGACCGATACCCGACCTGGGCGTGAAACGGAAATCCCGATTGCCATAACTTCTTCAAAATTAGCCCGATTTTCAAATGCAATACACCAAAAGTCTTGTTTACCGATCTAGATTAATACTGCATTTAAATAAATACAAAATAAAGACACTTAATTTTTAGTCGATTTTCATGTCAATTTTTTTATGACCGATACCCGACCTGGGCGTGAAACGGAAATTCCGATTGCCATAACTTCTTTCAAAAATTAGCCCGATTTTCATATGTAATACACCAAAAGTCTTGTTTTACGATCTAGATTAATACTGCATTTAAATAAATACAAAATAAAGAAACTTAATTTTTAGTCGATTTTCATGTCAATTTTTTATGACCGATACCCGACCTGGGCGTGAAACGGAAATTCCGATTGCCATAACTTCTTCAAAATAAGCCCGATTTTCATATGTCAATACACCAAAAGTCTTGTTTTACGATCTAGATTAATACTGCATTTAAAATAAATACAAAATAAAGAAACTTAATTTTTAGTCGATTTTCATGTCAATTTTTTGTGACCGATACCCGACCGGGTTGGTACGGAAATTCCGATTTTGCCATAACTTCTTCAAAATTAGCCCGATTTTCATATGTAATACACCAAAAGTCTTGTTTTACGATCTAGATTAATACTGCATTTAAATAAATACAAAATAAAGAAACTTAATTTTTAGTCGATTTTCATGTCAATTTTTTATGACCGATACCCGACCTGGGCGTGAAACGGAAATTCCGATTGCATAACTTCTTCAAAATTAGCCCGATTTTCATATGTAATACACCAAAAGTCTTGTTTTACGATCTAGATTAATACTGCATTTGAAATAAATACAAAATAAAGAAACTTAATTTTTAGTCGATTTTCATGTCAATTTTTTATGACCGATACCCGACCTGGGAAACGGAAATTCGATTGCCATAACTTCTTCAAAATTAGCCCGATTTTCATATGCAATACACCAAAAGTCTTGTTTTACGATCTAGATTAATACTGCATTTAAATAAATACAAAATGAAGAAACTTAATTTTTAGTCGATTTTCATGTCAATTTTTTATGACCGATACCCGACCTGGGCGTGATACGGAAATTCCGATTGCCATAACTTCTTCAAAATTAGCCCGATTTTCAAATGTAATACACCAAAAGTCTTGTTTTACGATCTAGATTAATACTGCATTTAAATAAATACAAAAATGAAGAAACTTAATTTTTGGTCGATTTTCATGTCAATTTTTTGAGACCGATCCGACACCCGGACTTGGGGCGGGACCCGACGGGGGTTCCGATTGCCATAACTTCTTCAAAATTTAGCCCGATTTTCATATGTAATACACCAAAAGTCTTGTTTTACGATCTAGATTAATACTGCATTTAAATAAATACAAAATGAAGACACTTAATTTTTAGTCGATTTTCATGTCAATTTTTTATGACCGATACCCGACCTGAGCGTGATACGGAAATTCCGATTCATAACTTCTTCAAATTAGCCCGATTTTCAAATGCAATACACCAAAAGTCTTGTTTTACGATCTAGATTAATACTGCATTTAAATAAATACAAAATAAAGACACTTAATTTTTAGTCGATATTTTCATGTCAATTTTTTATGACCGATACCCGACCTGGGCGTGAAACGGAAATTCCGATTGCCATAACTTCTTCAAAATTAGCCCGATTTTCAAATGCAATACACCAAAAGTCTTGTTTTACGATCTAGATTAATACTGCATTTAAATAAATACAAAATAAAGAAACTTAATTTTTAGTCGATTTTCATGTCAATTTTTTGTGACCGATACCCGACCTGGGCGTGAAACGGAAATTCCGATTGTCATAACTTCCTCAAAATTAGCCCGATTTTCAAATGTAATACACCAAAAGTCTTGTTTTACGATCTAGATTAATACTGCATTTAAATAAATACAAAATAAAGAAACTTAATTTTTAGTCGATTTTCATGTCAATTTTTTATGACCGATACCCGACCTGGGCGTGAAACGGAAATTCCGATTGTCATAACTTCTTCAAAATTAGCCCGATTTTCAAATGTAATACACCAAAAGTCTTGTTTTACGATCTAGATTAATACTGCATTTAAATAAATACAAAATAAAGACACTTAATTTTTAGTCGATTTTCATGTCAATTTTTTATGACCGATACCCGACCTGGGCGTGAAACGGAAATTCCGATTGCCATAACTTCTTCAAAATTAGCCCGATTTTCAAATGCAATACACCAAAAGTCTTGTTTTACGATCTAAATTAATACTGCATTTAAATAAATACAAAATGAAGAAACTTAATTTTTAGTCGATTTTCATGTCAATTTTTTATGACCGATACCCGACCTGGGCGTGAAACGGAAATTCCGATTGCCATAACTTCTTCAAAATTAGCCCGATTTTCAATACGCAATACACCAAAAGTCTCGTTTTACGATCTAGATTAAATACTGCATTTAAATAAATACAAAATGAAGAAACTTAATTTTTAGTCGATTTTCATGTCAATTTTTTTTGACCGATACCCCGACCTGGCAAATGAAACGGAAATTCCGATTGCCATAACTTCTTCAAATTAGCCCGATTTTCATATGTAATACACCAAAAGTCTTGTTTTACGATCTAGATTAATACTGCATTTAAATAAATACAAAATAAGAAACTTAATTTTTAGTCGAATTTCATGTCAATTTTTTATGACCGATAACCCGACCTGGGCGTGAAACGGAAATTCCGATTGCCATAACTTCTTCCAAATTAGCCCGATTTTCATATGTAATACACCAAAAGTCTTGTTTTACGATCTAGATTAATACTGCATTTAAATAAATACAAAATAAAGAAACTTAATTTTTAGTCGATTTTTATGTCAATTTTTTATGACCGATACCCGACCTGGGCGTGAAACGGAAATTCCGATTGCCATAACTTCTTCAAAATTAGCCCGATTTTCAAATGCAATACACCAAAAGTCTTGTTTTACGATCTAGATTAATACTGCATTTAAATAAATACAAAATGAAGACACTTAATTTTTAGTCGATTTTCATGTCAATTTTTTATGACCGATACCCGACATGGGCGTGAAACGGAAATTCCGAGCCATAACTTCTTCAAAAATTAGCCCGATTTTCAATGCAATACACCAAAAGTCTTGTTTTACGATCTAGATTAATACTGCATTTAAATAAATACAAAATGAAGAAACTTAATTTTTAGTCGATTTTCCATGTCAATTTTTTGTGACCGATACCCGACCTGGGCGTGAAACGGAAATTCCGACTTGCCATAACTTCTTCCAAATTAGCCCGATTTTCATATGTAATACACCAAAAGTCTTGCTTTACGATCTAGATTAATACTGCATTTAAATAAATACAAAATAAGACACTTAATTTTTAGTCGATTTTCATGTCAATTTTTTATGACCGATACCCGACCTGGGCGTGATACGGAAATTCCGATTGCCATAACTTCTTCAAAATTAGCCCGATTTTCAAATGTAATACACCAAAAGTCTTGTTTTACGATCTAGATTAATACTGCATTTAAATAAATACAAAATAAAGACACTTAATTTTTAGTCGATTTTCATGTCAATTTTTTATGACCGATACCCGACCTGGGCGTGAAACGGAAATTCCGTTGCCATAACTTCTTCAAAATTAGCCCGATTTTCATATGCAATACACCAAAAGTCTTGTTTTTACGATCTAGATTAATACTGCATTTAAATAAATACAAAATAAAGACACTTAATTTTTAGTCGATTTTCATGTCAATTTTTGATGACCCATAAACGACCGTGGAACGAAAAGGACAATCGCTTCCTCAAAAGTTCCCCAAAATAAAAACACAATAAACCAAATTTTTTATGATCTAGATTAACACCGCCATTTAAATAAATACAAAATGAAACAGCGATTTTCATGTCATTTTTATGACCGATACCTGACCTGAGACGGAAATTCCGATTGCATAACTTCTTCAAAATTAGCCCGATTTTCAAATGCAATACACCAAAAGTCTTGTTTTACGATCTAGATTAATACTGCATTTAAATAAATACAAAATAAAGAAACTTAATTTTTAGTCGATTTTCATGTCAATTTTTTGTGACCGATACCCGACCTGGGCGTGATACGGAAATTCCGATTGCCATAACTTCTTCAAAATTAGCCCGATTTTCAATGTAATACACCAAAAGTCTTGTTTTACGATCTAGATTAATACTGCATTTAAATAAATACAAAATAAAGAAACTTAATTTTTAGTCGATTTTCATGTCAATTTTTTGTGACCGATACCCGACCTGGGCGTGATACGGAAATTCCGATTGCCATAGCTTCTTCCAAATTAGCCCGATTTTCATATGTAATACACCAAAAGTCTTGTTTTACGATCTAGATTAATACTGCATTTAAATAAATACAAAAATAAAGACACTTAATTTTTAGTCGAATTTCATGTCAATTTTTTGACCCGATACCCGACCTGAGCGTGAAACGGAAATTCCGATTGCCATAACTTCCTCAAACAAGACTCGATTTTCATATGCAATACCCCAAAAGTCTTGTTTTACGATCTAGATTAATACTGCATTTAAATAAATACAAAATGAAGAAACTTAATTTTTAGTCGATTTTCATGTCAATTTTTTTGTGACCGATACCCGACCTGGGCGTGAAACGGAAATTCGATTGCCATAACTTCTTCCAAATTAGCCCGATTTTCATATGTAATACACCAAAAGTCTTGTTTTACGATCTAGATTAATACTGCATTTAAATAAATACAAAATGAAGAAACTTAATTTTTAGTCAGATTTTCATGTCAATTTTTTGTGACCGATACCCGACCTGAGCGTGATACGGAAATTCCGATTGCCATAACTTCTTCAAAATTAGCCCGATTTTCATATGTAATACACCAAAAGTCTTGTTTTACGATCTAGATTAATACTGCATTTAAATAAATACAAAATAAAGACACTTAATTTTTAGTCGAATTTCATGTCAATTTTTTATGACCGATACCCGACCTGGGCGTGATACGGAAATTCCGATTGCCATAACTTCTTCAAAATTAGCCCGATTTTCATATGCAATACACCAAAAGTCTTGTTTTACGATCTAGATTAATACTGCATTTAAATAAATACAAAATAAAGAAACTTAATTTTTAGTCGATTTTCATGTCAATTTTTTATGACCGATACCCGACCTGGGCGTGAAACGGAAATTCCGATTGCCAACTTCTTCAAAATTAGCCCGATTTTCATATGTAATACACCAAAAGTCTTGTTTTACGATCTAGATTAATACTGCATTTAAATAAATACAAAATAAAGAAACTTAATTTTTAGTCGATTTCATGTCAATTTTTTTATGACCGACTTGGGCGTGAAACGGATATTCCGATTGCCATAACTACCTCAAAATAAACTCGATTTTCAAATGCAATAAACCAAAAGTCTTGTTTTACGATCTAGATTAATACTGCATTTAAATAAATACAAAATAAAGACACTTAATTTTTAGTCGATTTTCATGTCAATTTTTTATGACCGATACCCGACCTGGGCGTGATACGGAAATTCCGATTGCCATAACTTCTTCAAAATTGCAGCCCGATTTTCATGTATGGTGCAATACACCAAAAGTCTTGTTTTACGATCTAGATTAATACTGCATTTAAATAAATACAAAATGAAGAAACTTAATTTTTAGTCGATTTTCATGTCAATTTTTTATGACCGATACCCGACCTGAGCGTGAAACGGAAATTCCGTTGCATAACTTCTTCAAAATTAGCCCGATTTTCAAAATGCAATACACCAAAAGTCTTGTTTTACGATCTAGATTAATACTGCATTTAAATAAATACAAAATAAAGACACTTAATTTTTAGTCGAATTTCATGTCAATTTTTTGATGACCGATACCCGACCTGGGCGTGAAACGGAAATTCCGATTGCCATAACTTCCTCAAAATAAGCCCGATTTTCATATGCAATACACCAAAAGTCTTGTTTTACGATCTAGATTAATACTGCATTTAAATAAATACAAAATAAAGAAACTTAATTTTTAGTCGATTTTCATGTCAATTTTTTAAGACCGACCCGTGGGTGTATTTTTATTCCTTCAAAATCATGCCCGATTTTCAAATGCAACCAAAAGTCTTGTTTTACGATCTGGATTAATACTGCATTTAAATAAATACAAAAATAAAAAAACTTAATTTTAGTCGATTTTCAAGTAACTTTTCAATGCAATACACCAAAAGTCTTGTTTTACGATCTAGATTAATACTGCATTTAAATAAATACAAAATAAAGAAACTTAATTTTTAGTCGATTTTCATGTCAATTTTTTATGACCGATACCCGACCTGGGCGTGATACGGAAATTCCGATTGCCATAACTTCTTCAAAATTAGCCTGATTTTCATATGCAATACACCAAAAGTCTTGTTTACGATCTAGATTAATACTGCATTTAAATAAATACAAAATAAAGAAACTTAATTTTTAGTCGATTTTCATGTCAATTTTTTGTGACCGATACCCGACCTGGGCGTGAAACGGAAATTCCGACGTTGTCATAACTTCAATCAAAATTAGCCCGATTTTCAAATGTAATACACCAAAAGTCTTGTTTTACGATCTAGATTAATACTGCATTTAAATAAATACAAAATAAAGAAACTTAATTTTTAGTCGATTTTCATGTCATTTTTTATGACACGATACAAGACCTAATTTTTAGGCGAATTTCATGGCAATTTTTTATTATCCCCGATTTCCATAACTTCCTCAAAATTAGCCCGATTTTCATATGCAATACACCAAAAGTCTTGTTTTACGATCTAGATTAATACTGCATTTAAATAAATACAAAATAAAGAAACTTAATTTTTAGTCGATTTTCATGTCAATTTTTTATGACCGATACCCGACCTGGGCGTGAAACGGAAATTCCGATTGCCATAACTTCTTCAAAATTAGCCCGATTTTCAAATGCAATACACCAAAAGTCTTGTTTTACGATCTAGATTAATACTGCATTTAAATAAATACAAAATAAAGACACTTAATTTTTAGTCGATTTTCATGTCAATTTTTTGACACCGATACCCGACCTGGAGGTGAAAAGGGAAATTTGCTTTTTAACTTCTTCAAAATTAGCCCGATTTTCAAATGCAATACACCAAAAGTCTTGTTTTACGATCTAGATTAATACTGCATTTAAATAAATACAAAATAAAGACACTTAATTTTTAGTCGATTTTCATGTCAATTTTTTATGACCGATACCCGACCTGGGCGTGAAACGGAAATTCCGATTGCCATAACTTCCTCAAAATTAGCCCGATTTTCATATGCAATACACCAAAAGTCTTGTTTTACGATCTAGATTAATACTGCATTTAAATAAATACAAAATAAAGACACTTAATTTTTAGTCGATTTTCATGTCAATTTTTTTGTGACCGATACCTGAACGGAAATTCCGATTGCCATAACTTCTTCAAAATTAGCCCGATTTTCATATGCAATACACCAAAAGTCTTGTTTTACGATCTAGATTAATACTGCATTTAAATAAATACAAAATGAAGAAACTTAATTTTTAGTCGATTTTCATGTCAATTTTTTATGACCGATACCCGACCTGGGCGTGAAACGGAAATTCCGATTGCCATAACTTCTTCAAAATTAGCCCGATTTTCAAATGCAATACACCAAAAGTCTTGTTTTACGATCTAGATTAATACTGCATTTAAATAAATACAAAATGAAGACACTTAATTTTTAGTCGATTTTCATGTCAATTTTTTATGACCGATACCCGACCTGGGCGTGATACGGAAATTCCGATTGCCATAACTTCTTCAAAATCAGCCCGATTTTCATATGTAATACACCAAAAGTCTTGTTTTACGATCTAGATTAATACTGCATTTAAATAAATACAAAATAAAGACACTTAATTTTTAGTCGATTTTCATGTCAATTTTTTATGACCGATACCCGACCTGGGCGTGAAACGGAAATTCCGATTGCCATAACTTCTTCAAAATTAGCCCGATTTTCAAATGCAATACACCAAAAGTCTTGTTTTACGATCTAGATTAATACTGCATTTAAATAAATACAAAATAAAGAAACTTAATTTTTAGTCGATTTTCATGTCAATTTTGTGACCGATACCCGACCTGGGCGTGAAACGGAAATTCCGATTGCCATAACTTCTTCAAAATTAGCCCGATTTTCATAATGCAATACACCAAAAGTCTTGTTTTACGATCTAGATTAATACTGCATTTAAATAAATACAAAATGAAGAAACTTAATTTTTAGTCGATTTTCATGTCAATTTTTTATGACTGATACCCGACCTGGGCGTGATACGGAAATTCCGATTGCCATAACTTCTTCAAAATTAGCCCGATTTTCATATGCAATACACCAAAAGTCTTGTTTTACGATCTAGATTAATACTGCATTTAAATAAATACAAAATAAAGACACTTAATTTTTAGTCGATTTTCATGTCAATTTTTTATGACCGATACCCGACCTGGGCGTGAAACGGAAATTCCGATTGCCATAACTTCCTCAAAATTAGCCCGATTTTCATATGCAATACACCAAAAGTCTTGTTTTACGATCTAGATTAATACTGCATTTAAATAAATACAAAATAAAGACACTTAATTTTTAGTCGATTTTCATGTCAATTTTTTATGACCGATACCCGACCTGGGCGGGAAACGAGAAATTCGTCATAACTTCACTTCAAAATTAGCCCGATTTTCATATGCAATACACCAAAAGTCTTGTTTTACGATCTAGATTAATACTGCATTTAAATAAATACAAAATGAAGAAACTTAATTTTTAGTCGATTTTCATGTCAATTTTTTATGACCGATACCCGACCTGGGCGTGATACGGAAATTCCGATTGCCATAACTTCTTCAAAATTAGCCCGATTTTCATATGCAATACACCAAAAGTCTTGTTTTACGATCTAGATTAATACTGCATTTAAATAAATACAAAATAAAGAAACTTAATTTTTAGTCGATTTTCATGTCAATTTTTTATGACCGATACCCGACCTGGGCGTGAAACGGAAATCTAGATTCCGATTTATTGCCATAAAGAACTTGATTTTTCTTCAAAATTAGCCCGATTTTCATATGTCAATACACCAAAAGTCTTGTTTTACGATCTAGATTAATACTGCATTTAAATAAATACAAAATAAAGAAACTTAATTTTTAGTCGATTTTCATGTCAATTTTTTATGACCGATACCCGACCTGGGCGTGAAACGGAAATTCCGATTGCCATAACTTCTTCAAAATTAGCCCGATTTTCAAATGCAATACACCAAAAGTCTTGTTTTACGATCTAGATTAATACTGCATTTAAATAAATACAAAATAAAGACACTTAATTTTTAGTCGAATTTCATGTCAATTTTTTATGACCGATACCCGACCTGGGCGTGAAACGGAAATTCCGATTGCCATAACTTCTTCAAAATTAGCCCGATTTTCAAATGCAATACACCAAAAGTCTTGTTTTACGATCTAGATTAATACTGCATTTAAATAAATACAAAATAAAGACACTTAATTTTTAGTCGATTTTCATGTCAATTTTTTTATGACCGATACCCGACCTGGGCGTGAAACGGAAATTCCGATTGCCATAACTTCTTCAAAATTAGCCCGATTTTCAAATGTAATACACCAAAAGTCTTGTTTTACGATCTAGATTAATACTGCATTTAAATAAATACAAAATAAAGAAACTTAATTTTTAGTCGATTTTCATGTCAATTTTTTATGACCGATACCCGACCTGGGCGTGATACGGAAATTCCGATTGCCATAACTTCTTCAAAATTAGCCCGATTTTCAAATGCAATACACCAAAAGTCTTGTTTTACGATCTAGATTAATACTGCATTTAAATAAATACAAAATAAAGACACTTAATTTTTAGTCGAATTTCATGTCAATTTTTTTTGACCCGATACCCGACCTGGGCGTGAAACGGAAATTCCGATTGCCATAACTAACTCTTCAAAATTAGCCCGATTTTCAAATGCAATACACCAAAAGTCTTGTTTTACGATCTAGATTAATACTGCATTTAAATAAATACAAAATAAAGACACTTAATTTTTAGTCGATTTTCATGTCAATTTTTTATGACCGATACCCGACCTGGGCGTGAAACGGAAATTCCGATTGCCATAACTTCTTCAAAATTAGCCCGATTTTCAAATGTAATACACCAAAAGTCTTGTTTTACGATCTAGATTAATACTGCATTTAAATAAATACAAAATAAAGAAACTTAATTTTTAGTCGATTTTCATGTCAATTTTTTATGACCGATACCCGACCTGGGCGTGAAACGGAAATTCCGATTGCCATAACTTCTTCAAAATTAGCCCGATTTTCAAATGCAATACACCAAAAGTCTTGTTTTACGATCTAGATTAATACTGCATTTAAATAAATACAAAATAAAGAAACTTAATTTTTAGTCGATTTTCATGTCAATTTTTTATGACCGATACCCGACCTGGGCGTGAAACGGAAATTCCGATTGCCATAACTTCTTCAAAATTAGCCCGATTTTCAAATGCAATACACCAAAAGTCTTGTTTTACGATCTAGATGAATACTGCATTTAAATAAATACAAAATAAAGAAACTTAATTTTTAGTCGATTTTCATGTCAATTTTTTATGACCGATACCCGACCTGGGCGTGAAACGGAAATTCCGATTGCCATAACTTCTTCAAAATTAGCCCGATTTTCATATGTAATACACCAAAAGTCTTGTTTTACGATCTAGATTAATACTGCATTTAAATAAATACAAAATAAAGACACTTAATTTTTAGTCGATTTTCATGTCAATTTTTTATGACCGATACCCGACCTGGAGCGTGAAACGGAAATTCCGATTGCCATAACTTCTTCAAAATTAGCCCGATTTTCAAATGCAATACACCAAAAGTCTTGTTTTACGATCTAGATTAATACTGCATTTAAATAAATACAAAATAAAGAAACTTAATTTTTAGTCGATTTTCATGTCAAATTTTTTATGACCGATACCCGACCTGGGCGTGATACGGAAATTCCGATTGCCATAACTTCTTCAAAATTAGCCCGATTTTCATATGTAATACACCAAAAGTCTTGTTTTACGATCTAGATTAATACTGCATTTAAATAAATACAAAATAAAGAAACTTAATTTTTAGTCGATTTTCATGTCAATTTTTTATGACCGATACCCGACCTGGGCGTGATACGGAAATTCCGATTGCCATAACTTCTTCCAAATTAGCCCGATTTTCATATGTAATACACCAAAAGTCTTGTTTTACGATCTAGATTAATACTGCATTTAAATAAATACAAAATGAAGACACTTAATTTTTAGTCGATTTTCATGTCAATTTTTTAAGACCGATACCCGACGTGAAACGGAAATTCCGATAACTTCTTCAAAATTAGCCCGATTTTCAAATGCAATACACCAAAAGTCTTGTTTTACGATCTAGATTAATACTGCATTTAAATAAATACAAAATAAAGAAACTTAATTTTTAGTCGATTTTCATGTCAATTTTTTTATGACCGATACCCGACCTGGGCGTGAAACGGAAATTCCGATTGCCATAACTTCTTCAAAATTAGCCCGATTTTCATATGTAATACACCAAAAGTCTTGTTTTACGATCTAGATTAATACTGCATTTAAATAAATACAAAATAAAGAAACTTAATTTTTAGTCGATTTTCATGTCAATTTTTTGTGACCGATACCCGACCTGGGCGTGAGGAAATTCCGGTTCATTGCCATAACTTCTTCCAAATTAGCCCGATTTTCATATGTAATACACCAAAAGTCTTGTTTTACGATCTAGATTAATACTGCATTTAAATAAATACAAAATGAAGACACTTAATTTTTAGTCGATTTTCATGTCAATTTTTTATGACCGATACCCGACCTGAGCGTGAAACGGAAATTCCGATAACTTCTTCAAAATTAGCCCGATTTTCAAATGCAATACACCAAAAGTCTTGTTTTACGATCTAGATTAATACTGCATTTAAATAAATACAAAATAAAGACACTTAATTTTTAGTCGATTTCATGTCAATTTAATAACCGATACATACCGACCTGGAGCTTTTAGTCGAAATTCATGCAATTTTGTCATAACTTCCTCAAAATAAGCTCGATTTTCATATGCAATACACCAAAAGTCTTGTTTTACGATCTAGATTAATACTGCATTTAAATAAATACAAAATAAAGAAACTTAATTTTTAGTCGATTTTCATGTCAATTTTTATGACCGATACCCGACCTGGGCGTGAAACGGAAATTCCGATTGCCATAACTTCTTCAAAATTAGCCCGATTTTCATATGTAATACACCAAAAGTCTTGTTTTACGATCTAGATTAATACTGCATTTAAATAAATACAAAATGAAGACACTTAATTTTTAGTCGAATTTCATGTCAATTTTTTATGACCGATACCCGACCTAAAGGGAAAAGGAAATTTCATAACTTCTCAAAATAAGCCCGATTTTCATATGCAATACACCAAAAGTCTTGTTTTACGATCTAGATTAATACTGCATTTAAATAAATACAAAATAAAGACACTTAATTTTTAGTCGATTTTCATGTCAATTTTTTATGACCGATACCCGACCTGGGCGTGAAACGGAAATTCCGATTGCCATAACTTCTTCAAAATTAGCCCGATTTTCATATGTAATACACCAAAAGTCTTGTTTTACGATCTAGATTAATACTGCATTTAAATAAATACAAAATAAAGAAACTTAATTTTTAGTCGATTTTCATGTCAATTTTTTATGACCGATACCCGACCTGGGCGTGAAACGGAAATTCCGATTGCCATAACTTCTTCAAAATTAGCCCGATTTTCAAATGTCAATACACCAAAAGTCTTGTTTTACGATCTAGATTAATACTGCATTTAAATAAATACAAAATAAAGACACTTAATTTTTAGTCGAATTTCATGTCAATTTTTTATGACCGATACCCGACCTGGGCGTGAAACGGAAATTCCGATTGCCATAACTTCTTCAAAATTAGCCCGATTTTCATATGTAATACACCAAAAGTCTTGTTTTACGATCTAGATTAATACTGCATTTAAATAAATACAAAATAAAGAAACTTAATTTTTAGTCGAATTTCATGTCAATTTTTTATGACCGATACCCGACCTGGGCGTGAAACGGAAATTCCGATTGCCATAACTTCTTCAAAATTAGCCCGATTTTCATATGTAATACACCAAAAGTCTTGTTTTACGATCTAGATTAATACTGCATTTAAATAAATACAAAATAAAGAAACTTAATTTTTAGTCGATTTTCATGTCAATTTTTTTATGACCGATACCCGACCTGGGCGTGAAACGGAAATTCCGATTGCCATAACTTCTTCAAAATTAGCCCGATTTTCAAATGTAATACACCAAAAGTCTTGTTTTACGATCTAGATTAATACTGCATTTAAATAAATACAAAATAAAGAAACTTAATTTTTAGTCGATTTTCATGTCAATTTTTTTGGGTTATGACCGATACCCGACCCGAGCGTGATAGGGAAATTCCGATTTCCATAACTTCTTCAAAATTAGCCCGATTTTCATATGTAATACACCAAAAGTCTTGTTTTACGATCTAGATTAATACTGCATTTAAATAAATACAAAATAAAGAAACTTAATTTTTAGTCGATTTTCATGTCAATTTTTTATGACCGATACCCGACCTGGGCGTGAAACGGAAATTCCGATTGCCATAACTTCTTCAAAATTAGCCCGATTTTCAAATGCAATACACCAAAAGTCTTGTTTTACGATCTAGATTAATACTGCATTTAAATAAATACAAAATAAAGAAACTTAATTTTTAGTCGATTTTCATGTCAATTTTTTATGACCGATACCCGACCTGAAATAAGCTCGATTCTGTAATACACGGAAATTCCGATTGCCATAACTTCTTCAAAATTAGCCCGATTTTCATATGTAATACACCAAAAGTCTTGTTTTACGATCTAGATTAATACTGCATTTAAATAAATACAAAATAAAGACACTTAATTTTTAGTCGATTTTCATGTCAATTTTTTATGACCGATACCCGACCTGGGCGTGAAACGGAAATTCCGATTGCCATAACTTCTTCAAAATTAGCCCGATTTTCAAATGCAATACACCAAAAGTCTTGTTTTACGATCTAGATTAATACTGCATTTAAATAAATACAAAATAAAGAAACTTAATTTTTAGTCGATTTTCATGTCAATTTTTTATGACCGATACCCGACCTGGGCGTGAAACGGAAATTCCGATTGCCATAACTTCTTCAAAATTAGCCCGATTTTCATATGTAATACACCAAAAGTCTTGTTTTACGATCTAGATTAATACTGCATTTAAATAAATACAAAATAAAGAAACTTAATTTTTAGTCGATTTTCATGTCAATTTTTTATGACCGATACCCGACCTGGGCGTGAAACGGAAATTCCGATTGCCATAACTTCTTCAAAATTAGCCCGATTTTCAAATGCAATACACCAAAAGTCTTGTTTTACGATCTAGATTAATACTGCATTTAAATAAATACAAAATAAAGACACTTAATTTTTAGTCGATTTTCATGTCAATTTTTTATGACCGATACCCGACCTGGGCGTGAAACGGAAATTCCGATTGCCATAACTTCTTCAAAATTAGCCCGATTTTCATATGTAATACACCAAAAGTCTTGTTTTACGATCTAGATTAATACTGCATTTAAATAAATACAAAATAAAGACACTTAATTTTTAGTCGATTTTCATGTCAATTTTTTATGACCGATACCCGACCTGGGCGTGAAACGGAAATTCCGATTGCCATAACTTCTTCAAAATTAGCCCGATTTTCAAATGCAATACACCAAAAGTCTTGTTTTACGATCTAGATTAATACTGCATTTAAATAAATACAAAATAAAGAAACTTAATTTTTAGTCGATTTTCATGTCAATTTTTTATGACCGATACCCGACCTGGGCGTGATACGGAAATTCCGATTGCCATAACTTCTTCAAAATTAGCCCGATTTTCATATGTAATACACCAAAAGTCTTGTTTTACGATCTAGATTAATACTGCATTTAAATAAATACAAAATAAAGAAACTTAATTTTTAGTCGATTTTCATGTCAATTTTTTATGACCGATACCCGACCTGGGCGTGAAACGGAAATTCCGATTGCCATAACTTCTTCAAAATTAGCCCGATTTTCAAATGCAATACACCAAAAGTCTTGTTTTACGATCTAGATTAATACTGCATTTAAATAAATACAAAATAAAGAAACTTAATTTTTAGTCGATTTTCATGTCAATTTTTTATGACCGATACCCGACCTGGGCGTGAAACGGAAATTCCGATTGCCATAACTTCTTCAAAATTAGCCCGATTTTCAAATGCAATACACCAAAAGTCTTGTTTTACGATCTAGATTAATACTGCATTTAAATAAATACAAAATAAAGACACTTAATTTTTAGTCGATTTTCATGTCAATTTTTTATGACCGATACCCGACCTGGGCGTGAAACGGAAATTCCGATTGCCATAACTTCTTCAAAATTAGCCCGATTTTCATATGCAATACACCAAAAGTCTTGTTTTACGATCTAGATTAATACTGCATTTAAATAAATACAAAATAAAGACACTTAATTTTTAGTCGATTTTCATGTCAATTTTTTATGACCGATACCCGACCTGGGCGTGAAACGGAAATTCCGATTGCCATAACTTCTTCAAAATTAGCCCGATTTTCAAATGCAATACACCAAAAGTCTTGTTTTACGATCTAGATTAATACTGCATTTAAATAAATACAAAATAAAGAAACTTAATTTTTAGTCGATTTTCATGTCAATTTTTTATGACCGATACCCGACCTGGGCGTGAAACGGAAATTCCGATTGCCATAACTTCTTCAAAATTAGCCCGATTTTCAAATGTAATACACCAAAAGTCTTGTTTTACGATCTAGATTAATACTGCATTTAAATAAATACAAAATAAAGAAACTTAATTTTTAGTCGATTTTCATGTCAATTTTTTATGACCGATACCCGACCTGGGCGTGATACGGAAATTCCGATTGCCATAACTTCTTCAAAATTAGCCCGATTTTCAAATGCAATACACCAAAAGTCTTGTTTTACGATCTAGATTAATACTGCATTTAAATAAATACAAAATAAAGACACTTAATTTTTAGTCGATTTTCATGTCAATTTTTTATGACCGATACCCGACCTGGGCGTGAAACGGAAATTCCGATTGCCATAACTTCTTCAAAATTAGCCCGATTTTCAAATGTAATACACCAAAAGTCTTGTTTTACGATCTAGATTAATACTGCATTTAAATAAATACAAAATAAAGAAACTTAATTTTTAGTCGATTTTCATGTCAATTTTTTATGACCGATACCCGACCTGGGCGTGAAACGGAAATTCCGATTGCCATAACTTCTTCAAAATTAGCCCGATTTTCAAATGTAATACACCAAAAGTCTTGTTTTACGATCTAGATTAATACTGCATTTAAATAAATACAAAATAAAGACACTTAATTTTTAGTCGATTTTCATGTCAATTTTTTATGACCGATACCCGACCTGGGCGTGAAACGGAAATTCCGATTGCCATAACTTCTTCAAAATTAGCCCGATTTTCAAATGCAATACACCAAAAGTCTTGTTTTACGATCTAGATTAATACTGCATTTAAATAAATACAAAATAAAGACACTTAATTTTTAGTCGATTTTCATGTCAATTTTTTATGACCGATACCCGACCTGGGCGTGAAACGGAAATTCCGATTGCCATAACTTCTTCAAAATTAGCCCGATTTTCAAATGCAATACACCAAAAGTCTTGTTTTACGATCTAGATTAATACTGCATTTAAATAAATACAAAATAAAGAAACTTAATTTTTAGTCGATTTTCATGTCAATTTTTTATGACCGATACCCGACCTGGGCGTGAAACGGAAATTCCGATTGCCATAACTTCTTCAAAATTAGCCCGATTTTCAAATGCAATACACCAAAAGTCTTGTTTTACGATCTAGATTAATACTGCATTTAAATAAATACAAAATAAAGACACTTAATTTTTAGTCGATTTTCATGTCAATTTTTTATGACCGATACCCGACCTGGGCGTGAAACGGAAATTCCGATTGCCATAACTTCTTCAAAATTAGCCCGATTTTCAAATGCAATACACCAAAAGTCTTGTTTTACGATCTAGATTAATACTGCATTTAAATAAATACAAAATAAAGAAACTTAATTTTTAGTCGATTTTCATGTCAATTTTTTATGACCGATACCCGACCTGGGCGTGAAACGGAAATTCCGATTGCCATAACTTCTTCAAAATTAGCCCGATTTTCAAATGCAATACACCAAAAGTCTTGTTTTACGATCTAGATTAATACTGCATTTAAATAAATACAAAATAAAGAAACTTAATTTTTAGTCGATTTTCATGTCAATTTTTTATGACCGATACCCGACCTGGGCGTGAAACGGAAATTCCGATTGCCATAACTTCTTCAAAATTAGCCCGATTTTCAAATGCAATACACCAAAAGTCTTGTTTTACGATCTAGATTAATACTGCATTTAAATAAATACAAAATAAAGAAACTTAATTTTTAGTCGATTTTCATGTCAATTTTTTATGACCGATACCCGACCTGGGCGTGAAACGGAAATTCCGATTGCCATAACTTCTTCAAAATTAGCCCGATTTTCAAATGCAATACACCAAAAGTCTTGTTTTACGATCTAGATTAATACTGCATTTAAATAAATACAAAATGAAGAAACTTAATTTTTAGTCGATTTTCATGTCAATTTTTTATGACCGATACCCGACCTGGGCGTGAAACGGAAATTCCGATTGCCATAACTTCTTCAAAATTAGCCCGATTTTCAAATGCAATACACCAAAAGTCTTGTTTTACGATCTAGATTAATACTGCATTTAAATAAATACAAAATGAAGAAACTTAATTTTTAGTCGATTTTCATGTCAATTTTTTGTGACCGATACCCGACCTGGGCGTGATACGGAAATTCCGATTGCCATAACTTCTTCAAAATAAGCCCGATTTTCAAATGTAATACACCAAAAGTCTTGTTTTACGATCTAGATTAATACTGCATTTAAATAAATACAAAATGAAGAAACTTAATTTTTAGTCGATTTTCATGTCAATTTTTTGTGACCGATACCCGACCTGGGCGTGATACGGAAATTCCGATTGCCATAACTTCTTCAAAATAAGCCCGATTTTCATATGTAATACACCAAAAGTCTTGCTTTACGATCTAGATTAATACTGCATTTAAATAAATACAAAATAAAGACACTTAATTTTTAGTCGATTTTCATGTCAATTTTTTATGACCGATACCCGACCTGGGCGTGAAACGGAAATTCCGATTGCATAACTTCTTCAAAATTAGCCCGATTTTCATATGTAATACACCAAAAGTCTTGTTTTACGATCTAGATTAATACTGCATTTAAATAAATACAAAATAAAGACACTTAATTTTTAGTCGAATTTCATGTCAATTTTTTATGACCGATACCCGACCTGGGCGTGAAACGGAAATTCCGATTGCCATAACTTCCTCAAAATAAGCTCGATTTTCATATGTAATACACCAAAAGTCTTGTTTTACGATCTAGATTAATACTGCATTTAAATAAATACAAAATAAAGAAACTTAATTTTTAGTCGATTTTCATGTCAATTTTTTATGACCGATACCCGACCTGGGCGTGAAACGGAAATTCCGTTGCCATAACTTCTTCAAAATTAGCCCGATTTTCAAATGCAATACACCAAAAGTCTTGTTTTACGATCTAGATTAATACTGCATTTAAATAAATACAAAATGAAGAAACTTAATTTTTAGTCGAATTTTCATGTCAATTTTTTGTGACCGATACCCGACCTGGGCGTGATACGGAAATTCCGATTGCCATAACTTCTTCAAAATCAGCCCGATTTTCATATGTAATACACCAAAAGTCTTGTTTTACGATCTAGATTAATACTGCATTTAAATAAATACAAAATGAAGAAACTTAATTTTTAGTCGATTTTCATGTCAATTTTTTATGACCGATACCCGACCTGGGCGTGATACGGAAATTCCGATTACCATAACTTCTTCCAAATTAGCCCGATTTTCATATGTAATACACCAAAAGTCTTGTTTTACGATCTAGATTAATACTGCATTTAAATAAATACAAAATGAAGACACTTAATTTTTAGTCGATTTTCATGTCAATTTTTTATGACCGATACCCGACCTGGGCGTGAAACGGAAATTCCGATTGCCATAACTTCTTCAAAATTAGCCCGATTTTCAAATGCAATACACCAAAAGTCTTGTTTTACGATCTAGATTAATACTGCATTTAAATAAATACAAAATAAAGACACTTAATTTTTAGTCGAATTTCATGTCAATTTTTTATGACCGATACCCGACCTGGGCGTGAAACGGAAATTCCGATTGCCATAACTTCCTCAAAATAAGCTCGATTTTCATATGCAATACACCAAAAGTCTTGTTTTACGATCTAGATTAATACTGCATTTAAATAAATACAAAATAAAGAAACTTAATTTTTAGTCGATTTTCATGTCAATTTTTTATGACCGATACCCGACCTGGGCGTGAAACGGAAATTCCGATTGCCATAACTTCTTCAAAATTAGCCCGATTTTCATATGTAATACACCAAAAGTCTTGTTTTACGATCTAGATTAATACTGCATTTAAATAAATACAAAATAAAGACACTTAATTTTTAGTCGATTTTCATGTCAATTTTTTATGACCGATACCCGACCTGGGCGTGAAACGGAAATTCCGATTGCCATAACTTCTTCAAAATTAGCCCGATTTTCATATGCAATACACCAAAAGTCTTGTTTTACGATCTAGATTAATACTGCATTTAAATAAATACAAAATAAAGACACTTAATTTTTAGTCGAATTTCATGTCAATTTTTTATGACCGATACCCGACCTGGGCGTGAAACGGAAATTCCGATTGCCATAACTTCTTCAAAATAAGCTCGATTTTCATATGCAATACACCAAAAGTCTTGTTTTACGATCTAGATTAATACTGCATTTAAATAAATACAAAATAAAGACACTTAATTTTTAGTCGAATTTCATGTCAATTTTTTATGACCGATACCCGACCTGGGCGTGAAACGGAAATTCCGATTGCCATAACTTCCTCAAAATTAGCCCGATTTTCATATGTAATACACCAAAAGTCTTGTTTTACGATCTAGATTAATACTGCATTTAAATAAATACAAAATAAAGAAACTTAATTTTTAGTCGATTTTCATGTCAATTTTTTATGACCGATACCCGACCTGGGCGTGATACGGAAATTCCGATTGCCATAACTTCTTCAAAATTAGCCCGATTTTCAAATGCAATACACCAAAAGTCTTGTTTTACGATCTAGATTAATACTGCATTTAAATAAATACAAAATAAAGACACTTAATTTTTAGTCGAATTTCATGTCAATTTTTTATGACCGATACCCGACCTGGGCGTGAAACGGAAATTCCGATTGCCATAACTTCTTCAAAATAAGCTCGATTTTCATATGTAATACACCAAAAGTCTTGTTTTACGATCTAGATTAATACTGCATTTAAATAAATACAAAATAAAGAAACTTAATTTTTAGTCGATTTTCATGTCAATTTTTTATGACCGATACCCGACCTGGGCGTGATACGGAAATTCCGATTGCCATAACTTCTTCAAAATTAGCCCGATTTTCAAATGCAATACACCAAAAGTCTTGTTTTACGATCTAGATTAATACTGCATTTAAATAAATACAAAATGAAGACACTTAATTTTTAGTCGAATTTCATGTCAATTTTTTATGACCGATACCCGACCTGGGCGTGAAACGGAAATTCCGATTGCCATAACATCCTCAAAATAAGCTCGATTTTCATATGTAATACACCAAAAGTCTTGTTTTACGATCTAGATTAATACTGCATTTAAATAAATACAAAATGAAGACACTTAATTTTTAGTCGAATTTCATGTCAATTTTTTATGACCGATACCCGACCTGGGCGTGAAACGGAAATTCCGATTGCCATAACTTCTTCAAAATTAGCCCGATTTTCATATGTAATACACCAAAAGTCTTGTTTTACGATCTAGATTAATACTGCATTTAAATAAATACAAAATGAAGACACTTAATTTTTAGTCGATTTTCATGTCAATTTTTTATGACCGATACCCGACCTGGGCGTGATACGGAAATTCCGATTGCCATAACTTCTTCAAAATTAGCCCGATTTTCAAATGCAATACACCAAAAGTCTTGTTTTACGATCTAGATTAATACTGCATTTAAATAAATACAAAATAAAGAAACTTAATTTTTAGTCGATTTTCATGTCAATTTTTTGTGACCGATACCCGACCTGGGCGTGAAACGGAAATTCCGATTGTCATAACTTCTTCCAAATTAGCCCGATTTTCATATGTAATACACCAAAAGTCTTGTTTTACGATCTAGATTAATACTGCATTTAAATAAATACAAAATGAAGACACTTAATTTTTAGTCGATTTTCATGTCAATTTTTTATGACCGATACCCGACCTGAGCGTGAAACGGAAATTCCGATAACTTCTTCAAAATTAGCCCGATTTTCAAATGAAATACACCAAAAGTCTCGTTTTACGATCTAAATGAATACTGCATTTAAAAAATACAAAATAAAGAAACTTAATTTTTAGTCGATTTTCATGTCAATTTTTTGTGACCGATACCCGACCTGGGCGTGATACGGAAATTCCGATTGCCATAACTTCTTCAAAATAAGCCCGATTTTCATATGTAATACACCAAAAGTCTTGTTTTACGATCTAGATTAATACTGCATTTAAATAAATACAAAATGAAGAAACTTAATTTTTAGTCGATTTTCATGTCAATTTTTTGTGACCGATACCCGACCTGGGCGTGATACGGAAATTCCGATTGTCATAACTTCTTCCAAATTAGCCCGATTTTCATATGTAATACACCAAAAGTCTTGTTTTACGATCTAGATTAATACTGCATTTAAATAAATACAAAATGAAGACACTTAATTTTTAGTCGATTTTCATGTCAATTTTTTATGACCGATACCCGACCTGGGCGTGAAACGGAAATTCCGATTGCCATAACTTCTTCAAAATTAGCCCGATTTTCAAATGCAATACACCAAAAGTCTTGTTTTACGATCTATATTAATACTGCATTTAAATAAATACAAAATAAAGAAACTTAATTTTTAGTCGATTTTCATGTCAATTTTTTATGACCGATACCCGACCTGGGCGTGAAACGGAAATTCCGATTGCCATAACTTCTTCAAAATTAGCCCGATTTTCATATGTAATACACCAAAAGTCTTGTTTTACGATCTAGATTAATACTGCATTTAAATAAATACAAAATAAAGAAACTTAATTTTTAGTCGATTTTCATGTCAATTTTTTATGACCGATACCCGACCTGGGCGTGATACGGAAATTCCGATTGCCATAACTTCTTCAAAATTAGCCCGATTTTCATATGCAATACACCAAAAGTCTTGTTTTACGATCTAGATTAATACTGCATTTAAATAAATACAAAATGAAGAAACTTAATTTTTAGTCGATTTTCATGTCAATTTTTTATGACCGATACCCGACCTGGGCGTGATACGGAAATTCCGATTGCCATAACTTCTTCAAAATCAGCCCGATTTTCAAATGCAATACACCAAAAGTCTTGTTTTACGATCTAGATTAATACTGCATTTAAATAAATACAAAATAAAGACACTTAATTTTTAGTCGAATTTCATGTCAATTTTTTATGACCGATACCCGACCTGGGCGTGAAACGGAAATTCCGATTGCCATAACTTCTTCAAAATTAGCTCGATTTTCATATGTAATACACCAAAAGTCTTGTTTTACGATCTAGATTAATACTGCATTTAAATAAATACAAAATAAAGAAACTTAATTTTTAGTTGATTTTCATGTCAATTTTTTATGACCGATAACTGACCTGGGCGTGAAACGGAAATTCCGATTGCCATAACTTCTTCAAAATTAGCCCGATTTTCATATGTAATACACCAAAAGTCTTGTTTTACGATCTAGATAAATACTGCATTTAAATAAATACAAAATGAAGACACTTAATTTTTAGTCGAATTTCATGTCAATTTTTTATGACCGATACCCGACCTGGGCGTGAAACGGAAATTCCGATTGTCATAACTTCTTCCAAATTAGCCCGATTTTCATATGTAATACACCAAAAGTCTTGTTTTACGATCTAGATTAATACTGCATTTAAATAAATACAAAATGAAGACACTTAATTTTTAGTCGATTTTCATGTCAATTTTTTATGACCGATACCCGACCTGGGCGTGAAACGGAAATTCCGTTATAACTTCTTCAAAATTAGCCCGATTTTCAAATGCAATACACCAAAAGTCTCGTTTTACGATCTAAATGAATACTGCATTTAAATAAATACAAAATAAAGAAACTTAATTTTTAGTCGATTTTCATGTCAATTTTTTGTGACCGATACCCGACCTGGGCGTGATACGGAAATTCCGATTGCCATAACTTCTTCAAAATAAGCCCGATTTTCATATGTAATACACCAAAAGTCTTGTTTTACGATCTAGATTAATACTGCATTTAAATAAATACAAAATAAAGAAACTTAATTTTCAGTCGATTTTCATGTCAATTTTTTGTGACCGATACCCGACCTGGGCGTGATACGGAAATTCCGATTACAATAACTTCTTCCAAATTAGCCCGATTTTCATATGTAATACACCAAAAGTCTTGTTTTACGATCTAGATTAATACTGCATTTAAATAAATACAAAATGAAGACACTTAATTTTTAGTCGATTTTCATGTCAATTTTTTATGACCGATACCCGACCTGAGCGTGAAACGGAAATTCCGATAACTTCTTCAAAATTAGCCCGATTTTCAAATGCAATACACCAAAAGTCTTGTTTTACGATCTAGATTAATACTGCATTTAAATAAATACAAAATAAAGAAACTTAATTTTTAGTCGATTTTCATGTCAATTTTTTGTGACCGATACCCGACCTGGGCGTGAAACGGAAATTCCGATTGTCATAACTTCTTCCAAATTAGCCCGATTTTCATATGTAATACACCAAAAGTCTTGCTTTACGATCTAGATTAATACTGCATTTAAATAAATACAAAATAAAGAAACTTAATTTTCAGTCGATTTTCATGTCAATTTTTTGTGACCGATACCCGACCTGGGCGTGATACGGAAATTCCGATTACAATAACTTCTTCCAAATTAGCCCGATTTTCATATGCAATACACCAAAAGTCTTGTTTTACGATCTATATTAATACTGCATTTAAATAAATACAAAATGAAGAAACTTAATTTTTAGTCGATTTTCATGTCAATTTTTTATGACCGATACCCGACCTGGGCGTGATACGGAAATTCCGATTGCCATAACTTCTTCAAAATCAGCCCGATTTTCAAATGCAATGCACCAAAAGTCTTGTTTTACGATCTAGATTAATACTGCATTTAAATAAATACAAAATAAAGACACTTAATTTTTAGTCGAATTTCATGTCAATTTTTTATGACCGATACCCGACCTGGGCGTGAAACGGAAATTCCGATTGCCATAACTTCCTCAAAATAAGCTCGATTTTCATATGTAATACACCAAAAGTCTTGTTTTACGATCTAGATTAATACTGCATTTAAATAAATACAAAATAAAGAAACTTAATTTTTAGTTGATTTTCATGTCAATTTTTTATGACCGATAACTGACCTGGGAGTGAAACGGAAATTCCGATTACAATAACTTCTTCAAAATTAGCCCGATTTTCATATGTAATACACCAAAAGTCTTGTTTTACGATCTAGATAAATACTGCATTTAAATAAATACAAAATGAAGACACTTAATTTTTAGTCGAATTTCATGTCAATTTTTTATGACCGATACCCGACCTGGGCGTGAAACGGAAATTCCGATTGCCATAACTTCTTCAAAATTAGCCCGATTTTCAAATGTTATACACCAAAAGTCTTGTTTTACGATCTAGATTAATACTGCATTTAAATAAATACAAAATAAAGAAACTTAATTTTTAGTCGATTTTCATGTCAATTTTTTATGACCGATACCCGACCTGGGCGTGAAACGGAAATTCCGATTGCCATAACTTCTTCAAAATAAGCCCGATTTTCAAATGCAATACACCAAAAGTCTTGTTTTACGATCTAGATAATTACTGCATTTAAATAAATACAAAATGAAGACACTTAATTTTTAGTCGATTTTCATGACAATTTTTTATGACCGATACCCGACCTGAGCGTGATACGGAAATTCCGATTGCCATAACTTCTTCAAAATTAGCCCGATTTTCATATGTAATACACCAAAAGTCTTGTTTTACGATCTAGATTAATACCGCATTTAAATAAATACAAAATGAAAAAACTTAATTTTTAGTCGATTTTCATGTCAATTTTTTATGACCGATACCCGACCTGGGCGTGATACGGAAATTCCGATTGCAATAACTTCTTCAAAATTAGCCCGATTTTCAAATGCAATACACCAAAAGTCTCGTTTTACGATCTAAATGAATACTGCATTTAAATAAATACAAAATAAAGAAACTTAATTTTTAGTCGATTTTCATGTCAATTTTTTGTGACCGATACCCGACCTGGGCGTGATACGGATATTCCGATTGCCATAACTTCTTCAAAATTAGCCCGATTTTCAAATGCAATACACCAAAAGTCTCGTTTTACGATCTAAATGAATACTGCATTTAAATAAATACAAAATAAAGAAACTTAATTTTTAGTCGATTTTCATGTCAATTTTTTATGACCGATACCCGACCTGGGCGTGATACGGAAATTCCGATTGCCATAACTTCTTCAAAATTAGCCCGATTTTCAAATGCAATACACCAAAAGTCTCGTTTTACGATCTAAATGAATACTGCATTTAAATAAATACAAAATAAAGAAACTTAATTTATAGTCGATTTTCATGTCAATTTTTTGTGACCGATACCCAACCTGGGCGTGAAACGGAAACTCCGATTGCCATAACTTCTTCCAAATTAGCCCGATTTTCATATGTAATACACCAAAAGTCTTGCTTTACGATCTAGATTAATACTGCATTTAAATAAATACAAAATGAAGAAACTTAATTTTTAGTCGATTTTCATGTCAATTTTTTATGACCGATACCCGACCTGGGCGTGATACGGAAATTCCGATTGCCATAACTTCTTCAAAATTAGCCCGATTTTCAAATGCAATACACCAAAAGTCTCGTTTTACGATCTAAATGAATACTGCATTTAAATAAATACAAAATAAAGAAACTTAATTTTTAGTCGATTTTCATGTCAATTTTTTGTGACCGATACCCGACCTGGGCGTGATACGGAAATTCCGATTGCCATAACTTCTTCAAAATTAGCCCGATTTTCAAATGCAATACACCAAAAGTCTCGTTTTACGATCTAAATGAATACTGCATTTAAATAAATACAAAATAAAGAAACTTAATTTTTAGTCGATTTTCATGTAAATTTTTTATGACCGATACCCGACCTGGGCGTGATACGGAAATTCCGATTGCCATAACTTCTTCAAAATTAGCCCGATTTTCAAATGCAATACACCAAAAGTCTCGTTTTACGATCTAAATGAATACTGCATTTAAATAAATACAAAATAAAGAAACTTAATTTTTAGTCGATTTTCATGTCAATTTTTTGTGACCGATACCCGACCTGGGCGTGAAACGGAAATTCCGATTGTCATAACTTCTTCCAAATTAGCCCGATTTTCATATGTAATACACCAAAAGTCTTGCTTTACGATCTAGATTAATACTGCATTTAAATAAATACAAAATAAAGAAACTTAATTTTCAGTCGATTTTCATGTCAATTTTTTGTGACCGATACCCGACCTGGGCGTGATACGGAAATTCCGATTGTCATAACTTCTTCCAAATTAGCCCGATTTTCATATGTAATACACCAAAAGTCTTGTTTTACGATCTAGATTAATACTGCATTTAAATAAATACAAAATGAAGACACTTAATTTTTGGTCGATTTTCATGTCAATTTTTTATGACCGATACCCGACCTGGGCGTGAAACGGAAATTCCGATTGTCATAACTTCTTCCAAATTAGCCCGATTTTCATATGTAATACACCAAAAGTCTTGCTTTACGATCTAGATTAATACTGCATTTAAATAAATACAAAATAAAGAAACTTAATTTTTAGTCGATTTTCATGTCAATTTTTTGTGACCGATACCCGACCTGGGCGTGAAACGGAAATTCCGATTGCCATAACTTCTTCAAAATTAGCCCGATTTTCAAATGCAATACACCAAAAGTCTCGTTTTACGATCTAAATGAATACTGCATTTAAATAAATACAAAATAAAGAAACTTAATTTTTAGTCGATTTTCATGTCAATTTTTTATGACCGATACCCGACCTGGGCGTGATACGGAAATTCCGATTGCCATAACTTCTTCAAAATTAGCCCGATTTTCAAATGCAATACACCAAAAGTCTCGTTTTACGATCTAAATGAATACTGCATTTAAATAAATACAAAATAAAGAAACTTAATTTATAGTCGATTTTCATGTCAATTTTTTGTGACCGATACCCAACCTGGGCGTGAAACGGAAACTCCGATTGCCACAACTTCTTCCAAATTAGCCCGATTTTCATATGTAATACACCAAAAGTCTTGCTTTACGATCTAGATTAATACTGCATTTAAATAAATACAAAATAAAGAAACTTAATTTTTAGTCGATTTTCATGTCAATTTTTTGTGACCGATACCCGACCTGGGCGTGAAACGGAAATTCCGATTGTCATAACTTCTTCCAAATTAGCCCGATTTTCATATGTAATACACCAAAAGTCTTGCTTTACGATCTAGATTAATACTGCATTTAAATAAATACAAAATGAAGAAACTTAATTTTTAGTCGATTTTCATGTCAATTTTTTGTGACCGATACCCGACCTGGGCGTGATACGGAAATTCCGATTACAATAACTTCTTCAAAATTAGCCCGATTTTCAAATGCAATACACCAAAAGTCTCGTTTTACGATCTAAATGAATACTGCATTTAAATAAATACAAAATAAAGAAACTTAATTTTTAGTCGATTTTCATGTCAATTTTTTGTGACCGATACCCGACCTGGGCGTGATACGGAAATTCCGATTGCCATAACTTCTTCAAAATTAGCCCATTTTCAAATGCAATACACCAAAAGTCTCGTTTTACGATCTAAATGAATACTGCATTTAAATAAATACAAAATAAAGAAACTTAATTTTTAGTCGATTTTCATGTCAATTTTTTGTGACCGATACCCGACCTGGGCGTGAAACGGAAATTCCGATTGTCATAACTTCTTCCAAATTAGCCCGATTTTCATATGTAATACACCAAAAGTCTTGCTTTACGATCTAGATTAATACTGCATTTAAATAAATACAAAATAAAGAAACTTAATTTTTAGTCGATTTTCATGTCAATTTTTTGTGACCGATACCCGACCTGGGCGTGAAACGGAAATTCCGATTGTCATAACTTCTTCCAAATTAGCCCGATTTTCATATGTAATACACCAAAAGTCTTGTTTTACGATCTAGATTAATACTGCATTTAAATAAATACAAAATAAAGAAACTTAATTTTTAGTCGATTTTCATGTCAATTTTTTATGACCGATACCCGACCTGGGCGTGATACGGAAATTCCGATTAACATAACTTCTTCAAAATTAGCCCGATTTTCAAATGCAATACACCAAAAGTCTCGTTTTACGATCTAAATGAATACTGCATTTAAATAAATACAAAATAAAGAAACTTAATTTTTAGTCGATTTTCATGTCAATTTTTTATGACCGATACCCGACCTGGGCGTGATACGGAAATTCCGATTGCCATAACTTCTTCAAAATTAGCCCGATTTTCAAATGCAATACACCAAAAGTCTCGTTTTACGATCTAAATGAATACTGCATTTAAATAAATACAAAATAAAGACACTTAATTTTTAGTCGATTTTCATGTCAATTTTTTATGACCGATACCCGACCTGGGCGTGAAACGGAAATTCCGATTGCCATAACTTCTTCAAAATTAGCCCGATTTTCATATGTAATACACCAAAAGTCTTGTTTTACGATCTAGATTAATACTGCATTTAAATAAATACAAAATAAAGACACTTAATTTTTAGTCGAATTTCATGTCAATTTTTTATGACCGATACCCGACCTGGGCGTGAAACGGAAATTCCGATTGCCATAACTTCTTCAAAATTAGCCCGATTTTCATATGTAATACACCAAAAGTCTTGTTTTACGATCTAGATTAATACTGCATTTAAATAAATACAAAATAAAGAAACTTAATTTTTAGTCGATTTTCATGTCAATTTTTTATGACCGATACCCGACCTGGGCGTGAAACGGAAATTCCGATTGCCATAACTTCTTCAAAATTAGCCCGATTTTCAAATGCAATACACCAAAAGTCTTGTTTTACGATCTAGATTAATACTGCATTTAAATAAATACAAAATAAAGAAACTTAATTTTTAGTCGATTTTCATGTCAATTTTTTATGACCGATACCCGACCTGGGCGTGAAACGGAAATTCCGATTGCCATAACTTCTTCAAAATTAGCCCGATTTTCATATGTAATACACCAAAAGTCTTGTTTTACGATCTAGATTAATACTGCATTTAAATAAATACAAAATAAAGAAACTTAATTTTTAGTCGATTTTCATGTCAATTTTTTATGACCGATACCCGACCTGGGCGTGAAACGGAAATTCCGATTGCCATAACTTCTTCAAAATTAGCCCGATTTTCAAATGCAATACACCAAAAGTCTTGTTTTACGATCTAGATTAATACTGCATTTAAATAAATACAAAATAAAGAAACTTAATTTTTAGTCGAATTTCATGTCAATTTTTTATGACCGATACCCGACCTGGGCGTGAAACGGAAATTCCGATTGCCATAACTTCTTCAAAATTAGCCCGATTTTCATATGTAATACACCAAAAGTCTTGTTTTACGATCTAGATTAATACTGCATTTAAATAAATACAAAATAAAGAAACTTAATTTTTGTGTGATTTTCATGTCAATTTTTATGACCGATACCCGACCTGGGCGTGAAACGGAAATTCCGATTGCCATAACTTCTTCAAAATTAGCCTGATTTTCAAATGCAATACACCAAAAGTCTTGTTTTACGATCTAGATTAATACTGCATTTAAATAAATACAAAATAAAGAAACTTAATTTTTAGTCGATTTTCATGTCAATTTTTGTGACCGATACCCGACCTGGGCGTGAAACGGAAATTCCGATTGTCATAACTTCTTCCAAATTAGCCCGATTTTCATATGTAATACACCAAAAGTCTTGCTTTACGATCTAGATTAATACTGCATTTAAATAAATACAAAATAAAGAAACTTAATTTTTAGTCGATTTTCATGTCAATTTTTTGTGACCGATACCCGACCTGGGCGTGATACGGAAATTCCGATTGCCATAACTTCTTCAAAATTAGCCTGATTTTCAAATGCAATACACCAAAAGTCTTGTTTTACGATCTAAATGAATACTGCATTTAAATAAATACAAAATAAAGAAACTTAATTTTTAGTCGATTTTCATGTCAATTTTTTATGACCGATACCCGACCTGGGCACGGAAATTCCGATTGCCATAACTTCTTCCAAATTAGCCCGATTTTCAAATGTAATACACCAAAAGTCTTGTTTTACGATCTAGATTAATACTGCATTTAAATAAATACAAAATAAAGAAACTTAATTTTTAGTCGATTTTCATGTCAATTTTTTGTGACCGATACCCGACCTGGGCGTGAAACGGAAATTCCGATTGCCATAACTTCTTCCAAATTAGCCCGATTTTCATATGTAATACACCAAAAGTCTTGCTTTACGATCTAGATAAATACTGCATTTAAATAAATACAAAATGAAGAAACTTAATTTTTAGTCGATTTTCATGTCAATTTTTTGTGACCGATACCCGACCTGGGCGTGATACGGAAATTCTGATTACAATAACTTCTTCAAAATTAGCCCGATTTTCATATGTAATACACCAAAAGTCTTGCTTTACGATCTAGAATAATACTGCATTTAAATAAATACAAAATGAAGAAACTTAATTTTTAGTCGATTTTCATGTCAATTTTTTATGACCGATACCCGACCTGGGCGTGATACGGAAATTCCGATTGCCATAACTTCTTCAAAATTAGCCCGATTTTCAAATGCAATACACCAAAAGTCTCGTTTTACGATCTAAATGAATACTGCATTTAAATAAATACAAAATAAAGAAACTTAATTTTTAGTCGATTTTCATGTCAATTTTTTATGACCGATACCCGACCTGGGCGTGATACGGAAATTCCGATTGCCATAACTTCTTCAAAATTAGCCCGATTTTCAAATGCAATACACCAAAAGTCTCGTTTTACGATCTAAATGAATACTGCATTTAAATAAATACAAAATAAAGAAACTTAATTTATAGTCGATTTTCATGTCAATTTTTTGTGACCGATACCCAACCTGGGCGTGAAACGGAAACTCCGATTGCCATAACTTCTTCAAAATTAGCCCGATTTTCATATGTAATACACCAAAAGTCTTGCTTTACGATCTAGAATAATACTGCATTTAAATAAATACAAAATGAAGAAACTTAATTTTTAGTCGATTTTCATGTCAATTTTTTATGACCGATACCCGACCTGGGAGTGATACGGAAATTCCGATTGCCATAACTTCTTCAAAATTAGCCCGATTTTCAAATGCAATACACCAAAAGTCTCGTTTTACGATCTAAATGAATACTGCATTTAAATAAATACAAAATAAAGAAACTTAATTTTTAGTCGATTTTCATGTCAATTTTTTATGACCGATACCCGACCTGGGCGTGATACGGAAATTCCGATTGCCATAACTTCTTCAAAATTAGCCCGATTTTCAAATGCAATACACCAAAAGTCTTGTTTTACGATCTAGATTAATACTGCATTTAAATAAATACAAAATGAAGACACTTAATTTTTAGTCGATTTTCATGTCAATTTTTTATGACCGATACCCGACCTGAGCGTGAAACGGAAATTCCGATAACTTCTTCAAAATTAGCCCGATTTTCAAATGCAATACACCAAAAGTCTCGTTTTACGATCTAAATGAATACTGCATTTAAATAAATACAAAATAAAGAAACTTAATTTTTAGTCGATTTTCATGTCAATTTTTTGTGACCGATACCCGACCTGGGCGTGAAACGGAAATTCCGATTGCCATAACTTCTTCCAAATTAGCCCGATTTTCATATGTAATACACCAAAAGTCTTGTTTTACGATCTAGATTAATACTGCATTTAAATAAATACAAAATAAAGAAACTTAATTTTTAGTCGATTTTCATATCAATTTTTTATGACCGATAACCGACCTGGGAGTGAAACGGAAATTCCGATTACAATAACTTCTTCAAAATTAGCCCGATTTTCATATGTAATACACCAAAAGTCTTGTTTTACGATCTAGATTAATACTGCATTTAAATAAATACAAAATGAAGACACTTAATTTTTAGTCGATTTTCATGTCAATTTTTTATGACCGATACCCGACCTGAGCGTGAAACGGAAATTCCGATAACTTCTTCAAAATTAGCCCGATTTTCAAATGCAATACACCAAAAGTCTCGTTTTACGATCTAAATGAATACTGCATTTAAATAAATACAAAATAAAGAAACTTAATTTTTAGTCGATTTTCATGTCAATTTTTTGTGACCGATACCCGACCTGGGCGTGAAACGGAAATTCCGATTGCCATAACTTCTTCCAAATTAGCCCGATTTTCATATGTAATACACCAAAAGTCTTGCTTTACGATCTAGATTAATACTGCATTTAAATAAATACAAAATGAAGAAACTTAATTTTTAGTCGATTTTCATGTCAATTTTTTATGACCGATACCCGACCTGGGCGTGATACGGAAATTCCGATTGCCATAACTTCTTCAAAATCAGCCCGATTTTCAAATGCAATACACCAAAAGTCTTGTTTTACGATCTAGATTAATACTGCATTTAAATAAATACAAAATAAAGAAACTTAATTTTTAGTCGAATTTCATGTCAATTTTTTATGACCGATACCCGACCTGGGCGTGAAACGGAAATTCCGATTGCCATAACTTCCTCAAAATAAGCTCGATTTTCATATGCAATACACCAAAAGTCTTGTTTTACGATTCAGATTAATACTGCATTTAAATAAATACAAAATAAAGAAACTTAATTTTTAGTCGATTTTCATGTCAATTTTTTATGACCGATAACCGACCTGGGAGTGAAACGGAAATTCCGATTACAATAACTTCTTCAAAATTAGCCCGATTTTCATATGTAATACACCAAAAGTCTTGCTTTACGATCTAGATTAATACTGCATTTAAATAAATACAAAATGAAGACACTTAATTTTTAGTCGATTTTCATGTCAATTTTTTATGACCGATACCCGACCTGAGCGTGAAACGGAAATTCCGATAACTTCTTCAAAATTAGCCCGATTTTCAAATGCAATACACCAAAAGTCTCGTTTTACGATCTAAATGAATACTGCATTTAAATAAATACAAAATAAAGAAACTTAATTTTTAGTCGATTTTCATGTCAATTTTTTATGACCGATACCCGACCTGGGCGTGATACGGAAATTCCGATTGCCATAACTTCTTCAAAATTAGCCCGATTTTCAAATGCAATACACCAAAAGTCTCGTTTTACGATCTTAATGAATACTGCATTTAAATAAATACAAAATAAAGAAACTTAATTTTTAGTCGATTTTCATGTCAATTTTTTATGACCGATAACCGACCTGGGCGTGAAACGGAAATTCCGATTGTCATAACTTCTTCCAAATTAGCCCGATTTTCATATGTAATACACCAAAAGTCTTGTTTTACGATCTAGATTAATACTGCATTTAAATAAATACAAAATGAAGACACTTAATTTTTAGTCGATTTTCATGTCAATTTTTTATGACCGATACCCGACCTGAGCGTGAAACGGAAATTCCGATAACTTCTTCAAAATTAGCCCGATTTTCAAATGCAATACACCAAATGTCTTGTTTTACGATCTAGATTAATACTGCATTTAAATAAATACAAAATAAAGACACTTAATTTTTAGTCGAATTTCATGTCAATTTTTTATGACCGATACCCGACCTGGGCGTGAAACGGAAATTCCGATTGCCATAACTTCCTCAAAATAAGCTCGATTTTCATATGCAATACACCAAAAGTCTTGTTTTACGATCTAGATTAATACTGCATTTAAATAAATACAAAATAAAGAAACTTAATTTTTAGTCGATTTTCATGTCAATTTTTTATGACCGATACCCGACCTGGGCGTGATACGGAAATTCCGATTGCCATAACTTCTTCAAAATTAGCCCGATTTTCAAATGCAATATACCAAAAGTCTTCTTTTACGATCTAGATTAATACTGCATTTAAATAAATACAAAATAAAGACACTTAATTTTTAGTCGAATTTCATGTCAATTTTTTGTGACCGATAACCGATTTGAGAGTGAAACGGAACTTCCGATTTGGTGAAAATTTCAGCCTTCTAGCTCCTTTCGTTAAGGCTGTGGTTCTCTCAACAATTAGGACAAACTCTTTTATATACATATAAAGAATAAGTCAATGCATTTTTTAGTAATATGGTTTATTAGATTAGTTTTTGGCACACAAAAATGGCCAAACATATAGACACAACATATTTGGTGCACATAAAATTTATCAGTAATCTAAGGTTGGATTAAAGTCAGAGCTTGAAAAATATGATTGTTGTTGGAACTGGGTGTTAATTGCGTCGCTTGGCCGAGCGTATTTCATCGTCCACCAAATCGTTGATGACGTTGACAATGCCCTGATGAAGATCAGTGTCAATATTTTCCATTAATTCGGAACTTAAATTGTAGCTAATGCTGCAAAAACATTATAATAATAAGTAGCTTAAAAAAGGTATAACAAACATACTTAGCGAATAAAGTCCAGGGTGCCGGGCACTTGGGATTGTTAAAATACATGGGGCTCTGCTGGCATTGCGCCCGGAATTGCTGACGTTGACGCAGTGCATCAACAAGAAATTCATGATTAGAAGCTGTTGAAGGGATTGGCGGACGTGGCGTCAAATCATCATCGTCAATTAGAGTTAACAGCTGTCGCTGTTGCATGTGTGATTCCCTTGCATCTAGTTTCCTTTGGAACTCCTTGAGTTGCTTGGCCTTTTTGAGCATACGCTGCGTCACCTGCTGCTCCGTATGCTTCAGTTCGGCCAGACGATGTCGTACACGACACTCGCTAACCAATTGCTTTTGCCTATCCAGTTCGGCTCGCTCCTCCATTGCCTGCAGCTGGCGCGCCTCCTGCTCTGAATCGATTTCTGCTGGCTGCAAATCATAAACATCGAGCACATCCTTATGCTCTTCTTCCAGCAGGACTTTGTCATTGTAATCGGATTGGGTCTTGGCGACCTTCTTGTCATCGGTCTGCTGTGCCAGTTGCATCTTTTGGCGTTGCCCGGCCCAGAAGCGCTCGCAATACGGCGACTCTCCGGGCGTCAATGCCAGCGGTCTGAGGAGTAGAACGGAAGTGAGGCAGATAAAATTAGAATTCGAATTGGTGCTAATAAACCAAAACATGTCGATGTTCACCACAAATATTACCACTTTGCCATTTGCATGATTAGCACAACGTTGAAAGCCGGCTAATTGCATCAGCCTGACACGCTGCCAGTCACGTCATAGTCACGTCATAGTCTTAACTGTTAGCTCAACAAAACCCAAACCCAATATCCCTTAACGGGGCTCCGGATGTGCCGTCAACACGCAATTTGCCTCATATCTAAGAACTCCCATGCGAATCTCAAGGCCAATGTCAAACAAGTAAAAACGTTGCAGTCGGACGCAACCGACTGCGATATACTTTGATACCAGTTCCCATAGCTGTGTTAAGGATTCTGAGTGCAAATAGTAATATATGAGGGTTTTGGGTATAAAATTGGAGACTCTAGCTCAAAAACTGACAAAGATATAGAGGTGGGCGGTATAAGTGGGCGTGGCATCCAAAACATTGATGCAGATCTGTTACGGATGCCACTAACAATGTTCATACCAAATTTGAAGAGCCTAGCTCAAAAACTGAGAGAGATATAGCGGTGGGCGGAATAAGTGGGCGTGGCATCCAAAACATTGATGTACACCTGCTACGGATGTCACTACCAATGTTTATACCAAATTTGGTGACTCTAGCTTAAAAACTGGCGACGATACATGCCTTCCGGTTTTTTTTAGGGCGGTGGGGCATATCCCGTTGTTTGGGGGCGTGGCATCCAATGTTTTGATGCATAACTTTGTCAGATGTCAGTATCTACCTTCATGTCAATTTTGGTGGCTATAGCTTCAAAACTGTAGAAGATACAGGCATTTTTGTTTATAATTGGAGGGGGGCTGGGGGCGAAATAGGTGGGCGTGGCATCCAAACTTTTAATGCAGTTTTTTGAGGAATGTTACCAGCTATCTTGCCATCAAATTTGGTGACTCTAGCTGCTAAAATGTGGGATATATTTGTGTTTTATCGATTTGCACATCGAGGTGTATCGACTTGTTATCGATTTCTCGGGCCCCCTGAGGTCGTAGAGCCCTACATTTAACACTTTGTCTGACGAAGACATGTACCAAGATATTTGCAAAGTTGCAAGGCTCTAGCTTTAAGGGTGTCGAAAAAAGTTGCGTTCATACGGACAGACGGACGGACAGACGGACGGACGGACGGACAGACACCATGACGGACATTGCACAAACCCAATATACTATGATACCTTTGGTATCAAAGTATAAAAATATCTAAATGCGCTTTTTATACCCTTTACATTGAGTGGGGACACTCGCTTGGGTTAAACAGTTGAACTGAAACTTTCAAAATGGTTATAATCGGAAGTGCTTGATCCTTTGAGGATGGATCAGAGAATCTTTAAGGGCTTTTGCGAGTGTTGTTAAGCAAAACCAAGAACAAAATTTGCTTCAATCATTCGTTTCCAAGCAAACCAAACGACATCAAATGTTTGCTAGTGTATAGAGACTAGGTTACTGGAATGAATGAAGATAGCTATGCTAATGAGTATCGAATCCCAGTGTTCCCCCATACCCTATCGAGAGACAATGACACAATCAACTGGGGGCCACAATGAAAGAGTGAGATATTCGCTGCGCAAAAATCCATTGAGGAAGAGTTCATTAATAAAAATAAAAACCCTACGAACTGCGTTGAGCTAAGTTGAGCGATGAGGCAACCTCAGGAACGCAAGCCGTTTTGATTGGAGGGGCTCGCAAATGTATTGATCAAACAAATAAAGCACAGCAGCAGCAGCAACAGCAACAAAGAAACTATAGTAGTCATTGAGCCCCAAACGCCAAACGCCAAACACCTAGCCCGAGTCACAGTGTCAGAGTCAGAGTCAGGGGCCGGTTTTCGTTATCGATAGGTTCTAAAGGGCAAAACAAAGGCGCTTGCACAGCTTAACGTTATGTGGCTGGCGCCAAAGGGGCAACGGGCAATAACAACATCATAAATAATGCACTCAAAAAATATATGTATGGAATCTAATCCTAAGTACACAATGAAAATGAATCAAAGATTTTTGCAAATTTTATCTCAAAAAATAAATAAACAGAGAAATGAGCGTGAATTTAAATTGCAAACAATTGTCGATTAGAGGTCGTCCGTCGTATTTGATTACGAGCATTTTGTGGTTGTTGTTGTTCATATCAGGCGAACAACAACTGCAAAACAGTTGCCAAATTCCTATCTACCTCAAGGTTACTTAAGGTGGTAGCATGGCTTGCCGCATGAGGTAAGTTTGGGAACAGAAATATGACAGCATTAATGCATTTCAAAAAGGAAATAAGTTCATGTCAAGATATTAATGAAGTTATTATTAAAGTATTGTATCTCTTGGTGTGAAGTATTCTTAACTTGTTTAGAAGCAGAAGTATACTAAGTTAATTTAAGAATCCAAAGCTGATTAACTAAATTCGAATTTGTAAATACTTAATACTGGGAAACACTTGTTGCCCATAGGCCCATTTCATGTTGTATCAGCACAAAAATCTTTGTTTACATTATATGTATGTATGTTTACACTGTTAATGTTCTACTTAAACACTTGCTGACCCCATAAATGATATATTTATGTACATATATACTCTCTAGGTACATGTGTACTAAATAGCACATAAATACATAAGCTTTTATGTATCATATACTCGTATACATAATCAAAATGATGAGTCAATAGTAGAGCCCAAAACTGTCGAGTTACCTGTCTGTCTGGGTTGCGTCTCAATGTGCTCATTGATCCATATTTGTATATAAAATCTGGAAATGTGCTCGTTAAAATGTTACAAATGGACTTCAAAAATGTTTCAATGTGGGCGAACATACACAAAAAAAAAGGGACAAGACAAGATAAGGTCAAAAGTCTTTGGCTGTCAGTTGGCAGCTTTTGACGATTGATAAGTCAGCTGACCAACTAACTAAAAAACATTGCGCCAAAGAGACGGCACAAATGGAGATGTTTGTTTATGTGTATGTCTGTATGTAGGTAGCACTTGGTAGTAAATATTTCTAATCGCAAACGGGAGGCGACAAACAAAAACAAAAACTTTTTTTATGTTTTTTTTTTTTGCAAAACACGAGCGAACTTGGGAGTCGCCGTTGGGTGAGTAACTCCAAAGCGATGGCGTCAGCAGCGCATTGACAGCTGACTGTTGTGAAGAGAGGGAGTGCGAGAATATGAGAGAGAGAGAGAGAGCGCAGTGAAGTGGTGAGCAGCGAGCTGAGGTGTGTTTGTGTGTGAAAGCAATAACAAAACTGGCAATCAGTGTTGCCAACTTTTGTTGAGCAAAAAAAAGCTGATTTTCGTGGGAAGATAAAAAATATAAGCTGAAATTATTTGAAAAAAATCTGATATACCCTTATTTACCCATTTTATGGATTAAGGGTATAAAAAATGTCAACAAAAAAGGAAAGGGAACTAGAGTTCTATCAAATTGTTCGCAATAAGATCAATTTAACTATTTGAAATAACTTAGTTCCTTATTCTAGTTCACTTAGTTCCACTCTATAATCAATTAGTTCGTCCATCGAAAGTTTATCTAATGAACTATTTCGTTTTTATTTAACTACGATGAATAACCTACATACGAATAATCGCTAAAAAATTATAAATTGCTCGAAAGAAAATATCGGAAGAAAAGCAAATTATATTTAAAAAAAAAAAAAGCCATAACTCCCGCTGCCCGCTGCTGTATGGAAAATTTTGCCGCAGTCGGACTTCCAAAAAAGCCAGATTTGACGGGGAAAAAGCGGTTTTGGCAACACTGCTGGCAATGGCAATGCCAAAGCCAACAAGTAAGAGGCTCTAGTCGAGAAATCCCGACTAGGACATACCCTTAACCCGATACTTAACGCTTACAGTTACTTATGTGTATTAAATCAGTGACCAATATGACCAAACTTCAAACTGCGATATCTCCGGTGTTTCTTACCCGATTTTGACCAAATTTTTTTAAATGTTCATTATTTTATCAATAGTTTTAAAACTCATTTTCACAATTTTGAAATTGAAGATTTTTTTGTTATCGATCACATGTGTATATCGGAAACGAGAAGTGTTATCGAAAATTCAAAACAAACTTGATCTTCTCATGGTATAGGAGAGCTTAAGTTTCAAATTTGAAGTCTCTAGCTCTTATAGTCTCTGAGATCGGCGCGTTCATACAGACAGACAGAGAGACAGACGGACAGACGGACAGACGGACAGACAGACAGACGGACAGACAGACATGGCTAGATCGACTCGGCTGTTGATGCTGATCAAGAATATATATACTTTATGGGGTCGGAGATGTTTCCTTCTGTCTGTTACATAAATTTGCACAAAACCATTATACCCTTATTTACCCATTTTATGGGATAAGGGTATAAAAAGGCTGCACATAAACAAAGAGCGCGAGAGCAGCTGACGCTCTAACACAGAGAGAACGTTTGACGATGACATCATTTACAGTTGCTTTTACTGCTGCTACTGCTGACAACAGCAACATACTTTGGCGAATACTTACAGCATCTGGAGTGCATCATTGGATCGATCACCGGCTCCATTATCACAATCATCATCATTAGCATATGGTTCGCATTGCTGCTGCTGCTGTTGCTGTTGCTCTTGTTGCTCATCGCGCGAGAGCAACTCCAGCACCGTTTGCGGTGTTTGTGTTAGCGGCACAATCAATGTTGCCGCCGTTACCGTCGTAGTCGTCGTTGCCAGCTCCATTTGGCCAGCCTCAATGCGGCGAGCGCTGTTCAGCGGCGTTCCCGTCGGCACCGGCGGCGGATTCTCCATTTGTTGTCGCACATGCTTCACCGGTCCCATTGGCTTGCAACGCTGTTGCTGTTGTTGTTGTTGTAGCTGTTGGTACTGCTGGTGTTGCAGTTGTTGTTGTCGTCGCGGCATATCTCCATCTCCCTCCTGCTCAATGCGTGTCAGCATCTTCTCCAGCTGCTCATGCGCCTCCTCCAAGGGCTTAAGCTTGGGTCGGCTTCGCTTGTTGCCATGGTTGGAGCACGGTGCAGCTTCACCCAGGCTTGGCACAGTTAAGCTACAGCGTGCATATGGCATTGCAGACTCCCGAGCCCAACGATTGTGCCTCCTAACGTGGCTATGACTGTGACTGTTGCTGTTGTTGTTCTTGCCAGTTGGCGCAACAACGGCAACAGTCGTCAAGTTCTTGCCTTGCGTCTTGGCCACTGCAGCAGCCTTGCTACGAGCCGTCGTCTGTGTGCCACTAATCCATGCACGCTCGCGTTCCCGCTCCCATTCCCGTTGCTGCTCCCTCTGTTGGGCTGTCAACTTAGCCTGTAGTGCTGTTGCGTTGTTGCGGCGCTTGCGCGCATTTCCCTCCGCCGGCATAGTCTTCTTCTCCATTGCTGCTGCTGCTGACGTCGACGTCGACTTCGCTGCTGCTTTGGTGCTCGCGCTGTTTGCTGCCTCGCTGCGTTTCGGTTTCAGTTTCAGTTATTTGGTCGACGTTCGCCGGTTTGGTTCGGTTTGTTTTCGGTACGCACAGTTCACAGTTCACACGATTCGCGCTCGTTTCGTTTTCCGTACTCGGATTCTCGCTACATATATATTTACTTGGAAATTATAAGAAATTTAAAATATTTGATAAACTTAAATTTTTTTACGAACAATGTAACAATTTGTAAAAAAATTTGTAGATCTTTTCAAAAAATGTTTTGAGTTGTTCCTATTTGGTTTTCACACTATAGACTGATTTTATGCCCCAGCTGGTAGTCTATTGGTTTTGACTTTTAAATCAATGCCTCCGTTGATGTTCAGAAAGTTTTTTATCTCAAGTTTTTGTAAACCTTTTTTTCTTTATGCATAGACTTAAGAGCTTTTGTTGTCTGTGATGGATCTCAATGATCTTTTCGTCTTTCTTTTTGCGAGATGTGCATTGATAATTGTTTAAACATTATAGATTTTTAATCTCAAAAAAGTGCACAACAAAAAACTATTTATTTAAAAAAAAAAAAATTTGTCATAATTCCGGTTAAAAATATAATTAAAATTGTGTAAAAGATTTTTTTGGAACTCTCAAAACATTTATTATTCTACAAATTAAATTTTTATTTTTTTAAAATTTCTTCATCATATTTTTTTTACACTATTTTTTATGGTTAAAGTTTTTGAAAGTTAAAACAATATAACAAACATATTAAGCTTTAACAGCAAAAAAGAATCAATAAAAACAACAAAAACAACAACAGCAACAAAAATGGTAAGTTAATTATGCAAATTTTGTATTCAAACAATAAATAACAAATCGATCATAACAAATGTCGCACAACACAAGCATCAGATAAACATCATCCAAATCACTCTTCAGACTAGTTGTATACTCTATTCGAGCTTGATTCGCCCAGCTATGTGGCATGTGGGCGGCCAACAGGCCCTCCAAACCGACGAAACAGGTTGCGTATCGCGTATACGCCACATCAGCCAGCTGGGCCACGTACCAAAAACATTATTTCATGGTGTTTAAAGTGTCTCTCACTCTCTGTCTGTCGATGCCATACTAGTTAGCGTGTGGCATTTAACTAAAGAAAAACTCTGTCGCATTTTTTTATGAGCTGCCTACCCCGAAAACTAACAAAAGCTCGTCTCTATATGGCCAGGGCACACCTTATAAGTATTTATGTTAATTATGTATATTAAAAATAAGACAGCAACAGCCATACACATTGAAAAACAATTTTGAACAAATATTTCTAAAGTTACAAACCTAAGCAGCGACTCCTACTTGCGGCTCATTCCGTGGGCGAACATGAAACTTTCCCAAAAAGTATAACGAAAATGTTTTTTTCTTTTTTTTTTGAAAATGTTTTGCAAGTGTCGACACTTGAGAAAGAAAGGCAAATAGTTGATCAATGTTTTGTGAACGCCCACGTTGCATGCTTGGGAAAGTACAGACATACATACATATATGTATGTATGTATGTATGTATGTATGTGTTGCAGAGTTTGAAAGAAATATATATCTAATGATGATCACACCAGAAAGAACTTGCTTTAAGCTTCGCTCTGACATCATTTTGCACTCGTTTAGAGCCAAGAGTAAGTTCATATCTAAATTTGGCTGCCAATTGACATAAATCATTCATTTAATTATCACTTTTACTTACCATCTATATACATAGACACACGCACATATATATCTATATCTTTTGCGCATTCCACTATTAAAGCTAAGATTTCATCTTATGATAAGACAATAAATCTTTCTTTATTTGATGTTTATTTACATTTAACAATCTAATTACTCTAATATGGCTATAAAAATGCTGACTACAAGTTGCAAATTAATCTATTCATAGAATAATGCCTAACGCTATCAAATTTCTCGCACTTTCATACCAATCTATATAGTGTATATAGATTCTATGTGTCAGGGTCAATGGCCATCGTTAAGTGATCTTTCTAAGATCAACAACAGTTAGGCTAACCACCCACTCCACCCACATGCACACACCCATTGTTAAACATCTCAAAAGGCAATTACGTATACGTAATGTTGGCTAAAAGCAGACAATTTGTATGGCCTAAACATAGCGCCTCGTTGATTGACAGCTTTGATTGATGGCCGCTGCCAAAGAGCAGCAATAGCAGCAGCAATCTTATAGAAAGAGAGAGAGATAGACAGTGAGAGAGAGAAAGATGCATGAATCATGTTTTTGCAATATTTTAATTATCGCATTTGAATAAGCAAAACTACACAAAACAAAACAAAGCAAACCAAAATATATATATAAAAATTAAACAAAAATCGAAATGACTTATTGCGGTTTCCGCGATGCTCATTATTGCTGTTGTTGTTATTTTGTTTTTTATTATTTTTCAAGGGAAAAATTTGCCGGTTAAATTGTTTACGCTAATTATAAACTATTATTACTGTTGCTGTTGGCTTCGCCTGCTGCCACAGTTGCTGCCACTGCCACTGCGGCACTTTGATTGTAGCAATTAACTGATAACAAGTCCATATTCAATACAAAAACAAATACAAATAAACCAAATACAGGTGTATTTGTTTGTAATGTTTAGCTAAGAGGGAATTTGCATAAATGCGAAAAAAATAGGTTAAATCTTGTCAAAAGCAATTATTGAGCTTAGGGTTATACTCTAATGTAAGGCTTAAGTTTAGTATAGTTTAGTTTAGTTTAGTTTAGTTTAGTTTAGTTTTTTCTATGATTTTCTTTGTTTGTTATTTATTTCCAAAAAATACCCCATAACTAATATCCAACCCTTTGCTTAGGGCATACAAAAGTCGTTACTCGTTTTTTTTCTTTGTGTTTTGGTTTTTTGTTTGCTTTTGTTTGTTTGCCATTAAGCATTGAATATATACACACACATACATACAAATACATACGTATCAATAAATTGTGCGCTGCTTAAGTTGTTTGTTGCTCGCTTTTCCTATTGTTGTTGTTGCTGCCTGGTTATGGTAGGGCTGCCTTAAGCAAACTTTCTTCAAGTGTGTTTGTGTGTGTGTGTATGACCGACCACCTCTCACTCTCTTTCTCTTTCGCTCAGTGTCGATTTGCGCTCATTTGTTTAATTCAATTCTAACTCCAGCGATGATCTAAGTGAGACGTCGTCGTCTTTATTTCTTGCTGCTTGTATTGCTTTTTAATGCTGTTGTTGCTACATCTGGCGCAAAACTTTAAATAAGCAAGTGAAGCAACAACAACAACCACGAGCAACAACAAGCAACAGCCCGCAATTGCTAGCCGAAAAATTAATGTGCGTTTAATTTGGGCAAATTAAATTTTGGAGAACACCGAATGCACACATACACATGTATAAATATATGTATGTGTAAATGTGTGTAAACACACACATACATACGCATTGGTCTTAACGCCAAGTGCATCTCGTGTGTAAATTGGCAAACAATTTACGACTTGCTGCCATGTTTCATTTTTATGAGCAAACCAAATTTGCATTCAAAAATGCAATCGTTTGCCACTTAACGCTTTTATTATTTACCGTTTGCCTTGTGGCTTAATCATTATAGTTGTTGTTGGATAACGCGTTGCTGCTTTTGCGCCAACAACCGTTATCAGCGTGACAATCATTTAACGCCTATAGCGACACCTCCCAATCGGTATGGTTTGAAACTTGGCTAACGAGCCAAATGCCGCTGTCATTGCCACATGTCCATTCATGCCGCTACGTGGGTGGCTCCGGGTGTCAGTGATTATGGTTTCACCATGGACACCTGACACAAATTGGAATAAGTACGTGTTCAATTGTAATGGGTAGTGTAATGTAATGCACCCAAGCTGACGACAAGCCATTTACATCTTAATGGCAAATTCAAACTGTTATCATACATGCATATAAATTAAAACTATCTTTCTTTTTGTTTTTTCAAATATCCCTCAACTCCTTATACATATTTTGCTAAAAATAAGAATTTTTCAGCTTAAAAGTTGACGGTTTTCGGTTCATTTAGGTAAAGAGTTAAAAACATATGTTATCTGAGATTCTTTAAGCGAGTTTTTGTCAATTTACTTTGGTGCTAAATCAAATCTAGCTTTTTAAAAAAATGCTTTTTCACACATTTCTTTATAACTTAACTATTTAAACAAGAAGTCCCCAAAGTATGTAGGGCATACTTTTTGGAGTAATCTAGAATTCAGTAAAGTCGTGGTATAGAATTTTTCAAAATTCAAGAGTTTTCTTTTCATTGCATTGGATAATGGAATAACTGATTGAGCGAACCACTTGAAAAAAGAAAACAAATGCATTACTGTATAATATGTAATCAGAAATGATTAAGCAATGATGATGATGATGATCATTTTTTGTTATTGAAACAAAGGCGTGTGCACCTATAGTATTTAATTATTGTTCTTCTTTGTTCTGCAGTCGTGGAACTTGCATATTGTGCATTGAATTCGTTGTTGTTTGCTATTGTTGCAACTTATGAATTTAAGGCACAACATGATTCTTTGCCCCCTTTTTTGGACAATAGGAATATTTCATTCATTCATTTATGCCATTCATTGGAACTTATGAATTATTTGAATGCTTTAACAACGTGATTCTCATGCCAAATTAATCAATTATAATTCTGTTCTTATCGCTTTGTTGATATAGTCGGAGGAGCCAACCATCTGTCACAAGTGCAATGAGGTCATTGTGAATCGCATCATTTCGGCCATGGGCAAAAATTGGCATCCGGATCACTTTACCTGCAAGGATTGCGATCGCCCGATCACAGAGACCAGCTTCAATATATCTGAAGATCGGCCCATATGCACCGATTGCTTCTATAAAAATCATACAACCCTCTGTTATGGCTGCAACACTCACATCTTGGAGGTAATATCTATTTGTTTTGAAAACATCGACATAAGATCAACATTGATGACATCGTCGTCACGATCATGATCATGATCGTGATTATGATGATGATGCGTCGATTCGATTCGAGTCGTCTGTTTGCCATAAACTTTGACGGTTTATGAGCGTTGGCGGGCGGCATTTGTAATTAATATTGTCAACATTTGTTCTTATACTCTATGGCGATTGTAGTGAATAGGGAACTGATTATATTTGACTTGTACATACGTATGCATTTAGAATTTATATAGTATAGATTGTATTTATCGTAAGTGTCAGCAGTTTTCAAGTGCATACTAGTATGATATCTATTTTTACAAGTGGAAACAGCTAGTTTATCCAGCTCTTGAGGTAGTTACACACACACACAGCAATAAAATCGTTAGAATGATGAGTCAAATTATAATGAGACAGCCCACACAAACATATTTATTTGCTTGCTTGAATATCAATAAAGTATTATTACTTACCCATAAAGTATGAGAATTAAATCACATTCGTGGAATCAAAATGATCGAATGGAGATAACCTTGATCGTGCGTTTTTTATATGTTTGATGATGATAAAGCCTTTAATTCACATCCATCAGGAATATCTCGGGTTAAACTAAGATATTTCTTTTATTCGTGTTATAGAACATCTTTAAAAGAATTCTAGTTCAAACGACTGAAAAGCATTGGAATAAAAGAACATTCGCAATATTTAAAAAATCTTCTTTCCACCCATGAAATGTTGACACGTTTGTGTGCCACAAGGTCATCAGATTGAGATGGGGTGTGTGCGATTGATTACTTTTGATTGCGATTATGCTTAAAGATTCATTATTATTATATGATGAGTGAAAGAGGTTCTATTGGCTTTGTGCACGAGTATGTAACCAAAATAAGGTAGATATATTTTTGGCAATAAAAAAACGTGTCCAACACCCAAGCTAATTATTTGTTACAAGAATTTGGAATGAAAATCGGCTACAAATTATGTTCCCAGATTTTAATGCAGTTATATTCTAGGGCTCAACACAAGACTTTTGAGGTGTTGCATTTGAAAATCGGTTAAGTTTCGACAAAGTTATGCATATCAAAAGATTTGTCTGTCGCCCAAGTCTATTTTTTTTTCTAGAAGATTTTGGGATGAAAATCGAGTAAAAATAGCGTTTCAAGATTTAAATGCAGTTTTTTTATTAGGCTTAACACAAGGGTATTTTTGAGGTATTGCATTTGAAAATCGGATGAATTTTGACGAAGCTATGATAATTGAAAGATTTGTCCAACTTCCATGTCGATTTTAAGTTAGATTAAAATTTCTACAGCCCTGTCGGACCACAAACGTTAGCGATTACTAACTTTCGTAATTATATTTTGCAGCGCACGATCAAGGCTCTGGGAAATTCATGGCATGAGACTTGCTTTAGATGCGCCGGTAAATGCGGCTTGCCAATGATGGGTAAATCATTCTATGAACGAGACGGCAAACCCTATTGTCGCGAAGACTTTGAGGAACTGTTTGCGCCTCGTTGTGCCGGTTGCACCAAGCCAATTGTGGAGAATGCAATTGTTGCGCTCTCTGTCAAATGGCATCGGGAATGCTTCAAGTGCAAGGTAAATCATGATAATAGTACGTAATGAATATTATTTCGAATTCTATGTTGTTTGTTTTGCGGTTACAGAAATGCCAGAAGCCCATTACGGAGAGCTCGTTTGCCGTTGAGGATGCGTTGCCTTTGTGTGCGGCTTGTTCCGGCTAGACATATTCTCTTCCTTTTAAATCTACACACTCAATAACACACACACAACATGAATATTATATATAGATTTTAATGGTATTTGTAGCATTCGCAAATTGTTGAACAAAGTTTAAAGCATAACACACTTTCTAGCATTTAAATACAAGAACTTCAAAAGTCGATCTTTCAAGTCCAAGCTAACAAGCAAAAAAAGCTACAGAAAAGAAAGTCCAACTACACCTTTCTCCTCCTTCTTCATCTCCTTAATGCTGCTCTGGAATGCAAAAACATGAAAAAAATGAATATATTTATTTATAAAATGCATTTGACACGAAAAATGCATTTCAAATACCTGACAGAATGGGTAAGGAGGTGTGCACTACTTTTTCAGGTGGGTGTTAGTTAGACAACTAGTGCCGGGGGGTTGTGTAAGGGGTGTGTAGTGGGTGTCGCTTTGTCTGTGTGATTAACCGTACATATATTTTTATATTTAAAGTTTAAGCTATATGCATATATATACAACATATATATACAATTGTGTTTAGCTTCTATACTAAATTCTATACCTGATAATAAACATATAACACTCGCCAGTATATCACACACTATCTCTATCTCTTTCTCTCTTTCTCGCTCAGTCTCAAACTTTTTATCGATTATGTTATCTCTTTCCAAATTGCATTGTTATTCTCAAGATCTACAAAATGTTTTATGAAAATTTATGAAAAATATATACGAAAATTAATATTGACACTCAGCTTTTATTTTGTATATCTTAAATGATCGGTAAAATATATATTGTTATAGCCAAAAGATGTGAGTTATCGATAACATTCAATAGACTTGATCTTCATGTATTTTAAAAGATTTTGTCATATATATTTTTCTGTAATAGAAGAATCCTTAAACTTTCAATTTTAAAGTCTTCAGCTTAAAGAGTTTTGAAGATCGTATATAGATCATATTCAGAGATCCTCGATGCACAAATTAATTACATATTTTAGTTCGTTTATTAAAGCCTGATTAAAAAATTTTTATTTGTATTTAATATATCAAATCTATCAAAACACATAGGCTTTTTGCTATCAAAAGGTTTTATATATTTTTTTGTTTATTATAATCTTACAAATAATCGCACAATTACAAGTGCATTTAGATTATTTTAGGTTTACTTTACAATTTAGTTTGTCGAAAATGTATTTTTTGTCCTTTTTTTTTTGGGGTAAGTTTTGTGTTCTTTGTTTATGCCTGATATTCTTGGTTGCAATTCATCTGAAAAGACAAAAAGTATTTGAAATAAATCAGTTAAGTTATTGAAAATAGGGAAAACATACCTTTTTGTCCAGCATTAAGCCCAGGGAACGAACAAGTGGATCGAGAACTTCACGCACCTGCGACTTGGTCACATGCTCCATGGCCTCAAGGAGCTGCTGGTGCAAGTCACGATTCTCTCGACCCGGTTTCTGCAGCAGCTCCAATATATTCGAGACCTGATACTTTTCATTATCGCTGGGCTCTTGGTCTGGGTCATCGGCCTCGCTGCGATATTCGCCACACTGAATGCATTCGATATGCGTCGGCACCTCCTTCATATTAGTCTGATCCAGATGCATTTCAGACTGTTGACTGCCCGGCAAGCCCACCTGCGATTGGGCATTATTGGGGGCAATTGAAAGTTTCGGTTTGCGTATCCAACCGCCACGGCAACGACGCTTCTCTGTGCGCTCCTTCGGCACAAGCCGAGGCTCGTACAGTTTCAGATCGTTGAGGCACATCTTGAGATCGTAGCGATTATGCTGGCCATCAGAATGAGTTTGACGTCTGTAGCTATCACGCGCCACCTGGAAACGCTGCTCCTGCATGTCCTCGATAAAGCTAATGAAACTGGTGCAACGTTGCTGCAGGCATTCCACCACGGGATCCTGGCGATCGAGCACACCCTTCTGCAAACACACATTCGTCAGCTTGTACATCATCTCGATGAGAGCGCTCAACTTTTGCGGCACCTTGGGCAGCAGAAAGTATCGGATATGTCGCTGATAGCGTCCCAGCGAGTGATGCATCAGGGCATAGACGCACACCACCCGTTGGCTGGCCTCGTTCGAGGTGGCGCTATTGAAGCTGGCCACCGGCGTATAGTGCACATCCTCGATCATGCCACGCAACGGATACAGATAGTTTCGCGAGAATGTGACACAGAAATTGAAAGCATTCTTCTTGCGTTTCTCGGTGTCCTGTTGATGGCTAGCTGTGTTGTACCGCATTGGCAGCTCGAGCAGGCTTATTTGGAGTCGATCCAGTGCCGTTATCAGACGCTCCTGTGTCATTGTGATCTTGTTGTAGATAGTAATCTTCTGGAACTTGAGATTCTCCAGCGAACGCGTGCAGACTACATTGCGATTTTTGCGTCGCTTCGGCATTGGGACCACGGGCACTGGTATTGGGCGTTCATCTTGTGGCTCCTGCTCCTTGTCGCGTCCTGCCTGCTGACGTACCTGACGCTTGACCTGTGCCGGCTTTCGGTTTTTTGTCAACTTGGCTGGCGGCGCCTTTTGCTGCTGTGGGGCTGGTGGAGATGGAGGAGCTGGAATAGCCGGTTTGGATTTCTGTTGTTCGGGTTCGTGCTCCTGTTCGCGATCCTGCTCCGACTGTTCGCAGAGAGTGCAACTGTCTGTATCAGATCTTTGGGATGTATAGTCCATGGGCTTTAAGCTGCGCTGCAAACTTATCCAATGCGGATGTGGATCCAATTGGACAAACGAGGGATTTTGTATGTTGTGTGTGACACTTGCTTCACTGTGATTGAAAGGCAGCTGTTCAATGTAACGCATGTAGCCAGGACGATCGACATACTCCTGCTCCAAATCGCTGTCTACCGCATCTCTATATGGCATTGAGGCATTTTGTGCTGGCTCGCCAGAGCAGCCCGGTTCCTCCATGATCATCAGCCCCTGTGGCATTACTTGGGGCAGCATTTGTGATATCATTTGTGGCACCATTTGGGGCAGCATTTGGGGCAACATTTGGGGCATGTTTAGCCACTGCGTTTGCGGCTGTGAAAAGTCTTCAAAGGATACCTGATTTGGCCCCTGGGTTAGCTCCTCCTTAAGTCGCTGATGCATCAAATCAGGCTTCGACGGCTTCTCGGATTCCTGATTCTTTGGTTTTGTTATTGGCTGCTTCTTCTTCTGGAGTTTCGGGCTAACGGATCGCTGCTTTTGGTTGTTGCGTTGTTGTGGTTTCATTTTGCGCTTGGTCTTCGAGGAGTCCGGCTTTGATGGCGGTGATTGCGATGCTTCCATAAGCTTCAGCTCTGCGCACACTTCACGATGCAGTTCCTCAATGCACGCCTCATAGGCTCTGGGATCCGGTTTCTTGGTTGGTTTTGTTTGGCTGCGCTTTGGCTTGCGGCTGCGCACTTTGCGCTTAGGACGTGGCGATGTCTGCGATGTGTCTGCGCCGCCGGCTAAACGCGGCTCGTCAGGATACTCCAGCTCGTTGTGTTCACTGCAACTGGTGCAGTCGGAGAGCTGCTTGGACATTTGGGTTTCGATGTCGTGATCACGACATGTGACCATGCCGAGCACATCGTGGCCAGAGTTGCGCATCTTGCAGAAACGCGGCATGCTTGTCTTGTGCGCTTCTCGTTCCCTCCTGCTCTCATCCCGCTCCGCGGCCCGCTGCACATTGTAGCGCCTGACAGCGTTCTTGATTGAGTCCGGATTGGCAAACTGATGCATGAGAGGTCGCATTAATTAGATTTCGTGTCTTTTATAGTTGGGCTATTTCATTTGACTTACCCGAAACTCGTGGACAAAGGATTGTCCATAGAGATCGTGATGTTTTAACATTTTATTGTCGATTTAGTGGCTTTTATGACGATTTTTGATGAATCTTTGACAGCCTTTGAAGAGTGTATTGATTTTGCGGAGTGGTTGAATTACTTTCTGGATTAGGGGAAGTGTGAGAGAGTGAATAAGTTAAGCCAGTTGAAATTTTGTTTTGTGTTCACTTCCAAAAAATATATATAAAAAAAATATGTTCCGTTTGTTTTGCTTGACGTTTGGTAGCAAAGCTGTCTGTCTCTCTTGTTTGACAGAACAAGCCTTGGAGCATATACATATATTGATTTGTCTTGAGGTGCAGTTTTTAACAAAGCAGAAAGTTTTTAGGATATTAATTATTTAAAAAAACCAAACAACTAGGTCATAAATGTGGCAGTTTAATTTGAATTTTTGCTAGCAAGGGCTGCAATACTTGGTTGTGCGCATGGATTCTTTGCGCATTTTCATATGGTAGCTGTGCCAACCCTGGATGGCCGATAAGTCTTTTTGTTTGTTAACAGCATACATTTCATTTAGCAATTCGTAAGTTGAAAAATATTATTTAAACGGTGTGAACATAAGCTTTTTGCATATAATATACGTATTAGCATACGCGTCGTTCAGAATTAGCTGTTAGTCTAATCGTTTGTATGCGCAGAGCTAAATTGTGCATACTTTTACACATTTGAATTTAGTTTTCACTTTTATCGGTAAGTATACAAAAAAAACTATCGAGCTGCATTAACGCGCTACATGACAATACTCATCGCAACACTTATATCGAAAGTGAAACACTTGCTGGTATTTTATCAGCACTGATTTTTTATTTGTGTGACAAGTGTGCTTTATAAATTTGTTAAACGCTTTCCTATATTAAGTAGCTTCACTATAAAAAATCTAATTATCATTAGGAAGCTGTACCTTAAACGTTACACATTATTTTAATTGTCAGTATATTCGGTTTGGTATTATTGTGGATTTTTTTTTGTGTAGCTCGCACGCGGTAACACTACATATTTTGTTGCATTGCTGCCTTTTTAATGTTTTAGTCTATTTTTATGAAAAAAATAGTGCAGAAGGGTCGAGCGCCTAAATGTGCACGCGACAGTTTAACAAATAATTAAGTCGAGTGCGCCAATTGGAACACACACATTGTGCTGGATCACATACTTTGTCGCCGGAAGAGGTTTGTTCGTCGTATGTCGTGTCTCATTGTCTGTCATTGCAGCGATGAAAGAACAAAAACAACAATATGCTTACAACGCACTTTGCATTTCACCATTACAGATTGGCCAATAATTCTTAAACGCGATAATACAAAGCACCTCACAAAGCAGTTACCATGGACGTCGAAGAAAACTACGAGTCACAAAGCACAACAGATGCGAACCCAACTCAGCAGGGAACGCAACTGCAGCTGCACCACCTACAGATACAGCAGCAGCAGCAGCAGCTACAGCAACAAAATCTGCAACAGGAGCAAATGCAACTGTTGCAAGATAGTATGCAATGCGAGCCGCTCTTTGGCACTACAACAAATACCACAACAACAACAAATCCAATGATGGACACTGGCAATATTGCGATACCGTTGCCAGCGCCTCCAGGGGCAGGCTTACTTCTGTCCACATCAGCCGTGCCAGCAGTCTCAGCTATACCGCTAACATCATCACTTGCACCAGTACCCGCATTCACACCCACATCCTCACCCACATCTGCACAAGGAGCTCAAATCAAGGGGCTCGGCTTGGGTCCACCCCTGCCAACAAATGACTACGATATTGACTCTCTGCTGCTGCAGCAGTTTAGTTGCATGGGCACCACAGATCACGAGGATCTCATCAGTCAGTTCCAGAGCCTCATGAATAATCAAATGAATCGCGAGTCGGCTCGTTTCTATCTAGAAATGAGCAACTGGTAAACAAACAACATTCGCTTCATATATGAATATCATTATATACATTTTAATTTTAGTTTTTTTTAGGAACTTGCAAACTGCTGTTGGTTGCTATTTGGACTTTTGTAGCCTGCAATCCTTGCCCTCAATGAAAATCGTGCAGGGACAGCATGTGAATGCACTGCAGCAGGCGTTTCAGCTCCAGAACGATGGCACAGAACGCTGGCCCAACGGCTGCTATTTAACATCGCCAATCCAGACGCAACGCATCAGTGCGCCGTCCTTGCGTCCGGGTGAAACATGTGATATTTTAGCCGATTTGATACCCACACAGCCAGCGATTATGTGGCGTATGTGCACGCCCAACGGTTGGTACTTTGGCGGTGAGTGGTAGTGTGGATTTGGAACTGTATAAGCGGTTTGCAATTTTATGTCAATTATTGGGCTTAACAATGGCTTTTGTGTTTTATTTAGATACCATTTGGATGATACCGCCGGGCACACAGGCCAGTCAGGATGAGCTGCAGCAGCGCATGGTGCAACTGATCACGTCGGACGCAAAGCCAGAGGTTTATCCACAGATCAAAATAGTGATAACAGCGCATACACAGTAAACAAACAAACAAACAATAGGGTGACGTCCACATTTATAAATGTATAAATGTTCACGTTGCGGTGCATTGCACTTGGTTTTTTTTTTTATATTTCCAATTTAATGCGGAAATACACATAATTGGGGCTGGTATCAATTCGGCCTATAATTCGAATTCAAACTAGAAAGCAACACAAAAAAAAAATACAACACAAAAATTATTATAACAAACAAGAAAAAAAAAAAACAAAAAACAACGCAAAGCAAAACAATATTGAAATATTGAAATTTTATCGAAGCATTTGAAATTCGATTGATTAGCAAACAAAACAAAACTTCCCCTTCGTACTATTTTTTTTTCGCCTTTTCCCCCTCCCACAATTATGTGCGTGAAATGGTTCTAATGTTTAAGAGATGGTTTTTTTTTCCTTTTTGTCAAACCAATCCTGTAACAAATGTAGTTTATAAGTGTTTTATTGAGCGAAAGAAAGAGAAAGGAAAAAAAATGAAAATTGTTGTTATTAATTTGTTAATGAAATTGTTCTCTCCTCAGTTACATATATGTACATTTTTAACATTTGGTAAGACGAAGACACACAAAGATACATACCTACAAAGATACACTTTGCTCTGCTTGTGAAGATTGTTCGCATTATATGATGATATATATGTATGCATATTAATAATCGTTTAAAGATATCAATGTGTAAATGTAAAATGCATTCATAAAATTATTGAATTTCCCAATAAATTTCAGTCGAACGTTTTCAACGGAGTGTAAGTTAAAAAGAAACGAAATTTTTAGCAAATCAGTTAGCCAGATGGGTTTTGGCCAACAAGTGGGACTAAACATACGAGGGGACGAGGGATCTTTGGGGCTAAATATTTTATTCATATCCCATCGCAGCCTTGTAAATCGTTTGTTGGACATCATTGTCCGAAATTCTGGAAACTTATGACCGCTTGTTTGTGGTTTATAGATGCTTCTAGCCTACATTTCTCAACTGAAAGGGTTTGTCTAGTAATTTTTCGAAATAAAACAGCCTAAAAGTATGCCTTCCAAAAAAGTGGTTTCCTTAAATATTTATCAGCCTAAAAGTATCCAATACAAATTATACAATATGTTATGTCTGTTTTAAGACACGATTTATTATTGATTTTCACATCGCGATCTTTTTAAAAACGTACCGATAAGAATCGATAACTGTAAGAAGCCTATCGATAACGCTTGGCATATTATTAGTATAAAAAGTAATTGTGTTTTTGCATCAGGTTTCTTTTTGAAGAATGGAGGAAAAAAAATATAAATGTTGTGAACATTTATGTAACAGGCAGAAAGAAACATCTTTTAGCCCATGGAGTACATTATATGCATATTTTCGTGATCAACATCATCTTTGTATGCATTTGAAGACTGTTAGATATCAGATATGAAACGAAAGTTCTCATTAAGTGGTATATAATGAAGTTTGGTTAAAATTAAAGATTACCATCATGAATCCTACTTAAATTCTTTGATCGTTTGTTTTCAATTTCAATGTTTTTATACCCTTAACCCAAGAAAAGGGTAAAAATGAAAAAATGTTTTTTTTTTTTCGAAAATGTATGTAACAGACAGAAGGAGGCATTTACGACTCCATATAGTATATATGTATATTCTTGATCAGCATAAAAGGTTGAGTTGATATGGCCATGTCCGTCTATCCGTCTGGATACTATATAAGATATAAGACTATAAGAGCTAAAGACTTTAGATTTGGAACTTAACATTCCATTTATCCATAACTCTTTCAGTTTTCGATATCGATAACAGAAAAAACTTGAAATATAAATAAGTTTTAATATGCATCGATCTTATGACTTTATAAAAACATATTGGCTTTACAGAGTAGAGATTACTTGATTATTGATAGCCATATGTATTTGTAATCAAATTAAAAAACAATGGAAGTATTTAAATCATTTAACCCTGGAACATCATACAATATTTATTTACCTATGCTTAATTAAGGTAAGGATATTACGTTAATTGTATATTGATAGTGCTATATGCATTCCGGAATGCTATGCAACATTTCAATAAGATTTCATTTTGATTTAATCACATACAAATGATTGTGCATGTGTGTGTGTGTGTGTGTCGAAGTTGGTGTCTGGTGTCGCATCCAATATGAATATAACTGTATGCATTTTAATTTGATCACGTTATGTAATCAGATTACAAGTATCGTTACTTACTTATGTTCACTGCCCCTCACTTGGCATTCATTTTTGCATGAAAAAATGAAAAATTATAATTGAGTCAAAAATGCAAAAGCTCGCAAGTGCGTCTGTCCTCTCCCTCTCTTTCTCTATGTGTGTGTGTGTGTTTGCTCGTGCGTTGGGCACGGAAATGAAATGCATTGAAACGGAAAAGAAATTATAATCCTGTAGTCTTTTACAACAGCAACAACAACAACAACAATATTGCTGTGCTTGCTGCCTTTTGACTTGAATTACAAATGGCGCACATGCCTGAGGGAGCGCAGCTGCTGCAGAAGTGGGTGTTGGTGTTGGTGGGGGGAGAGGGTGGTCTTTTGGGGTAGGGCATGCCACTGATGTCATAGACAATCAAATCAAAAGGCGTCAAAGCGTAAGTCCTACATATATACATATATGTATATATATAATGCATGCCATCTCATTTACACCCACAGCAAAAGACACGTATGTATGTATGACGACGCCATTTCCGTTTCGACCATACTATATGTATGTATGTATGTATGTATGTGTATGGAACTGTGCCCCAATGACAACAAGGCGCTAACAAACGTTTCATGTAACAACGTGCTGGAAAATTGCATTTGCCTATTCAACAACAACAACAACAGTTTGCTTTAAAATTCAGATTATGATTTGATTTCCCAGCAACATTCGTCTTTTCCCGCCTCTTCCCTTACACACACACACCCATCCACACCTTCTGCATGGCATACTACATCAAGTTCCTTAGTTTGTTTGGGGGCCTGGAGCCGGATGCGTGGCACGAGCCTATTTGTTATTCATAGATTGGGAATTACAAGCAGCCATTGGCAATTGTCAACATCTTTTACACACACACAAATACACACACACACACATGCACACTCACACTCCGATAGGCACGTGTTGATGGCAACTTGTTACATGACCATATAACTGTTGATTTGTTTGTTCCATTCTGGTTTTCGTCACTTCGTTCTTCTCATCATGCTCATCAATTTGAGTGGAAAATGATGAAGTGACACTGAAAGGAGGAGGGGATCTTATAGAGGGGGATTATAGGTTGATAATTTAGTGAAAATGCATTAGATATTAAATATAAATTTCTATAGTTTACCTGTTCTTAGGTCTTCTTAAAAAATCATTACCTTTGTTTAAATCCGAATAAAAATTAAAGTAAGCACGACATAGAAGTTTTCAAAATGTTTTTCATATAAATAAAGACTCTTAAGAAAAAAACTTGCATTTGCCTTCATTCCTTGTATTGAAATACAGTGAAAACACTTTTAGGCGGAAGGGAACGTTGAGCTAATTTTGTCAGCTAAAGAGGAATAATCGTCTATATGGTTTTCACTGTATAAATTCTCTTTTTTAATGGCTCAAATTAAGTAAACTTAATAGTATTCTTTAGTTTATATCTCATTAGTTTCTAGCTGAACAGAAAAGTATTGTTTTTGGACTGAATACTTGACAGACGCTCGAGACAACAAACTCTTTTTTCAAAGGAATAAAACTTTACTAGTTTTTAAGGTCATGCAACAAACACAATCAAAGTAACAAGGCTACTGGAGTACAGAAGATCGAACAGGATTTGTTTTTGGGTTGAAACCTGTTCATCAACATAACAAAGTCACTTAAAGCGATCGAGTTTTGAACTTTTGTCCATCCTTCGGTTAAGTTATTTGGTCGAACATCAAGAAGGCTTCACAAGGTCAGTTAAACTTAGCTATTCATTACAGAAAAAGTACACATACATAAATTATAACGAGTAAATAACATTACAACGAGTAAAAGCTACTAATTAACCAATATTTGATAAAAACTTCAATTTCATTTGAATAAATTTTCAGAATAATTTAATGCAATTTGAGATTATTCATAGGACAATACATCCATGCGACTTTTGGGTTTGTTTTGTGAACATGGCTAATACTATTTGTTGGGGCCATGTTCATGCTTCTGCTGCTCTGATCAGTCGCTGGGGCACATTAAATGCATGAAACAATGGCAGACAGCTTGACGCTGTTGGGCAACTTGCAACAAATGTTGTCCAACTGTTGTCGTCCGGCTCTCTCTCGACTTTGTCCAGTTTGGTGGTCGATTTTTATGAGCGCCGTCGTTGACAGCTTAAAAGTCTTTTAGCATGCAAAAAATAAGCAAAAACACAGCGAAGAATAATATTGTGGAGTGGAGGCTTTTGTTGTTGTTGTTAGGCAGCAGAAAAAAAAAACAACGTTGACTTTTGATGTGTTCTGGCGATAAGATTTTGAGCGAGTGGCGCGATGTATGCAGCAACGTGTTGTTGTTGCATGTTGGTTGTGTGTGAGGCAAGGAGTTTGCACTTTTAACTTATCTCTCGCATGTGACAATCAACTCATTTTAGTGGGTGGCATGCACCAAGCAGTGCGCATTGGGGCAGGGGGCATATGTGTTGTCATTTTGGACATAATTAGCGCTGCTTGACGCATTTTTATGCCCATTTTAAGTGCAATTCGCGCAACGCACAAAACTCGTTAGTTGTAAATTAATTTCACAAAATAGATGGCGGCGAATAAGGCAATCGGCACGCTTTACTCGCCGCCGATAAATATATTAGCTTAAATCAAAACGATTCTTATCTCTCGGATAGAGAGGATGATAGTAGACGGTGGTGGAGGGCGGTAGGGGGAGCGAAATAGCGATAGTGGAATGGCAAAGACTTGCTTTGAAGTTAATGTTTTCAGCGAGTAATTTACAGTTTGAGTTGAGTTTGAAATATTTAATAAATTTTATTTTAGGTAAGCTAATCAAAAATATTTATTTAGATAGCTAAATTTATATTTTTATAATAATTTCTTATTTTTGTGTTTTTTCATGAAATTTTTTTAATTTTTTACTTAAACATATTAAACAAATCTGATTAAAAGATCATTTTAAAAAAATTTCGCTTGATTTTCAGTTCAAAAAATGTTTTTTTTTGTAAAAATCATTTTCTTAACAAAAGTGTTAAAAATCAAAAAGCAACTTTGCACTTCTCCTTAACCCGTCCAGTGCCAACTGCTCTTTAGCTTAACCCCTCCTTGGCCCCCCCCCCTTTTCACCCCCCTCCCAGCACTTTAAAAACAACTTATCAGCTCTTAAACAAACATGATTTTGTACTTTTATTTAATGCCATATTTAAATAGATTTTATTTGATTTCTATTTGTACGCTTGTCACATCATTCGATTCAGTTTTTATGCATCCCATCTATCTAACCAACTATTTATCGCATCGTATCGTATCTACTCACACACACACACACACACCCAAGAATTAGCATACACACAACTTTGATACATTTATCGTCTTCAAGTCAGCGCCTGATACTATATTATAATTGTTATTGTTGTTGTTGCCATCACGTGGTCATGGCCCATTTGGCTGATAGAGAAGAGCATCGAGAACAAAACACAAAAACCAAACCCACAACATATGAATAACTTTTGAAGTGTGTGTAGTATGATTTGGCCTTTGTTATTGCTTGTTAAGCTTTGTACGATTTTGTCTTTTGACTTTTTCTTCTTCTTTTTGTATTGTTCAATGTGATATATAACTGCAGATAATATATAGGCAGCGAGACTCTTAAAACGATTTTACAAAAAGAAAACAAAAACTTGGACGCATAAATAAAATTTCACAAAACAAACGTTTTGAATTTGTAAACTCAAACCTAATGTTTGTCTTGGGTTAGTTTAACATACGCTTTATGGCATTCAATTAGTTAATGGGTTTTCAAATAAGCTTTAATCATTTTAGGGGGGCTCTCAATGTGAAGTTTGGTATTTATTATTATTATGAATTATAAAGAGTTTTGGTTTTTATTTAATAATTATATTTCGTTTCTTTTTTTTAATAAGTGCTAAAATCTAGGTTTTTTGTTTACCTTTAGGGATCAAATTTGTAATGTAAAATTTATTGGTTTCAAGATTTTAACAAACTTAAAACAATAAAAGAAAAAATCATCAAATCATATATTAGATACTTTTGAGAATATTTTGAGAATGTTTAAAATACGTAAAATAAAATAATACAAAAATAAAAAAACATTTTAGTCCATATTTCGTTAAATCCTTTCATGACTTTTTTAAAGCAACATCCGAATGTGTTTAAAAAAAATCACCTAAAATATATAAAATGTTAAGTTCAAACTTATTTTTCTTAAAACTTTTCAAGAAAATCAAGAACTAATTAAACAAACAAAATAATAATAAAATATTTTCTTATCAATCGAGTTTGAATTTAAGAATCAATGGATTTTTGTAACAATTTGCAACATATCCTTGAGCCGTACGAATTTTATAGTCCCATAGCATGATTTTCAAACAAGATCCGTCTCGCAGGCGGACAAAAATACTGGAACTGTCGCTGTCCGGCCACGGGAGCCTTAACTATTTTTGCAAAATTTCTCAAGTCAATGCGAATGAATCCAAATTGATTGATTGGATATAGATTCGTGATTCATAAATAATTTTTAATAAGCTCAAAAAAAGAGAAGAAAAAAATCCAAATTACGTTCAAAACATAAAGAAATTTCATTAGAGAAACGAAACGTTTGCTTCTAACGAGGGTCAATAATGGGCAAAACGTCAATATTATTAAATATAAATACAATAAGAGAATACAGCAGTAACACTAACAACAACAACAACAATAACAACAAACAAACGAAATGGTGATGAAAAGAGCCGCGAAACGTGATTAAAAACTCAGACGCGACATTGCGTGATAAACATTTCAGGATGATCATACAGGGGGGGATTGGTGGCGGCATTAAGGAATGATTAAAGGGGTTAAGGGAGGGTAAGAGATGGAGTTTGGGAGACCCGGACTGACTGAAAATGAAATGACATGACGTGTTGTTATTAAGCCGAAAACGAAAACAAAAACAGGAAAACGCGAAGAGCGATTTTTATGAATGAAATCACGTTTTCGGGGAGGGTTTCAAGACCAACTCAGCTAGATCTTAAGCTGAAGCTAAAACTGAAGCTGTATGTGAGTCCGCTGTTGTTGTTGTTGTTGTTGTTGTTGTTACGAACTGGACAGCCACACCCTGATCTTTGGCGGCGGCGGCAACGATGGCGACAACAACGCCGACGACGACGGCGGCGGCTTCAAGGCGATTAGCAAAAAGCGGTAAATGTTGTGTTAAACCTCAATTAAGAAACGAGGGACCCCAAAAAAAAGAAACCTACAAAGAAAGAGAGAGAGAGAGAGACAGAGAGAGGGAGGGAGCTGGAGAACAGGATGTTAACTTGAGCAATTTGAATTCGCTTTGACTGACGCCACACGCCAGGTCTCAAAAGTCTTGAAAATTTACGGGCACCGAGATCATCATCATCATCATCATACCCCTTGGGCGCTCGCGGCGTTGACAGAGCCTCTAAATGATCATCGGATTTGAAGTCGGCTTTGGGGTCGGAGTCGGGGAGGCAGGCCAAAGCGCCAAATGCGGCAAACGGCGGCGCCTGTCAGGATTGAGCACACACACACAATCCTCTCGCTTCTCTCTCTCTCTCTCTCTTTCAGTCTTCTCTCTCTGAGCCTGTTAAGTGCTTTTTAATTTGTTTGTGTTGAAGAAGGGCTTCACCCCACCTGCTCCTGTCCTTTATCGTTAATCTGTGCAAACGAACGAACGAACGAGCTGAGTGCAATTACGACACCTTCAAAGCCTATCCATGCCCAGCCCACAGCCACTTAAGCGCATCCCCCAGGGCATTGCAATATTGTTGTGAGTGGGTGATGGTGGTGGGTGGTTTGCTTTGGTTAATGTCTCTCTCTCTCACTCCCTCTCTCGCTCTCACCTAATTAAAATAACTTGGTCAACAGTGTGAACATTTTACACGCAACTAACCAAGCTCATCATTAATGGCCAGTTGGAGTCTATTTTAATGAGTCCGAGGCAATCACACCACCCCACAAGCCATTTCACCCACCAAAAACCCTTCCCTTTTTGCTCATATGTCACTTTTTAATGTCGTTTTAAATCATTTGCGCAATGTGTACAAAATTTCTCACTTTTTCTTTTGGCTTTTTAATTTTTAATGAACTTCCATTCCGGTTCCTCTCTCTGATTGTTTGTCGTCTCGCTCTGTGTCTGTTGAACAGTTATTGAGAAGAAGAAGAAAACGCCGTTAGATGTTAATGAGAGAGCGTCAGGCAAACAAAATGGCGTCAAACGTAGGCGAAAACTAAGTTTCGAAGTAATTAAGTGCTAAGAATTGAGTTAAACTAATTAAAAATTTTTAATTTAATAACATAATTTAGTTTTTGTATTGTTTGGGATTGCAAAACATTCAAAATAATTTTGCGACAATCTCTTAGTATTTAAAATTATTTTCTTTTCAGCCTTAAAAACCGTTGAGATTTTATTCAAGGGGTTTTTTTTTTATTTTTATCAAGTTCCATAAACTTTGTTCTGGCAACATAAGTAAAGAATTTATTATGTACTAACTTTAGGCTCAAAAAAAAAAAAAAAAACATTTTATTCGCGTTTAGCATAATACTATTCGGTTTAACTGAATGAAATATGCATTAAAACATTCAAAATATTTATTTTTATTTTATTAGTTTGAATTTTACAGCAATAATATAAATTAATAACTTTTTAATACTTTTAAAGGCATATTTTATTATTAGAAATTATATAAATATTTTGTAGTTATTTTTCAAAGACTTAATTATGTTTAAGATGCATTTGAATGCATAAAAAGAGCTTTGCTTGCTAAAAGTTCACGTTTTTAGTTGTTTCTTGCAACTTTCAATAAGAAACCAATTTCAACATGGCTAGAATGCCGAAAATACAATTTCCATTTAAACGCAATACAACAAGGATAAAACAAACATGGTACATATACGTACACACAAACATGGACAGCTTATTTATATGCAAAGCAATAATAAGATGTACTTCGCAATAGCAATAGCAACAACAACAACAACAACGGCAGTAACAGCAACAACAATGGCAAAACCAATTGCTGTCATTTGTAATGAAGCCATTTTTAAAAGTAACAACATACATATCTGTATGTGTGTACGTGTGTATGCTCGTCTGTATGGACCCCAAAAACAACAAATGCAATTGCCTGAAGCAAAAGTTCCATCATCAAAACAACAACAAAAGCAGCAGCATCAGCCACAGCGTCCGCCCCGAGCAAAGCTTGATTCGTAGGTAGTTGTTGTAGGTACTCCTCTCTGTTCCACCTGGCTCCATCCTTGTGCTTCTCTCTATATTATGTATGTATGTATGTATGTAGCCGATCCAGTTGCCAGAGTCATTCACTTGCACATTAGGCAGCAAATTGACATCGATACTAAGCAACTACTACAAGCAAAACTATACACAAACAAACAACAAAGCATACATATGTATACATACGATAGAATGGGAGGTGAACAGTGTGCGAGGGAGCGAGCACGAGAGAGAGGGCATCATTTAACTGCTGCCAATTTACTGTTTAAATGCCAAACAAAAAGTGTTAACAAGCGCAAAAATAACAAAAGACACCAGCACCAACACACACACACACATTGCAAGAGAGCCTGGCTGCCAGACAGCCCCTTTGGCGTCTAAGTGTTGGCCTGTGTCAGAGCAAGAGCGCTATATATGCAAGAGTTTTGTGAGTTGTCTCTCAGTTACTGTGCATGTGTATGTGTGTGTGTGCGCTAACCAGTTTATTGGGGCGGAGCTTACAGATGTTGAGTTGTACTTGTTTTGGTCGCAACAACAGGGTTGCAGCATCCTAAACAGCAGCAACAACAACAACAACAGCTGTGCTGGGTGTTGAGTTCCTGACAGTTGCCATAAAAAGTGTCACGCAGCCTTACTTTTTATGGCGCATGATTAATGTTCAGAATTTATAGCAAAGTCCATTCAATAAACTGCGATCAGTGCCAGCAACAACAACAACGTGTAGCAACAGCAGCAACAGCAACAACAACAGCTTTACCATAAAGATTTTTATGGCACGTCTAACTAACCGTTATGTTGACGCCGTCACGCCGCGGCCATTGCCAAAGGTATTCAACACACCAAAACTCGCACCACCATGCTCTCTCATTCCTAAATGCAAAAGAGTGACAGCGAGAGAGAGAGTAAGAGAGAGAGAGAGAGAGCGAACACTGGCGCTGATTGAAACCTAATGAATGTCAATTGCTGCCAATTACAACCAATAAATGCAGGCAATAGATGGCAACAACAACAAACGAAACTCACCACGATTGCGAGAGCCGCGTACGCGGGTGTATGTGTGTGTGAGCGAGATGACGACAGGTGCGCGACCGCTTAGCACTCCGACTGGTTTGTTTTTGTTTTTGTTTTGTTTTGTTTGCTCTCCCCACGTTTTTAACTGTTTTTGTAAGTAGCAGCAGCAGCAGCAGCGACAGCGACAGCATTTGGCCGCTTTGGCCGCCTGTCATGGCTCAGTTTCGGTTGAAAGCCAAAGGCGAGCGGTTGTCTCACGGCTTTTGTTTGTTCGACTCGGCTCGTCTTCGCGTTTCGTTTTGTCGCACAACAACAAGAAGCAAAACGTTTACTATTTTCAAGTGCAATTCGCGCGTGTATTAAATGCACACAAATTGACATACATACATAAATACAAAAAGGGCGTCCGTTAATCGTCAAGTTATACATTTTTTTTATTGTTGTTGTTCATAAGAATATATATTGTGTGTGTGCCGTCGGCAAAGCAAAGCCTTCAAAAGCCAAGAGCTCAGTGCACAAACAGAGACAAGTGAAGAGTCGAATTTAGGAGTTGATAGACGGAAGTTGGGAGTAGGGACTAGGGAGTCGCCACCACATGACCACAATGCCACCGGAAATGTCCACAACTACGGCAGCCGTTGGGGACACACCGGGCACCCTTACGCCATCGCCCACATCGACGCAGGCGCCGCGTTCCCGTTTCATGATCACCGACATATTGGCGGGCAGTGCCGCCGCGGCTGCTGCTGCAGCTGCTGCCGCCTCTGCTGCAATGGCCGCTGCAGCCGGACGCAGTTCGTCCAGTCCCTCCGAGGATTGTTATGCACCGACATCGCAAACCCGTGATCCGCACCTGCAACAGACGACACAGCAACAGCAGCAAATTCAACAGCAGCAGCAACACCAGCAACAACAGCAACAAGCACAACACCAACAGGCTGCACTGCAGCATTACTTGGCACAGCAGCAACAGCTGTTGCGCTTCGAACGGGAACGTGAGCGAGAGCGGGAGAGGGAACGTGAGCAGTATCATCATGTGGCACCGCTGCTAGCACACTTTCCGCCCAGTCACTATGCGGTGTTGCAGCAACAGCAACAGCAACAGCAACAGCAGCAACAACAACAGCAACATCCACACGCACATCTTCATCGTTTTGCGCGGCAAGCGAATCGCGATGGATCACCACCATTGGCCAAAGATTGCCATGGCACAGCCGCATGGAGTACGGTGAGTGTTTGTGTTTTGTGACTTACGATTGTTTGTATTTAGATATCAACTGATTCCGATATGAGTTGAAAGTCAGTTTGTGGCAAAGAAACGTAGTCAAAGTGTTGTTCAGAGTTTTGTAAATTTCACTAAATAATGTTTTAAAGGTGCTCGAAAGTTTGAATGAGTTTGTGTGATTATTGCTTAGAAGATTATTTAAAGTGTTTAACAACTCTTACAATATTTTCGAATCCATTCAGTAATAATTTGGTTTTGTCAAAGAAATTTTTTTTGGATCAAGTGAAACAAATTAAAGCTTACTTTTATTAAGTCATTGTTATTTTTTATATTCCCTTTTCAAACTTGACTTTGACTTAAATCAATTATTGGTTCAACTCTAGTAAAAGTATTTAAAAGGCATTTTTGAACAACTTTAAATACCTTTAAGGTATTTTTAGGTCTTGACAATGCCTTGTAAGAGAACTTTTCTCCAAAATATGTTGAGAAAACATAAAAAATCCTAGCCCTAGAAAATACTCATTATTATTGTCTAATGTTAAAAATGTTTTATTTTTTTTTTTTGCCACAGCCACAGCCACATGCGCAACATCCGCTTGCTCATCATCCGCATGCCCATCCGCATCCGCATCATCATCAGCTGCAGTTGGAGCGCGAACGTTTGGAGGCATTGCAGCGGCATGGTGCGAATGGGCCGCTGGGACACAATGCCGCCGGACACATTGAGAGTCAGGACGAGAGATCGCGTTCGCCGCTTGTGCTGCATTCGCTAAGCGCTGGCAGCAACAACAGCAACAACAACAACAACAATAATAATAATAGTAATAATAACAACAACAATAATAACATTAGTGGGAGTAGCAATGGCAACAGCAACAATAATAATAACGGAAATGCAAGCGGTCTGCTGCTGGGCGGCACTGGGAGCAGCATCAGCGGCGATCAAGCGAGCACAATTGATGACAGCGACAGCGATGATTGCGGTAAGTTTGACTTCTCTCTCTCTCTCTCTCTCTCTCTCTTTCTATTTCTTTTAATTTAGTGCGATTTCTCTTGTGTTCGCTGTCTTTCTTTTACGCTCCTTCTCTCTCTTTCTCTCTTTTAAAGGTTTTGTTGTTTGTGATTTTAGGGAAATTATGGTTTTAAAAAGTTTAAGATTTAATGTTGCATCCGATTATTTTAATGAGCTTTATTAAAAGGCGCAAAATGAGATTAAGAAAAGCTTAAGGCTTGAATCATATTTCCTATTTTTAATCACTTGAAGTTCCGTTTATATTGTTACATTGTTGATTAATCAAAGTCCACAAATGTGCTTGCGAAGCGAAAGTCTCGCAAATCCCGCCAAATCTGATCAGCTTGAAAAGTTATTGGCGGATTATATTTAGAGATTATCAACTCAGCTGAGTTGTAGTTGCAGTTGCCACGAAGAGAGCGAGACTCTCTACAAAAAAGTTCAGCTGCAGTTTGTGTTCCCAATTCCCATTTCACAGATTTCAGTTTAATGTCAGCGCTAACGGTAATCGCATGCAGTTAGGCTTTGCCATAAAACCTAATAGATTACAACAACAACAACAACTGATGTGTGGTTTGTGGCGTGTGTTTATGAAATGTGAAAGTGTACGACTAGGTGATACCCTGTCTTTGTTAGTCAAAGACCAAAAGCTGCTCTGAAGATAAAGTTTCAGTTTAGTAAAGCTCATTTTCTTCGAGTGTAGCTACAATGTGGCAGCATTTGCAAACAAACTGTTGATTTATTTGGCCAGATTTATGTAGAAACAATTTATTTATTCGCAAAAATGTGTGTGATGTACGCGATTTAGAGTTGTTGTCTCAACTTGTTACCCTTGACTTGATGGAACGCCCCAAAAAGCACCGGCCAGCTCTGCTGATCTTCCAAATGACCCCTCTGTTGCCTCCCCTCGGCCCCCCTTCATCGGCGATACCATCACCATGCCAGATGGATGCCCGCCCCGTTGACCACATTTTTCGCATGCAACAATTTAATTGATTTTAATGACTTTTAATGCTGTAGTTTGTTCGTTGTTGTTGTTGTTATTATTATTATTGTGTTTCTATTTGTATTTGTATATTTCACTCAGTTGTTGTTGTTATTATTATTTATTTGTTAAGCGCTTTTAAACGTTATGCAAATTATGACAAATTACTATTAAATAGTCGTAAACGTGCGTTGGAAATTGATTTTGCTGTTTTGTTGCTGTTGCTGCTGTTGTTGTTGCAAAACCACATCATAAATGATGTTTGTACAATGTCATACGGCGTGCGAGATATTGAGAACAGCAATCAGAGAGTTGGAAAGAGAGGAAGGGTAGAAGAGAGAGGTGAAGAAAGATGTTAGTTGAATGATTGAAAATGTGATTTTATGATGTTTGGCTTTGCGTTGAGAGACATGTGTTGAAAATATAATTTGGAAAAAGTTTTTTAAATCAATAAAAAAATTTATTGAACTTAATTTTAACAAGTAAAAAGGCTCTAGTTTAGAAATCCAGGCGTTTATACAGACAGTCGGATAGAAATGGCTATATCGATTCAGCTGTAAATGCTGGTCAAGAATATATATATACTTAATAAGGTCGGAGATGCTTCCTTTTGTCTGTTACATACCTTGGCACAAAACCATTAAACCCTTATTTACCCATTTGATGGGTTAAGGGTATAAAAAGTAGAGTTTTATAATATTTGCAGTTCTTAAACAATAAATTCGTTACTTTAGTTACATTTTTCATGATAAAACTTTCATTTCTTTAAGCTTTTTTTATGAATCCAACTTTAAGCTAATTATGAATTAGTTGCGTTTAATCAAGTTCTTAAATCTTCGGTGATTTCACGCACAGATTTTTGTAATTTCGTTAGACTTGTGCCAAAGTCAATTAAAATTAATCAAACACACACACATACACACGGACACATATATATCTATTTAATAGATAGGTATAAAGGTTTATTTATAGGTTGAAATAGAAATGCGCCCCGCGTTGCTGTCAATTCAACAAATTTTGTTTTGATTCGAGACACAAGCCACAATGAAAGAAATTTAAAAAACCATAAATGTGTTGGCCACAACAACAACAACAAGAGTAACACACAGCCCACACACACATACACACACGCACGCAAAATCAGCTGGGTATCAATTCTCTTTCACCATTGAGGCAAGGTCTTTTTTTTTTTTTAGCCCACGCTGCGAGCTTCGATTTCGAGGCAAAACGAAAAAAAAATTCAGATTATTTTTCCCTTATATTTTTTTTTCATAAATATTTTATATTGATATTATAACGCTGCAAAAACAACAACAACAACAACATAACAAACTTGGCTTTTAACGGCTTAATCGAAGCCCAAAAACAACAAAACACAAAGAATGCGCTTCGAGTGTTGTTGTTGTTGTTGTTGCTAATTCGAACCCCTAAAAAAAAAGATGGCTTTGGTGACACTCGCGTGTCACTTGAGACGCGTGCGAGCGACAGTTGCCAGGATCGATCAGGATGCGACGCTGAGGATCGCCTTTGGGCATTGCTTAAGCCCCAAAAACGCGCAACGCTTTTGAAATTGAGCTTGATTCGAGCCGCTGCTCAGCCCCAAAAAAGTCTCCGACTGTCAAATGAACTGTGCGCTGATCCGCTGCGACAGGCAAGACACTCGCATCGAACTCACACTTCACCTGCCAACAGCCCCCTCTCCTCCCTTTTGTTGTTGTTTTTTTTTTCTGCTTCACATTCCTTCGCTTAGCCTGATTGAAATTAATATTTTGTTGCTTTTCGTTGCGTTTCGTTCCTTGGCTTCCAAAAAGCGAAGCGTGTGGGCCCTAAAAAATGGAACAACAACAATTAAAAGTGCATGCAGCAAGTGAGCAGCAAGTTTGTTGCCTAAGTCTTTCGTTTTTTTTTTTTTCGTTTTCGGAAATCCTAGACACAATGCATTATGTTAATGCCAACAATCGTGTTACCGTTATGCAAGCTTTTGCTTTTGTTGTTGTTGCTGTTGTTGTTGTTGACTGAATGCATTTAAGCGCTCACATTATCAAAATGCTGATAAACGTTTAGCAGCAAGAGAAAAAAAAAACATAAAGAGAACTGAGCAAAAGCTGGCAAACGACGTTGTTGTTGTTGTTGCTGTTGCTTTAATTAAAATGCAAAAAGGCCAATTGTAAATGTGTTGCTGCCATGCGCAATTAAATGCAGACGAAAGGCAAAAAACACAAAACAGACAGCCAGCAAACAACTTGGCCAACACAACACAAACAGAAACAGGCAGTCAGTCAGTCAGTCGGTGAGGCAGTCAGAAATGCAGAAGGAAGTTGCCACCACCATCATTGTTGTTGTTGTTGCTGTTGTTGTTGTTGTCTGCACACTTAAGCATGTTTAATACAGTTTAGCCACAAGCACTTAATTACTAATTCAATGCATAAATGGTGAGGAGGTTATGGGGGGGGGGGGGGTGGCATGAAGAAGAGAGTTATGAGAGGGTTTGAGATATTGCGGAAATGTTTTGCTGACTGACTTTTGACTAGCAAACGAACAACAAAAACAGCAACAACAAGAGCAACATTAACAGCTGATGACTGGTTTTAGATTTTACCCTATAACCATTACATGTAGTAAGTAGGGTATGCATAGCTGCATATACACTTCATGCAATACAAAAGAGATCTTCAAATATTAATTAATCTATTTAAACATTTTCAGTACAATTTTGATTTCCATTCAGATATTAAAAACTTGCAGAACGAATCTTTATATTCAGTCGAAAAACTTCAAGTTGAGAACATTTCTGTGCCGGTTTTGGCATTCCGAAAGCTGTTTAGTAGCGCAGCAAGATGAAAAACCGGAAAAGAGGATTGCTTCAATGTGCAAAAGATGCAGTCAATGGCATTTGGCTCAAGGCAAATGTTTGTTTGAGCGATGATGGTAAAAACTAAAGCAGTGTGACATAAAGAAAGGGAGTTAGAGAGAGAGAAAAGTATTGAGAAAGGGAGACAGTCAGATGTAGCTGAGATAATAATTTATTCAAAATGGAATATAATGTTGAAAAGTGAACAATGTATAAAGAAGGATTATTTTTTATAGTAAGAAACCTGTATATAAAGTAAAGGAAGGGAATTTCATGACAAGTAAGGGCTTTCAATCTGTAAAGTAAAGTTTTTCGCGCTTTGATTGTTACGTTTTTGGTCTGGATTTGTGGTCCGAGAAACTGAATAAAGACATGAAAAATATCTAAAATAAGTTTATTTATTGAAAAATCAGAATCAATTCCAAATATTCAAGTCACAAATGTTCGAGAAAAGCATGTTCCAACAGAATTTACCCAAGATCTATTCCAACGCTGCTAAGTCTCTATAACCTCTTTATGACTATGAAAACAGCTTCAACAAGCATCCGTGAGATAAATCTTAAAATAGCTTATTAATCAATGAACGCATTCGAATAGGAATCGAATAGACTTTTCAAGTGTTGTTAAGGAATTCACAATGCGAATTGTTGAGCTTCGTTTCACACGTTCCACACACACACACACATATATATATAGACTATGAGTATTGTTGTTGTTGTAATTTGTGCTCATAAAGTGTTTAATTGCAAATTAGCAATGGCATGCCACCAGGCAAAAACTTGAAAGCAACTTTGTGTTTTGTTGTATGTGTGTTGCATGTATGCAAGCTATAAAGCAAAATGCTCCACAAATCGCATGCCACACAAAGCAACACATGCCATAGAAGAGAGACAAAGATAACATAAATGAAAAGATAGTAAAAGCATTTTCCATTTCCCATTATTTTTGTTGTTTTGCAGGTGGCAAGGACGATGATGGTGAGGACAGCTTGAAAAATGGCAACAGCGACTCGCATTTGAGCATGAGCGGACTGAGCAAGAAGCAGAGAAAGGCGCGCACCGCCTTCACCGATCATCAGCTGCAGACGCTGGAGAAATCGTTTGAGCGTCAAAAGTATCTCAGCGTTCAGGATCGCATGGAGTTGGCCAATAAACTGGAGCTGAGCGATTGCCAGGTGAAGACCTGGTATCAAAATCGCAGGTGAGTTAGCTAGCGAGCGGTCTTTGCTTTTGAACTATGCTTAATTTATTGCCACAAAGGATACGGATGCAGGGGGGGTTGAGGGTGGGGGGAGTTGATGCATTTGTAAGGCGAGTTTGTTGTGGTTTGTGTCTTTGTTTGTTTGTTTGTTGCTAATCAGCGCCTTTTATGGAACCGCCCATTTCTTCGCGCACTTTTCCAATAAAAATCGGCTTAATGGCCCATCCTCACCACGCCGCTGAACCTCTCTCCACCACCCCATCCTCCTCCATTGGGCATCGCAGAGCAGAGAACCGGTTGGGAATCAACACTGGCCGTCGGTTTATGCGTTTTGTTTTTATGCTGATTGCTTAATTTGCTGCATTTTGCGCAAAAGTCGTAAAATGCTTTTGCTGTTTATATTAAATGAGTTGTTTACTTTTTGTTTGTTTGTTTTCTATTTGCACACAAGTCGCAAGTTTGTTGCCTAAGTCTTTCGTATCGTTTACTCGGCTTCCCAGCTACCCTTTCAGGGGCGTCATCCGCAACATTCATTCGCTTCGATTTCTAATAGCATTTGCCGACGCCAAGCTGTTTTAAAAATAGCTGCCAAAGCCGCTGCCTTATTACGTTTAATAGCTTTTTATTTTTATTTGTATTTGTTGTTGCCGTTGTTGTTGTTGTTGTAGTATTTTTTCTTTTAATTATTGCCCAATGACTTGTCACATTTGGTTGGGCATTAAAAGCAGCAAAAGCAACAACAGCAGCAACAGCAACAGCAGTTTGGCCAAGAAACTCAAGCAGTTCAATACAAAAACCCAAGTTGGCATCTTCCAGTCCACGCTCATTGGACCGGATATTGAGAACGGTTTTGAGTGGTTGTTGTTGTTAATGATGGCATAACGACTAATAAATACTCTGTACTTGTTGTTGAGAAAAAAAAAAGAAATGCATAAGGAATTTTATAGATCCGATTTTTTTAGCGCGAATGTTTTTTTTCTTGATTTAAGTAACGGACTCGTCGGAAAAGAATAAATAAGAATAATTTCATATTTTTAGCTTTTCAATTATCAGATTTCAATATTCGAATAAAATTTCTTTGTTATACTTCTAGTATGTAGATTCTAGTAAAGATCTCCAATATGACATAAAAAATTTTTAGTGAAACTTTTATGAATTTCCATCAAAAATATATTTTCAAATCAATTAGCATCCTAATAAAGAAATCGTAAAATATAAAATCTAAACAGAAATCGTAGAAATTTTTATTTTTAAGACTTTTTTTTTAGATTATGCCAAATATGTCATTAGAAAAAGTCAATCCCAAAAAGTTTGCTTTGCCTGACAGCATAAAATCTCCAATTATAAAAACCACTTAAGATTCCGCTCAAAATAGACCCAAAAGTCGAAATGCCTAGCTGAACTGTAGTGTATTTTGGTTAGTTTTTAAACTGTTCACAGCTGCATGCAATGAATGCGCGAAAATTGCAGCTCAGCTTCAGTTCGGGGCCGGGATCGTTGTCGTTGTTGCTGTCGGCATTGGTAACGGCGATCTAGGTCGAGGCTTACTATTTTTTTGGTATTTTTAGATTGCGGCTGGCGCCTAAGTGCAATTAAAGGATTTGCCAAAGATACTCTAGCACAGGCGTGCCGTTGCCAATTACATTTCTCTCTCTCTCTCTCTCTCTCTCGCTCTTTCTTAGCCAAGTTCATTGCGATGGGCGTGTGTAAGCGTTCGGTACTTGCCAAGATAAATGACAAAACAATTAAGTGCGAAATATAAACAGCAATAATAGCCAAAGAGCGACAGTCTGTATCCTGGCTCCGGCTCCGGCTACGGCTCTCACTCAGCAGGCGGCCAGGACACGCGCAGTCAGCAACAATGACTTGGCATATATTTGTATTTTGATTAATAGTGTAACAACAACAAGAAAATAGTTGAACGCCATTTGCGGATTAGGTTTTAAGGCTTAGTTCGATTTTTCATAGTTCATTTCAATTTTTAGCATTCGTTGCGCTTTTTTTTTGTTTTTCTTTTTTTTTTTTGACACGCAACTAACAAAAAATACAATAATTTTTCGTTTTTTTCAGAACCAAATGGAAGCGACAAACTGCCGTTGGCCTGGAACTGTTAGCCGAGGCAGGCAACTATGCAGCATTCCAGCGTCTTTATGGCAGTGCCACGCCCTATTTGAGCGCCTGGCCCTATGCGGCCGCTGCCGCCGCCCAAACGCCCCATGGCGCACCACCCTCAGCAATCGATATCTACTATAGGCAGGCGGCAGCAGCTGCCGCATTGCAGAAACCCACATTGCCAGCGAGCTATATGTACCCCAGCCGCATGCCACCGGGTATGGGTCTGCCGGGCATGCCACCGCCACCTGGTGGGGCGCCCATGCTGGGTGGCTATTATGCAGCGCCAACGTTGCCGCCACGTGAACGCGAGCGAGAACGGGAACGGGAACGTGAACGCTCACCGGCAACGAGTCAGAGCGCCAACAGCGAGGCGGAGTATGAGCGGAGCAGCAGCAGTCGGCAGCGCTTGCAGACGCCCAGTCCGCCACTGAATCCGGGTAGTCCGCCGCCACGAAGGGAGCATGCGGCTGGCGATGAGGTGGCGCCAGCAGCAGCGTTGAAAGTTAAAACGCCGGAACGGCTCGAGGTGCCGGAGGAGTGTGGCGAGGATGATGCGTGTGATGATGTGGATGATGAGGATGATGACGAGTTGGCGCTTGATGTTTGAACGTGTGAACGTATATATGTGTGTGTGTGTGTGTGTGAATGTGTGTGTGTGTGTGTAACATCATCTTCAGCTGGATCTCAAACAGGCAATTACAATGAGATATACTCTCTCCAAGCATCTCCCCACGTAAATGTCTCGCATTAAACAAATATATATATATATATATATATACCATATATATAGTATGTAATTATTTTTTTTCGTAACTTTAACTATTTAAAAACAAAAATCTGTAGCTTAATGAATTTTTGTAAATTTTTGTAAATGTTTTTTTGTACATATAAGCAAAACCAAACAATATCCTTCTTTTTTTTTTTTAACCCAAATCCCATATTTTTTTTTTTGATATGTCTAATATTTTTTTGTGCCTAGTCTTAAGACGTCTATTGTGTGTATGTTGTAATAAATAAAAGAAGAAAAAAAAGAACAAAAAATCATAAAATGAGCAATCCAAAAAAAAAAAACGAAACTCGCTTTGTTTCTTCAACTGTGTGGTGCCAAGTGGCTGGGCAAAGTGGTTGCGCCAGTGGTTCACCAAGTGGTTTTCTCAGCCTCAAGTTGAGCGCTGAGCTTAATGCAAGCTGACACACGAGTCCTTGCTGCCGCCGCTGCTGTGCCACTTGAGGAACTGTTGCACTTTTTGTGGGAAGCACGCAACAACGCTTTAAACTGTATGCCACTTACAAATTGTTAACATTTGCCAAAACTTAACTTGAACTGTTCTCAGCCCAAAGGAAGAAGGAGGTGGATGCTGAGCTGTGCTGTGCGTTCGAGTGGCCGACGCCGAAACGTTTCTAATTGACTTGCAACAACCCTCGAGAACGAAGAATTTTTTGGGTTACGGTGCTTACAACCCTGCTGTTTGTTGTTGTTGCTGTTGTCGCTGCCGCTGCTGCTGTTTACATGCCGCGCTTGCCATTTTTTCGCTACATTTTTTTTTTTGCTCTCTGTATGACAAACACAATTTTGCATAGCTCTTAATTTATAGGGTTGCGGCTAAGCGAATGCAATTTGTGTTGCCTCTCAGCATAATACCCGCGCTCCCCTCACACCCCGCTCAATATTTCGAGTCAAAATCCACTTCTCAATCGACTTCGTTGACTTTGGCTGCTTGCTTCGTGAAGTGGCAAACGCAACTTTGGCAACTTTATGTCAAGTGTCTGTGTGTGTGCGTGAGAAAGAGAGGGTATGATATTTTTAGTGCGTAAAGTAGGTCTCGACGATCCTGAGTCCTTGGTGGATGCATAACGCCTCTGTAACAAATTGATTATTTGTTGCGGTTTTTTGTTATGTTTTTTCTGATTTTCTTGCTTTGCAAACGATTTGAATTTTTTCTTTTGCTTTTTTATGAGTGGCACTCATAAATTTATGAGTACTTCGTCGACCGTGCGAAACTTTAGATTATTTTTTGTGCCACAGCCATTACAATTCGTTAGCCATTCGCTTGGGATCAATAGCGGCGCATGAATTCGAACGCAGTTTAGCGTCGAGATCACAAGTTGAGAAATGTGTGCGTAATGCACATGATGCATGATGCATGATGCATGCCACACTCATTAAGCAAGTTTATGTCTTAATTTAATGTTCGTTTGATTAACAAGTGGCTGTGAAAAGTGTGAGGAAAATTATTATGGATCAGATCTTTTCGTTACTTGAGAAACTTAATTAATTTGCAAAGATTATTATGCAATGATGACATTTTTTAATATCTATAAAGTAATTGACTGTGATGATAAGAGTCTAAGCTAAATTTGTATATTTACATTCGATCTTTCCATCGTTTTTATATTTATTTATCCGAAATTGTGCTATGTGCTTATTTGATATGTTGGTTATACTACTGCTAAGTTTCAATCTTTTATAATGATAGGATTTCAAATTTTTTTTATTACTTTTCTCTTTTAGAAGTGTATTTTCTCTTGATACTCCATATTCAAATTAACATTTATAAATACAAATAACTTTTCTCTAGTCAAGGCATACAAGCCATTACACACCGATGAAAAACTGACGGTAAAAATAAAGTTTTATTTATATTATTTGAGGAAAGAAATGCGTTTTAAGATATTATTGCATGCACTTTCAATTAAACTGCCTTATTTTGTGTTAAGAATATTCGATTATCGATAACCCATTACATTTCCATACTTATTTTTTACTTTAAGCTCACCAAATGCACATTGATGTGATTTAATCAACTTTTATTAGTTAAACGCCATGTTGAATGCATTTTTTGCCATAATAATAATGCAATACGCAACAACCATTGATTGACACTTATTGCAGTTCGAATTCGAAAACTTTGTGCATAATTTTGTTTTGTAATTCGATCACAGTTCATTGAATATTTAGCATTAGCATAATGATTGGACAATTGGGCGAAAACGATAGCCAAAAAACAGATCCTATAAATTTGCAATTTGCAATTGATTTAAGCAAAACTTTTGTTCAATCTTTTTTCTGCCCATAAAACTTGCGATGCTAACTTTGAGGCATTGTGGGCTAACTTGTGCCTAGACATTTCTATAGACTTCTTTCTTTCTTTGGCTTTTTTTCTTTTTGTGTGTTTTTTGTGTGTGCGTTGAAGCTGACAAAATGCTTTCACACCGGAAGCTGCTGCAATGCGTTGAACGTCGTCCTTGTCGCATCTTTTTCCTGGCTAATTGACAACATTTGTTATGCTCCTCAGTTCCTGTCTTCCCGTTTTTTATGCCTGCTTCTTTGTCAGGCTAATTTGTCACAGGACACGAGCCATCCCAACTATTGCATACTAAGCAGTCACAGACTGGGGTAGTTGGGAGCTGTTGCCACTGCCAATGCCACTGCCACTGCTGCCTATTCATTACACACGCAATTTGTTGCGCACAATGGTGCAAGTTTGTGGACGTTGCATGTTGCGCGTTGCGCGTTCCTCGTTCCCATTTGCCATTTCCGTTATCAATAAATTTGTGCTCGCTTAAATGCGTGTTTATTAAATTAGATGACACACAAACTGGCCAATGGCCGGAACCCTTCTTCCTCCCCCAGTGGGTCCCTTCTCCCCTCATTTCAGTACTAACTGCAAACGGAAGCTGTGCAAAAATCGATGTAGAAGATGTAGCCGAAGGTCAAGGGTTCAGTTGATGTCGAGTAAGAAAAAGGGGGAAAATTCGCGCAGAGCTTGTGGCAAGGTTAAATCTGAATCAATATTGAGTCACAGTTATACTATGTATGTATTCGTATGTATGTAGTTGCCTTTAAATTATTGTAAATGGCTTTGTGGCGCCAACAGAAACAGAAATCGATTTGCCGCTGGCCCTCGTCGCCAGTTAAACGTTGCAAATTACTCCGACTGACTGCGGCTTCAACTTACAACAGCGGCAACTACAACAACAACAACAGAAACAGCAGCAGCGGTAGAAACTACATAAAAACATCAACAGCGGCTTTTTGGCGGCTACTGGTTTTGAACCTGCGGCCCAATTTGCATGCGTTTATCTACACTGCAAGAAAACAGTAAAGAGTTGAAGTTGAGGAACTGTCTTCGTGAAAGAACCAAGCAGAAATATCACTTAAACTTTGATCAAAGTGTTAGGGAAAGCAAATATAGAGTGCTAAAAGGTCCGTAATTTCTTAAGCTTATGATTGTGAATATGTGGATTTAACCTTGGAATTATCTTAATTTCTTTGCAATTTATGATGCGAGTAAACTCAAAATAAACCATTCTTTATTGAAATTCTACCAAACCTTATCGAATTTATCGAAAACCCAACAATATGATAAATATCAAAAAAACATTCGATAAAAATGAAAAACTAATGTGTTATAATAAAGATATTGTTGAAATCATAAACCAATATGTTATTAAATGGTATTATTTTGTTGCAGTGTAACTTTTGGTTTTGAATGCAGCAGGTCGAAAAGAAATTCAGTTTCGGCTTCATCATCGATTTGCAATTCGCTTCGCAATTGCATTTGCGGTTTACCAATTTTCAATCAATTCTAACTGTGCAGCGCAATCAAAGAGGCTCCAAATGCATGTATGTGCGTGCGTATGTGTGTGTGTGTGTGTGTGTGTATCGGCGGCGGTGGCGGAGTCGTTGGCCCAGGCACACGCCAATGCCAAAAGGTTCTCATCGTGCTCGGGAGTAAACCGATACTTTGTGATTTTTCAGGGGCGCCAGGGCCAAGTGCCGTTAGTCAAGTGTCTCTGCGCACGTGTGTGTGTGGGCTTGTGCGTGTGTGTGTGTATTTGTTCTACCCCCCCACCACCCTATCATTTCATTGCAGAGTGTGCAGCGCCAAAAGTCAAGTCTTTGTTTGTTGTGCGGCACGTGGCAAAAGACTTTTCGTAACGGACTGTGACTGCGACTGCGTCTGCGTATGTGACTGTGACTGTGACGATGATGTTGTTATAATGGTGACTCTTCAATGATTGCCAAAATGCGACAACTGCCAACTGTCGTCGGGCAACTGAAGTGTGACTAAACGGCGCCTACGGCTACACGGTTGTAACAAAGTCAAGGGCTGTCCCGGGGGTTTCTTTTACCCGTCACCCCGCCAAAAGAACACAAAAGCCAAATGCAAAATGGACCACAAGCTGTGCCGAGGTGCCAACGGCATATTCACTACACTAACTTCCCGACTCTACTTGCTGTATATGAAGCGAGTGCAACTTCTATAAATTGTGAAATCCAGCAAGGCGCAATTTGCACACAACACGTTAATGACCAAACAAAAGGCAACAAAAGGCACACAAAGACAGAGAGAGGGAGAGGAAAAAAACAAACAGTTGCACATGGGATCCAATTACTCGAGCTTCAAGTCGCCGTCTCCGACTCTCGAGTTGAGCCAATTTTCAATTGTGCCACGGCCCAAAAAGGCAACAGCAGGCGATATGCCTCGGCAATGAAAACGTTCCAACGAACGAACGAACGAACGGACGAAAGAAGCAACGATTTTAGCCTCGCACGCAGTCTCTCTTTGACACGCCATCCAAGAGTGCATCTACGGCCTGGTCGACGTCTGAGCATTGGGGGATGAACAGCGAGGGTTGCTCAAAACAGTGGGCAAGTGGGAAGAAATCATTAAAAACTGACTATTTCGTTCGAATTTTACCTTGTTATGTATTTTAAATTGTCATATAATGTGATTATTTGGAGGTTTGTTATTAAAAGGTTATTTTGACAAAAAAAAAAAAAAAAAATACCTTAATAATCCTACTTCCAATAACTCCATCAAGTTATTAAAGATAACAACCCATTAACATAACATTTTGTTATCTGAAAAACAGAATTTTTAGATAAACTTACATAACTCTTGCAAAAATCCTATAAATTTTTCGATAACATTGATAAAATCTTAAAATTGATTAGTTGAGGCTCTGAATTTAAGCCTACATAACAATATTATAGACTTTTAAAGATTTGATTTCACTTTTTATAATTTATATTATTATTTTTGTTTGTGTTTAAATTTTTCAAAAATGTTTTCGCGTTTTCAAACTCATTTGGCAGCCCTCGTGGACATCATGGATATTGAACATGTTCACAATTTGAATATTGTAAAACAACGTCCAGTGCTTCGTCCTTGGCTCGTGCTGCTGTTTTGTCCTTGTCCTTTGTCTGCTGTTGGATAAGCTGTATATGTATATACGTATTGTATGGATGCATGTATGTATTTAGAATGTAATTTTTTGGCCCTAATTCCTTTTGTGTTTGGCTGCTCGCTTGCTAATTTGACAGTTGTCAGCCGCATTTGCGACGTCAGTTGGCCAATCCAGGAACAAACATGCATTGCCGCCACCACATCCTAAATCCATATCCACATGTTCACTTCCATTTCCATTTCGTTTTCAATTTCCATTTCCACTTCTTGCCCATTTTCCATTTCCATTCATCAAAATTGGCTTTGGGTGCGTGAGGATGCCGGGGCTCATAATGATTTGTCATCAATTAGCCGAGGGTGTTGATGTGCGCGGTAAACCAAGTGGAAGGAGCAGCAGCAGGAGCAGGAGCAGCAGGAGCACCCCGTCGGCATGTAGCATACGCTATGTGACCAGAGCAACCCGCCCCGCCACTCAGCACTTGTGTGCACGATGAATGTGGCACGATGTTGATGACGATGGGGATGAGGATGTGGATGTGACTCTAATGTTGTTGTTGCTTGTTCCTGCTGTTGCAAATTACTTTTGATTATGATTATTTTGATGTACATTTCATTTACAATGTCGAGCGGGTGCGATTGCCCACCCCTTCGCCCTCCTTAAAACTTTGTAAGCATCTCGAATTACCAACAAATTGAGGCAATTGTTGCATACACTTGAGTCCTTAAAGAGATTTGATTACATGGCCTTGATAAAGTTGAGTTTTCATTTTATATACATTTTAAAGTGTGGCGCAGGGGAAATAGAAAGATATAGACATTCAGGATATCAAGGTATTTCCTCTGCAAAACTTAACAATATTCCAGGATATCTGCGCGTCGAGCTTTCGTTACGCCTTACTTTACACGTTTAGTCAAATCGGAGCAAACAAACAAACAAATCAATAATGATAATGTGAACTTCCCCCCAAAATAACACAAAAAAAATAAATGAAATAAAACCCCAAACAAAAGATAATCGACGACATTAGCGGAATTCCATAAAAATGCATTTAAAAAAGATAAAGAAACCCCCATAAAAATTAAATTCGACTTAACAAAGATAAAATACTCTCAACTAATATGCCTTAACTTTAATGAACAAAAAATTATATACATTTAAGCCAAATTTTATTAAGCCACATCGCTAAAGTATATAGAATAAAATGCCATAAAAACCGAGCATGCGAAATATATGGATGGAGTGATAAAACTGAAACAAATAAACAAAGCAAACACATATCTGTATATATATGTATTGATATTCGATAAATAAATAATTTAGCACTTATCTTTAAGCAAAATGTTAACTTAATTAGATAATTACTTAAATGTCAACAAATGCCCCACGAACAAAACAAAACCAAACAAAACAAAACAAAGACTGTCGTCAAATTTGTTTGGATCTAAACACAAGCACAACTTGTATTCGAATTTAAAGCCATTAACACCGATGCCCATTAGCACAAGCTCTCTCGAGTGTTTATTTCTTTTTAGTGAATGAATTGTGAAGCAACAACAACAACAACAACAACAACAACAACATCGAGCTGAGAATGGGGAATGAAATCAAATCGAATTAAATTGAATGCGAGTCGAAAACAAAACGCGTGGAGGGCACCAACAAATTTAATGAACGCACAATACTAACATACATACATATGTATGTGTATGTATCTTGAAAATTGACTTAAATTATTTATTAGCGAATAAAATTAAAAACTTAACGCTATAAAAGTGTTAAAACCACTTAGCAAGCCATTTGCCACATCTTCAGCTGTTCAGGGGGGCAGGGGCAGGGGCAACGCAGGAGCGCAAAATCAAGCTGCTTTTTGTTGTAGTTCGAATATCAGAAAAGGGGGTAAATAGATTCGAAGCAAGCAATACTCAGACATGAGTTTGATATATATAGAAAAATTAAATTTAAAATTCAACTGATTTGGGCCACGTTTTGGGCTGTTTTGATTTTTTCTCTCTCTCCATCTCTTACCGTGTTTAAATAAGCATATGCGACGATTAACATAAAAAAGCAGTTAACAATTTGTACAACATTTATCTAGTTTTTCCCGCGCGCTCACACTCTGCATGCATCTCGCTTCAACGCTATCGGCATCTCTGTCTCTAATTTTATAAGTGTGCCCATAATATACTGTATATATATTTTTTGTATTTGCCATCGATTTTAAGTGGTCTTTTGTATGGCAACCAAATCGAGACTGACGTGGATAAATAGTTAGTTAAATGACAGACGGAAATGGTATATAAATATTGTGTAGGATAGTTTGGCATTGGATAATAGTACGATAATGTGACTTGATTCACATTTTGGCACACATTTGATCTCCGTTAAAATGAAATCATTGTAGTATCTGTTGGATACTTTGTGCAATTGCCGCTTACAATGTTGTATGTGTTGTTTATATTAATTGCTTTGAATTTCGAACATTTTTATTGCTTTAGTCTTAAAACTGGTTCACGACCTGTTCAAAAAGAGCATAAACTTAGCAAAGCAACGATTTTCGTTTAGTTTTTGTCGTATGGTTAACTATTTAAGTGATCACAGCTTAAGCCATGCAGTATTTTTTTCATTTTTATTATTATTTCTTGTTAAATTACTATTACTTATGTAGAAATTTGAAACTTTTTCATATACTACAACAAATTGTCAACTTTAATGTAATAAAATTTGCTGTGATTCCTGTTTTTGAATGTCCGCATTCCGTGTTTGAATCCAGCAGGCGCTTTTTACAGCACATAAATCAAATAGTTTGCCGCACAAATTGATGCATTAGCCAGCTCAGATATTCTCTCTCTGTCTCTCTTTGTGTGTCTCTCTTGTCTTGAACATAGGCTGGAGGCTGTTGCGCCGTTGACAACGTGCAACTTTATGACGCCCCAACTTTGGGGCGCGATAAGCCCACGCGCCAACGTCCAATGTCCGGTTGTCCGGACGTGCAACGTGCGTCAAGCCCTGGCCATGAGATGGCACATCAATTAGCACACCTACCTTCAGCCAAAGATCGAGACAAGAGAGAGACAGAGAGAGAGAGAGAGTGAGACAGCCAACTGGTACTGGTCCATTCATTAAAGCGTTGCTCGTCTCGTCGGCCAGCGACTATCAGTTGTTGTGCTGTGATGAATATATTTTAGCGGAGACAACAACCAGCAATGGATGGCATTGGGAGAGGGGGGGCTAGGGGCATGGTTTAGACTAACAGGAACAAGAGCCAAGCTTATCGCACAAGATGTATTCAAAGTGCATAATGTAAAAGTTGTACGCGAGTGCTCCAAATACTCCACAAGATGCCAACAAGCCACATCAGCTAGTTGTTGTTGTTGTTGCTGGTGGTGGTGTTGGTGGTGGTGTTATCTCAAGTGCTGCGATGCTTATCGTCAAGTTGTAAACGTGAGCTAAAAATACTAGCTCCAGCTCCAGCTCCAACTCCAACTCCAGCTTCAACTCTCAACAATTTCTCTTGGCTCTTTAGGCTCTGCCATAAAAGTTGCATCAATTAGCCGGGCTCAAAGCTAAAGTTGATCTTTGTTCTTTTCTTTTTTTTTGTTGTTTTTGGTTCTCTTGTTGGGATCGCTTTTGTTGTTGCTGCCACTAAACTATAACGATAAGGAGAAACAATGTTAAACTTAAACATCAACACCTTTTAAGAGCCAGGTCCAAGAGTTGAGAATCCAAAAAAAAAAAAAAAATTAAACCCGACCTGAGTTGCGCCCAGACTGAATGTCGACTTTTGCTCTTTGGCTAAACCCAAAACCAAAACCATTCAACCCATTCCTATTTTCAATAACATTAACACACAGTGTGTGCGTGTGTGTGTGTTTGAGTGTGTGTCTCCTCATTCCCATTCCCCTGTGATATATTAAAATGGATCTGGGTTCGGTTCGGTTTGGTTTTGGGATCGTTTGTCCCGAGTCCAGGGCTCGTTTGCGTTCTCGTTTTTTATGGCACAGTTTAGGAGATAACAAATTTTTGTTACAAGCAAATTAAAAGGTTTTTCTTGACGTTTAATGCAATGGCTTTTAAACTGGCAAACGGTCCAACGGGCCAACGGGCAAACGAGTCTCCAGCCTCTCAGGTTTGAGCTCATCCTCCGAAAGAGTCGGCCTAAAAGAATTCACTTTTATCGATTGTTTTTGCTTGCATCGTTTAGTCGATAATTTTGGTAATAAATTTTAAAATAAACAGCATTCGGCTCGTTTCGGGCTCATTTGAGGCCAGGTCTTCTTAGCGCTCTCTGCTTTTGGAACCCTTTAAGAACTGTCGGCCTCGTTTGGTGCGCGTGGCATTAATGCGACATTGAGTTTGGGTTCGTTGTTGGAGACGCCGCCTTAAATTCCTCGGCCGCATATAAATTCAGAACATCAGATTAAGAAAGTGTTAATGTCGTAGCAATTTCCTTTTATCTCAACATAATTGAGCGATAGAATTTGAATTTAGCTAAAAGCCAAACATAAATTTAACACCCAAAACACAAAACACACTTCAACAAAAGGGTCCCGAAACTCAAAAAAAACCTTCTCTTCCTCTCTCTCTCTCACTCTCTCCCTTGGTCTTGCATTCGTGCGGGTTAGTCAATAGACCCATACCTTTAAAGGTGCCCCCAAAAACAAAAAAACTTTTCATTGTCACAACAGCAACGAAGTGATTTCTTGGGGATCGCCGTCTCATAAATTTGTCACATTGCCCATATACCATGTGGATTCGGTTTGGTTTTGCGGCTCGCTTTGAGCTGCGCCTGCGCACATTTTAAATCAAAATTATTGAGTTCCATCTTTACGGGGCATGCAGCATGCGGCCATAGTGTATAAAGGTGTTTTAACTACGCGATACATTTTGTGACATAATTAGGAGATATATTTGATTATATCCATAAAAAGTGGTTTTAAATTTATTTTCTCTTGTTGAAAAAATAAATATTCAAAGGACTGACAAGGATTTTTCGGCGTAAAATGATTGTTTGTAAAATTTTACTTAAAAATTATCAAGAATCTTTATATTCATTCAATGTTCAGAGTTTTTTTTATCGAAAAATTTCATTTAGGAAGCAAATTTTTGCTGCTTTAAAAATTAATTTTTTCGCTAGTTAATTTGCTTTTAGTTTTATTATATTAAATATTATATAATATAGATAAAGATCTATAGACGTATAGAGTATTTCTGCTGCAGTAACAATTAATTGCCTATTAAATTGATCTTTTTTTATTCATAAATAATGTGCACAGTTTAGAAAGATGATATATGGAAATGTTTAGTTTACGATCTGTAATTTGAGCACACCAAATGCTTTATATGCATGTGTGTGTGTGTGTGTGATTGTGTGTGTCAAGTGAAAGTCATAGTTCATGGCATGGCAAATTCTTAGGCATGAATACATAAGATAATCCATATTTATATTCATATATAGTTGATACTCTTTAGCTGCGTCATCGCTTAACCCTTTTTTTTTGGCCAAGAGTTAAGAGCTCTGAGAGCGGAAGTATCTAACACGCACACACAAACACACCGAGACGCCTGTTTGGGCTCTTAAGGTTTCGGTTTATGGTTAGCCAACTCTTGATACTTGATGCTTGATTCTTGAGTCTTGAGTCGTCTCGTCTATGGGGCGACGCTTAATGATTAATGAATGAAATCAATTAAGTTTCATTAATGAACAATTTTCGGTAGCTTGGGCACGAAAATGAGTTGAAGACAAGCAGCAGCAGCAGCAGCAGCAGCTGAGTATTTCAATCCCCTGCCCGCCCTGCCTTTACTTCTCTTTTTTTGATTACCCTACCCTGCGTCTCACCTCAAGTGTCAATAATTTGGATTTCGATTTTCCAACGCGACGCGTCGTCGTCGTCGTCGTCGTCGCTGCGTTCCATTTTGGCTACTGTGCAACATCGGGCTAACGTATTGGGCCGCAGGGCAGCCTAAAGTTGAACAGTTGAATGAACTTCATTACGGCTGTCTCCCCTCGGCCCAAAACTCTTTCAATAATATGCAAAATCATCATAATCATCAGCATCAACATCATCATGATCATCAGCGTCACAAATAACAATAGAGCGCTAAATAATATTTATATCAAAATATATATTAAAATGCTCTCATGCCAGCCGTGTGTGGTCTCAACCCGAGCCAGTCCTTATTCGATCAGTGTTCTTTTTTTTAAATATACTCTATACAATGTGATGTACTTTGATTATGTGATAGCTTTTATTGGAAGCATTGATATACTTTTGTTGCAAGGGTATCTTAACTTCTTAAGCACTTCTTTGGCATTGTTTTTTTGTTGTTAAGGTTTACTTTTTGCAACTCACATTTATATTCGCATTCACATTTGGTTCATGTGAACGCACTTGGCTCTTGGGCTTGGGCTTTGGTCTGGTGCTTGGGCTTGGGCTTGGGCTTGTTGCCTGTTGTGGTAATTTAATAACAATTAAAGGCATTCGGTGCATGGCTTTTGAAGCCAATCTCCGTGTTACGCATTAATGAGCACTTAACTTGGTCAAAAAGCCTTGCCAATGCTCCACATACCCCAAAGAGTTGAACGGTTTCAATTACATTGTTGGCATCTCCCCGCATTGATTACATTTTGAACGTTTGCCAATTTGCATTTAATACCCAATACAGCGACGACAACAACTTGGGCTTCTCACCGTTTGATAACATACATGTCTTGGCCATTCACTTGGCCACTTGGCTAGTTGGTCACTTGGTCTCAAATGGATTCAAACTATTCAATCGTTAAGCGTGCGAAAGTCATTCAAGCATGGGCGTGGCACTTAGAGAGGACACTCCACAAAACATAAACCTTTCACAACGACAAGCGACCCACGCATTGCTCTCAATGTGATTGATGATCGTTTGTCAAAATGTTGGTTCAAGGATGCGGCGATTGCGCTCTCTAATACGGCATCATGATAGCACGAGGAGCAGAGCACAAGGGTTGTTAGCTATAGTCCAGCAATATGTATGTGTATATACAGGTATCAAAAACTTTACTTAAATATTGATATACAATCAATTTCAGTACTATGGAACAAAACATGAAGCATGGAAATTTTCAATTAAATTGCTTTAGATAGCTTATCAACGATTGAACTGAAATTTTTAAATGATCAATTGTTTGTTTTACTTGAACATATCATCCAATTTTCTTGCTCTTTTAAGTTTTGGGGCATTAAACAAGTTTCCATAGAATAAATCTTTGCTTTGACATCGCAAAGTCATCAAGTCCTTGTTGATAAGGCTTCATGGAACGCAAATTAAATGTATCACGAACGATTGACATACGAATGTGTTCCACTGTACAGTGTGCATTTTAGTTAGTCGAACATGGACACGGGTCCACTTTGGTTCGGTCAAGTGTGCATGATTGATGAATTATTTTGTTTTGCGGTGAATCAAAACGACACCATTTTTATTCTCTCTCTCTCTTTTGCTCTTTTGATGACATATTTGTGCTGTTGTCCCCGCTGCCGTCGATAGCCCCACGGCTTGTTACCGTCTCTATTACCGCCAACGCCAAAAAAAAAAAACGTAAATTGATACACGATACTCAAAGTGACGCGACGACAACAACGACGACGACGACGACGATGATGATGATGACGCGATGATGATGATGATGATGATGTGGCTAACTGTCAGTCAAAGGCTTCGGCTCAGTCTGTCTAATTGTTGAAACGCTTGAAAAAGGTTTGGTCAGCTCGATATCATTAAAAAGGATATCAATAGGTGATAACACGGCCGCAACAGAAATGTTTCAAGTAAGCCACAGTTGATTGAATTGTTTGTTGTTGTTTTCGTTGTTGTTGTCTTTGTTTTTCAGCTGTCCAACGAAACCAAATTGAATTGTATAACACAGCCGAGGGGCTAGAAGTTGGAGGACGCAAGGACAGAGACACTCAATGGAGAAAAAAAGTAATTAAGATAAATACGCAACGATAAAAATAAATAAATATAATTGTTTTTCTTTTGAGTGTGTTTTTTTGTTTTTGTTGTTTTTCGATTGCCTAATGGTATGTGATTAATGAAGTGATGGAACGAACGGACCAAAAAAGGGTTCACAGGTGCGTTCAAAAAAAAAGAATGTCACAAGATACACTTGAAACTCTTTACGTTAATGCATTTTCTCATCTTATTCGCAACTAGTTAAAGCGCAATTTGGTTTTAAGTGAGAGCAAACAAGCCACAAAACATAAAAAACCAAAAAAAGTGATTACATTAAGTAGCCGCAATGTAATTATGCTACATTAACAGCTTTACAACAGACTCAAAGAGATTGCTGCTCGCCTTTAAAGCTAACAACAATAATAATAACAATGGCAATGGAATGTGCTACCATATTTTATTGGCCACTTAGCCCAGACGCACAATGAGTTATGGTCAATGTGTTTACGTGCTCACTTCATAATTGCAGCTAGATGCATTTTTAATGCTTGTGGCTAAGGCCAAAAAAAAAACAAAAAATTTAGAAAGAAATACATTTTGATATATATGTATTTGTAAGTAGTACAGTTGTGTTTAGTTATAGCATCTATAAACTGGCCATAATAATTTTTTTAATTTTTTTAACGCGACTGTGGTAGGGATAGGGATTCTCCTTGCGAGGAGAAAGATATCATGATTTTCGGTATTAAAAGGCTGGCTGAAGGGTTGGGCATGGCATTTAAAATTTTGATACACATTTATGGCAAAAGTCGTTGGTTATCTTCCTGCCAAGTCAAAATCTGAGAAAGATATGGAAATAAAGAAGTTATAAGTTGTTTCCAAATACATGCTTTTATTTTTACCGACTTCAGGAAAATCATGAAAACTTGACGATATTTTGACAAAAAGCTTGAATCCATAAGCTATTAAACCAAGTACTATTCCACTTAAACTAAATAAAATATTTTGCAAACACTAAACACTATGATTTTTTTTTGTCCATGTTTATAAATACGTTTGCTTATAAATATTTAAGTTTTCAATTAACATAACAATATCAGTACAGAGTTGAGGTACAAAAGATACAGTGCTCCCCTAACAATTTCCATAACTTACAAAAATGCCTTGCTTTCATGGCGCATTTCCGCTAGCTGACGCCATTTTGCACTCAATTGTTATATTGTTACATTGCTTGTTTGTTTGTTTGTTCGCTTGTAGTTGTTGCCGTTGAGCCAGATGATTTTTAATAAAGCCAACTAAAATGTAATTAAACTTAATTTATGTGCTAATGAAGAAATTTTGAAAAAACCAAACAAAAAAATTAACACACACGAAATAATGAAATGATATCAAATGAATACTTTAACGAGCACTCAAACTGTTGTGTTGCGTGGTTAGATGGATTTCCAGGTAGGTGACATTTCATAGGTATGTAGGTGCAGAGAGAGAGAGAGGGAAAGAGAGAGGGGTGTGGGGACATACATATAGCGGACGTGCGCATTCATTAGCATTTTTTGGGTGACAAAAGTTTCCGGTTCGCCACGGCTATGAACTAATGGTCGACCCGTCCACATAAAAATCACATAACAAAAGACATTTTAATTGAAATTTAAGTTAATTAGTGTGCGTCTCTCTTTCTCTCACTCTCTCTCTTCTTGACCAAATAAGTTTACGCTTGGTGTGAGAGACACACAAATCAAGTCCAAATTTGAGTTGAAAAATCTGCGGTTTTTTCTTTTTTTTGGCTGTAATTGACGCATACAAATTATGACGGCTCAGTGTTAGTGTGTGTGTGCTTTGGGCCAACTTACGTGTCTAACGGCAACAGTTTTTTGTTGTTGTTTTAGTTTCAGTTTGGCTTGTAAGTAATGGCAGCATTGCTAATGAGACACCATTTTTATAGCCTTTTATTGTTATGCATTTGTAAAAATATGATTTACAAACCGCAAGAATACAATTTATGAACTTAACATACATACTTACTACGAGTATATACATACATACATATATCTCGATCTTTCCGGTGTCGAGTGCGTTTGTGTATTTTGTTTTCAATGGCATAAATTGTCATTAGATAAAGTTTATGACTCAATTATCGTTAGAGGTTGACAAGTTTTGTTTTATTTTTTCTTACTTTTTATTTGTTGCCTGTTGCTTTTAATGCTGGCATTGAGCTCTTGCCTTTTGTTTATGCTTGTTTTTTTTTTTTCTCTGGGGCGTGGCAAATTTATGGCCAACACCCCAACCCAACCCGACCATCCATTCATTCATCTATCCATCCGTTCAACTACTTATCTACTCAATCTCTGCGCACCTTCTTGTTGTAGGTCTTATTTATTTTTTGTTTTTTTGGAAAGTTTTGTTTTGTAAAATCATATTAGATTTGTTTTAAATTGGTTAACGTTTGCTTTGTTAGTTAGTTAGTTTAATTATAGTGAATATTACTTAATGTGGTTATGCAAAGGTTGTTGTTAAAGTTAACAAAATGCGTTATAATGTTTTATGGTGGGATTTTCAAATAACTTTTGTTGATTATTATAAAGAAATATGATTCAAAGGGTTTCAGTCGGTTTCATCAATGTTGATAGAGAAAATAGTTTGAATAAAATATATATACATATATTGGCACGAATACATCATGTTAGTCATGGAAATCCTTATTCGTGAGATATATTATCCTGAATGATCTATTTTTGAATATTTTATTCTAGTTTTACACAAATGTGACAATTTACTTCTCATTCTATGAAGTACAGTATTTTGTTGATTGATTGTTGATGCAACTGCAATTTGGATGCAACATATTACTTCCTTGTCCCCTGATCAACCCCTAATCTAGCGTTAAGTCTTGTTTTTGGTGTCATAAAGCATCAAAGGCAACCGAAAAAAAAGAAAAACTGAGTACTGTACACAGAGAAAAATGAGAAAAAAAGTGCAAAGAAGAAACTCAGTAGTGTGGGTTGAAGGCGAGAGAAAGCATTAACATATTTTAACAGGCAAACGGCATTTGCATAATTTTGTGACATGCCCGCCTACACACACATACACATATGTACATATACACTCAGAACATACATACATAGAGTGAAGCTGGCCATTTCTTTCGTTATCGTTTTGGTGGTGATGACAGCTTTTGTAGGTTCCATTAAAAAGTTCTGAAAACGCTGCAAAATGGCGCGCACTTATGCCAAATTAAACTTTTCCAACATGGCGCCCAGCTCACTTCCTGTCTCTCTCTATCTCTCTCTCTCTGTCTGTGTGTGTGGCAGCATCTCAGTTAAGCTGCAACTGGATCCAGGGAACTGTAGCTCCATTATGTAACAAATTACTTTGGCAAAGTGCTCGTGTATTCGCTTTTTAAATATGCAAAAAGAGCGCAATTTGCATAAATTTGCCCCGAGCATTAAAACAATTTTAACTCGCAACACCAACGCGCACGGAGAAAAAAAAGCACCCTGCCAAAAGGGGGGGAGGAGGTAAGTGCCTGTTGCTAGTACGTGGTTGGGTGGTGCTTACTGAGTGGGTGGTTTTGGGGGCTGGGGTTGGTTTGCTGTTGGTGTTGGGTTTTGCTTTTGGTTGTCATCGGTGCCAAATTAACAAATTTACGCCAACATCTCTGGCTCAAAAGTGCTGAAACTGCGTGTGGACTGCGTGTCGCTGTAAGTGCCACAAGATACTAAAGTGCAGCCGAGAGAGAAAGAGAGAGAGAGAGAGAGAGGTGGAGTGGGTGGTGTTCACATTTGACATGTTTTGCGGTGTACTTTTTCCCGGATTGTTGTTGTTGTTTTTCCTTTCCATCCACCTGTTTGTGTTGCTTTTGCTCTTAATGTGCTTTTGGGCCGTTACGTTTTTTTTTCCAGTTGTTGTAGCCAACACCCACCCCCATCCAATCCGACTGCCCTTTTGCGTTTGGCTTTGGCAAATTAAATATTCCGGCACCATTAGTGTTAAAAGTGTTCACATTAAAAACATTTTGCATTCTTTTTTCGTTTCGTTCTCTGTTTTTTTCTTCGTTTTTCTTCTTTTTTGTTGTTGTTGTTGTCCTGCTTTCTTTAACGCCACAGTTTTTGTTGGCGTCCCGTGAAATGCACAACAGCAACAAGAACAAATTGTTTAGTTGGCTGTGGATAATATGCAGATACCCTGTAAAAGAACTTTCGGAACTTTAATTTAGTTCTTTTTATAGAAATTTTTGGAAAATGTTTATTATAATCCCCAAAACTCTCGTTACAGATTGTATTTTCTTTAAAACCTTCTTTTCTTTAACATTTCCTTAACTTTTTTATATACCCCATTCAAAACATTTTATTAAGAGGCATTGAAATGAGGTTGAAAGCGTCGCAACTTTGTTTTTAAGCACGGTCAAGTTTTCGGGGTGCTCGACTAGATTTTTTTCATGCTTTGTTCACACACACACATACATACACGCACACACAGGACACATAACAACTTTGTCATTAGTCAGCTGTCGGTGGCAACAAGGGTTGCGGTGCTGCACATTGGTGGCACGTTGAAAGTTGGGCGGGAAAAAGGCCAGTAAAGTGGCTTTTAAAAGTTAACTCAAGTGGCACTCAATTTGCCATCTACTAGTTAACCATTAGTTAAGCTGCAAATGAAGTTGACTTTGGTTTGTTTTTCTTTTCCCTTCAGGACTTTTTTTTATTTATGGTTTAAATGTAGATAAACTCTATAAAAATATATGCACTAAGCTGGGTTTTAGAAAGGTTTATCAAGCAAAATCTAACTAGAGTTTAGCTCTGGTTAATCTTACAGATACAGTCTGCCCTTCAAAGCCTCACTAATTTTTCGGAAACAAGGAAATGGATCAGGTGAAAACGGCGTAAAATAGACGGCTGCAAAATTGGAAGCTAGAAGTAACAAAAACCAAAAAGAAAACACTTGCTAATGATTATCGTTCACTCCCTCACTTGATGGGTTCCTGCTGTTGCTGGTTTGCTCCCGATTGCGCGTTGCACTCGTTGCACATTGATCGAATGTTAATTTGAAAATAAATGAACGTTAATTATACGCTTCACACAGGAACTTCCTTTAACTCTCGAGTCCGGGTGTGAGAACTGCTGCACTTGATAATGATTCGGAGCTGCTGCTGACCTCTTCTATGTCTATGTCTGACAAATCATGTCTAGCCTTTTGATGTTATCGCACTCATTAATGCCACAACGAGGACGGGAACGCGGACGAGAAGCAGGAGGAGGCGTGTAGGCGTGGCAGCGACGCCAGCTTAGCATTCGTTGACAGCTGGTAGCACTTGAATTCCTCTAACAAGGCCAAGACCAAAAAAATACAAAAATAAAACATTGCCTTGTTATTGTTGTTGGTTTATTATTAGTATTTTGCGCAGACTCGGCGAGGTGACAGCTGCCTGGCTGCTTAGCTGCTTAGCGGCCTCTCTGCCTGCGTCAGAGGCTCAGTGCGTCCTGCTACACTCAGAGAAAAAACTGTTTAAATACAAAAGAGAATGTGAAGTTTCAAAATTATACTGTTTAACTTTTACTTTTGAAATACAAAGATTACAAGTTATTTCAACGTATATCGAGAAAACATATTTCTAAAAATTTTAAAACATAAATATTTTTATACTATCAAAATGCGTTTCAAACAAAAAATCGTTAAAAATAATAACGAAATTTCCATAACATAGTTTTTGAATGTGTTTATAAAATTATTTAATATATTATTTATACGTAAAAAAAAACTTTATATCCTAGCTCAAAATATAAAATAAAAATAGTTTATTGCTTTTTTAAATGGTATTGTAGCCTTAAAAACCATTGCCAAACAGCAAAATTATTATCTTACATTATAACTATATTTTTATATTATTTTACAGTTTTTAAATTTAAGATCAAGCTAAATCGGGTATAACAAAGATTGCTTCAAAGCACATACGAATTTTTTTTAAGTGCATGGCACTTAGCCAACCATACACACACACAAAAACACAGACGCATAAGTACACCTTTCACACCTTGCGGTGGTTTGGCTGGTAGGTGTGAAGCGGAATTTCCAGTGTTCGTCGCCGTCGTCGTCGCCGTCGTCGTTGTTGTTGTGGACGGAGCCTTCGCATCGGTCTTATCTAAATTGCTTTTCGAGTATCAATATTTTAGCTCAAGTGTAAATTATAACGCCCCGTGTCTGTGTTTTGCAGCATAAGGCAAACATACATGTGTATTTAGTATATATTCAGGATTCGTCAAGAGAGAGAGAGAGAAGGAGAGCGAGAGAGGCACAGACAGTTTATTTAGTGCTAGGCCATAGATAAATCTAAAAGCCTTGGCAATCCAACAAGAACTGCAACAGCAACAACAACAATCAGCAGCCAGCAATTAGCCAAGTGGCAAGAGTCCAAGCGAGAGTCAAAGTCGAGAGTCCAATTTTTGAATGGCATAAATTACGCACGCCAACGTATTCATAATTCTATTTCCGGCACATTAACTCTCAACTCAACCCCCTCCCCCCCAAAAAAAGGCCAAGAGACCCAAACTATAGCTAAAACCACGCATTCCCATGAACCACACACATATATATATATATATAATATTCATTCACATACACAAGGGGTCAGTTAGGCTGCCCAGCTCCCTCCCCAACTCGGCTTGGCCCTTGTGCTGCTTGAAGATTTGTCGCTGACACGCGATCCATGAGCCAACGGGATGTGCTTCATTAATTGGCGTCCAAAGTCATAAAAAAAAACTCAAAAAACTAAATACATTCGTATAAAAATGTATCTTTGACTTTTGTTTTGCAGCATCCGAAAACGAAACAAAAATCAGGTAAAAGTTGTTAATAAAACGAAAACTAAACTAAATGAAAACAAAATAAAAAAACCTACAACAACAACAACAACATACATGTTAGAGAAAAAACGAGCTAAAATCAAGCTAAAACTGAGCGCATTATAATCAGATTATGAGCACTAATGATCCTTTAATGATCGGCGTTTAGGTCTCTTCTGGCCCCAAGATTGGTTTTAAATTGAATGCCACAGTTACCAAGATACAAAGATACAAAGACACACAGAAACAGAGAGAATGAAACCATAAAACGAAATCAAATCGTATCGAATCAAGTCATATTAATTTGAAGCGTAACGTATTTCCCGTTCGAGAGCCAAAAAAAAAAATAATTTGTAATACGTTTCGTATTAGGCAAAACGGAATCAAGGAACTTTGCATCAAATTTTTAATAAGCTAATTTTTTTAAAATAAATATAAAGATATGAACTTAGCTTATGTTTGTAAATCAGTGCCTTTTAATAGTCAATACTAAAAATAAAATAAAAGATACATATTTTATATAATTAAAATGCAAAGATTAAGTAAACTTTTAAAGGGTTACTATTTCCATAACAGTCGAGGGGTCTAAGGGGTCCAAGCAAAACTTTGTTTTCACGAAAAATTTGTTACATTGTCTTTTCGATGGAACTATGTTAAAGAGCTTTGGAAGTTAATTTGTTAAAACTGCATTATGTAGAAATTACTTTTTATTTAGGTGAATATATGTATGTTATGTTTACCCCAATAGCAAACACGATTTTTCTTTAACCCAACTATTGATGAAAAATAAATAAAATTCTTTTAATTTTTTAATCGTTTTAAAGTTGCACTTTAAATACGATAATTTGTTCCTTTAATGATTATTTGCCGGCGTCGCTTCTTTGTGTCTGGGTTTTTCATTTAACCCTTTCGTTGGTTCGTTCCACTTCTGATTCGGTTCTCGTTCTTAGTTTTCATGGTTTTCTTTCGAAGTTATCAATGGGCAACTGACTCTGTAGGGGGGCATTGCCTTCGGGGCATGCAACAACGTACAGCTACTGTAAATGTTTTGTTGTTGCCTTAGCTAATTATTATCTGATATGCGGCCACATAGTAGACCCAAGAGTCGACTCCGCAGCAGCAGCAGCAGCAGCAGCAGCCGCAGAGATACAATTTCCGGTAAGTTGCGTTAATGAACTTTTAAGCGTTGTTGCGCTACTGTGCAATGCAGGACCAATGTGTGCTGTGGCAAGGTGGCAGGGCTTAGTTAGTTGGGACAGGTGTAATTTAATTATGTGCAGCAGCGGCAAAGGCAGCAACGTCAGCGGCAGCGTCAGCGGCAGGGGGATGAGTGTCCTGGCTGCGTCCAATTTTAATGACACATAAAATTGGTCACTTATGTGTGCGGCGCAATGAAAACAAAACTGGTCAGGACATGACAACAACAACAACAACAATAGCACTCGTAGAGGTGCACACATGTTCGTTCAGTTGTGTTTTTTTTTTTTTTTTTTGTGTGGCGTCATTGTGCCACAAACGAAACGAACACAACTTGCAACTAGATAAACACAAAACGTGTCCGTGTCCGCATTTTTTCTGTGTGTTTTTTTTTGGCGTCTAAGGCCCGAGTCCTTAAAAGCCGCTTAGCAGCAATGAGCAGAGCACGCCAGGGGTAATGTGAACCTGTTAACCGAACCTTTTTCTTGTTGTTTTTTTTTTTTCTGGTGTTTTTGGTTCAGGTGTTTCTGTCGTCCTGTCGTCCTTTTGTGGCTACGCGACAGGCGTTAAAATCATGTATCGCTGACTCGTTTAATTACAGTTACACATTACGTGAGAGAGGGAGAGAGAGAGGGAGAGAAGAGTGAGAGAGAGAGAGAGAGAGAGAGAGAGAGAGAGAGCTAGACCCTTGCCCTTCATGTTTTTCGGCTGTGAAATGTTGACCAACATATTTCCGTTTCCAATTATGCGAGTCTAGTATTTAACTAACTGCCATGAAACTGTTGCAAGCTCAAAAACAAAAATCCATAAGTTTAAGCTTGATTACTTTATTATCGGAGAGAAGGAAAAAAAGAGAAGTGTATTTTGCAATAAATATGAATTTTGTTAAGCAGCTTGTTGTTGGTTTTGTTGTTGTTGTTGTTCAAGTGGCGATTAAAAAGTTTAAAATGATAAAAAATGAAATGATTAAAGCATTAAAGTATACAAAATTAATTAGAATACAATCAACATTACGTGTGCGGCATGGCGTGACAGCAAATTATATTTAATAATAACAGCTAGAGGGGGGCTACCCCCGCTCGCCTATTAAGTATGGGGCGACAACAAGTCAACAAATAATTTGGCAAACATCAAAATGCAACAATTGCCAAGGCTGCAACGCCCACAACTAGAGTCGCCCCAGATGCATGTTGCATGTTGCAAAACACACACAAAAAAAGAACAAAATTGTTAAAATAAATAAATAAAAGCAAAAAAATAAACAGAATTTAATTGCACTTAAATTGTCACTGCCGCAACATCATTGTTGATGTTGTTGTTGTTGTTGTTGTTTGGCTTGTTGTAGTTTGTTTATCGTTTTATCGGCTGTGGCCATTTCATTAGTTGTTGTTAGTGTTGTTGTTGTTGTCGTTGCCGTTTTTAAACGCAACTAATTAATGGTAATGGGTCATTTTGCATGGCCATCGCATGAACATCGCTTGTTTGTTGATTTTGTAAGCAATTTTAATTCTATACTCCTTGCTCGCCACCCTTCCTCTGTATGTGTTTTAGCTATCGATTTTTTATTATATACACTTTATGTGTTCTCTATAAATATTCACACACGACACATTTGTCAACCAGTAACAACAAAAACAACACAGTTGAACCATTATTAAATCATTTCATTTATGAACTTTGCTTGAAAAGTGGTGAAGAAAGATTTAATAATTGGGACGGTAGGTTATGGGTGGTAGGTTATTTAACTTAGCTCTAGAATTCAAATGAAAATGAGAATAACAATAAATTTTGTATGAAAATTGTAAAAGGTACAAATCATTAAATATATGAAATATTTTCTTATCTTATATATTTTGCTCAAATATAATTTCCTTGTAGATATTGTTTCATTTAATTACTTTCAAATCTTTTTTTCTGTTTTTCCAATCGCTTTGTATCATATGCACTTAATTTCACACCCTTTTAAACTTAGTATTAAAGTATTTAAATTGACCTAATATATATATTTTTTTTAATATATTTTATATATATGTATATATATTCCTCCATTAAATAAAAACGAGAAACAACAAGAAGAAAATTGCAAATGGGGCAGTTAACAAGTTAGCTACGGTCACATCTTGTGGCTGTGGCTGCCACTGATACTTAATCCTTGCCACGTTCTCACATCTAATTGTATAAAAGCGTTTCCGTTACGTACGCCATTTTCACACACACAATCGTATATAGTATATGCTGCAGCATATAGAGAGAAGAAGAAGAAAAGTGCTTAGTCCTTGTCAGAAGAAGACAAACTACACGCATTTCTCTCTCTTTCTTCCTCTATGTTTCTGTGTGTGTGTGTGTGTGTGTGTGTGTGTGTTTGTACAAACTTCAAGTCAAAGTATCTAAACGCACAGTTTTTCTGTATCCAAAACTGCATTAAATGCCATAAAATAACTTTTAAAATGCTTTTTACTTAACATCCTGCCAGCGTACCAAGCAAAAGCAGCAACAGCGACAAAAGCAGCGACAGCGGCAGCGGGCAGAGTAACGCCAACGCCAACGCCAACGTCAACGCCAGACGCATAAGGTGTCAAAATTGTAATGGCAAAGCCGAGAGCAGCAAACCGCCCAAACCACCCACTGAGGCAAGCGAATTCCTTTGCACACCACCCACGCAGAGCGCAACAGAGAGACAGAAACACACACACACACATACACACACAGAGAGTAACAAAACAGGAGAGCAAGCGAGACAGAGACGACGGGTGAGTGGGTGCATGAAGTGGGGTAGTGCGGGCTGACTTAAAGATTAATTAACAATTTGCTGTAAAAAGGCAGCCAAGCGCTATATATATGGGTTTTTTTTTTTCGTTTGCTTTTGCTTGCTTTGCTGCTTACGAGTTTTGCGTGTGTTTTGTTTTAGTATTTTGTTTTTTTTTGGCACTCGTCAACATTTGCCGTCGCGGCTGCTTATTGGTGCGAAAGTTCAGCAAGCGATTGATGCGTGCGCCAGAGCGAGACGACGTGTCTGTCACAGCGGCAACGATGGCCAAGCGTCACACTGAGTGAGTGAGAGCAAGCGAGTTGGCGCGATGGCAGCGTCGCGCTGCTCCTCTCACGCTGGCTGGACCAAAATTATCGACAGCGGAAGTTAACACACTTTAAATCAATTAGAAAATAAAAGGCGGAGTTTAAACGAGGCAGCTTAGCAGACAAAGACGACGCGTCGCGTTGTCGTTGTCGTTGCCGTTGACGTCGACAACCACCGCGAGCAGCGCTCACAGCGACGCAGCAGCAACACCCAGACCCAAAGGGCTTGGGCCACCCTTCCAGCCCTACCTAGCAGCAACAGCAACAGCAACAGCAGCAGCAGCAGCAGAGTTCGGGTTAAGTGACATGCGTGCGCAGAGTGTTGTTGTTGTTGTCTTTCGATTTGACTGCCAACTGGTTTGTTTTGGCTACCCCTCCCTCTCCCACCCTCCCCATCACACACACTTACACCATTGAGCGTGACTGTGGTGAGTTTCTGTCTCTTTTGATTTTTATGGCATGTCTCTTTCAGCTCGGACCCTTTATGTCTGTGGCTGCGATTATAATTCTATAACTTTGTCGTTGTTGTAGTTGTTGTTGTAGCGTTCGACACAGCTGCCGGAAGGTGCATAGATGATGAAAAGGGGTGAAGGGGGGGACGGGGTGGGGACAGCAAGCTTAAAACAGTAGCCAAGTGGGCCGCATAGCTTCATGTAGAGAGGCTCACAGATTCCAATTCAATTCGTAGGTCAGCTGTGTGTGACAAAACTGTGGGTCAACATAAACAATGAGATTGCATTTTAACGTTCGATTCGTTTGTCTAATTCAATGAATGAAATTAAATGAATGAACCATACATGACTGAATGAATGATCAATATATTGATACAAGCATACTTATCCCACAACCGTTTCCATTGAGAAAAAAAACCAAGTTACAAATTTTGTTGTAATCAGCTGAAAGTGGTTTGAACAAATTTTTAGACATTTAATGAAAGTCATACAGGTATAATGTTAAAATTGAAAATTTTTAGCAAAAATTGTAGATTAGATTTCAAGTCTTTGTATATTAAAAGCTTTAATATCCCGACCATAATAAAACTATTAAAAACTCTTGCCATAAACATAAGAAAACATTACAAATTGTATTACATTTCAACTTGAAGCAACCCCATATTTTTTTCACCCTCTTTAAGGCAAGTCAATTCTCGCTGTGCACTTTCAATTTGCACATTCTGACAAATTTCTTGTGACATTTTTGACTAGCAAACGTCGGCAATATGGCAATTGACCGACCGCCAGACAAAGGCGTGGCATTATTAACGCTTTGCTGGTTTTCTGCTGATTAAGCGTCAAAACTTTTGCGGTCAGACTCCAAGGATGTGAGAGCAGAGAGGCAGATGCAAGAGATCTTGATGAAGGAGTCAAAGATGTCAAAGAACAAGAAAATATAAGCAATAAAATAAACACAAGTTACCGCAATATGTCAAAGACTTGAAACAACAAAATTCAATATCAAATGTCTATGGCTATGAATATATATTTAACATCTGTTAAGGCAAAATGTCTTTACTTTCAAGCGTTGGTAGGATTCATTAAACATAATTAAACTGTTTTTGATCAGCTTTTAATCATTAAAATTATTTTTTTTTATATATTTGCCTTATGTTTATTTGATTTAGTTGCTTAGCGTAAGACTTTAAGTAATCCTTGTGTTCCAACTGCCAAGTTGTGCTTTCTTTTAACTCTAAGCCCTTTTTCTTAGAACCTCTACTTGCTTTTTTTACTGGGTTTTTTTTAAATTCAAAACGCTTTATACTCTTACCTTTTTTGTAGTTGTTATATTTTCAATTCTTTTCGTTTTTTTTTTTTTGTTGGTTGTTTTTTATGCTGGCGTCATCGTCTCATGCTACTATTATGGCTTTTTAAAGTATTAAACTAAGTAGCATTTGTTGTCTGTACAAATTTTCGGTCAGGTTTGTCTAGTCTGTCAGTTTTTTGGAGTTTTTTTCTCGTTGGTTAGACGAAGCTCTCGACTCTCGCTTCGCATTTTCTGCGTCTTTTTGGTTAATTGGCTAAAAATTTTCTACCAAATTACTTTAATTATGACAGTTACACAGAAAGGTTTTTTGTCGACTGTTTAGTTGCGCTTATTGCTTTGGTCGATCTTCATCTGTCATTTTATATCATTCCACCAATTTATTCGCTGTCATCTTTCAGATGCTCATGTTGTTGTTGTTGTTGTTGCTGGTTGCTTGCTGCAGCATTACAAAATTTGTTAAATAATTGCTGATATTATTGTTAAGACTTGCTACACGTGCGCGTGAGTGTGTGTGTGTGTGTGTGTGTGTGTGTGTGTGTGTGTTGAAAGGAGTCATGTGGCTGCAGCCACTCTTTATACAATTCAAATAGTGGGTCAGAGTCAATAAATAGAGTTGCTGGCAATTGTTGTCGTTGATTTCGTAACAAGCATATAAATATTGGCTACAATCATTACCAACAACTCGGTGCAACGTTTCCTTTTCTCAGGAATTCCGTAATTGATTCAAATGCAACACGGAACAACAACATACTAGAACAACAACAACAAAGTTGTCATTAAATATGCGTTTGTATTGTTCATTGTATGTTGATTGAGTTTGAGTTTCTCGAGATGAATTCTTATAGAACAGAACTAAATCAGAAACAAAACTTAGAAGAATTTTTTACCCTTAACCCATGAAAAAAGAGTTTAACAGACAGTAGAAAGTATCTCCAACCCTATAAAGTATATATATTCTTGATCAGCATTAACAGCCGAGTTGATAAAGCTATAAATGAGGTTTGAAACCATGGATACAAAAATTACATTTGATAAAATCTGTATATATATATGATATTTCATATTACACATTTTTGGCACATTAAAACTGATATTTTTTTTTTTTTTTTCCAAACTGAATATAACCATAACTTACAATCTCTGATATACTTAATACAAGTTAAAGCAAAGCTAAAATGCATTTTGCCAATTAATAAAATATAATTATATGTATACTACAGTAAATACATTTGAAAAGCAGTCGTAATAAAGTACTTAGACAGTTTAGTTTCTTGCAACAAAAACTCGTCTTTCGTTTTCGTCTGTGGGTTTCAAACAACTTAAATAAACGGAATACTTAAGTGTACACACACACATACATACATACACATATGCATATCTGTGTAAATCCATGATTAAGGCATTGCATAAGCTGCGGCAGTGTTTTAATTGCTGCACCAAAAGCATGTTGCATGCCGCACGAATTTGCCCGTTGCTGTGGTGAATGGTATTGCGTGTGGGGTGGGTGAGCTTACTCTTGCCAAGGGGCGGGGGAAGGAGGAAGGGGGAAATGGGGATGCATTGGTTTTATGTGTGTTTTGTGGCCAAAAATATATTGAAGCGTACTTCCGCGTCGCGTCGCAAGCAGCACGAGCGATAAGCGTAATTGAAACGTTTTTTATTTGCAGTCAGTGTGGCACGAGACCAGCAGCAGCAGCAGCAGCAGCAACAGCAGCAAGTGCAGCAGCGGCTGAAAAAATTACGCATACGCCGCTTTGTACGGCACAGAAAAGCAAAACCCACAAAATTGTCGATTTGGCGTTGAACAAACTTCGAATTGAAAGCTTACAACAATAAAGTCGAACGCATTACAAACGTTATGCTTGGCCAAGCGCAAAACATTAATAAATACCTGCGGTTTAATTCAAAATAATTTGTTTAAACATTTCCTTTTGTTTAACGCTGCCCGTTGCCAATTACATACCCGTTGTGACGTGCACCACAACATTCTCAGACACCCCCCGAAAGCCACCTAACCAACACCCAACCACCCAACACTTCACCCCTTGAATCAATTTTAATTGTTGCCACACACTCACACACAGGTATTTAGTGGGAAGCTGTGCATTGTTTTGAACGGAATGCAATACATAAATTGCACGAGTGATGAGTGGAGTGGATGTGATATACATCACCAAATCGAATTGCAAATTGACAACAGAGACAACGACCACGTGTCAACATTCAAGGTCAGGCGATTGCGGGTAGTTGTTTTCGTATATATGATCGAATCGACTCTTCATAAATATGTATGGATTGAGTTAGAAAGTGATAAGGTTACAGTTAGATATTTGATGCGCACTTTATTGCCTATCGATAATTATCGACCAATTAATCGATTATCATCCTAAAATACATAAATAAAGTGGGAACGTAAAAGGCCTTACAGGTGGCTTTTCGCGTATTTTAACTTAGAGAATATAAGTGAAATACGGTTTTTTTTTGTTCAAGACCTTTAGCCCAAAACTACATAGCTCTAAAGGACATACCAAACAGTTCATTATAAGTCTTCTTTTAAATTTAAGCCCAAAGCCCAAAAGATATGTTGGCAAAATATTACAAGAGCACCGCTCTACGAACATAACTTAAGGCTTGTTTTACACTGTCGCCTTTAGCACTTTTACTAGCCTTAATAGTTGTAATTGTTGTTTTTCCACTTGTTGATGAGCATTTAAATTATTGTTCATAGTTGATCAACGTCAGCTTTGATATTAAGTGAGTTGATTTAGTAGCTGCTTTCACACGCAGACACAAAAAGCTTTTGGCTTCAAGCGAAAGTTAAGACAAACACACACACAAACACACAAAGTCACAGTCACCCCGTCAGCGTCACCGTCTGTGTGATACAAAGTAACAGCTCACACATTTAGGCTAATCTATTGCGCTGAGTCAGTTTTGCAGCAACTGCATTTAATGTCATTTAGAGTGAAATAATGTTAATCGCATGTCCAATTTAATGACTTTTAGCACACCGTACTCACGACTTGAAGCGATTTGCATGCATTTGCCACAGAGATCGGCAAATAAAATACACACAAAAAATAAATATCACACACTGCCCGAAGCTTGGCATACTCTTGTTTTGAATGCAAGCTCAACGCATTGAACAAGCTGTTATGCCCATCATATCAAGTGTAGAAACATAAAAACTTTAATTAAATTGCCGCGCACATTGAAATTGAATTGAAAATCGGTTTTGTTGCGCTTTTTTATGTCATGATTAGCGCTCGACTCTGTGCCAACTGCTACACACAAAAAAAAATCTGTTTTGACTTTGCGCAAATAAGCATTAAATCTCACAGTTTTGGGCCAACACTTCAGCCTATGCCCCGCAAATTCCAAGATCCAAGCGACACAAAACCGAAACCGAAACCAAATCTCAAAGAAAGAAGTCAAAGAAAAACCCTAACCCGAATGCCATTCTATTCAACAGAAACTAGGGAGCACAAAAGCAAATTTCATGTTAAAAAAGGTAATTGTAATATGTAGAAGTATAAGAATAAAAAACAATTACATAAATACAGTTACGATTAAGTTAGGCTTTTAGCTATAACTATAAGTTAATTATAATAAATAAGAAATTATAACATTATGATTAAGAACTTTGAACCAATACGAATAAAAATAATAAAAAATGTAAAAATTAAAAAAAAAAATTTTTACTTCATTTTCATTTAACAAATTACCTTGTATTTGTGCCACAAAGGCAAACTTTTGTTTTTGCTCAAAAAATTATGATTCTGTGCCCATAGTGCAGCATTGCTATGGTAATGTTGATCGAGTCATATAGCTGAAGTTGTGACTCCGAATCGGAATCAGAGTTGAAGTTGATGTTGGATGTTGGCGTTGAAGTTGGTGTTGGATATGGAGATGAAGTCGCGCAGCTTGTTGCGCTTTGATGTTTGGCTTGTTATTATTATTGTAGTTGTTGTTGTTGTTGCTGTTGGGGCGATGGCGGCGGTTCTCATTTGAATTTTTATGCATTTTGACAAGGCAAAGTGTGGTGGGAAAGGGGGCTGAAGCGAGGGAGTTTGCCGCATGAAGCGGCGTGTGGCCAACGAATGTTGTTGTTGCTGTTGTCATTTGGGGTTGTATGCTTGTTGTTTTGCCAGTTTGTAGAACGTTTCATTTGTCTCAATCAGCAATCAGAAATTAATGTTTTTATTTTTTTTTTTTTGGCTCGGCCTTTTATATTTGATCTTTTTGGCTTAACATGGTTTTTCAATTTTCGAGCATGACTTTTTATGGCTCTATTCATTTGGCTCTCTTACACACTCCATCTATCTTTGTCTGCACCCATTTTATTATTATTATTATGATTATGTATACAAATAAGTACGCTAATTAATTGTTGTTGTTGCTGTTTGGAACATTTCCCACGAATCGCACGAAACGCCAATCCAATCAAAAGTCAAATACTTAAAAGCGAGTGTCACATTTAAGTTGAGGCTCAAACATTAAAGATGACAAAAAGCCAACAAGTTCGCTTTGCACTTAAGAAATCTGATAAAGGGAGCATCAGCAGCAGCATCGTCTTTTCATTCACTTCTCTCTCCTTGCTATCCTGTTGCTCTTCTTTCTCATTGCACTCGTCACGTGAGTTTTAGCGCAAAATGCTTTGAACGATTGAATGCATCTTTCAGATGCAAAAGCGATCACGTAACGAGTACCCAGACTCTTAAGTCAAAGACTCCAAAGACTCAAAGACTTTTGTCCTTCTCATCATCATCATCATCAGCATCATATTTTTTTCTTTCTGTTTTGTTTTTTTTTTTTTTTTTTGTCGTTTTAGGTTTTCTGTTTTGTTATTTTTTTTTTTTTTTTTTTTGCGTCTGGGGACCACTCAAAAGAAGTGTCACACACAATCCGCTTGCATTTTGGCATTTGTCAACTTTCATGCGCTGCGTTGCGCATGCCCAACAACAACAACAACAACAACGAGAACGAGAACAACAACAACTGGAAACAGTGGCGGCATTGACTGTTTTAAGCCGCTTCTGGCTTCTCCTCCGGTTCTACGCTGTTTCTGCTGTCCACTTTTGTGTCCTTTATCTAAAATGCTTTCTGCGTAAATTGCGTATTGAGTTTAAATTAAATTTGCCAAGATTAAGATAAGGAATTGCAGTTTTTAGCTCATAACAGCAACAACAACAACAACAACAACCGAAGCAGCCGAGGCAACCAAAAGTCGATCCCAATCCCAAATGAGGCTGCAGTGCGTCGCGACTCTTTAGCTGCATTGCTGCGCATTGGCGCGTAACCAAAAAGGTGTCTTAAACGCTTTTTATTCATTCTTTCTTGCCAACAGCCACCGCGAGACGATGCAGGCAGGGTAGGGGGGACACCAAGGTTACAGGTAGCAAGATATTTGCTCTCTGTGGTTGGTTTAGAATAATACGATCGATGTGAAAAATGCATGCGGTAAATGAGTAGAGTGATTGAGTTCAGTGCATTTATGACGAAGACTTAAGTAAACAATTTGTCATAATCAAAAGTAAAACAGGTGAACTAAAACTTATAAACGGATATTTATTAGTTGTCGTAATTAACTGATATATATATACGCTTAAGACCAACCTAAAACCATATCCGTTCATATATTGTATATTTAACCTTGATCAGCATCCAGGTAATACAGCTTGTGAGCTATCAAGCTCAAGCTCAAGCTTCTGGTTAAGCTCTTTTGTTTGTTCCAGTTATATTATATTAAAATCGGCCAAATCTTATCACAATATCAGCAAAATCAATATACAAACGCAAGATCTTAACAAGATTTCACTATGAAAATACCCAATAGGGCACTTGAAAGTCTAACTTATATTCGGCATACGAAAAATACCCTTCTTTTGCGTTCAAGTTCAACAACAACCTTCTAGAAATACAGACTTTGGTTCTTCACTGCATCCATTCTTAGATTCCATTCACACTGCGCATTTAGTTATCAATTAGTTAGCTGCAACCTGCAATATTTTAAGCGGCTACTGTAGCTACGCAGCAGATGCCGTTTTTTTTGTTTTGGTCACACACACACACAGTGGGAAGAAAAATAGTTGCTCCTGGCACTAAATGTGACCCTGTTTGGAGGGCTTCTTGTTCGAGCTGTTTTGTTGCAAGCTACTTGAGTTTTGTGCGCATTCATTGGATACATTTCGTAAGCGGCGCGACGCACTTCCTTTCTGGTATTTAGTGGGGCAGTTGCCACTCGCTTGCTTGCTTGTTTACTTAACTTTATTCGTATACGCATGTGTGTGTGTGTGTGTTTGTATGTGTGTGCAACGTTAACGTGTCAAATGTCTCAAAACACTAATCCCCTAAGCAGCTTAAAGATCGCGATGCGTTGCGCTGCGCTGCGTCTTAAACGTGGCTGGAAGGAAGAGACTGAAGACGGTGACGATTACACTGTCAAAAAGAAAAAATGTATTATATAAACTTAATTGCTTTCAAAATAATTCACCTTTATGCTTTTTGGCAGATTATAATCATTTTTTTCTAATATTCTTAAGTCATATATACCTAAAAATAATTTTAGCTTAAAGAATAATCAGTCTTTAGCTTTAAATACTATAAAAATCCCTAATAAAATTGGATAATAAAACAATTTTTGCATCAGAGATTCAAAATTTCGGAAAAAAATCATAAAAAATGTAATTTTTGTGGAAATATATAAATAAGTTGTTCATTTTCAACTCGAATTCCATAATGCCTCACACACTTATGGTACATATTCATTTTGAACTAATTTCTGACGGCATTCTTTCGTTTTTTTCAGTGCATTATTTAGAGAACTACCAAGGGAGGGTAGCGGTTGTGGCAAACTGAAGGTAAACTGCTGCCTGACTGTCTGCTTGACCGATCGAATAATCGTTTGTCAGTTTGCCACTCTGTCAGTCAGTCAGTTAGTCAACTTGTCAGATCGTCTCTTGCGTACCTTTTTTTTTTCATATTTCTTTCCAAAATTTCTTACACGTTCATTCATCAGTTTGATATGTGTAAGTTGGGTAGTTGAACTTTTTGGGTTTTCTTCTTATTGTGGGATTTTGTATGTGTATTTGTTGTTGTTGTTGTTGTTGGTATTTTGCTGCTTTCTCTTAACAGTTTTACACGACGGCTCGTTGATCTCTTTATTGATATCACTTTTGATTTTCTGTCGTTTGATTTGATAAGTTGTCAGAAATCATAACAGCCCGATAAATAAGCCAGCAAGTAAGTAGTTGCCTCCGGATTGCGATTTAAAGAAACGAAAACCGAAAAACCGAAAAACCGAAAAACGACGGTTGGTAATTGAAAAATGATTTCTAATATGCACGAAATTAATCACATTTTGGATTTGGACTGGCTCGCAACACATTGCTTCGCCTTGCCAACGGCATTGATCGCCACTTTGAGCGACAGCTAACATACAGTAGCCGTAAAAACCGAGAGAGAGAGAGATGGACGGACGGACAGATGGATGTACAGTGAAAAAGTCGAGTGCTTTTTAGCAGCCACTGTCTCCTCTCTCTCGATCTGTGTGCTTAACGCTTAACTGTTTGCGTCTTGGCTGGAAAATTAACTCGCTCATTGGTGTCTGTCAATTGAAATGTCAGAAACGATTTATAATTTTCTGTTTCTTTTGGCTGCTGTGATCATTGTCCCCCCCCCTTTCTCATCTCCCCCACTGTACATAGTTGTTGCTGTGGCCAACAAGTTTATTAAAACACTTGGTTAGGAGGAGGCGACGCTGGATTTTCGGGGGGATTGTTGAGATCGAGGCCTGCAACCAAGCGCAACTTAAGCAAAAACATAATGCTGATAATTGCAGAGGAGAGAAAAAAAATGTCAACTTGATTTTGTATTCATAATTAATTTACGGCGATTTTGATTACACCGAACAAAATCGGTTAAAGATAGCAAAGAAATCTAAACATTTTTAAGAATTTATTCATGATTTTATATTTAAAAGTGTTCTGAAAAATATTTTTTATTTATTTTTATTTTTATTTGTTATAAACATCAAAAAAATTTATTAATTTTGCAAAGTGAATACATAATCACCGACAGAAAAGGATGGCTATACAGAAGGAGAGGGAGTCAGACCGATCAAGAGAGAAAGAGAGGGGGAGAGAGAGAGTGCGAGATCATTAAGCAAAAGTCGAGACTGTTGTCAGGTTTGACACTTTAGCATACAAACGACATATGAAATGGCTTAACGAATATTGACAGCCAGCCTAAAAGTGGCCATTTGAAGAGCGCAAGACGCCGATTTCGTATTCAGATACAGATACAGATACAGAATCCGATTGCGGATGCACGCAGCGAATTACAATCAGGCAGCTTAAGAGTTTGTCAAAGGGGTCGGAGCGGCGAGGGGGAGGGGATTGACAAGACGCAAAGCTGTGCGACTTAAGGCGCAAAATGTGTTACGGTGTTAATGCCAGTGCTCAATTATAGCCAGCGATAAAATCGATTGGTTCATTTAAATTGGCTGCTTTGCAAAGCCGCCTCGAAAAGTATGCAATGGAATTTGTTCGCAATAATATATGTAAGGAGATACATATATAGGATGAGATTATATAAGAGGAATCAAAAATGGTTTATTGTTGTTGTTAAATATTGATTTGAGAAATAAATAAGAAAAGCGAGAATTCTATGGAGGCCTTAAAATAAGTAAAGAATATTGGTTAAAGCATAAGGCAATGTTGGAAATGTTTGTTAACAAAAATGGAGTTGAAAGCAAGAGGATAGAAGTTTTCGAGTCGATAAGAAACAAACTTAAGATAAGGTTAAGGAATAGAAGCTTTTGTTATTATCAATAACTTTAAATTAAGGTAAGCATGGCTCCAAGGATGTTCAGATACCATGGAAGAAAAAGTGGATTGCATATTGCTATTGGTATAATATAGCAAACAATATATTAACTACAACTCATGCATGCGTACTTAAAGCCAATTACATTATCAACATCGATAAAACAAAAACAGTTAGAGGTTTTTTAGTACAAAAGTTAAGCATTTGCCATGCGTAATAATGAGTTTAAAGTGTGCGAAAAGTATCTCATAGAACGGTGTAAAACGTTATGCAAACAATGCGAACAACAAACAATTGTGTGGCAACACGAGGCTGCTGGCGCATTTGTATTGTGGCACACAAAGCCGCAAGTTGCAAGTTGAAAATGAACAGTAAATTAAGCGTTTTTCCTTGGGCCACCGACAGCAGCTTAATTAGTTACAATAGATTAAATTTCAAAGGAATTTCTCCACAACCGCAACAGAAAACAAAAGCAATAAGCCAGGCAATGCGCTTTCCATATACCCTATACTACAAATGACTATGACTAATTAAGAGCACTTGCCTGAACCACATTCGCTCTCTCTCTCGCTCTTTCGCTCTCTCTGGTTTCGCTCATTAGCGGAGCATACAGTTTTTGCACCACTGCCAACTGGGAGCAGAGAATTAAACACTTGGCCCTGACCATGTGCGCCTTGACTTGAAGATCCATTTGATCGCCAATTGGCAATCCAGAGTCCACAAGCCTCTTGCTGTTGCTGTTGCTGTTGGTGTTGGTGTTGTGTGTTGTGTGTGGTGCAGAGTGAATTAAATTGCGGTGGCGTCAGTTCATTACAGGTGGTTGACTTTTATGCTCTGTTCGCTGTACGCTGTACGCTGCTTGCTGCTCGCCTTTTCTTGCTACATGCCTCACTTCTGGGGTTCTGTGTTGCTTTTGGCTTGTTAAGAGTCTTGGCTCAGTTTTTCTTGCCTTTTGCTTTTTCTTATTATTTTGATGTTGTTGTTGTGAAAAATTTACGAAGCGTTAACGAAGCATTAAAGCGCGCATTTAACAAATTTACTTAAAACTGCATAAATTTTCAGACTACAGCGGAAGTTGCCAGCGTCATCGTCATCGTCGTCGTCATCATCGTCGGCGGCGTCGGCGTCGTCGTCGCCTTTGTCGTTTTTGCGCATGCGCAGCAGCTGGGAAGCGATGTGGTGTGGTGTGGTGTGGCGTGAAGGGGAACTTGCGCACCTAATCGGCATTTTCATTTTCCTTCATTTTCACGTCTTGCCAATTTTGTCGGTTGTCGACACAGGTGCAAAACGTTACATGTTACAGCATTTTGGGCCAATGTTTGAACATAAATGTTTGATTTAAATCGGGATCAAGATTTTTCGTTGGGGAATAATATAAATATTTAGTAAACCATCTGTTATTTCTTAAAAATGGTTTTTTTTTTTTGTATCAATGTTTTTTCACCTTAAAATATAAATATTATGAAAAACTTGCAAAACAGAATTATAATTATCGAAACAATTTGTTGCATTTTCCTTAATGGCTTATACTTCCCAAGATTTTTGAATGTTTAGGAAATATCTTTTGCCAAAAATAGCATAGAAAATATACATACATATGAATTCTTTGATTTGAATAGTATTTAACAAAAACGACTTTAGCTTCTGAATAGAATACAAATGTTGTTTGTCAAATCATTTAACAAAAATGAAAAAGGAAACGCAAAATGCATTAAAATTCAAACAACTTGTTAAACATGAGCAATTATTAAAAATAAGATCAACAGAAAATAACGAAAATTCTTGAAGATCTCACAGTATTTAATGTATAATTAAACAACAGCTTTGCAATCATCTATTCAACTAGTTGCTTATCTTAAAACAAATGTTAATAAGCATAATAAATAATTGTATGTGTGCTTGCGTTCTTGAATATATATTTATATCGTTGTTAATTTGGTCAAGTGATTAATTGTCTTTGTGGACAAAAAGTGTTCGCTGAGGCGGAAAAAATGAAGAGCAAGCAAATACTGCTACCAAATACATAATAATAATCATAATGAAAAATTCAAATGCGCACAAGAAACTACAACGGTTCGTTACACGTTAAATGCTGTTGCTAAAAACTAATTTATAGGGTCGACAGCCCAAAAAAACACACAACACATGGAACAAGTGTTCACAAAGAGATAAACGAGAAAGCTGAAAGTGAAAAAATAAAATAACGTCTTAGAAAAGCAAGTTTTGCTGCTTAGCGCTCATTACATCAACTGAAGCGCATCTATTATTACCACATTATTCAAATTTGACTGCTGAAACTGCTCTTGGCCTGGCTATCTGGCTATTAACTATTGCCCAGTGGCCAAATGGCCAACTTGTAGGTGAAAAGTGGAATTTCTGTGAATGATTTATTGTAATTTGTTTTTTAAGAGTTATGTTCACACCATCCCCAAAAAAAATAAATGAGCTTGGCCTGAGCATTGCATTTAATCTAATCTGCTATACAAATTTTTTGTGTTTGTTTGGGGAGGGAATTGTGTATGTGTGTGTTTGTGTGTGTGCTTGTGTGTGGGGGGTGGATCCCGTCTTTGGCTTTGTCTATGCTTATGCCATGCAAATATGCAAATTAATGACAAAATAAGGTGTGTGTTTAGCGGAGGGCTCTGCCGCGCGCGTTAATGAGCCATTTTCGACTGGATGGGGGTGTGTTAAGTATATAAATATACACTTAAAAAAAGTTTGTGCATATGCTATGTGAATATGTATACACTTCAGAAAACAAAAGTCTTTAAGCTGAAAAATCCTGTGTTTTTTCTTTAATTTTTGATGTGAAAATTAATTTAAAAAAATATTTAATAAAATATTGATAATAATTTTACATTATTTATTATTTTTTATTTTATTTTGAAAAATTATTTTCATCCTTTTTTCTCCGTTTTTTTTTAAATTTTTTTTTTTGTGTTAGGTGTACCCAAATTTTTTCAGTGTAATGGTCAGTTGAACAAGAGAAAACAAGAACTAAAACGCAGCTCATCAAAAGCCTGCCCCTTATCTAGTCAGTGAGCTCAAATTGGGTGTGAGAATAAATTTCTCAGCTATTTATTTATTTTTTTTTTTTAGTTTTTTATGAGTTGCTCGCTTTGGCGTTAATAATGGGCACTCAATTGGTTTTAAGGCCTTTTGCAGAGCCGGCAAGAAGAGAAGAGAGGAGAAGAAGAAGAAACCAAACTAGACAAGAAGAACTGTGATCTCAGACCAGAGAAGAGTAGGAAGACCCGAGAGATACTTGATTCGATGGTTTTTCTGTGGTGGCCGTTAGATGTTTTATTCAAGATTAATTGTTAATTTTTTTTTTATTGCTGGTCTCATTTTCGTTTGTTTGGCGCTCTGGCCAAGAAATTAAGTTGAACTTAAGTAGTTTCTTCTCTATTATTTTTTCGAGGCGAACGAACGGAAATGTTATCGCCCCAATAAAGTACCATAATTTGTAGTCATAAATCTTTTAATCTAAACACACACACACACGCGTTGAGAATAAGATACAGTTTTGGGTATAATAAACGTGTAAATAGATGAAAAACGATCTAAATACAAGATTCAAGATTGGGGCAAATGAACGAACTGTTGTTGTTGTTGTTCTTGTTGTATAAAGTTCTTTTTTTGATGGTGCTGTTAACCCAAATCGCATGCCAATTCAAAAATGGCAAACGGAGTCTCCTACTTCTACTTCTATTTCTACTGGCTAAAGCCAACAAGCCATCAAATTAAATTCAAGAAAAAACGGCGCGATTATTATTAAAGAAAAAAAGCTTTTTAATTGCTGTATGCCGTGCCGAGATTGCTAAAACAACAACAACAACCATCGAAATGCAACCACAACAGCAACAACAACAAAAACACGCAAAGTTCGGGGGACTGCCTTGAACGGTCCGAACATTTTTGTGTTAAATGCGATTAATTGCGATATTATATTCTTATGTAATCGTAAACGTAATCATAGTATGTAGTTAAAGTTGAAAAAAAGACGAAAAACGAAAAACGTTACACGTAAAACGTAATGCGATGGGTGGGTGGCAGCAGGGACCGGCGGCGGATGGCTAAGTAAATGGGAAGTGAGCCACATTGAAGCTCGCGTTTTAGCCACCTCCCCAAAACTACTTACAACTCGCTGCATATGTATGTAACGATACAAATGTCTGTGTGTATTCATATGCGCTACATTTTTCGCCAAGATATATCAAGACATTAGCTGAGAGTTACAAACAGCGGAAGCACAAGGCAGATAGGCAAAATTGTATTGAAAATGATATAATATTTTGCTTAAGACTTTAACAACCGAAAGTCATCTGTATTGATCTAAATTCATTTTGAGTTTATTTTCCATTTAGGAAATTATTTTGATTTTTTTTGTTTTATTTTATTTGGCTTAAACAGAAGTTTTTTATATTTTATTCATTTTGAAGCAATATGTTTTCTTATCGATAAGCTCAAAAAATTGCCTGTAGCATATATTTACTTAAGCTTAGAGTACTTGGTGGTCGTTATTATTACTAAAAAGAAAAAAACGGTCATAAATTTGCACTTCCTTCTGTTGCATTTTGTGTTTTGTTTTGTTTTTTTTTCTCGTCGTTTTTTTTGTATTGCACTGTTTGCATTTTTATTTTCTAATTTAATTTTAAGCTGCGACTTTCAATAAAAACTTTGCTGCCGTGTTGCATTTGTTGTTGTTGTTGTTGGTTTAGTCGGAGAGTTGCACATGCAACTTTGCTTTATGACTCATGACAACATGCAACATGATGTCATGTTTCGTTTCGTTTCGTTTTGTGCCTCTCTAGTCGGTCCAACTAAACTAAACTAACTAACTAACTAACTGACTGACTAAGTAAACTCATTTTGTTGTTGCTGTTGTTGTTGTTATTTTATGTATGCGATAGCTTAAACTCTGCATTTATTTAATGGCCCTCTAATGAAACACACAAGAACCGTTACCAGACAAGACTAAATGACGGAATGACTGAATGACTGACGATCTGGTGCTCTTCCTCTTCCCATGGCGAGGTTCGTTGACTCTTAGCTGCGGCTGTGGCTGCGGCTGCGACTCCGGCTGCTCGCTGTTATAATTGCCACTAAAAATGTCAGGTGCTAAACGCTATCAGCCAAGTAGAACAACCAGCTACAACGCACAACATACAACAATAACAACAGCGACACGACCAACAAAATTATAATGACAATAAAAACAAATTTACAGATTTCCATTTAAGGCACACACACACACACATAGTCATAGACACACATAGACATAGATAGTTAGGGAAATAGTTGGAAATTAAGTGTTGCTACCAAAAATTAGTATCGCGTTTTTCTATCTCTAAACAGCAAAAAAAAAAGAGAACAGAACAAAGGAGATCGACGCATTTTTATGGCCTATGCCCCGCGGGCGCAAGAGGTGCCACAGACCCCATTTGATACACACCACTAACCGCAGCACCACAGCCGCCACCACCACCACCAACGCCAGCCAAAGAGACCGGAAGCGATGCTTATCGGTCAGTCAGGTCTAAAAAAATAGTATGTTTGTGTTCAAAAATGCAAGCCATTCGGGGATTTGCCAAAAGACTGTAACTCACTTGTCAGTTTTGTAAAGAGAGTGAAATACACTTGCATTTAAGGGTACATCAACTTTGTCAATAATAAGAAGTTGCTTACATATAAGTTTTTATTTTCTGCCTGAGGGTCTTTGCTGCTCTGACTTTAAAATAAATTGAAATTTAGAATTACCTCTCTTTAATAATTAAATAAATAAATAAATAAGTTTTTATTTTAGTTTCCTTTCTTTGCTTTTTGTCAAAAGAAAAGCTTGAAGCAAATACTTTACCTTGGAATACATAAATTATGATTCAATCTATTATCAATTTCTTTTTAAGTTATTGCCATTATGATAAAGATTTGTTCCTGATTCTACGAAACTCTCTTCCATTCCTGTTATAGCCAAATCATCTCTTATGGGACTTAATACTTTGTTTTAGCCCATACCCAAAGATTTTTTCTACAAAACTTCCATTTCTTAATTAAATATATTGCTTTTCAAACTCAAGCTGTGAGCAATCACTTACCTTATCAGTGTTGAATCATGCATGAATTAACATGCATCCTCTATAGACATATTTCGTACTTCTTGCTTGCTGCTTTACTATACACTATTTATACACATTCCCAGGTTAGTATATTTCGAATTCGTTGTTTATAAGCTTTAGTTGATTCCCTTCAATTCCTGTTGCTGTAATTATTGTTGTGTTGTGGCTGCCCTGTTAAACAATGCGATTAAAATATTTAAATTCACTTTTGGCGAGTGCGAGAAAAAATGCTTTTTTTTTCTTTTCTTCTACTGTGAACTGCGCGCCTGCGCGCCTGATAAATGAGACAATTCCACTGCGACGGCATAACATTTACATATAGAACGAAAGCTAAACGAAGAAAAAAAAGCCAAAAAACCAACACACAGAGTGCAAAGGGTTAATAGGAGGGGATGGGTGGTGGGTAGACATAATCGTTGCGCTTCGTCGCTCGTTTAATTGTTCCTGTCGCGCGAATTGCAGTTCCTTGGGTTGAGTTGACTTCCAATTTCACTTTTCACTTCACAAACCCTCCTCTCCCCTCCCTCGGTGCTTCTCTCTACACTTTATTTGCGTGTCATGCGCCAAGCAGCGACGTCGCAGTAGCAGTCGCAGTTGCTGACTTGGTGCAATTATTTAAATCACTAAACAAAACTTAACCAACTGTTAAAATATAAACTAAAATGCATTTAACTGTTTTGGGCTGTTTTGTCAACAAAGTGCTGTCATCATCATCATCATCACCATAGTTATTGAAATCATCATCAACATCGTTTCCCGCTCACGTACACCTCTTCCTGTCACTGTTTTTTTTTTTTTTGTCGTTCTCGTGTTATTTCGTCTGTCAGCACTTTTGACACAATTACCTCTCAAAAAGCACTCGCACATCGTACATAGAACAATCAAACAATTAAACACTCGCTTAAAAATTTGTACCCTAATGATGGGGTATTTTTCGAAAAAATTCTCTTTCGATTTTTTATACTTAATACATGTACAAAATCGGATATAAAATAGTTAAACTGACCATTTTTAATACCCAGCTAATAAAATGGTTTTTAGAATTAAAATTAGAATTTAGAAATAATTCCAATGAGAAAAATTAGTTTTTTAATTTCTGGCAAACCAAACTAATGAAAAACTATAAAAATTAAGCATGAAAAGTAAACATTCTAGACTATAGAGGTTAAGTCTAGTGCTTAAAGCCGACTATTGATGGATGTTTGCTCCTTAAAGACCGCATTTATCTAGTGATTACTCTAAATGTCATTTTATTCTTGTATCTAGTTTTTGTTAAATGAGTTTTACGCCCCCATTAGGAGCTCTTATGAATGGCCCTCAACAAATTTTCGGTCACTTTTCATTGGTCGTTGGCCAGGTCTTTAATGAAACTAGCCTATAAATAATTGAACAAAAGCGGCAACAATTTTACGTAATTATTCTTTTGCGGCTATTTGTCTCTTCGCTCTCCTTGAGCTCTGAGATTTTTTAAGTATTTTTTTTTTTTTTTGTTGTTATTCATTCTGGTTCGGTTTTTATTTTATGTTTTTGGTTTTTGGCTGCGGCGCGTTTAATGCGTTTTAAATGGTAGCAAAATTTGATATAATTATAATTATGCTACTTTCGGTGTTGGAGTCGCATTGTTCCAATCTCTTGTTGTTGTTCGCTGGTTTGTGTTTCGTTTGTTGGTTTGGTTTGGTTAGGTTTGAGTTTCAGTTCGAGTTAGATGCCAAACAGCGATAAAACTTTTGACGCAATAATAGACACCACAACAACAACAGTAACAACAATGTTCATAACAAGCCAAACACAACAACAACAACAACAACAGAAAAAACGATTTTAATGAGACACCCGCGACGCAATTATTTAGATAGACGCAAAACCGAAAGATAGAGATAGAGTTAGAGTCAGAGATAGAGACAGCAACTAGCCGCATATAAACATACTTAGCTACTTGTTAAAATATGCATGTAAATTAAGGTTAATACAACAATTGTCGCATATGTTCATTGTTGTTGTTCTTTTCGCTAATACTTCAATTAATTGAACAAATTTATTTGACAACAAAGCGAATCGTCATGACAAAATCTTGTGACAAAATATCGACTTGGGCAATAGAGAAATTATTCGATTTCCATAACTTTGTCGAAATTCAACCGATTTTCAAATGCAATACCTTAAAAGTCTTGTGTTGAGCTCTGAAATAAAACTGCATTTAAATCTGGGAGCGCAATATTTTAAGGTTTTTCATCCCAAAATCTTGTTGTAAAAAATCGACTGCAAAATGCCAGAATCACAAATTAATGCGTTAACGCTTGGTAAGACCCTTTATAAACATTTGTTTTTCTTTTGACGCGGCTTGAAGAATTTAAGAAAATGTTTAAAATTACTAAATTTTTATAAACCTATCTATCCTTTCCTTAAATCTTATCCAAAAATTCTAGTTTCTGTTTAGTTCTGACTAAAGTGTTCAAGAGACAAACACTGAAATGATATATGAGTAACGAATGGAAAGGGGGGCAGGAAACAAATCAAAATTTTTCATTCAGACGCGAATTTTTCTACTTGAGCGCTCAATTAGCCAAAAAAATGAAATTGCAATTGTGGCCTTTGTCGCCTTGTCGCATTGCGGCTGCACTTTATGCGTTTTTTATGCAAATCAAATGCCATAAAAAAAGTGAAAAGGAAGGACATCAGTTAGATCTGTGTGCTGGGCATCATTAACGCAATAGGCAATAAATGTCGCTCTCTAATTGTTCTCACGAACGAGTTACGAAATGAAAAATCAAATGATAAATTATCATGCAGTCGACGTTGACTGCGGCGTTGACGTCGCGTCGTCGCCGCCACTCAGTCAGCCAATGTCAAATGTAAATGATTATTATTATAATTGTCCCTTTGTATATGTATGTGTCTCTCTCTTTCTCTATTGCTTTCGCTTGTCGCTTGCCTGTTTGACTTAACCATGCGTGAAATTTATTTAAATTCATTTTTAAGTGTGCTCAAGTTGAGAGAAATATATATGTATATGCATATATCTAAAAAATGAAATCAAAAAGCACAAAAAAACCAAACGTGCCAGCAACCATTGCACATAGTATTAAAATTCAAATAGATATAGTAATTTAGCAAAATGTATTTGATTTATGCATTCTCATCATTCGCTAACAACGACACTTAGAACATAACGGAAATCTATAAGGTAGCGAGATAAAAAACACAACGGATGTGGCTTATAAGTATTATCAAAGTGTGGAAAGGAATATATATGTATATAATAAATTTTGTGGATCGATAAAGTCTTTATCATGTAATGTTATCTGAACTATAATGGAGTATTTAATTGTGGATTTGTGTATGACTTTTAACTGTAAGAGTACACTTTAAATCAATATCCTTAAAAATCATAAAATACATGTTTTGTTTCTATAAAGTTCCATTCCAGTTTCTATTCATTAGTTTTTGTGTAAAAGAGTTGCAAACCTTAACATTAAAATTTTTTACAAAATAAGAATGTTCAACAAATAATTTATGTATACAAACATATTTCTCAATCTAAGCACACAAATCCAACAGCTTATGTACAAATTTTATAATTGGATTTAAAAACCATTAAGTTCAAAAGTCAATTTTTAAGCCACACCCGAAACTTCAAACAGCTGCACTGAACGGAAAGCTTTAAAACAAAACGTTGCCTGTTTAGTGAATCTTTCGGCATATAATAATTACACACAACTCTCGCTCTCCATTTAAGCCGGAAATGTTAAAGCCAACGTCGCAACGTATCTTATTGTAGGGCTACCAAATTGACAATGACCGAACGTTCAGCGTTAAGCTTTGTCGGAAGGTATTTCTCTTAGCCGTTCCTTTGGCAATTGGATTGTTGGCAACATCATTAAAAGGCCATAGCAGCAAAATGGCAAAAAAGTGCTTATGAAAAGCCTTAAAACGTTTTCGTTTACCAAAGGAGTTGGTCAAAATGGACGAGCAGTGGGCCTAAATTATAGGCCCACAATCACGTATGTGCTACGTATTCGCTGCTGGGTCAGCCATGATGGCCAATTACAATAACAATTGCAAAATATGCAAAAATAACAACAGCAACAACAACGAACGCCATACAATTAGGCTAACAACTGTTGCTGCTGCTGCCGTTGTTGTTGCTAGTAAATGCAACTGCGTGATTGGATTAAAGCCAACAAACAAAAATCGAACACAACAGATCACAAACGAAGAGAGAGAGAGAGAGAGAGGGAGAGGGGGTGGGGGAACAAAACCGTGCCGAACTGCCATTTCGATCGCTAATTTTTCGCGTTTATCTCATTATTCCACAGATTTTTTGGAGTATTTATCTGTGGGGGCATTGAGGCACCCCCATTTCAAGTTGATGCCACAAAGGATCGGGCATTCAATGCATCCAATTAGAGGAGAGAGAAAGATCGAAACGTTCATCAGCTTTTGGCTTCGTTGCCATCATCTCTTAGGGGAATGATCGTGCTAAACTTCATTAAATCTTTTTTCTCGAAATCGCTTTTCAACTCGTTTCGTCGCTGACTGACGAACTGACAGATCATCCGACTACCCGGCTAACTGACTGCCGCACTGCCAGCCTGGCTGACTGGCTGACTGACTTGACTTGTTGGCAATCAACGTGTCTTAGCCAGCTTGATTATTGGTTGTGAAAACGTCTTTTTAAGAAATTTATGCAAAATTGTTGAAAAATGGTTGCTACTGTAAATGAGCCCTCAGCCTCACCTACCGACTGACTCTCGGCATCTCGTGCCTTTTACTTCTTAGCCTTCTTCTTCTTCTGCTTCTGCTTCTGCTTCTTTTGGCTTTATTGCCTTTTGCATATGCCGCTGGGCACATTTTCTAACTTTTGCTCAATTAACTGAAGGAACCGCCTCGAAAGAGCCATTTCGCTTAGTTAAATATTAGCTACTGGTTTTTAAGGAAAATACTACAAATACATTTCGAACCGACGCGACGAGTCAAGCTAATTACTTTGTCATGCATCTTGAGAGCTTAACGGCCAAAAGTCAAAACAAAATTCCTTTCCTCAGGGTATCTCTGCATTTATGCATGAGGCAAAATGATCGATCACAAATGATTTGAATATCTTTATGAATTTTCTAATCTAAAAATAAATCTAGACACAAAAAAAAAAAAAAAAAAAAAACCTTTGCCAAAAATAAACTGCAAACTCTTTAATACACAAATGAACCAATGATCTAAAGCTGGAAAAAAAGTCTCACTGTCTGTCTGTGTGAGTGTGTGTGTGAGCCTAAATGCTTCAACAAAGAATTACTAACGAGGTGTTATAATTATAAAGAGACACATAAACGTGTTCATAACGTTTGTGAAGCGTTAATCTGTTCAAAGGGCTACCAAAGTGCTGAGGCGCTTGTCATTAGAATATATTGTTCGAATTTCAAGATTGCTGTTGTTGTTGTTGTTGTATCTGTTAGATACTCGCGTCATTTTGCCATTTCATTGATGCCTCGGTCTGTTTGCCATCGTAGTTGTAGACTTTTCCAAAAACACATACACACACACACACACAACTGAATGAAATGCGCCAAGATCCATGAATGGGGGCCACCAAAAAAAATATGAAACATCATGAGAAGTGAGCTGTAAGCAGTGAGAATGGGAATCTGTATGAACGTTTTTTGGTTTTTCATTGATCGTTTTTGAACGTTTCAATTCGTCTCGACATTTTGCTGCGTAATTTGTGTTAAGTGGTTTCAGCCCACTTCAGATACATTTGGAATCAAGAGAGCAAGAGAGAGAGAGAGACAGTTGTTAGCTTCCGCGAGAGTTTGAGATCTACTATTCTCTGAATGTATATGTTTAATTTTGTTTTATCGATTGAAAAACAAACAGCTAACAAATACACACACACACACACACACACACACACATACACATACTCATTTCGAACGAAAGAAAGCCACGGAAATTAAAATGCGGCAAACTGTGCATTTATCTCGTCATGACACGCCCCCCACACACCGCGCTCTCGAAAGCCCCCATAACCAGCACCCGCGTCTATAAACAATTTCAAGTTAAGCTTGACCAACACTTTGATCTGCGCCGATTGATTTTGTTTATTTTTGTTCATAATCGACGCAATCGCTGACCGCACCACCATCCATTGCCATACCCTGGAACTCCTTCTCCATGGATCTGGCTGCCTTTTGATCGGGGCGCGAAAATTGTGCGACGACCTCAACTTCAACTTCGAACAGACGTCTTTGAGTTTCAATCTTAAAGCGTCAGCCGGTAGTTGCTACCGACAATGACGAGGGCGTTTGTTGCTGATGCTGATGATGCTGATGATGATCATCATGATGATGATGACGTGGCAGAGTGGCCATAGATAGATAGACCTGGGCCTCAAGATGGCCTGTCAAACGGACAATGGCCAATCGGTTCGCTTTGGCTATGAAAAATGCGCTCAACAACACGTTTAAGATGAGAGCAAGGGGATTGATGTTATTCCTCTTCTTTTTTTTTAGTCTTTTTAAAGATCAAGAGCAGATTCAACACTCTCTTTTGTATGCCGACTGATCATCATCATCATGATCGCGTATAGAATGTTGCCAGAAGAATTGGCAGACAGCTGCCAGTTGGCCATTTGGTTCATTAGCCTAAATGGTAGCTGGAATGTGTGAAAACTGCTTGTGCTAATAGATAACTTATCGATCATATTTATTCGAACAATAGGAGTAATAAACACTTTTGCTTAAATTCTTATTTTTTAACAATTTATATGTTAACTCTTTGACTCGAAAATCTTAAAGAAAAGAATCTATTCTTGGCTCATAGACTTTATTTCCGAATAAAAAATCTCTGTGTCATGCAGGTTATGAGCAATAACTGTGTGTCTGAGGTGTCATAGAGCCTTTTGTACTTTTAGGACCTTAATTATAAACTGACTTATACTTAACGAATTTAAAAGGAAAAATAACAGATTTCCTTATATACTTATAATCTGTTTTTTATTTTTTTAATGAAACCATTTCGCAGTGTTCTACATATACGTTCGTCTAATACAAAACTCCGTTACATTATAGTTCGTTATAGGAAAGTTCGACTTTGCACACACTAGCACAGACACACCCACTCACACATTAGTCTAGATCTCTACTATATAATTTGCCGCACAACCTAAATGTTCGACATCAATTTCAATAACTTTTACTCTAACTTGGGCTGTGACTTTGACCACGACTGCGAATGCGAGTCTGAGAGTGCGATTACTATGTATTCTCCGTTTGGTCTAGGTGGGTCGTTTTGTTTTACGCTTCACTGTGCTCAAAAATTGACCATTTATTTGAAAAAAAAAAGTTTTAAGCATTTTTCCAGCGAATTTTGCACGTTTCTCTTATTTCACTCTCTTTCTCTAATGAAGTTTCTATCATATACTATTTTCTCCCCTATTTGTCGGACCAAGTCTCGTTTTTACAAACGGAAACTGGCAATTTGCTAAAACAAAAACAAAAATGACAAATGTCTATATGTATATAAAACATATAATACTATGCCTCTACTAACCGTCCTCACGCACCCCGATCTCAATTCTGTTTTTTTTTGCGAGAAATATTTTATATTTGCGGTCTGTGAAGGGACGAATGGGATTCGTGCATTGACATTAAATGCGTTTAGTTACGCACTCATTTGCTTGGCATTCGTTTTGGCATTTGCCAGTGCACGCAATGCACAATTTTGATGCCCAAAGTGCACAGTTTAGAGGGCCTCTCCGTATCTCCACCTACCACTAAGCTATCAACTCCCCTCCACTTAGTATCAGACGCAATTTGTCGTAACTTTTGCTAAATAAGCACTTAAGGCAGTGCGTTTTTCTCTGTGTTTTTCTGCTTTTATCGCAATGCGTGAGTGCGTCCATAGATTAATGCGTCTAACCATCGGGGCTGGTACTGTGCCAGTTTTATGACACTTTGCAAACAGCCCAACAATTAGTTGTCAGTTAGATGCGGTAAATTGATTCCAGCAACTATAATTTAACAATTGTTTCTTTGTATTTAGAGTGAGACACGAAGTGCGTTTAATATAACATAAATTTTCGCTGTATTTAAGACTTTAAGGATAAATTTGTTAATCGAAATTTAACTTTGAGCATTTGGTAAAAGTAGCTTTTAGGAAAATGATTTTTTGGACATGAATGAATTATGAAAATTTATAAATTGTCTTAAGATTTATGCATGTATAATTGCCTGTTTCGTTTTGGGCGAATGACTTTTCAAAAATGTTTAACTCTATGCGTATTTATAAACTGATTAATTATGTAAAGAGGCTTCCTGTCTTGAGCAAATATTTCAGCTTGTCTATTGTCTGTTTGTTTTTTGAAGTTTCTTTGTCTGCCTTTTTGGCTGCTGGCAATTTCAAAGTCAGCGTCGCCATGTAAAAATACGGCCTAAATTTCTTGGGCCAATCGATATTGGCCGACAGTCACGTCACGTTTTCACCAGAGACAGACAGAAAGATAGAGAAAGAAAAAAGGGGGCGATGCGGTGCACAATGGTGGCAGAGCTCTCACAGATCAGTTGATCGGTCGATCAGTCGCTATTATAAGATCGTTAATAAGCGCTTGTCAATTTCCAAGTAAAGTGTACACAAAAAACGTTTATAATCATTAATAATAGCAATTTCGATAATTTTGTATAGAAAACCCAGCAAAAGTTTCAGTTTCGAACCGTTGCGTCTCCCCTCCTCTCCCAGGCCTTTTCTCTCTCAAGTGCGTCAAACAGTAGCTAACAACTTTTTCAAAAGCTCATTTAAATATTTCAAGCTCAAAAATGCGACGCCACAAAGTCAAGTTAGAAAACGATAGATAATAAGCGACAAACAACAATAAAAACTATATATGTAAATATGAAAAAAATAAACGCATGGCATCGATAATGATCATTATTATAGAAATCAAAATGAGAAAGGCAAAAAGAGGTCAAAGTTAAATATAGTGAGAACTTTTGTTAATATAGGGAGACCAAATTTGCAAGAAGTAATGTAATGTCTAATCTTATTTAAATCTTTTACTTTTTTTCTAATAAATCATATTTATTCAAGTGCTGCAAGTATAAAGATACTTATTTCAAGTATAAAAATACTTATTTCAAGAATTTGATATACTCGTTTTTCAAGTATTGCAATACTTGAATTAAGTTTTGCCATACTTATTTTGGTGTATAGCATATTGTCATAGCATATTGGGTTTGTGCAATGTCCGTCATGGTGTCTGTCCGACCGTCTGTCCGTCATGTACCAGAATCATAAAAGGTATATTTAAGTATTTAAGATTTTAAGTATTCAACGCGACTTGCAAAAGTATTTATAGAAGAAATTTATTGAGATGAAAAAGATTTGTTTTGTTACTAATCGCAATTTTGAATATTGAGTATGATATTTAATCCTATGTCCATTCGGAGGTGTTAAGAAAACATATACTTAATACTGATGGAACTTTTAGCTGCTCCAACTATGTTTTTCTACTTCAGTTTCCTTAATAATCCTATCTGTTCCTTAAACTCTTTTATCTAAGATCTTTGTTGCATTTATTCGTAGCATATACCAGATAATTTACAAAACTACAATTAACATTTGCTTGTGTAAAACCATTTTTTTTAATTGGATCGTCTTGAAAACGTTTAACACAATGCATAATTGCTGCAACAACAACAGCAACAACAACAACTACAAAAGAATAGAAGAAGATAAAGAGCCGCATCGAAAAATGAAAATGGATCAATGAACCTGAAGCCTGATTTTCGTCGTCGATGCCAGAGTTTGAGTTTGAGTCCGGGTTTCAGTTTGAGTTTGAGGTGCTTGGGGCGTCGCTGGCGGCAAAGAGCAAAGCCAAACAAAACGCCGACCACTGCCAGTGGCAAAGGCAGTGGCAGAGGCAGTAGTCGAGTCAACAGCGAATGCAGCGCCCATTTAAAAACCTTTTAAGTCATCAGGCACGCCCACATTTTGTGTGTTTTAAATGCCGTGCGCAGGCGCCACCCTGACGCCAGCCGGAAATGGTTTAACTCAAAATGAGAGAGACTGAAGGCTGAGAGGAGTGCGAAGGTCTTGTGGTTGATTCGCCTTGACTTGCGTCGACTTATATACCACAAGCATTTTCATTTCCATTCCATTCCATTTTCCATTTCAATTTTGTATTTTCCAACTGAGCCTCTAAAAGTTGCTGAGCTCCTTGACTAATTCGATTGCAATTAGTTGCAGGCCAAAAAGAGAAGTTGCTATCTCGCTCTCTTTCTCTTCTCTGGTCGTCTCGTGTCATGTCGTGGGTGCGTCATAGTTGTGTGCTGTGACAGGATTTGGCTCATAATCCAATTAAATGCATAGCACAGAACAGTTGCGGTTCGTTTCCTGCTCGCACCTGTGCGGCATCTCTTGTCTCTAATCGTTTGTTGGTTTTTTGGCTTTTGGCCAAGCAGACGTATGAGGATGTAGGGGGATGTGTGAAGGGAGGTGTATTGGGCAACGGCCATTGATCGATCGGCCAATGATTTTGCATAAATTATAAAGCACAAAACAGAAATGTTCACTTTTTTTTTTGAACTACAAAAGGCAAAACGCCGCCAAAAAAAAAAAAAACTATACAAAATATGAATTCAGGAAACGAAGGCAGCTTTAAAATAAGAAGGCGAAGCTTAAATGCTCTATAAATATATAAGAGTTTTACTTCAATTTATAAGAAAAGAGGCTAAAACGAAAAACTAATTGAATTAATTAACTAAATTTCCTGCTACAAATATGTTGACAAAAGCCATTTGATCATATTCTTATTCTTCGCCTATGCTTAAATGGTATCATATCTAGAGCAGCAACAGCTTAATGCCACCCAGGCAGGCATGAATAGATACAGTTACAGCATCCGATACAGATACAGAGATAAAGCTCTTCGATTTGGTTGCGTTACTAATTTATTTTTATTATTATTATTTTTGAGCGTTTTGCATGCGACAAAAGCATTCAAAACGGGCATTTCAAGAGTCAATTGTGCGTCAGCATGAATCAGCATAAGATGAGGGCAGCAAAGGGAAGTGTAATGGAGAATACTGAAGAGGGGGAGCATATAGCATGGCATAAGGGAAGACAAGGGAGTTCTTTGAATGCATTCAGTTAAGCTCTTGTTGGATTGTTTTTTTTTTTTTTTTGGAGGCAGCCCGTTAACAAGCGGCTATCAGCCGTTGCAGATCTGCAGCTTTTGTGGCCTTAATTACAATCTTTTGAATACATTTGGCGCTTAATCACGTGGCCATGATCTCACCCCCCTCCTCCACCCTACTGCTCTACGTTTCTGTTGAACAGCACCTGCGCGACTCACAGCAATTTAATTTTGCTCATTTATATATATTTTTGTGAGCAACGCACACAGTTGAAAGGCATCCCAAACGAAAGTGAGAGAGAGAGAAGGAGAGAGAGACGTTGTCAGCTTTTGAAGTCCAAGTCCGATTCCAAGTTGAAGTTGAAGTCGCAGTCGGTGCCCTGAACTGCAATCATCAATCAAAGAGTGCGAGACGGTGCGGGGCTTTCAACACGTTTAGCTTCGCTTCAGCGGTTTAAAATTTCAAAACTGGACAGAGAATTTCATCCCAAAGGGGATTCTCCTTAAGGTTTAAACAGACTCTAAATGCTTGACCACTGGCCATAATAGTTCAAGTTGTTGCCGTTTTATATCGCTCCCTCTATGATTGCCCGAGTCAGCTCCGATGACATCGTCTCAAAGTCTCAACTTCTTCGTCGTCTCGTCGAATCCTCTGGGTGCCTTTTGTGGCTTCTTCATTCGCGTTGTCAAGTGGAAAATGTTGTATAGAAATGTTGTGTGGTACTTAAGTCCAGCACCACCACAAAAACCGCACAATTTAATATCGAATACCAAAAAAATTACAAAAAAAAAGTTTTAAGCAAAAAAAAATATATACTTTATATGAAACTAAACTAACTACAAGCAACATTTTGAGCGACACGTTCGACCTATGGACAATGATGATGATGATGTATGTATGTATGTCGCTGCTAAGGGGTAACACTTTGTAACGCGCTACTTAACACATGAACGCATTAAGCCAAGATTGAAAGGTTCGAATGTGGAATGGGAACAACAGAGAATTTCGTATATCAAAAGTACAGTCGTAAAAGAATGTGAAGTGTTGAGATTAGATTTTGAATGAATATTTAATTTAATTAAGCAACAAATCAATCAATTAATCAATTATTTATCCATATTTAAATGTTTTCATACGCCTTTGGTCATGCTTTTCTTAAAATGCAAACTAAAATAAAAAATATTTCGTATAAAACTTATTAGAAAAATACTTAGAATGCATATTTTACGATTTTTGTTCCTATTAATCACATTCAAACATTCATAAGCTTCCTTCGTACAATCCCTTATTCTATAATCTATATTACTATACCTGTCAACTATTTGACGATTACTTTTTTAACACCTGTTTAATTTAAGCTACTTTCAATAACTTTCAATCGTCATCAATCGCTTTCAATCGCACTTTAAGCCCTCCTCATAATACCTTTTACCGTTGACAAACTGCCAAACACTCTATCCCGCTGTATATACATATGTATGTTTGTAGACTTTTCACTTCGTCTTTTGGTTACCACAAACCGCATACATCAGCACACACACTCCCAGTGTTTTTTTTTTGCAAATCAATCCTCCATCCACTGCTGCCCCTTGCTGCATCTTCATTTCACTTGTCAATTGAGTGTGCCCCGTGTTTTTGCCTCCCCTCTGGCCACGATACTAAATTGGTAACTAAATACTTAAACTAATTTTAAGGTTTAACAAATTCCAAGACGTTGTCGCGTTGACAAGCGACCAGGCGTTCGGTCAGTTGGCCCAAACGAAAGGAAAGGGAGGCAATGAGGCGAAGGGCAGCCGCATTGACCGCAAGCAATGAAGTGTGTGTGTGTGTGTGTATAAGTGTGTGCTAGCCAGAAAAACAGAAACACAACCCAGAGACGAAGCTAAAGCCAAAGACGAAGACAAAGTCGAGGGAGGGAAGCATGCCTGTGGTTAGGGCCAAGTTTGGTGTAAGTGCGACTGGATACGGGAACGGGAACGGGAATGGGATTGGGAACTTTTACGAACGGAGGGGTGCTCGGGCTCACTTAAGTAGCTACTAACTGTTATTTACATTGTTTGCTAATTTCGTTGTTGGCCCAAGAGTACCGTTCAAGTGCCTCCTCATACGATGAACCATAATTTCTAAGGTTTCGCAGCGGGACCCAAAACTAAAACCAAACAAAAACAAAACACAAAAAAAGAGCGTAATAAAAAAACTGTAAAAAGTGAGATTTTTTTTTCTTTTAAAGCCAAATATGAAATTCAATAGGGCGGCCAAAAAAGCGCAGCGCAGCGTGAAAGTTGCACAAATTAGAAGACTGAGAATGAAACTAAATCAAGCCCCAAACCACTCGAAAACTTCATATTGAATGCTAATGAAGTTAGCTAGCTGATGACCCCAAGCCAAAGAAAATGCACTCAACGAATCAGCTGACTATATTACTATAGCACACGGTGCACACTGACAAAAATTTGTGAAAGATAGCTTTATAGCTCTATAGGGATGCACTAGAAGAAATATTAAAGAGAATACAAGGAAGGGAATTATGTATTCTTCTATTAAATAAATATAAATAAATATAAATAAATATAAAGATAAATATTTTTGAAATGGTAAATTTGTAAAAATATCGCATGGTTTATGTTTTGCAAAAGGAAAATATTTAAATTAATTGTTTGTTTTCTTTTCTAAAGCTTTTTTAATTAAAAATATATCTAATCCAGCCCTGATAAGCTCGAACAAGCTTTACCTTTACTGCGTTAAGTTATTTATAATCAAGGATATATAAAGTTAAACACTAATAAGCCAAAATTTAGATTTTCGTACCTTTTAAACCTAATCTTTTCAAACCGATAGATATTTTATTTGATTTGTTTTAAGTGTAGGTATCTATGTAATTGCGATTCCCTGCTTGTTTTGTATCTGTATATGTGTATCTGTTAATTATTTGCGAGGTTCGTGTGAACTCGGTTTGTAGGTTTGTAGCTGTGTTTTTTTTTACCGCAAATGTCTAATGAAGTTGGCCCGCTTTGATTGAGTGGGCGCAATTAAGCAGGCAAGCAGCCGAGGCGCGCAGGTGTTGCAAAGAGGGAGGGGGTGTAAGGCAACTTGGTGGTGGATAGATAGCAACAACAACAACAACAATAACAATAACAACTACAACCCACACGTACTGACAGTTAAATACAGTTGAGATTTTGCGACGTTGCCGCGCATATTTCTCACTCATAATTAAGTCGTTTTGAGCGCGTTTAGAAATTGTTTTCGCTGCGTGTTTAGTTTTTTATAAAGCGAGCAGCTAATTGCAACAGATTTTCCCATGGAACACTTGCCCCACACCACCCTCTGCCTGCCACGGGTCCAGCGAAAGTCGGCAGCAGCAGCAGCATTAGCAATGACTCTTTTCTAGCTGTTTTTGGTTTTTGGTGGCAAATTGGGTTATTATGTGCATAGTTAAGGCCATCGCATGCGACACTTAATTGCAATGCTCGGAATATGCCCTAAGCCTGAGATTTGGGTCAGTTGAAGTGGCACAGAAACAGATCTTGGCTGGCAGCGCATGCGGCGCTTAAAAAACTGATTCGATTTGGATAACATTTGTGGCGCAAATGTTCGCATAATTCATAATTACGTATACGTAGTATTTGCCAGGCATTTGCGGCTTTGTCGCTGCCACAAAGCAAACAAGCACTCCAAAAAAGATACAGATACAGTTACAGATAGATACAGATACAGATACAGATACAATACCAATACCAGTTACAAACTACAAACTGTTTCTGGTTTTCGTCTTTATTTGGCTGCTTGTATCTATTAATATTAGGTGGCAGCCCGCCATTTTTGTTGTGTTTTGTTGGGTAGCCATTGAAATTGCTGGCTAAAAGCGGAAATATGTTGAAATTTATATTTAATTTGCTAATTTACACGCCATGGCTGTTCAAGTGCGAAAGAGATGCAGCGAGAGTATGTCTAAGCAGTTATGTATAGAAAATGGTCATATGTACACTGAGAGAAATATGTTGTAAAAATATGTTGTTTGTTTTAACAATGATCATAAAAATGTGGAAACACGTTTAAAAATATTTTCATAAATGAAAAAAAAAACTTAAAAAAAAAGATTTTAATAGAAAACGTTGTTAAGTGCAGCTAAATCCTGCTATAAGTTTTTTGTTGTTGTTGATTTTCTAAAATTTTTCAAATAACTTTTCCTTTAGTTCATCCTGTTTCTTCTTGTTCTTGTTGCCATTTTCTAAGGGTTTTCAGTTAAGCGCACGCATCAGTTCATGCCGAGAGAGAGAGAGAGAGAGAAAAAAAAAAGAGCTGAACGCATAAATTGTTATGGCTCATAAAAGATACTAAATAACAAAACAAGCAGCAACCAAAATAATAGTAATAATAACAACAACAACGACAACAACTTCAATAACAACGTGAAGTAAATTGAAGCATTTCGTGACCAAATATGCTAAACAGTGACAATTTCACAAATGTCTATTGTGCGCTACAATATATAATTACTCGTCGGAGATACGGCAAACAGATACTTATGCATGCATATATATGTATGTATATAGTATTGTAGATACATTTGTATCTACCGCTGTGCAAGTTTGCCAATTAATTTGTGAAAATGCGCTAAACAAAAGACGGAAAAAGAGACAGCGAATGTGTGTGTGTGAGTGAGACAGTGTGAGATGGATATTGTGATCGGTATCACTTACAGCCAACTTTTGCGCACATGAATCTAATTGAGTTCGTCGCTCAAACTCAATTCGAATTATGCATGCACCACCCTAGCCGAACACCACCCACCATTCACCTTTGTGGCAAGCATTGTTGTAATGCGCCACTTTATCCGCTTTAATTAGTTTTCGCCACTTGAATACCTTTTTATTTGTATTTGTATTATTTTTTCGGTCCGGTTTGTTTTGCCATTGTGATGCAGATGATGCTGCAAACGCTTCCCCTTCCCAGTTTTAGTATCTGTTGGATACACATTTAAATATCATACACACACACACACACATGTACGTACGCCTATAAAATACTGCGTCATCGTTGTGTGGAGTTTTCGAAAGCAAAAATTCATTCAGTTTGTTGCTGTTGTTGTAGTAGGCATGTTATACCAAAATTATTTCATTATATACGGCCTGAAAATGACTTCCGTTTATGGCATCGACTTTTGTTTTAATTTACCAACTCTCACACTCAGCATCCCGGCAACCCTCCTCTCTCTCTCTCTCTCTCTCTCTCTCTCTCTCTCTCTCTTTGGCCACGCTGCGTGCGGAAATCTGAAATGCTTGTAATAATCATAGATCGGAAATAGAGACGAGTGAAAAAGGGTTAATTGCATTTTGATGGCTTTATAAAGTCCGACGATTGTTCGAAGCTCGTTCTCCGCTTGTCTCAACTCTCGTTCCGTTTGCCATCCAACAACTATATATAACTATTTACAATGTAACAACCATGACTTGCGTATGCGTATGTGTGCGTGTGTGTGTCTTGTTTCTTCCCATGTGCGTATCAAATCCCACATGAATTGCTGATAAAATACTTTGCTTTGCCAAGCACTTAACCAAAAGATTTTATTTTGAATGTTACTCTAATGCTCGATAAATCATTGCCAATTCGAAAGACAGAGTCCATGGACAGGACAAGCCTCTCTCTAGTATCTCCATCCTATATCTATGGCACATCAATTGAATTTTAATGGAAATCGACGAGGAATAAAAGAGACTAAAACGCTGCAAAAAACCCAAATGACAACAACAACAAAAGCAGCAAAGAAAAAGAAGATAAAAAACTGTTAAGCTGGCAAACAGTTGGAAAAAGGGAAAAATTGTACGTGAAAATAAAATGGAAAATGGCAAAATGAGCAAACGATTTTTTTTTCTATTCAATGGATCGTAAACTATTATACGGATGCTCTACAGTTTAAATGCCTGTTATGTAAGGAATAATTCACAAAAAAGGATTTTTTAAATATTTATAATATATATTTAAGATAAGGCGAAATCGCTATCAGCGAGATTTTCTAGTTATAAGGTTTGAATAATTTTTTAAAGCTTTTAGATGCAAACGTCTCGTTAAGTCGTTTATTAAAAACAATTTGTTTATGGTTTCGATATTTATCGATGAATTACATTGCTTACGAACCTTGTATATTTAATTTAATGTGATTAAAAGTTAACTGTACTTTCCCATTCATCTTCACCGCAACTCTCGAAATGCGAATGCTGTTCGATCAAATCGAGTGTATTCATTGTAGCGCATATATGTACATGTATATGTATTTACATAGAAAAAATCAGCTCGTTCAGCTGTTCAACTGTCGATGACTTATATATTTTTTTGTAGCCGCTCAGCGGCTGCGTTCTGCTTCAATGCAGCACAAATTCTGTTATACAACGGTCATACAACAGCCTGCCGCCAAATGGTCCCCAACCAAACTCAAACCGAACCCAAACCCAAACCGAACCCATACCAAATGCCCAGCGTAACCAGAAAGCTAAAATGGCCAATTTTACAATTTCAAGTCGGATATTTGTTGTCGTTGTTGTTGCGCGACAATTTTTCTACACAATTTTGGTCCTTTTTTTTCATTTTGTGTTGGTTTTTGGGTTTTGCCACTGGCGGTTGTCCTGCCAGTGAGAAAGAGAGACAGAAGTGGAATGGGAAAAAGGGGGGTTGTCTAGGGGTTTGGGTTCAATTCGCGCCGCTTCGTCTGTTTTGCCTCTTCTATATTTTGTTTTTTTTTTTTTTTGCCATTTTTAAATGGGCTTTTTATGCGCGGCAGATCAATAATACATACTTTATATAAAATAGAGACACATGGCTAGTAAAACTGGTTGGCAGAAGGGGGCTTACGGAAGAGGGGGTAGACTGTTTGGCTAGCTGAATGGATGGCTGGCTGGCTGGATGGCTGGGTAGGAAGCGCGGACAGGATATGCGCGACAAACGGAAATGTGCACATTTATTTATCCTGTTTCGATTTCGCTTTGATTTTTCAGCATTTCGCTTTTCTTTTTTTTTTTGTGTCCATTTTTATTTTTTTTTTTTTTTTTTGTGCTGAAGCGAATGCTAAACGAAATTTTCAAATGGTTTACCAGGGAACAGGGTGCAGCCATCGAGGGTACACAGATATGTATCACTGGGCACAGTTTAGTGGCTTGTGACTGGATCCTGTTGCACACACACACACACATAGAGAGAGACAGGGCATTCTGTTTAGGCAGGCACAAAAAATGTTGTAAAATATTTGAACACGAGATTTTTCACGGCTGGTAGTTTGGATGTTCAGCACCGTTACAGTCGGTGCTTTGGGGCCATTTGCATAAAGGAATATCTAGGCGCCAGGAAATATACATACACACACACACATATATATGCATGTATGTGGAGTCAGATTCATGCATTTATGCAATCAAAAATGGTTGGAAAACCCAAAAAAGGCAGTACCAATAATTGGATTTTAAAGTTCAATAAGCTAACGAATATTTTGGTTGAACTGCATTAACAGATATCTTAGCAGGGATTGTAGGTTGATTTCATTATATAGTTGGGTATAAAGTTATCTAAGCTTAGATAGCAATATGATCAGACAGTTAGTTTTGGCCATATGCATTTCATATCTAGAGTCAACCTTATCAAGATTGTAATGAGCTAGCCAAAGGGTTGTTCCTTGATCCCTCTCTAATTGAGTGCACTACTGAACGGCCAACTTGTGGCTAACTGCAATTGCGTTTTGTTTATTGACGGCTACCGGGTTTCTGTGTGTGTGTTTTGGCCGCAAGCCATGTTAAATAACTTGGCTCCTGCAGGACGATTAATGAAACGGCTGAACGGCGAACGGCCTGCCGTTGAAAAATTAATGATCAATGCACAAGTTATAAATGAATGTGCTTGACTTTTGGTTCTGCTTGGTGGTGGTTGGCCTGTTTCCATCTGTTCTTGGTGGCATCTTTCATCTTCATCTGGCTTGGCTTGGACTCTTCTGCTGGCTGTTATCGAAATCTTTTAGCCAAAAGTGGCTACTGTGCATCCAATTCGGCCGCCTTTGTTGCAGTTGCAACGACAGCAACTGTTGCTGCTGCTGCTGTTTGTTATGTTTGCCGCTGTTGCTGTTTGCCACTGTTCACTGTTGCACGATAGCATCGTGCCCCATCCGACCATTAAATATGTTGCCATCCCACACACACACACACACACATAGAACTCCCCAAATGGCATTTCGCCTTTTATGATCAATTTGATGCCAAAATGCAATTAGTTTGGGGGCGTTTGCAGCATTTGGGTGGTCAACAATTGTCAGCAAGAATATTAAAACAATTAATAGTAAAAATATTTGGCAGAACAAAGCTTAAGGCAACTTCAACGAAAGATTGACCTCAATACATGTTTAAAAAATATATAATAATATAATGTTTTTTGACTAAAAGTATTTGATTTAATGATAATTTAGGGAACATATTAAATATTAAATATTCAGGATCATACATTGTCTTGTTTTTTTATTGAATTTGGTTTAGAGAGTTTAAATTCGCTTTGCAAGTTTTGATTTTTCATCACATTATCATCGTTTTGTAATCGATATATTGGCAATGGCAAGATGCGAGTTTACTAACTGGCCCATTCAAGGCATTTAAGCGCTCAATTGTGATGTTTTAGCCGCAATACAGGGCGCTCAATGCATTCAACAACCCATCCAAACCAAACCAAACCCAACCCAACCCAATCCAACCTAATTCACCCACCCAGGCATACAACGATAGGGATCCGATTACGGATTAGTTGTTAGTTAGTTGTTTACCGCTGCTTTTGCCGCAAATGGTGTAAATGAATGCAAGTTTGTTAATAATAAATGTTTAGGCGCTTGATTACATAAAATTGCAATTTGTCGCCACTGCCGCTGGATGCTTATGATGCTTATGATGCTGCTGCTGCTGCTTGTGAGTCAACCACAAAATGTTGTTGTTGCCTCAACCATCATCAAGTGAGACGTAACTAATAATAACAATAACGATAATGCCCTTACCAACACCAACACACACACACACACACATTACATTCAGCATCCGTTCATTCGTGTATCCACAGTAATGAGCTGCTATCGATTTACAGTGCCAACGATCATTATACTACAATATGTATGTATGGCCAGAGTCGCGGCATTATTAATAAGCCACAACAACAATTACAACAATAAGAGCTGTCCAAAAGGTGTGGGGGGAGGAGGGGGCAGGGGCTGCAAAAGCCGACACAGCAGCAGCAGCAGCCGTTTGCTTGTTGTAAGTAGCCCGAAACAATTTTGCGGCCTAAACTGCCGCAAGACGCACGGAAATGGAGACGCAGTTGGAGAGTTTAATCTGAAGTTGAAGCTGCAGTTAATGTTTGACTTGATGTTAAAGTTTTGAAGAGAACGAACGCGCGCGCCTAGCAAAAAGATGCATATAAAAAAAGTTATAATTAAAAAGTATTAAAAATTCTAAAAAAAAATTCAAACTTTCTTGTGAGTTTTTATTTACATTATGGCCAAAAATGTAATAAGGAAATAATAAAAACCTTTAAAATGCTGCTTTTTAGAGTGACTTTAATTTGTTTTCAGTGTATAGGCATTGTGTTTTTGTGTTGGCCTGGCCTGGCCCGGGCCCGGGCCTGGTGTTGGATGATTAATGTAAGGCAATCAGAGCCTTTGACTTTTGGTGTGACTACTGCGTGGCCGCCTCCACTCGACTCCACTCGCCTCCACTCACAGTCCATTCAAGTGGAGTCGACTCCATTACAAATGAAGCCAGTTGACTTGGTTTTGTTTGGCGACTGATGAATGCAGATAAAACGGGAGAGAGAGAGAGGGAGAGAGAGAGACCTGGAATGCCTTTGATGCGATGCGCGCCTAAAGCAACCGTAGGACAAAATGCAACAATAAACCAAACAGTTTGACGAGCTGCTCGAGTCGGTTAATGAAACCGACATGGATCCAACTCCAACTCCAACTCAGAAGACTTAAGAGCTGATGGTGATTGATGAACTGCTTCGCACTTTGGCCAAAACGAAGACTGCGGCGACGACTGTTGCTGCTGTGACGACTGCGAGCAGCGCTAAATTAAATTGAAATTAAATTAACGCCTGAATCGTTGAAAATGCGATCAAAGTGTGAAATTAACATTCTGCGCTAATCAGCTGCGCCCGAAGCACGCGTCGGATTGAAGATCGTTGCAACGATCAACGCTGCTGGAGACAAAAACACACTGACAGACAGACAAACAGACGGGGCCCACCCGGCTCCAGCTCCAGCTGAGGCTCAACTGTACTACCATATCGTGTGCCTCTCATATGATGGCATCACATCTAGAACAAATCAGCCGCGATATGCTCGTGATAAGCATCACAATTGCCCATCCAGGTTGCAACATTGCAACGCGTCTCTCAACCCTTGAGCGCTGGTGTCGTCTGTCAAATGCCAAACAGCAGCAGCAGTTGCTCAGTAATCGACTATTATTCATAAATACACACACATACATACATACATAACATATATTCCCATGTCACGTTGCACTTTTTTGTGGTAATTTACATTTGGTTGCGGCTTTATCATTCGTTTTGCATCTTCATCGGTTTTCGTTTATTATTATTATTATTGGTCTGTGGGGTGGGTTTCGTGTTCAAGAGGGTAGCGAAAAGTTGTTTGTTGTGTAGTCTAGGGCTAGTTAGCTACCCTGTCAGCTTTGTTGTAATTGTAATCATCGTAGTCATCGCCACACACACACACACACATACTCATAACTCATTTCATTTCAAGTGGGCAATTTGATAACGATTTTCAGTTGTTCACTTAACTATTCAATAAGGCTAAACTTTTGGGTCATCAAAAAGGGGTGGCATTTAAGTTAATACAGATTTGGAATGCTAAGCAATAAATTGCATATTTAAGAGAATGTTGCATTTTGTTCATTAGCAATTGGTTCCAAAATCAGAAATTCTTTGTGTTTGCATGGAAATGCTTTCTCCTCTGTATTTTCTTAGACTGCTTTGACAAAGGAACAACTGAAAACCCATAAGTGTAATCTTAAAACTAAACAAACAAGGAAGAGGAAGACAAGGGGCACATATACATATATGTTGTTGTTTATAATACTTTAATATATATAATACAAAAATTTGAAAGATTGTTTCAGTTTCGCTTCCCGATTCATATCTCTCAGGCCAATTGATTGCACCATAGGCGCAAAAAAAAAAAACCGCTAACATTTCAGTTGCTGCACTCTAACACACTCCACACACACTCACACACACACATTCATAAGCATACCCATTCAAGTGCCTAATCATTGCGCTTGCACTCATTTTGCTGGGCATTGTTTGCAAAACTGAATGGCGCCTTCCCATTTTTTTGTTTTTGTTTTTTAAGGAGTTGTTGCTGTTGTTCACACAATTAAATTCATTTAAGTGCTTCATTATGAGCACTTCTTGATGCTCCACTAAGTAAATCTCGTTTGCCGGATCGCATCCGACAACTGCTTAGCAAATGCAACATAGCTGAGCAAGTTGCAACTGCAACTGCAACTGAATCTGCCAATTGCTGCAACGAGTTTCACCTAACAATTGCTGGCATCCATCTCCATCTCCAACTCCACCAGCAACAGCACTTGGCCGATTTTCCAGTTGTTGTTTGCATTTTCAATTATGGCAGCAGCAGTTCGCGTCTCCATTCATAATTGAGTTTTATCGGTCGCAGATCTGGCCGGGATTAGACATACCACAACACACATACACACACACACACACTCACTCTGCTGAGAATGCTCAGTTGGAAACGATGTCAGCAGCAGCAACAACAACAACAACAACGATACCTTTCATCATTTTTTTGGCCATTTAATTTTCACATAAAATTCCATGTCGTATCGCCGTAATCGCCAGTTGGAGTTGGAGTTGAAGTTGGAGTCACAAGCATGTTTCAGCAATTTAATTTTTGCTAAGTTTTCTCATAAAAATGCTCGAAAATCGAAATTACAGGCTGCGCAAATAAAATGAAACAACTATGGCCGATCTTGGCCGGTTTCAGCTTTCGGGTATTGATGGCCAGTTGCGTTTGATTGTTTGATTGATTGCCGGCTAGGCGGACAGATGGACGGATGGACGGACGGACAGACGGACAGACGGACAGACCTGGCTGCCGCTGAATGTTGCTGAAGTTCGAACTGAGGCACCAGGCATTTAATTTGCAACATTACAACCGATAATCAATACAATGAAGAAATATTGCAGCATTCGCCAAACCGTCGACCCTCGCGCCCTGCCTTCTCCCTCCTCCTACTCTCCTACAACTTACCCGCCAGCCGCTAACCGTCAAGCGCATACATTTCAAAATTGTTGCATTTGCGTCGTTGATGGCTAAAACGTGATTTCTATGTTTCCCAGTCCAACCGTCAACAGTCAACAGACGACGGCAATGACGACGACGACGACGACGACGACGACGTCGATGATGATCTGGCTTATAGCAGGTCAGCTTTTATAGGGGCTGTCAAAGGCGATGCGGCTAGATGGGCAGACATATAGCGCTACAGTACATAAAGAAAAGAGGGTGAAAAATCAGCTGAAAATTTAAGGCTTTTTTCTCATATATAGTTCAAATGACTATGTTTTTTAAGATTTAAAAATCATGATTATTTAAAAAATAAAAATAAAATCTTTCGGCTTAACTTAGTAAAAAATATTTTTTTTGACATTTTTTACTGAATTTTCTATTAAAAATAGCTCCTAGAAAGATATGATGATACAAATTTGAAAAAATTTATTATTTATTTTTTCAAAATTCTACACTAAAAATATTAAAAAAGATAAGAAATAAATAAAATAATTTAATAAAAATGTTTTCTAATTTATTATTTTTTTGATTATTATTTTTATACAGATTATTAAAATTTTAACTCAATAATATATTTTTTATTTAAAAGAATTGTACAAAATAAAATGCCCATACAATTATTGTGAAGGAGAACCAAAACAAAAATAATTTGTTGTATTTTACTCAATTTTTGCGATATTTTTGTAGCTTGTTCGTTTTTTTTTTTTTTTTTTTTTTAGATTTTTGCTGTTTTGCAGCATTTGTGCTTTTCCTTTATTTCTCTAAATTGCAATTTGTGCAAATTATATGGCAGACAAAGAGCCACAAATGCTGCTCAAGCCCCCCCGTAGGACAAACAGGCATGCGGGACTGACAGAAGAGAGAGAGAGGGGGGAGGGGAAAACCAGCAGAAACTCCATTGAACGTGCAAAGAAAATGCATTTTATTTAGACAACGACGACGAAAACAATTGCAATTGAGTCGAAGACCTGCAAAGACCCTAAAGGAACCTGGGGCCAGCAAAATTACAGCTATAAGTAGTGCGCAGCAAAATGTCTGCAAAACGTGGTCCAAAGCGCCCTCAAGGAGGGAAGGCCAAGACGACTTAACAACAACAACTGCCATGATCCAACGATCGATCAATCGGCCATCATTTGTCGTTGGACAAAGAGTATAGAGTTAGAGTGTGGAAAGGGGAAGGGGAAGGGGATAGGGGCAGCAACTAGCCTGGCAACTGCAATTGCCAATTTGGTATTGCCAAATGGCAAAATGGCAATTTGTTGAGGCCAAAACGTTGCATGGCCATAACGCGATTGGTGCATTTAGTTTGCCAACTGTTGGCGCTCTTGCTGCCCGTTGCTCTTGCTGTTGCTGTCCACGCGGCAGCCATTTTGAATATTGCCGCGAGGCTCCCATCAGCATGCAACGAGCAGCTGCAACAAGCAACTACAGCTGCAACAATAATGCGATCGATGCGTCGCCCTGTATCTGTTTGGCGGATATAGTTGGTAATAAAATAAACAATTTCCTTACATTTAAGTTAAGAATACAATGGACCAAAAGACCAAAAAAAAGACTAAGACGGGGGTGGTAAGGGTGGTGATGGGTGGGGGTTATGGTACGCTTGCAACCCTTTAAGAGGCATTATTCAATAACAGTTTCGGCATGCGTATTCGCAAAACAGTAAACAAACGCTATGATAGACAACAAGAAATATTGGAGTATTAGTTTGGGATTTTATGGTATTCTGATTAAAATCTAACAACGTAATTTCACATCACTTAGAAACATTAACGCATTCAGTTTGTTCACTGTAGCAAGTGCGGCTTGTATAATTTTTCTAACAGTTTGTTTCAATCTATCCGTTTGTCGCGTTTGTGTGCCAAAGTCTTTTAAGAAACTTTTGCCTTCACAAATATCAATTTCCGTTGGCGACGTTTTGCCCATAAAAAGAAAAAAGAGAGCAGAAAAAAACATCAGCAGCAGCATAAATTGTTGCCATTGAGAAGACAGTAAATTGTATGTGAAAGCAGCTAAAAGCGTCACATTATGCAAGTCAAGACAGAGATAGACACACACACACGCACACACTGTGAGTGCGAAAGAGAGAGAGAGAGGCGTTTGATAAGCGTTAGGCAAAGACGCCAAACTGACAGAGAACCGGAAATGTGCGCTAAAACGAGATGGCGCTGTCATTGCCAGGATTCAAAGCTGTTGTGGGTGGCGAGTGGGGAGGGTGGTTTTGACTGGCTTGGGTGTGTGTGTGTGTGTGTGTGTGCGTGCGTAAAACACACTCAAATGCTGCCGCCATTGAGCGACTATCGAGACTTCTTTCTTCATTCCCCACTGCTCAGTTCTGACGTCAGATGAACGAGCACAACAAACTAACCAAAAACTTTTCCATCAAACTTTTTTTGCATGAGTGTGCATACGTGTGTGTGTGTCGCACATAAGCGTTATTTTTCTGCGCTAGAAAATCGGCATAATAAACGTAAATGTTTGCCGAAAGACGTAAAAACAAACTGGCAAAAGCAAATACACAGACATACATATATACGTATATGCATTTGTATGTGTGTGTGTGTATAAGTGTGTGTGTTTTGCGTTTGCTATGCCAAGCAAATAAAACTAAATCAGTGGCACTTTGTGCAATTTATATGTTAATATCATTTGCCTTTGTAGTCAATTTGGCCAACGTTCGCTTGTAATTGGCCTGGGGTTAAGGCAAAAAAGCCTTAGCAAGGGGTGAACATGTGCATGTGTATGTGTGTGTGTGTGTTTGTGTTTGTGTGAGCTTACTGAGCTAGAAGATAATGCCTGGCAAAGGCAGCGACTGCGACAAATTTGCGCCATAAAGAACAAAGACAAACTGAGTGGCAAAATCAACACACACACACACACACGCTGGCAAAACTTTGTTAGCTGAAAATTGAATTAAAGAAACGAGCAAAGAGTACCAGAAGGAGTATATGTACGACTTGTTAGATATCCTGTACGCGATTCAAACAAAAACTTGCATTCTTAAAGCAAATCTAAGGCATTTTTTTTTGTTTAAAAATTTAATTGAATGATGTTTTTAATATTTATATAAAACAACTATGTAGTAAGTGACCCGCTTGCATCGCTGTGCCGATAGTTTTTACAAAATTTTAGCAGTAGATATAAAATAAATAATATCTATTCCCAGGTTTTTCACTCTTTCGTGACACACATTTTCCTTTCTTAGTGCTCACTTACAACCTGAATGGAATATTTGGTGAAAATTTCAGCCTTGGGCGTGAAACGGATCTTCCGATTGCCATAACTTCCTCAAAATAAGCTAGATTTTCATATGCAATACGTCAAAAGTCATGTTTTAGGCTCTAGAATAATATTGCATTTAAATAAATACAAAATAAAGAAACTTAGTTTTTAGTCGATTTTCATGTTAATTTTTTATGACCGATAACTGACTTGGACGTGGAACGGAACTTCCGATTACCATAACTTCCTCAAAATATGACCGATTTTTAAATGCAATACACCAAAAGTCTTTTTTACGCTCTAGATAAGTACTGCATTTAAATAAATACAAAATGAAGAAACTTAATTTTTCGTCGATTTTCATGTTAATTTTTTATGACCGATAACAGACTTGGGCGTGGAACGGAACTTTCAATTGCCATAACTTCTTCAAATTTTGCTCGATTTCCATATGCAATACGTCAAAAGTCATGTTTTAGGCTCTAGAATAATACTGCATTTAAATAAATACAAAATAAAGAAACTTAATTTTTAGTCGATTTTCATGTCAATTTTTTTGCGACCGATAACCGACTTGGGCGTGAAACGGATCTTCCAAGTGCCATAACTTCTTCAAATTTTGCTCGATTTCCATATGCAATACGTCAAAAGTCATGTCTTAGGCTCTAGAATAATACTGCATTTAAAAAATGAAAAAAATAAAGAAACTTAATTTTTAATCGATTTTCATGTCAATTTTTTTGCGACCGATAACCGACTTGGGCGTGGAACGGAACTTCCGCCGATTGCCATAACGTCATCCAGTTTAGCCCGATTTTCATATCCAATACACCAAAAGTCTTGTTTTACGCTCAAGATTAATACTGCATTTAAATAAATACAAAATAAAGAAACTTAATTTTTGGTCGATTTTCATGTCAATTTTTTATGACCGATAACCGACTTGGGCTTGAAACGGATCTTCCAAGTGCCATAACTTCTTCAAATTTTGCTCGATTTCCATATGCATTATGTCAAAAGTCATGTCTTAGGCTCTAGAATAATACTGCATTTAAAAAATTACAAAATGAAGAAACTTAATTTTTCGTCGATTTTCATGTCAATTTTTTATGACCGATAACAGACTTGGGCGTGAAACGGAACATCCAATTGCCATAACGTCCTCAAAATATGACCGATTTTCAAATGCAATACACCACAAGTCTTTATTTACGCTCTAGATTAATACTGCATTTAAATAAATACAAAATAAAGAAACTTAATTTTTAGTCGATTTTCATGTCAACAATCAGTCAGTCAGTCAGTTAGGACAAACTCTTTTATATATATTGATAATCTCGCTCCAGGACATAAGTATATGGGAGGTGCCCCATGTCCTGACTAAGTTTTGTTCAGATTGATTAATTTTAAAGTCTAGCTCTAGTTCAAAAGTGGGCAAAAAAGCACTTAGGTGTTCAGCAGGTGATCGAAGGAGTTGTGCAAAATAAAAATCCTTTCTTAGTGCTCACTTTTAACCTGAATAAAATGTTTGGTAAAAATTTCAACCTTCAAGCTCTTTTCGTTTAGGCTGTGGGTCTCTCAACAATTAGGACAAACTCTTTTATATATAGATGTGTCTACGATGCATTGAATATTTATATACTTTGCCAGTTTGGACACACAACTTGACACCTGTGTATCCTTGGCTCTTGTGGTTGGTCATAGAATTTGATTATGTGAACATTTTGCCCAGGCTATGTGATTAGTCAAAGCCATCTCTCTCACGCTCTCACCCTCGCTGTATTTGTTTGGTTGTGAATCAATTTGATTTGGGAGTTGAATAGGACAAGCTGAGCTGACGCTAATTGCCATGTAAGGCAGTCAAAGGCAGCCCAAACAAACAACATTCAAAACAAATATAACAGCGAGAGCTAGAGGCAAGACGAAAAGTGGCAACAGCTCGTCGCAAAGTCAAACGGATGTTGCGTATGCGCCGTGTGGCCAACGGCAACCAACGCCCACAATGACTAGAACGAACTGTATATGTGTGTGTGTGTGTGTAAAACGTGTGGGGCATTAAATGTCACACACACACACACACACAGCGCCACACGTGCCAGGAAGTCAAGTGGTTGGTCATAATACGGCTGACACTCATAAATCTAAACAAATGGCAAGGCAAATAAACGCGCACAACGACAACGCCAGGACGCCAGGACGGCAGGACCAAGGACAAGGGTAAAGCGAGGGTGTTGCCTTTAGCCTTTGCATATGCGTTGGCCATGACTAATTTGCATTATGATCCAAGCAGTGGGAACTGGCTGAAAGTTGGAGAAGGACGACAACGTCGCCGGTTGCCATAATCTGCCTCAAATCGTTTTTATTGTTCGCACTTAAGTTGCGTAAAATAAAAATCATGTTTCTAACGCCACACACCACACATACCACACACACACAACCCCACCCCTACCCCTCTCGCTTACTTATGTTGAGCTTAAGAAATGCTGCAGCATGTGAGTCTTTGCTGGTGGCCTCTGGCCCCAGATCCCCATACTAAGCTCCATTTGCCCTGAATGCCATAATTTTTATGTGAAAGCATCACGCATGAATTTCCTTCATACTCTTCGCCCACCCTTCCCCACCTACCCTAATTCCATTGGAGCTTTATCAGACTTAGCCCTGAGTATATGCGAGTGTGTGTGTGTTTGTGTGTTACGGTTGCTTTTGTTCAAGAAAATCTGCGCCACAAATCTGTGATTTTTTTTTTTTTTTTTTTGTTGGGGCGTTCATTGGAGCACATTTTATGACTGTGTTTTTCTTGCCATCGCTTCTTGTGGCACAAAGTATTTTTATAGCTCAATTAGCATATGCAAAGAGGGTTGCCGCCCCCTCACCCAGCTGGCATTCAGAACGCCCGCGAAAAAGGGTTGTCGCCTCCAAAAATTCAACCAGATAATTAATCAAAATAAAAAAAAAAGTTTTACGTCATCATTTGGACAAAGTAAAAATAACTTTTTGATTAACTTTGACTGAATACCATATATAAATGGAGTAAAAAGCATTAGTTCTTAATATTGAGTTAAATAAGATATATGAAAACAAGTATCAAGGGAAATATTGGAATAAGGAATACAGTGGAACTTTCTTTTTAGGAAGAGAATTGATTTCCAGAACGCTGCGTTTTGGCTCCATCGAACTCTTTCTATAACCAAGTTTTGTTTGTCCCTTTGAGATTTGTTAAATGGCAGTTCGACTTTCTGTGCACATGTTCTGAGTATTTCGATATTTTCGATTAAAATGAATTGGCCATATATGTAATAAATTTATGGCCTTGACTAAAGTTGAAGCTCAGATATATAAATATGTATATATATGCCTTTTAGGTTAGGATATACTTTTCTCCATGCAAACTATAAATTTGCTAAATGGTTTTTCGAAAATTGAATTAAAATGATTTCATTAAGTTTAAATATCTTATTCTTGTATGACATTGATTAATGAAAAACTTGATGTGGTAAAAAGCTTTAGTAATTAAATTCTTTATTGTTTGAGTCATACACGTGTACTTGTGTGCGTATGTGTGTGCTTGTGTGATTGCCTACTTTTGTGCGCAATTAGAAATTAATTTTAGCGCAGTTTCGCTGGGCCGCGTGTTCCGAGTGGGTTAAATGACTTTAATCACTTCCCATGGAACCAACAAGCCAGCAGCAACAGCAACAACAACAACAACCACCATCAACACGAAAGTCAAGTGGCACTCATACACACACACACACACACACACGTGTGCCGCTTAACCCTCCCGCAATAGCTAAAGTCAGAAGCGAGTTGACGGGCAGCAGGCATGATTTATGCCCGCCAGTGGCAACAATAACAAATCAACGGCAAGCGACGTCAGCACAAGCAGCAAAAAAAGGCTACAAACGGAAACAAAATACCGTTGGAAAGCACTTAAGGACCTTTTCATTAAGTGCGCAGCGCAGCAGCAGCAGCAGCAGCAGCAGCAACGTCGACGACGTCGTCACTCTCTCTCTCTTTCTCTCTCTGTTGGTAGGTCTCTCACGCTCTCTTGAGCTGATTTGACATGTTCACAAGCAAATTAGTGTCGCCCTTTGCTGGCGCTACATTAATTTGAACCGCACCACCACCATCACCCCATACCATGCACCACCCTTCATCGGCGGTGCGTGTTGAGCTAACAAATTTTCGTCGACTGGCACCTAAAATGTTATTTAGCGCATGTTTTAGCGTTATTTATTAAAGCAAAATTATTGTTAATGAGCCAACCAATTCACCCACCCCATCACCCGCTCACCCACCTCACCCACTAAGCTCCAAAAACTCAGGCAAACGAATCCCGACGCCTTTTCGACATTAACGTAAAGGAAAAAAAAAAAAAAAAAAAAACTAATTGCGTGAATTTCGTCGAGCAGTCCGGGAAACTGTTTCGCCCCTTGCTATCGCGCATTTAAACGAAGGCATTTGATTTTTGTGCCGATAGTGCCACAATATGATTTAAGGCACCCACACACACACACATACTCACACTTACACACACACACACAACATCACGAAACAAAAACAATAATCAGAACTGTCGTTATAGCCGCTGCCTAAGATTGTTTGGCCCTGGAAAATGGCGTAAATATTATTTGCTTAGAGAGAGCAGGAGGGGGAGAGAATTAGATATAAAATGTGTAACAAAAGGAAACTCATTTAAGATATTTATGAAGTACTTTGCCAAAGATTTGTAACAATCCAGCGACTTGTTTAGCTTGTTTCTTGTTCTTTTTTTTGGGTCTTTATGTATTTATGTTTATTTATGTATGTATGTATGTGTGGGCATTGGGCATTGTAATGTAATAACTTGACTATATTGGCTGGGTGGAGTTTTGCGGCTTACTGTCTGGGCCTAATGAGCTTGAAATTGTGGTTATTGTGGTACATACATATATACAAATATTAAATACAAATATGAACAAAAAACCATGAGTCAATAATAGCTAAAAAATTAAATTACAGTATTCTTGTATTGAAGTTATTTCAGCAATTAAATCAATCCAAATGCCTGTGATTTAAGATTTAAGTCTAAGTTCCTTATAACAAGGATTCTTTTACTATATATTTATATCCAGAACTTCGAAATATGTTTCAATCACAAATTTAATAAATATTATGTATTTTCTTTTAAACAAAACTTTTGGTTTTCCAGTTAAAATTTGTTAAAAGGAAGCTTCATAATATTTCTTACATTCTCATTGAAATTAAAAACAAACTGAAACTAAAAATACCGAGATAAAGGACCCACAATCAACTCGTTTAAGCAAACAGCTCAATAACTCATCGAGTTTCCTATGACAGAAACCGAAACGACGTTAACTTTATACTTTACTTCCATGTTTCATGTTTGAAAAGTGTCTGGCTTTTGTTTGGGCCAAGTTGCGTGCTTGTTACGCGCAGTTTGTTCCCACCAAAATAAAAAAAACATACCCCGTCTTGCAATCATATTGAAGCGCATTTCCGCACACCCAAAGACAATAGGCACAACACACACACACACACACTTATATGGTGAACCACACACGGCGCCTAAAGTGTAACAGAAAATTGTTTTGGCAATTAAAATTCGGTTGGCGAACAAGCAGGAATATGTGAACTAAAAGATGATGGCGAATATCAAACACACACACAACTAAATAGATAGAGAAAGAAAGAAGGCAATTTTGCCTCATCATTTGAAATTCATTAGGTCGTAGGTTGAGTCGGCTTTTTGTGAGTGAGAGAGGAGTGTGATGCGGTGGGGTGGGGTGGGGTGTGAGTCAATACACTTCCTTTGTTGTTGTTGCTGTTGTTGTGAAGGGGCATAAATAAATCAACAGCCTCGCGTGCTTGACAGTTGGCCGTGAGTAATAGAGATGAAACACTGAGAGAATAATGCCAAAATCAAGAAAGGGCTAAACAGAGTGAAAGAGAGAGCTAGCTGGTGTGAGAGAGGTCGTCAATCATGACAGCGAAATGTGTCAACAAACGTCAAATAACAACGGCCACAACGGCGGTCATAGCAAGATTCACAGCTTCATCAGCTGTCATCATCATGGCAAGGATGTGCAAGGATGCGCGAATGCAAGGATGAGTGCGACAGGACCAGGCACACTGGGCCTTACATCATATATGAGTGATGATCCCACAATGATTTGTCACAAAAATATTATAAAACAACAACAACGCCCCTAATGGTGGAATACGTAACAAACGAGATCGAAAAAAGAAGTGAAAAAAGAACAACGAACCTAAAATAATGAAAAACTAAATGAAACTCAGTTGTCCTGTATATTTTTTGTACAAAAATTCGCATTGTTCTTTTATAATCTTTACGGTACAGCACAAGAGAAACCATTTACATAAAGGAACAAAAAAATTGGCGAGTTTTATTATTTACAGCTTACTCGTTGAAGATTTGTCACTGACGAGTAAGGGAACTAGTGAAAGCAGCTATACATGTTTACCACTTCACAAATCTTTGGAATTTATTTTCTAACTACCCTCCCTGCCCTATCTCAAGTATTTTTGATAATGCATATTCAAAAGTTGTATAATTTGTAATCAACATTTTTAGTTGAATATTGTTAGAGATGGAGCTGTCGACTTATTCTCGTATGCTTCATGCACTCTAATTCGTTTATCGCACCTCTTTGTAATACTAACACATACCTTGCCACAGGGCATTTTAAACAATTAACAAGTTGCATTCGTCACCATTGGGACCTGTTCAACGCAACCCGACCGGTTCCGGCTGAGTCCTTCGTGTTCTTTGATATATGTATATATGCATATGAACATTTTCCTGCATATTTCATCTACTACACATAGTACTCGAGTTCATATTTTATACTTTTTTTTTCTTGAACGTTTTATGCATTTATGGGAAGAAAAGAAACGGAGAAACGAATGAAAACGCAACGCAACGCAACAAAACATATTTTTAATGCGTTTTATGCGTGCGCGCATTTTAAGTGACTAAAAATGCTAATCGGACAAATTAAATGCCCTCCGCCCCTTCGCCCCTACCCACCATCTCGTTCTCATACTCATTCTCAGTCCCTTACTCTACTTCTCGCCTTATCTTTATCTACGTATGTGCTAGTGTGTGTGTGTCTGTAAGGGCCGCTTGGTCAGCGTCCGCTAAACGACGGTTTGTTTGGCTAACAACAAATGAGGTTTTGGCCCAGTGCGTTGTTCTTGTTACTTTACGCTAATGTGAAAGCAAAGTAATGCAAACGACCGAACGCAGCATTGCTGATGCCATAGGGCCGAAGAGGAAGGCAGTGAAGGCGCAGGAGGGAGGGAGAGGGTCAGCAGGGTGCATGACCAACAAACAGTTTGCTGTTGTTGGTGTGTGAATTATTTTATGTGAATTTGATTGCGAGCGTTTATGCCGGAAAACACGCGGCCCATACCTCGTACCAACTCCAAAGAAGGAAGAGAGAGAGGATGGAGGGGGGGCGTCGGCAACCCTATACCCTAGATGCGGAAACGGAATTGGCATTAAGCAAACCTTGAGCCACAAGCAAAGCACAAAACTAAAAGCGTCGACGCTTTTGGCCAAAACACAAAAAACTGCGCAGTTTCCGAATGCATTTACAGGTAAATATACTGCAAAAAAAAAAAAAAAAAATAATTGCTAATGAATTTAAAAATCTAGTTGTAATAAAATCCGTTATGAAAGTAAGAAAGTTCTTCTGATCTAAAAAAAAAAGATATTTAAAAAATTATCAATATTCCCAAATAGTTAGAGGGTCAGAAACTTAGTCTAAAAATGACTAAGCGCCATGGAATTGACAAAGTGTTTTCTTTAAGTGTTTTTAGAATACCCTTACCACACACATTCCAAACTTTCGCATACTCCCCCCTCTCGCGTTGTGGCCTCCCCCAGAGTCTATCTTATACACTTTGCGCTCTCCCGTATTAATCATAATTATGCAAATTTTCTTGCCACTGTGCCGGGGGCCTCTGTTGGGCATTTTTTCGTTGTTGTTGTTGTTGTTGAGTGAGGGAGGTCCCACTCTCTCTCCCTCTCACACTGTTTGTAGGTTGTTTGCACAATTTTCCACCTTTTATAGTACAGTTAATTTTCGTGCTCGTTGCGGGTTCGCGTTTTGCCATTGCCTTTTTGCATAATACATGACTGCGTGTAAAAAAAAAAAACATATATAAATATATAGTAACAGGGCTAGGAAAGAAAGAGAGAGAAAACGATCGAGATGTAGGGAAAAAGGGCTAAAATGCTGCCAAGAATTTCCCCAGTTCGTTTCGAAAACGTTTTCATGCAATTTATTTGTGTTGCGATTAACGCCAAGGTCCCTAAATGCTGTTCATATTAACGGGCACACACCAATGTAAACGATAACTAATGAAAATGTGATTACAAACTGGTCGAAGAGTAGAGAAAAGTAATTGACTGATATTGAGGAAATCTTGCATTCCGTAAGCAGAAGCTTTCACTGCATTCATAATTTCTAGAGTGAGGGCAACAAATAAAACAAAACTAAGACTTAGCCCATATTGGGAATGAGGAGCGATGGCGCGGGTGGTAACATCTAACAAGCAGAGAGACCTGAGCTTTGCTTGAGCTCATCTAACTGCAACGGCAATAACATATATTAATTAACTAATTAAAAAAAAAAAGCCTAGCAACGAGCTACAACAACAACAGCTGGCCGTAATCGCAAATTATGAGCACTCGACTTTTTTTCCACCGGGTTCGAGATGCAGTAACGAGCTATCTTAAGCTTGACAAAGGCTGTGGGGGAGACAGAGAAGAGTGAAGAGACTGGAGAAGCAGAAAACAAACATTTGCCAAAACAGATGCCGTTGTCGTTCTCGTTGTCGATGTCGATGTGAAAAACCGCAACAAGCTCAGCGAGCAATTTTCACACAATTTGCAATGCGAACGAGATGGAAACAAATACCGCAAAACCAAAGCTAATGCTGAAGCTGAAGTCACAAGCAACTTTAACTAGTTCAGTTCAGAGATGAATCGTTGTTGTTGTTGTTGTTACTGTTTCGAGAGTAATTAAAACAGTGTGTATGTTAGTGTGTGTGGGTGCGATTGTTAAGCGCCATAATCTATTCCACAGAAAACAGGCAACGATGAACAACAAAAGCCTATTAAACATTTAGTTAGCAGCTAATATTTTTAATGTTAAACTTCCTTTTCCTTTCCAAAAGATTATTAAAAAATACTTTCTATAGTTTGGTCCATCATATTTAAACTATTTTTGGTATATTTAAGGGTTTAAGGAAGAGAAAGTATGAAAAGTTTGCTCCTTAATGAAGTGTAAATAAACCTTAATCAAGAAGTTTTACTCTTTTCAATTTCAGGAGGAGTACTTAAGAGTAATGATAACTTCCTTAGCCTTAGCTAATTTCATTTCATTCATGAAATACTCATTTTCTATAAGATTTTAAACACTTTTTAGAGAAAATCTAATTGTAATGAATACGGTGATTTACAGTCAAACTTCCATAACTCGAACTTCCGTTACTCGAATTTTCTTTAACTCGAATCTAATCGAGTTGCAGTAGCGTGCAGTAGCGAGAAAAATGTATGCAATGTTTCTTCCATAACTGGAAGTCTCCATAAGTCGAATTATGGAAGTTTGACTGTATAATGTAATCAAACAAATAAGGAGATTCCATAACTCATTTTATGATTTCTGTACAGTTTTCTTAGAAGTACCAAAAGCATTCTCAAACTCTAAGATATCTGAACAATCAAGCCTTAAGTAAGACGTTTATATGTTCCATCATTGACCTTAACTTTGTTTTCAATTTCATTAATCATACGCAATGTGTGACACAGAGTAGGCAATTAAAATAATGAAATACAGTGTGTGATTGGTCAAAATGTATTACACCAAGTACACATCCACCCCACCACCCCCTCCTCCTTTGCCATTGATTGATTGATTGACTGCGCAACAAACTGGCTAAGTGCGTTTTGGCCATTTGTCACGGCAGCGAAACGAAAAGTGTCCAAAGGATGTTAAACGTCGCACTCAGTCAAGTTGGCATGAGGGGGGGGGGGGCAGGGGGGTTGGGTTCTCGGTTGCTTACAGCTTAAAGTACCCCCCAATGCTCCGCCGCTCCACAAGCACTTCAACACCCTCGCCTTGGCCGGCTGCATATGCAAAGCGCAACTAAACAGCGCTAAAGAGTACAAAGTTGTTGGGAGAGCAAAACCCCCACCTCCCCTCCCTCCTCCCCCTCAACGAATTTTGCACGCGTTCACGTTAAACGCTGAAAATTAAAAGCCAACACACACACACACACACACAACCTAACCATCCCTGGCTTCAACTGCATTTGAATGCAGTTTCGTGACTTGTTTCGTCTTTGACACCAAAAGGCTGACCCATACTTAGACCAACAACAACAACAACAGCCTTTAAAAGCCTCTTTTGTAATGCCAACCCCAAAACTGCGGCAGTCACAACCCACCAAACACTCCACCTGCTGCTGCTGCTGGTGGTGCTGAAGCTGACCAATTGTTACGATTGCATGCTAACATTATAATTGATTGCCTATGCCTAATGGGGAAGGGGAAGGGGGGGTGTGGGTGGGTGGGGACTGTTGGTAATTTGATTGCGCAATTTGCGCGCATTGTGTTGCATAGTTTTTGGCGCGCAAGCCTGCATGCCACACTCAAACACACACACTCACACACACACATACGATTTGGGGGTAAGAAAAAAAAGAAACGCACGAAACCGCCAACGAACATGACATGCATTTATGTCACGTCACATGTGGAACACGCACAACCAACACTCACAAGCACACACACATGCAAACACATGGACATACACGAGTGCAACTATTTTAATTGGCGACATTCCGCAATTTTATGACTTTTAAAATTCTACATATATTTCATGCCTTTGCATGGCAAATGGCAAAACATGCAACGTTGCCACACTTCAATTGGCTTTTGAAGGACACAAACACACACACACACAAGGATATGGTCGAATAAGCGCTTGTGTGCCAAAGAGAGAGAGCGTGAGAGGGGCGAGAGAGGCAAATGCTCGCTTGTCGGCCCTGTTTGTTCTTGTTGCTGTTGTTGCTGTTGTTGTTGTTGTAATTAGTGAGCTGCATTTCTTTGGCACTTTTGGCCGTGGCAATTAAGCAAAGCTCGAAGCGAGCACACACACACACACAGAGACCAATACAAACTCCATGAACATGAATAAAAACGCCGCTAGTTGCTCTACCGCAACCCCTCCTCCCTACCCCCTCCGTCAACCCCAACGTGCAAGCTCTGCTTAACCCATTGCTCCAAAAGGCTATGCAAAAACCGAATATGAAATTATGCAATTAAGCAGTGAATGTGATGAGAGAGGGGAAGTGTGGAGAGCTCTGGCGCAATGTGTGCATGTTTTTGAAGAGTGTTGAGAACTGGAACGAGAAAGTGGAGCTGCAAAAATATTGCTTAAGCCAATAGTATACTATAGGCCAAGGCCAATGAAGAAACTCGTACAATCTTGCAATCGATTAATTGCTATCAATTTTCTAACAAAAAAACACAATTCATAAATGTGTGAGGCTTTTGCTAATCTCTTAATAAAAAGGTTTAGTTTCAACCATACTGCTTATCAAATTTTGTAATTATGTTGTTATCGATAAGCTATCGATTATGGCCGATTTTAATAAAAAAAAATGTGGTTTCACTTCAATTTGGAGCTGATTTGAGCTATTTAATAAGTATCCCAGGCGCTGAATATAGTTTTCGATTAATATCGATAACACAACTTAGCAGATAAAGAGGCTTATCGCTTCGGCTAACAACAATTTCTTGTGATATGTATCAATCACAGCTCCAAACTTGTTGACAGATCCAACAGTTTAAGCGATTCAAGCGCTGCCCAGCGGGATGCAGCCCACTGAACTCGGCTCAAACACAAGTCTGAATCTTTAACCGTATAGATTAATTTTTACAAGTTTTTTTTTTGGCACCGACAATAAGTGATGAGCAGCTGCAGTTACAGCTTGAGCCAAAGGGCCACAAACACCTTTTATGGGGCGTCATTAAACGTGGAAGGTGGAAAACAGAGACGCAGATGGGCGATGCGATTGGGATTGGAATTGAAATTGGGTTTGGGATTGGGATTGGGGCAACACATATAACAATGTTGCCGAACGTTTTATGACAGCAACTGTGGCTGGGGCACATTTTGCATTTCACTTTAATTCAATACGACTTAATTTCTTTTTGAAAGGCCGGACGCATGCAACCCGCAGCGATGTATCTCTTGTTGCACAGAAAGAGAGGGGGAAGTGAAGTGAAGATATGCTTATAAATGCTTAAATGCGCGTAGCCGATTAATTGCACATAAAAATTAACAATAATCAGCAGCAGCAGCAGCCGAAGAAGCCGCAGCAGCAACACCTGACAATGGTTAAGCCGCAGTTGCAGTTAACAACATTTCAGCCGCAGCAGCAAACTCATAGTTATCACACCTTTTGGGGGCACACAACGCACAACGCACAACGTGGGCAATCAACAATGTTGCACTTTGAATGACCAGCAACAGCATTCTCCTTCTTTTATTCTTTCTTTTTTTTTTTTTTTTTTTTTTTTTGTTATTTTATGTGCACCAAATTGAGCCATAAAATGCATTTTCACCTCTACAACGGCCGGAAAAAACGAAAAGAACGAAAAACTGGAAACTCGAACTCGAAAGTGCAACTGACTGTGGCAAGTGGCAAGCGGCAGCGGGTTTTAAGTGATGCATTTGAAATGCGCTAAGTAGATTTTAATGGGCAACCATGCAAATGTGTTGCACGAGGTGGCAAGGTGACGAGGTTACGTTGCAACGTTTAGTTTGACTGTGCCGCTTAATTAGGCGTCGAAAAAACCAATAACCATTCAAAAAACTGTTCAATTTGCATATCGATATTTATCGATAACAATTAAACAGCACAAATTTTCAATTACAAATGACTGAAAGGATAGTTAAGTCAACCCCAAACGTTTTGTCCTTTATCGATAACGATAAATTATCGAATTTGCATAGCTGTGCGCCTGATATTGACAGCGGCTCGATTAACACTTAAAATTTATGGCAACTGGCAACTGGAACAACATCGGGCAAAGGCACAAGACAAAAATCAAATTTGAAATGTTTTATGGGCAGAGCGGCTAAAAATTAGCCCGACCTGGCCGATAAGAGGAGTCAGGCCACAACACTAACTTAATGACTAACGACCACAAACTAACCACATAAAGAAAACAACAACGAATGGCCCAATACCCTAGCCAGGACAACTACTAAAGAGTGTGGACAGTCGCAGTTGCTGTTGGCCAAGTTAAGCGCACAGCGCAACAAGGTGTTGATTGTGGCCTTTTGTGAACCTCTCAGCATCTGCGGCAACTAAAGCAAGCCCAGCATCATCTGTCGACCCAACTCCTTGGGACCATAAAATGTTTGCACAGGTGCCAAAATCATTTTTGTAGCCGGCTTTTGAGTTCGGGCATCAGGCATCAGCTAGATGCGTAGAATTTATAGGCTCGAGCTGGCACTAAAAATTTAAATTGCGGCCATTTAGTGGCAAACAACAACACGAGCTCCTAAGAGCTCCAAGAGCATCGAACGACATCAATTTAAACGAGCGCCGTTTCATGTCGCAGCCTTTATTTATTCCTTCAGTGCGTGTGGGTATTAATATATATTTGGGACATATGGCACACTATAGACGTCGTTTAGGTGTTTATTATATATCTCAAAGCTGGAAAGAACACACTTTCTCATTATATATATTTGCTTGCTTATAAGTAAATATATCATCTCGAAGAACATTGAATCTTTGACAAACATTGTTTGATAGATAAATAGTTTGTGTCCTGTTTGCTTGCTTTTCACACTTAATCAAAAAGAAAAGGAATTATAGCTTAAATTTGTCTTATTCTGATTTGAAAACTTTGTTAAGCATTTTTTCGCTTTATGATTTTTTTGTTGGTGTTTTATTTTGGGTTTGAACTTGCTTTTTATCTTAGTTTAGGCTCTTGTTGTTGTTGTTGCTGTTGTTGCTGTTGTTGTTGGCATGCTGGCTGATCTGGAGCAGCGATAAATTCGAGGCACCCTTTGTTGGCCCGTTGTCCGTTCTTGTTGACAAATCAGTTGACGTCGGCACACGCGCCGCCGACACAGCCTCCAAGTTGTTGGAGTTCTTGAAGTTTGTCCGTACGTTCGTTCGTTTGTTTGTTTGTTCGGCAGACCCGTTGTCACCTACAAAGCCATTTACCCCCACGTAGAGAACGTCTGTCGCAACCCATTGGCATCGTCGTCATCGTCGTCGTCGTTGCGAAGGGCAACACATTAAAAGTAAATAAACTTATCAGCGACAACGATCAGTTATTTTATTACGTTTGTCCACGCAGTAACACGAACATTATAATATCAAAGATGCCGATTAAGATTCACAAATGAAACTGAGCGAGATGCAGCCACAAACAGTGATAAGGATAGCCTACAGAAAGAGGGAGAGAGAGCGACCGTAAGGCATCTAGATAGTTAAATCATTCAATTGCCAAGTTGTCAGTACAGGAATATAGTTATATTGCCTTGTGTGGGGGCTATGCACTGACAATAAGGATATATGAAGGCCTGTTGACAAAGAATTTACATACAAACATATCCCAAATAGCAGGACATTTAACAATTTAGTCTAGAAAGTATCATAATATAGGATCTCTGCATTAAATGAATAAAATCCTTGAGCTTGAGCAGAGATCCCGACGGCAATACCTCTCCCTATCTTTCTCTTTGTCTCTCTATATATTCTGCCTAGTTGGTAAGCTTAATTTTTACCATTTTTTGGGAGGGGCATCCACTTGCCTGGTTGGCTAACTGACTAACTGGCTAAAAGACTAACCGACTGGTTGGCTAGTTTGTTGGCCGCCTGTGTTGCGGATGTTGTTAACAGCAGAGCAAACACATTGATAAGGCAACCGAGTCAATAAATTAGTGAACATTAACTGGCAAACAAACACGCTAATTAGATAGTTAGATAGCCAAGTTGGCCAGTCAGACGACGGCTAGCAGCAGGCATCAGGCAACAGGCAACAGGCATTGCACAAAATTCGCAGAAGACACTGAAGGCGGGGGGCGGGTGGAGATGTTGTACATACTAAAGTTAGAGGATAGCAAAGGCTTCCTGTGGCTGTGGCGATGTGCGACCGGAAAAACTGGCAAGTTTCCAGTTTTTGGCAACAAGGGGCAAGCAGGGACGCTAAGTGAGACTGTGACAGGCAGACGAACAGACAGACAGACAGACAGACAGACAATTGGCAACTGCGCATTGCGGTTGGCGACTTTTATACAAATAAGTACATATACTCGTATGCTATATAGTTTTGTACAATTATTTTAAGCATTCAATTGGAATTGGTATTCGAATTCAACCGCAGACCCGAATGCACAAGGATAGCAACCGCAGGATATATATTTGTGTACGTACTTTGTTCTCGACGCGTCGTGGCATGGCGTATCGTGGCGTGGCATGGCATGGCCTGGCAAAGCCAGCTCTGGCAATTATATGCATTTAAATGCAATAACCGTCATCAGCAAGGATGATGAGTGAGCGCAAACAGAAGTATGACTGAATAAAGCAGCTACACTTGAAATAAATATTACTAAATAAAACAAAAATCCATCCATATGATAAAGTTGTCTAATCTGGCCGACTTTGAACAAAGTTTGAGCTGTAGAGCCATAAGACCTTAGGATCAACTTGCATAGAAACGAACTGAGAGATCTTAAATATCTTATCTTAATCTTGATTCTTTACACATTTAACGACAAACATATAGTATATACCCAACATTTTTCTCCAAGTGTAGTCAGCCTATCACAAAGTCATTTTCTGTATTTTTCTTAGCGTATTTATGTTTGTGTGTGCATTAAGTCTAATTATTTTAAATGCGCGATCTGCAATTGAAGTGCGCGCTTGCGTTTGGGTATGGGTATCCCTATGCCATTTACAATTGTTTCTATGTCTCGATGTGCACTCATCCTGTCGTCCTGTCATCCTCTCCTCCTGTTGTGTGTCAGTTGTTGCCTGCTCTAATTTCGTTGCGCCTTTTGCCACACTAACCACACTTACAAACGACTAATGACCTGACCTGAGACAAACCAAACCAAACCGAACCGAAACTGAGCGGAGCGGGCACAATTCCAATTCCAATTTCTCAGTCTGAATCAATATCAATCAAACGTTTGCCGCTCGACAAATTGCATTTTAGTTTTTTTTTTGTTTTTTTTTTGGGTTCGGAACTGGTACACATCCGCTGTGAGAAGTAATTAGTGTAGTGGGCTAATGCTGCCCCGGGGGCAACATGTGGCAAGTTTTGTTATATTGTTTCTTTCTTTATCCACTGTCTCGAAATGCGTCAATGTGAGACTGAGCTATTGGCGTGAAATTTTAATTGGTGCTCATACTTCAGCGACTACTTGAACCGCAAAAGGTAAAGAAGTTGCCAAATGGTCAACTTTTCGTTGTGTGTAAGTGTATGTGTATATGTGTTTGTGGAGAGGAGGTTGCTTATAGATCTATCTATATACGAGATCGTGGCATTTATGGTTTTGATGTTCAGGGTTTAAGCAAAAATCTATTAATTTGATATTTATTGGCTTTGGAGACTAGCAGACATGTTAAATGGGCTATTTTCATATAGATATATAAATTTTGTATTGAAAAATATATTTTCATATAAAATACTTAAGAAAAGCATTGAGAATAAGAAAAATCATTTTTAAAATAAATTTTGTATTGAAAAATATATTTTCATATAAAATACTTAAGAAAAGCATTGAGAATAAGAAAAATCATTTTTAAAATAAATTTTGTATTGAAAAAATATTTTTCTTGTAGACACATTTCCTTAAATAGCCTTAAACATGATCTTAACCTAACAAAAATTACTAACATTTTTCAGGGACCGTAATCATTATAAGTTTTACTATAAAAATTATAAAATAATGATTGTTTTGTGATTTATATTCATATTCTCATAAGATTGATTAATTTTTGAGTTATACGTACAACTCAATCAATAATCATTATTTTTGAGCAAAAAATAAAACTCATGAAGTAATGATTATTTTTTGAGTTTTATATTTTTGCTCAAAATAAAACTCAAGTTGATTTTTCGACCTTTTCTTTGGGAATAATCCCAAAAATGATATATATTCCTATTCAGTAAATCAAGACAAACCAAAACAACCCATTTTTAAATTAAAAAAATCCCTTAAAAATTTTGTTTTCTTAAAAACAATATATTTTTTTATTAATTTTGACATATATTTATATAAATATAAAAAATATCTATATATTAATGTATATGTATATACATTTTTTATACAGTTTTTTTTTTTTTTTGTATGTATATATTATTTTTATTTGAAATGCGGGAACCTTTTATTTATTTACTATTTAATTTTACAAAAGTAATTTTTGCAACGACTCTTTAGAGAGGTTGCACCTCAGATCTGATAAAATCAACCTGAGGGCAGAAAACGCCCTTTCGACGCTGACCTGAGTTGCGGGAACCGAATGTACAATTCTGGCCAGTTGATACAAATTGGGATATCGAAACTTTGTTTTTTCCCAATATTCCATTATATTCGAATTTAAGTCTATTGGCTTTGGGTTATAGTTATCAATTTCATAATAGGGTTTTTGCAAATATATGTCAAAATTAATAAAAAAATATATTGTTTTTTAAGAAAACAAAATTTTTAAGGGATTTTTTTTTAAATTTAAAAATGGGTTGTTTTGGTTTGTCTTGATTTACTGAATAGGAATATATATCATTTTGGGATTATTCCCAAAGAAAAGGTCGAAAAATCAACTTGAGTTTTATTTTTGAGCAAAAAATAAAACTCAAAGAATAATCATTACTTCATGAGTTTTATTTTTTTGCTCAAAATAATGATTATTGATTGAATTGTACGTATAACTCAAAATTAATCAATCTTATGTGAGTAAATCCATAAAAATTGAAAATTTTTAAATCATGCTGAAAATGCATAAATGAGCCTTAAAGATGAATATTGGTATATTTCTCGCTGTCCCAAAGATACTATAAGTGAATGATTTATTTATTCAAAAAAACAAATAATCATTATTTGCAGTCCCTGACATTTTTTCTAGTTTTCTAGTAAAGCGAAAAATAAAAAATAACTTGCAAATTTTGTAGGATTCCTTTATAACTCTTGTTACAAAAAGATAAGTACGCCCGATAATTGATCCTATTGCTTGCAGCATCATAAGCGCCATTTTGTCGGGCCCCAAGGCACTGCCAACTTGCTTGTTGTGCATGCTATGCTGCCCACTTGCCAAAACAAAATAAAGAAAAAAAAAAAAAAAAAAAACAGAGCCCACGAACGAACAGAATGAAAAACACACTACAACTTGCCCTTTGCCTTGCCTGCTGCTGTGCCTATGTGTTTGACCGACATTCGCTTTCTTACTCCATCCAGCACATTCATAATTGTCGCTACTCACACAGAGAGAGCGAGCGAGAGAGAGAGAAAGAGAGAACACATAACTCTCCGAACGCGCTCGACACAAAGTTGCCATAAAAACTGGATGTGAAACTCACCACACTGTGAGTGCTGTTAAGTGTTGAGTTCACTGCGACGAGGCCCACCAACATGGCGCGCTGTGCACGAGCGAGACAGCAAGTGGAACAGCAAGCAAATATGGGCAACTGCCAAAGAGTGCCAGTGAGAGTGAGAAGGAGATGCTGTGAGAGAGGCAGCGCAGCTTATTGAGTCGAGTTCACAATACGCAGCGTTCTCGCTTGCGCCTGCACCACCAAACTCAAACTCAAACCACCACCACCATCAGCAGCAGCAGCAGCAAAAACACCACCTTTGACAAAGTGGCAAAAAACTGCTGCCACAGCGACGGCAACGGCAACGGCGACTGTAGGTTTTTGTGCGGCAAGCGTGCTGCAGGTGCGTTTAGTCTCGTTTTGGCAGCCTCAGCGCGACAACGTTCACAGCGCACAGCGAAGGCTAAAGAAGAGCAACAAAGTCGAACTTCTTCTTATTTATTTTTGTTTTTTTGGGTATCAAAAAGTCGAAGTTCAAAAGTTGCAACAAAAAACCTGACAATACAACAACAGTGTATATTTTTTGTTCTATTGAATTTTGTGAAGTGTTTGCCACAGTGCAAAAAAAGAGAATACAAATAAGTGCAAAAACCAACAAAAGAGAATTTGTTTTTGTTTGCGGCCTTTGTTGGCAATGAAAGACTCAATGAGCATTTTAACTCAAACGCTGCCGACAAATACAGCGAACAGCGAGCCGTTGCCACATCATTTGCACCACTCGCATCACCATCATTCACATCCACATCATCATCTCTATCCGCTGCACCACCAACTCCAGCTCCAACAACAACAACAACAGCAGCAGCAGCAGCAGCAGCAGCCAGCGCCGCCGCCGCCGGTTAACATGTCCACCATGTCCAGTTCGGCGAATCTGAAGCCAAATCGTTCACGTTTCATGATCAATGACATTTTAGCGGGCAGTGCGGCAGCTGCAAGTGCTGCGGCATTCTACAAGCAGCAGCAACAACAGCACAACAATAACAATAACAACATTAATAACAACAACATCAGCAGTAGTAATAATAACAATAACAACAGCAGTGAACATTTGGAAACGGAATCGGAGCCGGCAACGCCGCCTGGTTCAGTGTTGGGACTTGCACCACCGCCGCCACCACATCAGTTGCCGCATCAGCCGCATCCACATGCGCTCCATGCCCATCAGCATCAGCATCCACATCCACATCCGCATCCACACGCGCATTCACACCAGCATCCGCATTCACTTCCGCATGCCAAACTGACCCACTTTGGACCCACCACGCAGCTGGCCACCAATGGCCTCAGTGTGGCCCACTATGCGGCGGCCATGCAACAACATTATGCTGCAGCCGCCGCAGCGGCAGCAGCGCGAAACAATGCGGCAGCAGCAGCCGCAGCCGCCGCCGCAGCTGCAGCAGCATCTGGAGCCGGTGAAGTTGCGCCACCGTCGGCGGAACTGGACGATAGCAGCGATTATCACGAGGAGAACGAGGATTGTGACAGCGATGAGGCTGGCAGCGGGGGTGGTGGCGCTGGTGGTGGAGGCGTACACATGGATGATCACAGCGTTTGTAGTAATGGTGAGGTGAGCTTCTGTATTATTTTGGGGGGGGAGGAATGGGGTGGGGCTAGGAGAGGAGAGGAGAGGGGGGCAGGAGAGATAAACAGGTGTAGAGTTTTGAGAATGGATAAGAGTGTGGTGGATTATAGAAGAAATGTCTGAAGAAGGATCCAATCTTCATCTTAGAACTCAAATTTGATACTTTAATGAATTGAAAAACGATAAAAATCTTAAACGTCATAAAACTTTGATCATTAATTACAAATTGCATATCTTTAATCAATAATAATTGAACGAATTATTGAGTTATAATAAATAACTTTAATTGCATATCAGTTAAACTGGATCAAATATTGAATGTAATTAAAAAAATCGTAGTATATTCAAATATTTTATAGATATTTTGTAATTAATGCAAAATAATCGAAACGTTCGTTCAGTCAATGAATAAAGACCGAGAATTTTAGAAAAATGTTCGAAAGTGCAAAGCAAAAAGCTATGAAGCTTTTTTTTGATTATGCATTTACATATATTTATATTCATAATGGAACGAACTCAAACAGCGTAAAATTAATGATTTGAACATATGTACATGCATTCATTTAATTTAATTTAATATAGTTAGCTTGTCGAAAGTTGTTAGCATTTTCAAATTGATAATTTAGTTTCCAAAGTATTTGGCCTAATAGAACTTTAGTTATTGTCAATGGCATTTGTTTTGATCTGTTAACCAATTGGAATTTAAATGCCCTCCTTCTCTCTCTCTCTCTCTCTCTCTCTCTCTCTTTCACTCTGTTTATCTAGCTGTCCATCTGTCAGTCAGTCTGTTTGAGTGAATGTCATGCCCAAGTTCGTTGCCAGAGTCTTTTGTTTGTGTGGGCGAAGCCGCTTTGCAAAACAAACTGTAAAAATTGCCATGAACATGCCATACATATTCTACTCGTTGTTGAGTGCGAAGAAGGGCTGATGGGTGGAAGGGGGGTTGGAGGGGGGATAATGCTGAAAAATTGCATTTTCACGCTTTGTTTGTTTTTGTGTTGCCTCCCCGCTGCCCCTGCCACTGCCCCTGCTGCTGCTAATGCATTCTCCATTTCCTAAATGTGCATTTGTCTGCCAGCAAAATTGTTTAAACAGTAAGCAACAATAGCAACAACAACAACAACTGCAAATGATAATGGCAGAGCTTTTTGGGGGCGTGTCCGTGCTTGTTGTACATTCTCTCTATTATGGTGGGTGGCTTGGGTGGTGGGGTGAAGAAACAGCGCACAGAAATAGTTTATTTCATTCTATATTTTGTGTTGCTTTGTAGCTAGATCTAATTATATATAGTTAGAAAAGCAAAACGTTGTCTTTGCTTAAGCTCTCTCTCGCATTCTCTCTCTCTCTCTTTAAGTGTTTGTATCTCACTCATTAAATTGTGGCAAAATGTTTGCAGCTAAATGCATTTATGGTTCAAACAACTTAAATGCAATGTTGTGCGCTGCGTGTGTGTGTGTGTGTGTGTGTGTGTTAGTTGTTGTTTGCCCAGAGATGAATCTGCTGTTCTCGTCAACCATTTATTACAGCAATTTCCTGTGTGCAATTGCAATTTTATAAACGGTAGTCGCGTCTTGTTTGGCCCCAAAGGCTATGAACGGCCAGCCAACTCTGATGAATCGAATGAGAAAGCTATAGAGCGTTAGAAAGAGATGGCAAGATTGCGATTTGCCTGCAAGCAGCAAAGGCATCTGCCTGTTTTCTTCTTTTTTTTGGTTTATAATTTGAGTTGACTGCAACATTGTTGAATTAACAAAAAAAAAAGAATTTCAAGCTTGTTTTGTTGTGCAAGAGAGAGAGAGAGAGGCCTTAAGGCAACAGAGTTAACAATTTTCTAGTTACCCAAAAGGCAAGCAGTAATTCGTTTTGGTAAGCCGTTGGTTTTGTTGTTGTTTTGTTTTCCACATTTATCAGAACTTTTTAAATGTGCACTTGGCAAATTCTCGCTTTAAACTAATTTAACTCGTGAGTGAGCTCGTTTCGTTACGTTTTGACCATGGACTTGGACTTGGACTTGGCCAAGTGAACCGCTTATCGACTAACCACAATCAGATAAATTTGCATAAATTTTATGTACTAAATGGCAAGAAAAGAGCAAAAAGGGGGGGCAACAACAGCAAGCAACAAAGCGTAAGAATGGGGTGGAAATGGCTAATGCGAAAAGGCCAGCAGGTATGCTTGCAGGAGACTTGGCCAAGTTTAGACATTTTGCTACACATTTTTATTACACTTAAGCACACACACACAGCGGCATCGAGACATGAGAGCGGAAATGTGCATAAACTGTTAACGGTTTAACTCTTAACTATTTAAAACTGACTTCGTCGTCGCTTCGTCGTTTTAGCCATGCAAATTGCAAATAGTTAACAAACGCAGTTGCAGTTAGTAAGCCAGTTATAGCATTAAGACCTTACCTCACATTCTACATACATACCTCTAACTCAACACTTCATTTCCTCGATTCTTCTCCAGGTGGCAAGGACGATGATGGCAACAGCATCAAGAGCGGCTCCACCAATGACATGAGCGGCTTGAGCAAGAAGCAGCGCAAGGCGCGTACTGCATTCACCGATCATCAACTGCAAACGCTGGAGAAGTCCTTCGAACGCCAGAAGTATCTCAGTGTCCAGGAGCGACAGGAGTTGGCGCACAAATTGGAGCTCAGCGATTGTCAAGTGAAAACCTGGTATCAAAATCGAAGGTGAGTTGAATTTAGAACTTAATACTTGCAGTTAGAGGTGTTTGTAAAGGTTGATGAAGTAAATGTTGGAAAGTAAATAGGGAAAAATTAAAAAGAAGAATTAGATTTGTATCTTTTAATATTGTGTACAACTTCAAATAGTGAACTTTTCTGGTGATTCTAGACAAATAAAAGATTAGATTAAGCTGCAAAACCAAAGTGAAAACTACAAACAAAAGAAACAAAAGAAATTAAAGGGAAAACTTGTTATAAAGAATAGGTTTTCGATGCTAAAAAAAACTATATTTATATAAGTAAAAATGTTCGAAAGAGTATAGACTAGAAACTGAAGTTGGTTATTATAATAAGGAAAAGTTTTGTTCGATATTTATTTTATTCTAGAATTATGCATAGAATTAGAGTTGCATCACTTAAAAAGAACCCTTTAAATGAATATATATTTTTGACATATGGATTTTTCGGCTTGTGATTTTCAATGATATTTATGATAGTACAATAAGTTTTATATAGAAATCCTAACAGTATAATTTTCAATGTTAAGTCTTAAGATAGTTATTTATGTTTTAAGAAATTCTTTAGTAAAAAGTTTACATACAATTTATTGATTTCCCACAATTGTTGTGACATTTTTAACTCAACTCCTTGCCTCTTCTTCTCCTTTATATTTGTGCAGAACCAAGTGGAAGCGTCAAACGGCCGTTGGCTTGGAGCTGCTGGCCGAGGCGGGCAACTTTGCAGCCTTCCAGCGTTTGTACGGCGGATCGCCGTATCTGGGAGCCTGGCCATATGCGGCTGCTGCCGGCGCTGGCGCTGCTGCAGCGGCGGCACATGGCGGACCGCCACATTCCAGCATTGACATCTACTATCGCCAGGCGGCGGCAGCAGCTGCCATGCAAAAACCCTTGCCCTACAATCTGTATGCCGGCGTGCCGAGTGTGAGTGTGGGTCCATTGGGCGCTGCAGCTGCACCCTTCTCCCATCTGTCCGCTTCGAGTTCGCTTTCGTCGCTGAGCAGCTACTATCAGAGTGCAGCTGCGGCGGCAGCAGCCGCCAATGGCGGTGGTGCCGCTGGTGGTGGTGCAGTGGGTCCAGCAGCGGCAACGGCGCCGAATGCTGGCATTGGCTTAATACACAAGCCGTTGCCGCTGGCAAGTGGTTCACCGAGTCGTCCGTCGGCATCGAGTCCTGGGCATCCGCCATCGACGCCAAGTCCCACATTGAATCCGGGCAGTCCGCCTGGCCGATCCGTGGACAGCTCACAGGCGCAATCCGATGATGAGGATCAGCTGCAGGTGTAAAAGCAAAAAAAAAAACAAAAATTAAGCCATTTTTTTCAAGCATTTGTTTTCAAAACACAAAATGGCATATAAACTGTATGTGTGTGTGTGTGTGGGGGGTAGGGGGGTTCAATGTATATACATGAGTGTCTGTGTGTGTGTGAGCGTTTGTTTATTTATTTATTTGTTTGCTTTAAGTAATTTATTCAAGAATGAAAATCGATAACATACTTTTTTTTTGAGGTTAACTTTAAGATTAAGAACGCATTAATGATAATATTTATTTAAATGTTGTAAAAATTTAGCAGCCAAAACAATTAAATCTAATTAATTAATAAATCAAACAAGAAACAACAACAGTGTGCATAGTTAAGCTAACCACAATATGTATTATCGCAAAAAAAAAAAAAAAAAACAAAATACGTTTTTTTTTTTATCGAAATTGCATTTTTTTAAATAATTTATTTGTTTTTTTTTCTTTGTGTAAATTAGAATAAACGTGCTCGTTGTATATGTAATTGTAAAACAAATTTTTTTGTCTAAATATAATAAATATAAAAAATATATATATAAAACAGAAAAAAAGGAAGAAAAAATAATTTAACGAATGAGCAGCCAATTAAATGATTGAATGACAGGCGGCAAGAGCTATGTGCAGGGTACAGGGTGTAAGTGGTAAGGGGTTAGTAAGTGGCAGCCAGGACGACTAAGGACTATGATAATGTTAATAATAACGATGATGATGATGATGTGCGGGCCAACCCCTAATGATAATAATTGCATGTAAAATGCATTTAACCGCAATTAGTGCATTTATTAGGCCAAAAAGCTGTTGCCAACAACTCGCATATTGAATAACACCAAACGGACTAGTTTCGTTGGCCAAAAACAAAAAACAACAGCGACTGCTACAGTTATGGCCATGTCCAGCACAGTCAGGCTTTTGGCCAGGCTGCATTGCGTGCAACGGGGCCAACATGCAACTGAACGCTGCAGGCCAGCTTGGACTCGGTTCTCGGTTCTGTGCCGGCCAGGCCAAGGCAAACCTTCAAGTTTAGCTAAGGACACCTGACCGACCGACCGACCAGCTGACCAAAAGCAACTTTGGCTTAGCGCACACAAACGAGCATATTCAATTGAGCATATGCCGTGGGACAATCTACAATTTCGAGCATAAATGACAAGAAACAATTAATGAATAAATAACAAGTTTGTATTGTAGGTAAACATTTGTAGTGTACATATAAATTCGTTATATACGACAAATTAAGTTCATCAAAATAATTCTCAAGGACAATTAGAGTTTTCGTTATATTTTAAAAGGCATTTTGTTGAAGAAAACGTTTACTTTAAGTGAGAAGTTGAGGTACAATCGAGAAAAATGTGTTGTAATAATATGATACGATCTCCAATATATAGTTTTTTGGTAGAAATTTTTTCAAAAAACCCAAAGTACTTGGCCTTTTTGAACAGAATGGGATTGCATACACTAAAATTCTTTCGGGAAGACAATGCCAAGGGAATGGTTGGAAAATATTGAAAGGCAAATAACTAAGCTTCATACCTATAATATAGAAAATAAAATGTTTATAAATTTTATCAACATATGAAATCGTCTAAAAAGTTTTACTTCATCCCACAAAGTATCAAGTAGCGCATTGAGCTGATCGGCATGGCCTAAAACGCATTGTTGCCATTCTCACCCTAAGCCAAACTTTTATGCTGCACGCTTCTTGGTAGCACAAGCAGAGAGAGAGAGAGAGAGGAGAGAGAGAGAGAGAGACTCGCGCGTTTCTGTGTTTTGCGCCTTTGTCGACAAATTGGCCGCAATGTTAATGTTGTTGGTTTAAAACAAAAGCGACGCTTGGTAGGACAATAAATGCAACGGCCAAGAACAGCAGCAGCAGCAGCAGCAGCAACAGCAGCGAGCAGCGAGCAATAATACACAATAACAACAATGCTACAATGCCCGCAGGGGGGAGTTGGGCAACCGTTCATTAAAGACAAATGACATAAAAACCTGCACCATGGATGCGACCTCTCTTTCCCTCTCACATCAATACTTCTCTCTCTTTCTCTGTCGCTCTCTGTCTCTCTGTCTCTGTTGGTGGGCACGCTCAATTAAACATGATCGTTGTCGGTAGCCAAATGTTGCTAATTACTGCAATAGTGCCAGCAATTGGCGAAAGTGCCGGCCCAAAGTGCTCGTAAGTGCAACCAGTGTTGGTCAACAATTCATTCGAACAAAAAACCAACACACAATTATATGTTTAAACTTCATCCGGTTGAGTATTTTGTTATCAATTTCTGCAACAACAAAAAAATCTATTATGCATTATTACGGTCAATTTTACAATATATATATTATGTTTATGTTTTTTTATGATTATTGCTTTATGTATAACATTATATTCTGCTTCTTTTGAGTTATGGTCATGGTTAGTTTACATTAGATTAGGCCGACTGACCCCTTAAAGGCGACCGCTTTCGGTGCTTTGAGCCCGTTGAATACAGAAGCTTGGGAGCTTAAGTAATGGTTGTATATTCAAGGTTTCGTTATTGAAGAAGGGTTGATACCATTTTTGTTACCATATTAGGAAATAAGTTACTTTGTATCATAAATGTATTTATAAAATCTTTTTTCATATATTTTGATATTGTTTTTGGACTTAACTTAATATTCAAATAGTAGTTTTGTTTACAATAACAATAAACTTTTTGCAGGCTCCTACTAAGTAGCTTAAGCAAAACAAAATTCATTCAACTGCATCTGGACAAATGTGAAGAAAACAGAGAAGTGTAATTGAGTAAATTTCATGCATAAATTAAAGGGGAATATATTTGGAGGGGGCAATGTGGATGGAGGAGCTTATCATCGTTGCTGTTTTCGATAACAGCACACACACACACACACACACACACACACACACACACACACACACACATGCCACTTTTGGTGTTCGTTTGATATGCAAACTTTTGGCATCTGATGGATAGATGTTCAGCTCGAAGCCCCCTTGGGGCAATGGCGACAGTGATTGGGGGATTTCGGCGGGCGCATTTATGAAATGAAGCTGAAATGTTCACATTGGCTGCTTACTGTGGTGTAACTTCAATTTGCATGGAAATCAGGAAAAACAACAACAACAACAACAACAGTGAACACTCGGCACCAATTCATGCCACCAATCTAAAAATGGATAATGAGAATTTAAGCACAGGATTGAGAATGTGTTCGTTAAAAGAGTTTAAAGCCCTGGTTAAATTTAATGAATGAACAGAGGCTAATAATCTATTCAATTGATTTTTGCACTCAAATCAAAAAAAAATAATTTATAATTCGCAACCTGTTCTGACCTCAAACAGAGTTCCAAGCTGTAATTTGGCGTTTATGCTTTGAGTGCTCCACATTTGCCGCAATCGGAAAGCATTTACCAACTAAATGCAGGGAATGCGAGTAACTTGCAAAATTTGTGGGTTGAACGAGCAAAAAACCGGAACAACGCCCACGATTCAGGATTCCTATCTTTGTTGCAACCATAAAGCAAAGAGAACCACCGAAAATTGCGAACGGAAGACAAAACTCCACACGTTCAAAAAAACGTGCAATTCAGTTCGAGCTGCATTTTACTATGCTCTACATTTAGTTAAATGAAATGTTAGCATTCAAAAAAATATGCAAAATATATTAAATAGTTTTTTTTTGCTTGTGGTGAAAAAATTAATGCTTAATTCGAATTTAATTTTGCTTGCCGTTTTTTTTGTTGTTTGTATTGCATTTCCGTTGACATTTGCCATATGGCACTTATCAACGAGTAGAATTCGTTGCTGGCAGGGTGGCTGGGTGGGTGGGTGAGTCAAGTGGGCGTGTCAAGTGGGCGGCATTATTAATGATAGTTTTGAATTTGTGTCGCTTACTGATGCATCTTGTAACAAATGAGCGCGAGAGAGAGAGAGAGAGCGGTAGAGGGGCAAACGATAATCGTTCACCCCGTATAATTTGTCACATTTTGCACGTACATATATGTATTTGTTTGTGTGTGTTTTATGTGCAATTGTAATAATGAACACATTTGGCAGCTAACGGAAATGGCGCCTAATTGCCGCCACGAAGCGCAAAAGTTTATAATAATTTGTTCATATTGTTTGTTATTTGATAATTGCACAAGTGTCTTTGGTTAATTATGCCAAGTTAAGCTATTTATCGATATTTATCGATAGTTTGCAGTTGTAAAGAGCGGCATATCAATCTAAACGAAGTCACAGAGCATTTAACAAAACTTTAACCAGTCGATAAACCTTTGCATGCCTCAAACCAGAAAGAAGCTAAAGCATATAAAAATTCCTTTATAGCCCTAATCAGCAAGGGTATTTAAGTTTCGTTTTGGAAGCAGTTTATGGCATAAACACACACACACACACATACGTATTTATAGTGAATGAAGCGCAGTAAAACGCCTAAAGGGCGGCACATGCAAAATTTTCATTTGTTTGTTTTTTTACAACGATTATATTCAATAATTGTGTGCATTTAGATAAGTTACAAGCCTCGGGGCTTGGGCGACAGCACACAGACAATGAATGCCTTGAATGTTGGCAACCCTGGCCATACACACTCCGGCCACACTGGCCACTTCAGGCGCCGTCCAAATGGACGCCAGTCACGCCATCGCACCCTCCCCAAACCAAAATCTAGACAAAATACACATAGAGCGGTAGAGAGAGAGAGAGAGATTCCTCGACGGTGTGTAGGTGTTGAAAGTAACTGCAGGCAGGTGCAGGTGCATCGTCATACAAGTCCCTTCTTGCTTCACTTCTCGGCTTCTCAGCTCTTGATACAAACAAAAAGGGGGTAAATTGAGCGTCGCAGCCGTTGTAGCCGTCGGCTCTGAAATGTGTCGGAAGTCTTTAGTAAAAGTTAAATAGAAAGCATATAAAAGATTTATATGCAATTCCCCCGTTATATTTATGCAAATTCTATACAAACTCTTCGCTCTTCTTGGCCCCTCTCTCTTTCTGTTTAGGCATTTTCGCTTAGTATCTGGCACAGGCCTTGTTATTTATTAATTTCTAGTTCAGCCCCTGTCATGGGAACCATTTCAATAAATGTGCTAAAAGTTAAATTCACACAATTTATAGCGCAAGTTTTTTGTTAAATGGGAAAAGATTTTATTGAATACATTTTCTTAAAAATAAAGATAAATAAAGCTTAAATCGATTTGATTTTTTTCTACATCTATTTTAACCAAAATTTTTTATTAATAAACCTGATTCTGATGTTGTTTTAGCTCCAGCCTAATTTGCTGTATTTAGTAACTAATTAAATACTCGTTTTAGCATTTTAGGCTATTAATTAATATAAATATTATATTTTACTTTAAGTAGATAATAACATGACATTTGAGTATTATTTTTAGCATTTATCATGATTTCCTTTTTTGTATTTTTTTATTTATTTTTTTTTTTGTAATCCGTTACAGCAAGTAGAATTCCCCGTTTGGCATTTAATCCACGCGCCTTGCTGTAGAAAATTAAAACATTTGTTGCCATTTTCTATCGCCATTGAAAGATCTCGTCAATTTGTACAGGAGCGGGAGATTAAAATGCGGCGAAAAAAACGTGCATCGTATTTAGAAAATAATAAAAATAAAACGCACGAACAAATTATGAAAGCAATCAACGGGCACAGAAGCAATTGGGAATTTTGAACTGGCTTTGGTTTCGGGGTTTTGGGTTCGGGGTTTATGTATTCTTATCAGCGATGTGAATTTGAGCGTCGCTTAAAAAGGACAACTCAACTCAACACGAATCAAGTCGATGGAATGGATGAATTTGTCACATTAGAAGCATTAACCAGGGGTCGGGCATATGTGAAGGAGCTGATAAGATCCGATGCCGACGATGATGACGATTACGATGTCCAAGGCCAATGCAGCAGAAAATCTGGACAAGGGTTGGGGCGGGTGATGATGGTTATAGTGATGATGGTGGTGGTGGTTGTTGTCCTGTTTTCTAATGCAATTTTCTGTTGTTGTTGTTGTTGTTGTTGCAGTGTAATTGCCAGGATATTAACAGAGGGGTTGTGTCGGGTTGTCGACGGCTTAAGCCGGGCATTATGAGCAAATTAAGTGTGAAGTGGCATTTGGGATTTATTTACACACACACACAGAAAGACTAATACAGACATGCAGGCATAAAGTCGACAAGGATGCCAAAGGATCGCAGCTCTTAAGCGCTTTACAGGCAACAACAACAACAACAACAACAGCAACAACAAACAAACAAAAGGCGTGCTCCGTTGACACTCGGCCAACAAAAGGTGTCACATGTCAGCAAGCGACTCCCAAAAAGCCATTTTTTTTCTTCCACTTCTTCCGCCTGCCTTTCCTTTTTGCCTCCTTTTTTTTTTGGTTACAACAAAAAGAAAAAACAAACTAACAAAACAAATGCGTTGCCTATTGGCCTTGTCAACGCTGTACATTTAACCCCAAGTATATATTTATTTTCGAGTTAGATTCAGCCGTCCAAGCATCTCTCACCCACACTCCGTCTCCCTCCGTCTCCCTCTCGCTCTTTGTTGCCGGCTTATCATTTACACTTAACGGCTCAGCGAGGGCGGCGGCACGTGCCTGGCAAATGCATCCAGCGATTCATTCAGTCTGGCGGCCAGTTGAGGCTGACGACGACTTTGACCCTGGGCCGTTGGGCCGTGGACGGGGCGAAATATAAAAGGGGAAACATTTGGAGTATTATTAACCGCAAAATGCTCATAAAGGATCAATTTGTGCGCACACGTGTCTAGGATAATGCCCAGCCAAGCCACTGTTTATGTGTTTTGCTTTGATTGGAATGGGTTGGCATGGCTCGGCGGCAGCGGCGGCGGCGGGGCGTGGCAGTGCATCATCATAGTCATCACTGCGACAAAGCGTGAAGTGCACATAAATCATGGCAACGTCTGCCAAATGGACACCAAATTTTTGATGATTGTGGGAGAAGAGAGGACTATTTGAGGTCTGCAGAATAGAGAGATTTTATCTCTAAGTCAATATTTTCATATACCAATGTTTTAATATCTCATTACTTTGTGCATTTAAAGGACAATACTTCTTCTTGCCTATAGTTCTAAGACATACATTAATGATTTCTATTTTCTCACTCTTCTCTAAGCTCTTACTTATCTTTCTCAACTTAACATTCTTAATTCCTCTCCTTATCAGTGATGTTTGAAACATTTCTTCTTCTGATTCATCGTTCTTTAGCCTTTGCGTTCTTCTTTTCGAACTGTTTCTTAACTGTTCCACTTCTTCAGCTGCCACTGCTGTTAAAATGCAATTAATTAGACCATGTTAAAGTTTCAGACCCAGTTCTGAACGTTCAGGCCAAGATCATCATTCAAGTGACCTCCCCTCGGCTAAGGCGTCGGTGGCGGGCGGCGCCCACTCACAGCCGGCATAGAACCCCCAAAGAAGTCGCCCACAGATTGTTGGTTGTGCAATTTAGTTGAAGTCGCGCCTCTTGGCCAAATTGAGTTTAAATTGGCAGTTGGCGCAGCGCATCATAAATCCAAGCGGCACCAAAAGTCCAAAGCTGCAAAGCTGCAAAGCTGAAAGCTACAGCATTTCCATTTCCATTTACGGAGTCGTTGTAGCGGAAGTATCGCTTGTCCGCAGTCAAAGACTGAAGCTGCCTCCTGATCCTGGCCGTGGGGCATCGTTGGCGGTCAGCGGCGGCGGTCGCAAATTATCAACAAATTAGACTTTTCGTCGAAGTCATCGTGGACTTCACTTCAGTTGAGTTAAAATTTGGATCTCAGAGTTGAAGCAGTCATCATTTCATTTCATATCATTTCATTTCATTTGTTTGCATGTCTCGTTGTCATTTCGTTGATTTTGGCGGCGTCTTAAACTCTCATCTCTCTTTCGCTCTCACTCTCTCGTGTGTGTGTGTGTGTGTTTTTATAGCTGCCGCCGCTGGTAAAGTGATTTCTTCAACGCTTTGTTAGCACAGAGGATTGATGCAGCTGTCATTAGGCGTTTTCGGCTTAAACGGATCCGCAGCCAAAGTTTGCTAAATGCGTTTTTAACGTGCTTTTAATTGTCAGTTTGTGCTTGTGGCTTTCCCACACACACACACATACACTCCGCCTCCGCTCTCCCTGTTAGAGATACCCTTGCTTGAGTTGAGCTGCTTGAGCGCAAATTAAATCAAATTAAAACTAATTAGCATAAATAAATTTACACAAAATCCAATCGCAATAAGCCTCGTTACAGGCTTTCACACTTTACGCTTCACTGAATGACGAACCCCCCCCCCCCCCCAACCGTCTGACCATGCTGCCAGTCAGTGACATTTACAAGCGACAACTGTCAAATTGGACAAGTTGCATTTGCAAATAAATAGACGAGGCATTCGTTCAAACGGAAACGGAACTGACGGCAAACACACACACACAGAGAGAGAACGGGAATCGTCTTTCATTAGATGGATAGAATGCGTAAAAGGGTGTTAACGGGCAGTCGGGGGGGTGTTTGAAGGTTGAAAGTGTTGTTTTTGCTGTGCTTCGACGCTTGCGCTTAAAGTTTTAGGCGCAATAAAATTAATTGGATTTGCCAACCAAATTGCTGCCTGGATTGGATGTTATGGCGATGCTTGATTGCTGGTGGTGCTGCTGCTGTACTGTGCGGCTAACCAACAGCTAATCCAACCGCAAAAGCACACTTAGAGAAAGCGATGTGCCTTAGAATATATACAAATTTAAAGCAATAAAGCTTAAAAACCTACAAAATTACTTATTTTTATGCTATTTTATTTTGAGGTAGTTTCGAAAAATGCTTGACTTTTTTTCTGAGTGCATTCGAAAGCAAGTGTTGATTAGACACTGACGTTGGCCTGTTGCAAAAATATATTAAAAGCGCTGCTCGCTGGCCAAACGCGTCGTATGCGGCGTATGCGCAATGTAAGCTCCAATGCATCCATCTACAACCCGCTCCACAATATGTCGCTGTGTGTTGAGTTATTTACTGCTTTATTTGCGGTCTTGTCAAAGCAATCAACACAGTCAACCAGTTCGTCAGTCCTGCAGTCCTTTAGTCCTTCAGTCCTTCAGTCCGGCCTGGCATGTCCTGGTGGTGGATTTTATTTACTTCATCATGCGAACCCCGACAGCCCAAAAACAAAAAAATGGCCCAACCTGAACTGGCCGTTTCTCTGGCTCTTGCTTTGGCTTTAGCTTTGGTTCTGTCCTGCTTGTTCGTATATATATATGTATGTATATCGGTCTGTTTGAATGCTCGTTGAGTTTATTTGCAGAATGATTTTTCAATAATTTATGTATGACGTTGTCGACAGCCACAGCTACATCTACAGCCACTTGATTTAATGTGCGGGGTGTTACTTTCAACACCCTCCAATCATAATAATAATAATAACAGCAGCAGCAGCTACAGCTACAGCTACAGCTGTAGTAGTCAATAGTGTTGTTGGTGTTGGTGTGACAATGCAATTATAAATGGTGACAAAATAATTTCCGCTGCGTGATTTTTATGACAGTTGTGCGGCGCATTCTGCTCGAATGCATTCCACATTCAAAAGGAACAAATTAAATAAGTATTAAGTAGTTTATCTGCAACCTCTGACAAACCAACCAACCAACCATTCCCTGTCCTTCACTCCACTCCACTCCAGTTGAATCCTAACTAAATCACATCCTTTGCTTCAGCACATTTCAAATGCCGATTTAATGAACATAATTGGATAAAAGAACAACGAAATGCGAACAACGCAGGCATGAAACAGAAAGAGAAACACGTAACACATAACATAACATTGCATAAAAATTAAATATGTATAATTTAAGTTCATCCTGATTTCCGGCCTCTTCTTCGGCCGAGTGCGGGTGTTGTTTCTCGAACTCCTAACTCATCATCTCTCGACGAACGGCGCCGTCAAATGAAATCATAATTTAAAAGGGTGTCCGTGTGTGTATGTGTAGCTCCCTTCCCTCCCTTCCCCCCTTGTGCCAATCGTCTTGAGACCATCATCGCGAATTTATAAAAGCTTGTCATTTTGTGCACGCAATCGCATTGCGTTATAATTGGAAATTGGAAATGGCTGAGAACAAAAGTAAAAGAATAAAATAGCGGCAGACTCGAAACCTTTTGCAAAATTCAATCGATCTGAACTTGATTCGATGCAGTCTAAGTTCGCTTAACCATATACATTTATCCGAGCCATTTAATATTCGTTGTGTAATTTACTAGAGGTTCAAGCGCAGTTCAAACTTAATACTTAAACGTCATAGTTCCCGTAAATACGAACAAAATTTCTAATTGAACTTTAATAAATAACCGAGCAAATTGTGTAGCAGCGCCTCTAATGTCTGTCAAGTTGCAGCCCATCCACATAACTTATTTATAACGTTAACTATTTAACTTCTTATATTACTATTTGTGCTTGTAACAACGAGAAGGTTACAATAGTCTTTTTTTTTCTTGTTTGGCACGCAGGCTATTGAGAGATAAACAATCCAAATGTCTTACGTTATATTTTCTATACCTTGATTCCCTAAAATGTATCCTAAGAGACACAGAAAATATCGAATATTAAAGTTTTCTAAACACACAGAATTTGAATTTCTGACACAACATTTTTTTAAATAAATATTTTAAATAAATAAAGATAAGGTAAAAATTACTCAGATACCAGTATGAAAATCTGTGTAAATGGTTGTAAGATATGGGGAGTTTCGGAAGAATAATGACGGCTGATGATATAGTACCTTCTAAGGAAGATAAAGGTTATTAGATTGTAATTGGGGTAAGGGTATGACTCGTAATTTTTTAGTATCTGTTAATTGTATTAAAGCGTTCGGGGTAAAATTCAAATATACATATTTAGTTATGAGCAGCGCATTATCTGACAACTGAATTAACATAGGGTTTTTATACTAAGTACACCTGAAATAGGGTGTCAAATTGAAAGGCGGCCTTCGTCCTTTCGTCCATTCGACTGCTCGTCAGTTAGTCAGTTGTTACCACATCCTTTGTGCCTGCCACCCAATTGTCAGAGTTTGGGGGCAAGGGTCAGCAGCATTGTCATAATCAAAGTGAAGCCCGCTCCCATTGCCACAACCCCATGCCTCCAAGAAATGCTGACAGCTGTTGGGATTTTTATATATTTTATGTGTTCTCTTTTCAATTTGAATGAAAAAATATACGGTACATAAATATATATGGAGAAAAAAAATGGAAAGAAACCTGCAAACACTTGCACCTGACCACAAAAGAAATAAAGTCCGGCAAATGGCATTGTTGATGCAGCCGTTACAACTTTATTACAACGCCTTCCAAACCCCCGCCCCCTCCTCCTACTCTGGCACATGTAAAGCGTTAAATCCACCCCATAAGCCAACACACACACCGCCACCTACACCCACTTACAACGCCCCAACCACATCCGCACTTGACGATGGTCGTCCGTCTGTCTGATGGGGGGTGGGGGGGTCAATCCGTTGTTGTTGGCTCTAAGTGAGTTGGCTTTTTATTGGCAGCACACGGACAGGACACATGACACAGGACAGAACAGGACAACCCCCTTAGAGTGTTGGCCATAGAGCCGAGAAGGATTTTAATTTACCCTAATGCGTCTATAATTCGAGCCATTAGTGCAATCACATTAGAAACGCTCGACAACCCTTTTGCCAATACCAATGGCATTGACCAAACCAAAACCCAACAACCAACCAGGCTGAAAGCAATTTGAACATATGTACCTAATACACTGTGAATACTCTACCCCAGTAAATAGACTTTAATAAGAGCAGGCGGTAATCGAGTTAGAAGCTTATTAAGATACCATAAAGAATATTTATTGTTTAGATATTAGTTATTTTCTACATTATTACATAAAGATGCAGCAAATAAACTAAATTTCGTATCAACACCTTCACAAACTATTCGATAATTCTATTATACCCTATGACACAACGCTACACTCTTTTTCTATTCATAAAATGTTAAAGTTATCGTTTTTTTGTTCCTGTTCCTGTTCACCTGCGTGCCTGAACTAGTTGGTATAAAAATATTATTTCATATGCTGACACTCGCACGTAATTAGGACCCAACAACGCTGAGGACAACGTTGTGAACGAGATAGGGAAATTGGAGGTGGTGGACTCGACTTTGACTTGGGTATACGCTTGATTGGTTGACTTTTGAAACGGGACAAAGCGGAACGTTGAAGACAAAACGCTCGTCAATAAGTCGGCGGCTAATTAAAAATCAATCGTTGGCCCCGCCATTTAATTGGGTATCGACATGGTTTTTTTTTTTTTTTTGTTGGCCACTATTAATGGCCATAATGGCGAGCTAAGCCTGGCACGTGTCCTGCGCAAATATTGTCGCACACTTTTGGGCGACGCACGACAAAAAAAAAAAAAAACAAAAATAAAGAGAAAATAAAACGAAAGCAAATCGTTTGATTTTTTATGCGTTTATGTTTCATATTTATTTATGGCTTGTCCAACAAATTACGCGCTTCAGTTGCACAAAAAGGCGGCCAACACGTGCCTCCACGCCTCTTCGCCCCGCTCCCGCTCCCATTGCGATTCACAGGGATTGACATTTTCAAAACTGAATGAATCTGCAGTGAGCGGAAAATGGATTTCTAATATTTGCCTTAAAAACATATTACATCAAGTAAATATATAAAAAAAAAATATATGTATATATATTCATTCCGTATATCTATGAAAAAATATGAAAAAAAAAATGTTACTCTAACTTTGAGCTTAAAATATGCTAGCTGCGGACTCTGGACGAGTGGGTGGTGGAGTGGTTGGTGGTTGGGTGGCATGTGGCCTCAACTTTTTCCCGCAGGACGTCCGGGCTTAAAAGTTGAGAAAAATGAAACTTTTATGAGTTGAGTTTCTTCATCTTTGTCGTCCTGCCGCCATCAGGCAGCATCCAATACCAGCTGCTGCGGGCAATTTTCTTTTCGATTAAACGCTTGAATAGCGCCCCGAAGAAAATGGCGCGCATAAATGGCCGGCCATCCAACCCACCAGCCACAGTTGCCAGCTTCCAGCTCTCAGTTCCATCAGCTCTCCTCCTATCCCTATGCCTGCTTGCGTCGCTTAGGCGCTCCGACCGATTCCAAGCCGCTGGCAAACTCGGACATGTTAAGGGTACGCGCTTTGTTGAGGCTTTTCAGGAAGCTGGACTTGACGGGACCACTGCCACCACCGATCTTTCTACGATCTGCACCACCTGCTCCTGCTGCTGCTCCTTGCTGCCTTTGGCGCTTATCGTCGTTAACCGTTGTCGTGAAGAGACGACGCTTGGCGCGCTTTGCCTGCTTCACCTTCTCGGGATCACTGCAAGTGAAGAACATAGATTGTAACTAGAAGCGCATTAAGAGTCGCTAATGCTTACCGTTCTGTATAGGTTAGGCGATTGGTGGGTGGCTCGGCTTTGGGTGCCGCATGCTGGCCGGCAAATTTGCTGGGCGCCTCTTTGAGGCCAAAGCTTTTGGCAAAGTGGCCCATGTGTGCGACGCGCACATTAAAGATGGGCTTCAGTTCCTTGGGAAATGTCGAATAGAACTTCATCCACGAGACAAAGGCTGTAAGCAAAGAGAGAGAAAGAGAGAGAGTCATGTTAATGCTTTCAGAATTAATTGATGTGTTGGCTTAAGTGCCTGCCTGTCTCTGTGTATGTGTGTATTTGTATGTGTGTTTGTGGCATTCATTACAAAATAAATTTGTTAAAATGACAAATGAGCAATGTCAGCAAAGGATTTCTTCTACTATACGCAACCACCCAACGCAAATTCATTCATTCGTTCTTTTCGTTGTTGTCTCTATTGTATATTGTGTGTGTGTGTGTGTGTTGTGGGCATGTCCTTGCTAATTACGCAGCACTTATGCCAGGCAATGCCAAATTATACAACAATGATATCAAATTACCACAACGTGCGCTATGCCAAAGCCGCAATTGTCCTTCGAGTGTGATAAGCATCACACACAGCACACACACACACACAGTCGTACAGAGTGAAAGGCAAGCGAGATATGTAAATGTGATGTGATGTGAAATTGTGAAATGAAAAATGCTATGAAAACTGAACAAAACACACACACACAACAGCCCAACAGACAGCTGTTGAGAAATGCAAATGGATATTTGAAGTTACTTTGCGAGAGGCAACAACAAGCTGCAATACAAGGAGCTAGACAAAGTTTTCAGTGCTCAAGTCATATGGGAGCAATCCAAATGGCAGGCGAACCAAAACGAAACAATTACCCAACCACAATTTGTACAGATCCCAATCGACAAATAATGTGAAACAACAATTAGCCAAAGCGATATGCATGTAGAATATACAATTTGATACTTTCCCAAAAAGGATATACTAACAAGTTCAAAGAACTTTTGATAGAAAAACTTAACAGTGAATTGGCAGCTGGTGAAGGGCAATAAGTGAAAGCCTTTATCTTATGTGTTTAATTTACAATTTGATTCTATCATTGTTTATGGAACTTTTATGAATAACGACAATACGCGAATCTACAAAATTGGATGTTGAATTTTTGGGAGATCAAAGAATATATCGATACCAAGACAGGGGTTTTATAAGCCAAATCACAGCATTCTGGAACAAGTTTGATGTGTAGAAAACATCGTTATATGAAAGTTTGGCTAGATATATATACATTTATGTATGATAAAGCCAATCCATTTAATACTTAAAACCTATTAAAACTCTACATATTTGTTGATCTAGTGCATGATCTAAACACAAATCTGGGATCCTGAATCGCATAAAGCATTAAGGGTTTATTTGAAAGTCACAAAGAGAGAGAGAGAGAGAGAGAGAGAGAGAAAACGATTAACGAGCATAATAAAGTCAAAGATGCTGGGTCTGCCCCGGCAATTAAGTGGCAGCAGTCAACATTTCGTTCCACGTTCCAGCCAACATTTACATTCGTTCATCCATCTATCGTTTCATCCGTCCGTACGTTCGTTTCTTGCTCTTCCGTCCCTAAGTTCTCTCTGCGCGAGGCTGTTTCTGTTCCCTTTGTGAGCTTGTGGCCTGTGGGCGAGTCGCGTTGTCTCAAAGTCAAGCCCTTGTCTTTGGGGCTGCTTAATTGCCGCAAATGCGATTACAGTCAAGTGGCAGACATTAAACAAACAAAAAGTATGACGAGCCCGGATGTTTGTAGACGTCTGCAAGCCGGAAGTTGCGAATAAAATAAATGTCATTCGAGTCGACTCCGAATCCGAGTCCGCATCCAACAACGGGGTGGCAACTTAGAGCGAAAGAGAAAGAGTGTGCGAAGCCAGTTACACCCACAAAAGCCACAAAACCGCACAAAATGGCTTTTCATGCCACATTCTCATCCATTCCCCTTCCACCCCTCTCCCCCCCACATGCACATTACCATTCCCAAAAATCTATTCATTCTCAGCCCGCTTTCCATTGTTTAACTTGAGCTGTGGGTGGATGTGGGCGGAGAGCAGGGTGGGGTGGGGGCATGTCGACGGCTCAGCGGCAAATGCGAACGGATATATTTTATAAAGCGCGCGTGTCCATGCGGTTTCTTTGCCTCATCCACTCCAGCTCCTGCTCCTGCTCCTTCTCGGTCTTCATTCTTCATGTGTAGGCGTGGCAAATTGTTGTGATTGTTTTTCCTTCAACCCCTTCCCCTCTCTCTCACTCTCTCTCGCTGCCTTTTGGGTTTCGGATTTTCGGGCTCAGTTTTCGGCTTAAGGGTTTTTGCGGCCTGCGGTTTTTCGCTTATTGTCCACTCTCTGGCCAGTAAGTAGTTAATCATGTGGTAAGGCCAACACACATAAATATATGGTGGTATGCACAAAAACGAAGGGGCGGAAATACTTTGGAAGAGTCAAGAGCGGATAGAAGGGAAACGAAAGCTTAGTACTGCCCTAGTGCGATTAATCAGACATATGGTCTGGGGATAAATTAATATAAATTACTAAAGTTAAGCTCATTAAATGTAGCATACAAGTATTACATACGATCTGTTTTCTTTAAGGAGTTTGTGCATAAAAGTATATGCTTATTCTACAGGAGATCAATGTATAACAGGTTCTGTATTCTGTTCCACTTGCAAGTCGGATTTTGTTTCTAAAAATTTTACATGAAAATCGGGTAAAAATTAAGTTTATAGATTTAAATGCAGTATTAATTGAGAGCGTAAAACAAAACTTTTGATGTATTGCGTTTGAAAATCGGCTAAAATTTCAGGAAGTTATAGCAATCGGAAGTTCGGTTCCACTCCCAAGTCGACTTTTGTCCTTCAAACTAGTTTTTGTCTTTATCTTACTTATGCTTAAAGATTCACTCTTGGGCTTATAGCTTGGAGATTCAATGACAATCAATCATTTGTTCATATAAGAAAGCTTTTTCAAGATGAATAGTTTTATGAAAGTTTAAACAAAGGTTGTTCCACAATATTCAGCTAGAAACTCTCACGTTGTTACACATCAATAATATCTTGTAGATTTATTATATTACAATCGATATACATATGTATGTACATAAGTATCATCATCATACTTCAATTTCCACTTAGATCTTCAACATGGCCAAACACAACTAATAATTTTGCTTCGAGTGCAGCTTTACTTTGTGTGCTCAACTAGAACGACTTGAGAAAGTGAATTTCAACTTGAAAATTGTTTCAATTACTCACGCATGCAGCTTTTTTCTCTACTGCTACTGCTACTCGGCGTTGGAGTCTGTTTTGTGTTGTATCCTGGCGCCCACTAAGGATATATATATTTATATACTATATATATGTATGTATGTATAGAGTATGTGCTCAACTCAATTCAACTCTGTTTATCTTTCGTTGTCATTCTTTATGTTTGTTTCCTCTTTATTTTTAGTTTTTTGTTTTCGTGTTGTGCCTTTAAATGCTTTTATCTGCTGCTTTGTACAGTTTTGTTCAAGCGTAATACTTTTTAATGGCTTTTTGATTGGATGCAGCACAGTAACTGCAGGTCTCTGTGGCCTTCCCCTCGCCTCTCCTCTAGCCTGGTTTATGCCAACATTTGTTCATTCCTTTGGGTGTGCTCCCTCTCTCTTTCTCTCTCAGTTAAGTTTTTGCCAAGCGGCTTCCTGTCTTCTTGATGCTTGACTCGACGCTTAAGTGCAATTTGAGTTTTGCCATTTTTGGTTGTTCGGGCAACTTCTTCTTCTTGCTGTTGTTTTGTTTCCCCCTTTTGCAATCATCTTTTACTTCTCATCATTGTTTTGGGCTTGTTTTGTTCTGTTTCCCATTGTTGTTATGTTGGCCATTTTGAATATTTCGCACAATTTCCGTTTCCTGTTTTTTTTTTTCAACCAAGTTTAAGATGAACTTATATCTATTTCTTTCGACTTATGATTCATTTGGATTGTAATTCTTTTGTTTTAAGTATGTTTCAATCAAAGCTATCTCCCTTGTCACCCTCTCCCGCCCCTCCCCCCACACACACTTACAACCTCTTAGCAACCCTCTATGGCATACCTTAACCCTTTTTTTTCTCCCCCCTAATGTGAGGGAGAAGGCGTTGCGGCAACCTTAGTAACATCTAATTAACTCTATATTTTTTTCACCGCCGCGCCGCTCTGCAATTACAATTTCAACAGGACATTAACGAGAAAGCCACAGAGAGGAATAAAAAAAAAGGCGATATTGAGAATGAATTAAACCGCAAGCAATGATACCCTTTCCCAATCAATGGCGCACAGTGGCTTACGAATGGCAAGGGTATGCAGGACGCAGGATAACGGTAGCTGGTCACTTCGCACACACATACACGCACACAGCAAAGAGGTGGGCGGGTTGAAAGGGGCCGAGCCGGCGGCTATTCGACACGCAATCGAAATTAACTTCAAATATGAAATAATTCTCCTTTTTTTTTTGTGTTTTTTAACGCCAGCAAGTGGTCGGTGAGTGGGTGGTGTATGGGGGGCGGGGGCGTGGCGCGAACGTCCAACTTATAATTGGAAAAACAGATACAGCAAATGTCTCTGTGTAGTATGTGTGTGTATCCTTCATGTTTTTCCTCATTTTCCCAGTTTTTTTTTCCACCCGAACATAACAGAACAGCGAAAATTGTGTTGTAAAAAAAGTCATAATTACAAAGTTAATATCCTTTGGTGAAAGGATTAAATTGCTAGTTACGTTACGATTGGGTTAAGGTGTGACTACAGACGGGACATGGACATTATTGTCATGGGAACCAACTCACCCTTGCGCGACTTGTCGTGCAGTTCACGATCGTCCTCCAGCAATGACTGGAACTTGTGCTGCAAATTCGATGCTGCCTCCTGTACGGTGCGTGCCTCTGAATCGCGCGGCAACAGCGCCTCCAAATAGCTATGCATATCGCCTTGCTGTATGCGTATGCGTTTATTTTCCAGATGACGCACATACTGCGCCTCGCTCGGCGCCAGAAACAGTACAGCGCGTCCTCGACGTCCTGCACGTGCCGTTCGACCCACGCGATGCACAAAGTCCGCTGTGGTTTGGGGCGGTGTGTACTGCACCACCAGCTTAATGTCCGGCACATCGATGCCACGGCCAACGACATCTGTGGCAAGTAGCACACAGCTAGGACACTCGCGGAATCCACGAAATACACCCTGACGTTCCGTTTGTGTCATGGAACCATTGAGTCTGTTGAAGGCAAAAGATTAAAGTTTAATTTAATTTAATACGGACCAACTTAAATATGATAAAATGATAAAATAAACACGATCCAAAGAATTGGAAATCTACTTTTGGAATGTACTCAAAATGGTTCAATGGCTTATAAATTTAAGATTGCCTTATTTCATTTAAAAACATTTTAAAGAACGATACAAAATTCTCTCTTTTCAGTGTCTTAGTTACATGTTTGATGAAATATTAAAGGTATGAACGACATGGAATAACATTAACAGGTTAATAGCACGAAAGTTACATTGAAAGAAGCACATACAGGCTTATCAATCTAAGCCAATACTCTTATTTCCTATGGTCTTACGGTTTTCAATACCAAGAGTAAAAACAAAGAGTAAAATATATAAAAATATCTTTAGCTTTGCTTACTTGAAAAAGCGCAATCCTTGCAGCAAAGGCGTATCGCCTTGGTCCTCATCCGATGATTTATCCTCCTCCTGTTTTTCATCATCCTCGTCAAGAACGCGACGTGTGAGCGCCTCATTGAGCATGTCATGATGGAAGTTCACCATCTCTGTGGTGCTCATGAACACAATAGCCTTGAATTCTTTGGGACTGGCAGCCATCTCCTTGGCGAGCAGTGCCGCAATGGTCACCAGACGCAGTTTGGCCGGCACAACGACATAGCTAAGCTGCAGATTCTCTGGAATGCTGAGCACACCGGTGACATCTTCCAGGTACTCGCCAAGGCCGTCGTCCTGCTGCGCCTCAATGATGTCCTTGTGATAGCCATTGGTGCCCTTTGAGTGCTGCATCCGCTGCCTCATCGCTGTTGTCGATATAGAGTGGATCCTTAAGTGTGAGCCCGGCAAGCTGTTGAACCTGGGAAGTCAATGTGGCGCTAAGCAATAGACGTTGCATAGCTACAGAGTGGCTGCTTCTGCTCCTGATCCATCTGTTGCTCCAGTTCCTCGGCACGATGCTTGTCAATGGCCTCCACCAGCTGTTTGACATCACGCTCATAGCCCAGTTCAAGCAGACGATCTGCCTCGTCCAGCACTAGGAACTGCAGTTTGGACAGCTTAAAGTTGGCCGTATGCAATAGATGATCCACGAGGCGACCAGGTGTGCCTAGGAGCACATTGATGCCCTTGCGCAAGCGTGCCTTCTCGCTCTTGCGACTTTCGCCGCCCAGCAACGAACCCGGCACAATCCATGTATATGGCTTGACTAGCTTCTGGAACAGTTCGTACGTTTGTATGGCCAATTCGCGTGTCGGCACAATGACAAGAGCCAGGACGCCATCGGTGCGTTTGATGCGTGGCACTTGGGACTGCAGACGTTCCACCATTGGCAGCGCATAGGCCAAAGTCTTGCCGGAGCCAGTTTGTGAGCGTACAAGCACATCCCTGCCAGCCAGCACTTGTGGTATGGTCTTCTGTTGCACTGTCGTCAGCTGGCTTATGCTCAGCAGATCCAATAGATTCTTAACGGCATGTGCATGCAGGCCCAGACTCTCCACCTTGCTACCAGCGAATATTGTCTCTGTGACTGGCTTAATAGTGCGTTGTCCAAGTTGCTTTAGTGCCGCCACATCGCTCTGATCGAACAGTCCAATCTTCTTGGTGCGAAATTTGTTTACAGCTGGAGCCGGTTTCTTTGGCCTTTCAGCTGGCATCTTCTCTTCAGCAGCAGGAGTAGCAGTTTCATCTGCTGTTGTAACTTTTGTTTGTTCCTCCTGTTTACGACGACGCTCTTCGTCCATTTGCGCCTTGAACAGATCACCGGCACGAGGCTGCTGGTTGGGGTTGTGTCGCTGTCCCTTTCCATGTACCTTGAGTGCTTCCTTTAGCTGCTCTTTGCTAATAACGTTTGGTGTTTTTTTGGACTTGCGAGCATCGGCTGGCTTTAGTTTCTTCTCTGGCTTACGCTTGACAGTGTTGTCTACGAACACATTGAACATCATATCACCAATCGGCTCTTCAATGGTCGTTTTTTTGATTGGGTTTTCTGCATTCTTTGGCACGCTTGCATTGAACATTAAATCAGTGCCGGATTCGGGCGCTTTTGGTGTAGATGTGCTTTTGACACTTGGTGCTGCACGACGGCGCACAACAAGTGCCTTAACTTTGGGTTTCTCCACATTGAACTGAAAATCAAATTCCGAGTTTACAGCACGTTTTTGTTTTTTGTTCAATGGCTTCTGTGTCGACGACGTTGTTGCCTGTCAAAAGCATAAAATGTACTTGTTGCTTTTTACCTGTTGTATAATAACACTCACCTGTTTGGCTGTTTTAGCCACCGGCTTGTTGTAGACGTTAAATGTTATATTATCAACCATTTTTGCGCATTTGTGTGTGCAATTGTTGAATAGCACGAATTTGTAAATAGAAAAACGTGCGCGGTTATTGCTTCTTCTTGCCACACCATGGTAAACAGCTGATGCAGAAGCAGTGCGCGCAAGCAGTGCAAGCCATTTAGTGCTGGAAAGCGCCACAGTAAGTGGCAACGCTGTCCAGTGTGTACACTGCACGTAAGCAGTGCTAAAAAATATTCATTTGGCGCGCTGCTTAAATTTAAAATTGAAATTTAAACAAACCTTAATAATAACGCAAGTGTTTTTTGCTATTTATTGCATATTTATATAGTGAACTTTAATTAACATTTTGACATTAAAGTAATGCAGCTAATTAAGCTGCTTTCTAGGCTTACAACAAGTTCTTGATTACATCAATAGAAAAAAAATGTTATGCCATGCATTATTTGTATTTGAGTGCGTTAATGGTTGAGTGTAAGGTGTGCTGTGGGTATTTTCTTCAGATGGGTGGGTCAGGTATCGGTTAACCCCAACTGCGTGCACCGCAAACGTCAACAACAGTCCAGTTCATAATGGTAACCGCTGATTCCGTTTCGGGCTCCGATTCGTGCTCTAGTTCTGGTCCTGGTCTGGGTCCTGGTGCTGGCTGTGGTTCTTGTTGTGGCCGTGATCCGTGTCCAGGCCCAGGGTCAAAGTGTGCTGCGCCTGATGTGATTGACAGCGCCTGTTTTTTGCCTACATCATCAACATCCACGTTCACGTTCACGTCCACATCCTCGTCCATATCCATTTGCAGGATGCAATGTGCTGCCGCCATTGGCATTAAGACCACCCCATCCCCGCCGTGTGTTGGCTGGCAGGCAACATACATTAACTATGCGGTCACGTAATATTCACGCTGTCGCTTCTGGCACTTCTCCCGCGCAATGTAGCACAACGCAATGGTTATAAGTAGGGCAATTGTCACACCCATGCCAATGCTGACCCACATTATTTCCTCATTGATGCCAACATATGAGCGACCTATAACAACAACAACAACAAGTACATGATGCATTTATCAATTAAATTCTCATTTATCCAAATGTTGGCAAGGGCACAAACGAAAAAAACACTAAAATTAATTAAGTTTTAACGAAAAGTAAATTACAAATCAATTCCAAAAATAATTGCATAAAGTTTTAATGTAATTATTTAAAAAAAGAGGATATATTTTTAATTAAATGATATGAAGTTAATGCAAAGTGTCAAAAATTCGATTACATACCATTGTAAACATGATTGGAGTAGCCGGCCTTACCGGCCACACGACCCGCTGGCATTTTGGATTCCTTTTTCGATGTGTGTCGCCTCGATGCCAAGAAACTTGTTTCCAAGAGCGCAATAAATAACAATGGGATGAAATGTGAAATGTGCGTTTTTTTGTCTTTCGCTTCTTTTTTTGGCCTCTGTGCCAACAAAGTTTGTAATTTTTTTTTATTTTTTTTTTGTTTTGCCTTGTTTAATTACAATTTATGTCCAGTTGCATTGCGGCCTTGGCTGGTTTTTGCATTATTTTTTTTTTGGTTTCTGTTTTTGCTTGTTGGCTGCCAAGCTACCAGGCTGGCACATTGAGTCTAAAAATAAATGCACAGTTTCAATTAGCTAAATACAAAATTTAATTCAAGTTTGGGTATTTGTGTTTTATTCAAATTCAAATGATGGTTGGCGCATTGCAAACACACGTTTGCCAACACTAATCAAACAGCTGTTTTTTTGTGTGTGTCATCAAAATTGAAGGCAGCTTGCATTGCAGCTCGCCTTAAGTTATTTATTTACCAGCATTTACGCTGCCATTAAAACAACGTGTGCTGCTAAATGGATTCGCAGGACACAACGGACCATGCAGAGGATGCTGTTGTAGTTGAGGCGCCGCTGGAACAAACGCTGCAGAAACAAAGCATCGAAGCGCCAATAACAACAACAACGACAACAAAAGCCGGCTACAATTCAGTGTCTGGCAAACAGCTGTGCGACTTTTGCGCTACAAAATGCTGCACCTGTGGCTGCCGTAAGTCCTTTGCTCACTTTTATACTAGTGCTTGTGTGTTTGTGTAGCATAAGCTTGGCCAACAGTCTGCAGTCTTGTTCGAACGTTTTATCTGACATTTTACAAAAGCATTTCGGCTTATCAGTGCCTGAATCACCATCCAATTTCGCTTTGCACACACACACAACTTTTGACATAAGGCTAGGAACGAAAAAGGAGTGGAAAGTACGTAACTTATGTGAAGGATTTTAAAGTCTTAAACATTTTTTTGCTTGTAGCAAAGTCACAAAAGAATCAAGTCAACAATGGTCTGAGAGTTACAGTTTGAGGGAGACTGCTTATAGGGCATTGCACAGTCGCTGCAATAGAAGTATGTTTAGACTGCCTTGCAATACCCATTTAAACGATTATGGCTATTAAAATAACTGAGAAATCCTATTCAGCATTCCGACACACACACACACATACACATTGAAATATTATATGCTTAACTGGCAGGTGCTGTTTGTTTCCTCGGGCAACTCTCTCATTGGTATTCGTTGTGTGTGTTCTGGCTGTAAAATCCATATACTAGCAGCAATGATAGATTAAAGTTCCGCTCAAACGCCTCGTTGCCTTCCGTAAGCGCACAAATTGCACAAAAACGCCAGCACCGACCCCCTCCCCCTCTCTCTCTCCCCGTTTACTCTTTTAGTATAATTCTAAACCAACGTAGACCGTTGAATGGCAAAAACTTTTGCCACAACAGGATGCGATGTTGCTGTTGCCACTGTGTTGCAGCTGCACATTAGAAACTGCAATTGAAATGCTCTGAAGGCCGTCTCGTTGTTGGTGCAGAGGGTTGAGTCTACATAAAATTTGCACGCTGACCGCATGAATTATTCACATAATCCAAAAACAAAAATAGTTGCGTGTGTAAAAACCCGTAGAAAAACTATATTTGGATGCAATGAATGATAAGACGAAATCGTTGTTGTCTTCCACTTTAGATTATGTGCATTCAAGCTTCGCTTTGAGATCCCTCTTCCACCCCCTATAATCTAGATATTTGCATCTTCATTTGAAAAACGTTTCCATGTTGTATTTATTTTAAGCACACTTTTTGTTGCTTAGTCGTCCAAAAATGAGAGCGTTAAACAATTTGCTATCTGCATTGACCTTTTATTGTGTGAATTTATTGTTAGCATTTTACAGTTGTGTAAAATTGAATTATGTGCTCAAAAACTAAACACACATGTACTATATATAAATATGTCTTTATCTTAAAGGGGTTTGTGTTGCATTTTGGCTTTGAAAGTCGTTTAGAATCTTTTGAATGCATGTTTGTTGTCTCATAGTATACTTTATGTCCTTGTAGCCTTGTCGTTAGTCAAATGTAAATCCTTTAATCTATTTACATCTTAAGTCTTAAATAAGATTTTGTGCTTAGGTCAAAAGCTTGAATAAATATTTTTACTTCATAGTTTACTTTAGTTATGTTAAAACAATATTGTAAGGAGGACTTGGAAATGTTTTATAAAGTTCTTGGCAATGAGGCTGCCAAAATAAAACGAATTGAATATCAAATCAAGTGTGAACATTATTAACATGATTATTTATGCATAGCCGTAAGAGTTAATTATGTCAAAAATTAAACGTAAATATTTTGCACATTTCACACGTGTTTATTCAATAAACGAAATGAATAATTAAGCGAATTCATTCATGCAATAAATTGATATATATTAAATTTATGTATGTGCCATTTTTTTTTTTCATGCGAATCTGGTTTATGATTAAATTTTACGTTTTCAATGAGATGGGAGGAGTCTTTGGGTATGAATGTTCACTGTAGTTGATATTGAGAATGTTATAATCGGGGCTTAGTTCTCGCCTTCACAGTTCTCATCTAATGCGGTCGTCGCGCATTTATTTCTACAAATGATAAAAGGGCAAAACTTTCTGATAAATGCAGGCAAGCGAGACGATTTAAAAGTCATTTCGTTGGCAACAGTTGCAACAATAGTTTGAATATGCAACCCCAACTAACAATACCATACACAATTGCAGCTCAACTGGAGGCCGAGCCCATACGAGACAATGTGCAACTGTTGGGCTTTCAGGTGCGCAGTCGAGGCATTGATTGGAGACGTTATGTTCAATCGTTGGACACGGGCATACGCGGTGATGCTGTCTATCTAGACAGACATGCAGATTTCGTGAGCAATCATCGACGCTTGGCAAACGGGAATAACAAACGTGAACTGCTCGTCTGCCATGACATGATGGGCAACTATTTGGCAGATCGGTAAGTAGCTTTTATATAAAAAAAACTTTTCGTTTATGTATGTTTGTATATGTATCTGCAGGCACTTTCAGAGCTCGGAAAAGTTCGATGACTATCGCTTTATGCATTGGTCTGCGGTGGATTACTTTTGCTACTTCAGTCATCAGTATGTGACCATTCCACCCAGTGGCTGGCTTAATGCCGCCCATCGACACGGAGTGCCCGTTCTGGGCACCTACATTGTGGAGGGCACGAATGGCAGCCGGCTGCTGCACGAGGTGCTCGCCAGCATTGAGAGCGTTCAGCATACTGTGGTGGCACTTACCCGGCTATGCCGCCACTTCAACTTCGAGGGCTGGCTGGTCAATGTGGAGTGCCCGGTTCGTGCCGAGTGCATGCCAAATCTATAGTGAGTATTCATAGCGGACTATTTATCAATTCAATTGCATAGAACTTGAACTTGAAGTGAATATTGATTTGCATTTAGTTTGGGCAGAGAATTTATGCATAACTCTTCAAACCAAATCTTTTTCTGCAGTCGCTTCGTCGAGCAATTGCGTCGGGCCACAGAGACACAAGTGCCGCATGGACGTGTCTTTTGGTATGACAGTGTCATCGACAATGGCGAACTGTCCTGGCAGAACGAGTTGAACGAACGCAATGTGCAATTCTTTCGTGCCAGTCATGGCACACTAATCAACTACAGCTGGACGGATCGCAGTTTGGATGCCAATAAGGCAACAATACAACGCGAGCAAGCAGAGCCACATCGTCTGTTTCTGGGACTCGATGTCTTTGGACGCGGCCAGGTGGGGCGATTCCAAAGCGCTCAAACGTTAGCACGGATTGCGGGACGTGGCTACTCGGCAGGCATCTTTGCGCCCGCCTGGTGCTTCGAGACACTGCAACAATATGGCTATAATATACGCAAAGCCGATGGCGATGAGTCGCTGAATGCCGCCTTCTTGGCCCGCAACGAGCTGTGGTGGGCACGTCTGTGGGAATATTTGGGCACACATCCGTATTGTGCGCTGCCCTTCTACACGGACTTTTGTGTGGGCTCGGGTCGTGGCAGCTACGAGTGCGGTGCCAGGGCATCGGACACACGGCCCTTCTTCAATTTGGCACGCCAGGCGCTGCAGCCATCGGTGCCGCTGGGCAGCAATGCGGAGCATAGCTTTGACACCGCCTATGCCGGCGGCTGTGCCCTGCGCATCATGAACTATGAACGTGCCTTTCGGCTCTTCCTCACCGAATTCGAGTTGCCCTTGGGCGTGCTGCTGCTGGGCTATGCCTACAAGCTGGATGCAGCTGGCCGTGAGCTGGAGGAGGAGCAGACATTGGATGTGGTGCTTCGTTGTTGTCCACCACGACGAGCCATGCAGGAGCTGTATGTGTTTTGTGGCGGCTACAGTGAACACATTCTCACACCGAGTATGTGCTACATCTCGCCACTAGGTGGCGCTTTGCCAACGGGCTTGGCCCACGAACAATTGCCGCCGGAGCAAGGTGCTCTGGGCGAGAACTGGCGTGTACGCTACTATCTGATCAAGTTCGATGGACCCGTGCAGCTGCTGGACATTGGCATCAAGTGTCGTCGTCCGCCACTCTCAAGGGCAAGCGCTCACTTTGGCGCCATCTATGTGAATAGCCTGCATCTGAGGGATTGGGATGCCGTGCACTCAGCACAAAGGGCCGACATTCCAGCCTATGGCAGACAACTGTGGAGTCAACAAAATGTGCTTAAAGCATCTTGATCTTGGACTTTAAGGGTTTAAGAAGGAAGAGAAGTAGTATATAATGATTATTTTAGTTAGTATTTTTTTTAAGCCATTACTAAAAGTAAAGTTTTCTGATAAATTAGATGTTGATTAAAATACATATGTATGTATTGTACATAAACTTTTGGTCCTTTGTGTAATAACCATATCATATTGTTTACATGGTAAACAATTTTCTTATTGCTGCTCATTAATTTCAAGCAGAGTTTTTTTTTGCTTTTAAAACTATGTAACAATCAAATTAAGATGTTTGGCATTGAGCTCTCGCTGCTGCAAGGCATTTCTTTTGTTTGCATTATCTCACATTTCTCTACTTATTACTCAATTCTCTTTCCCTTTGCGTAAGAAAAAACTCGAATAGACAGACAGTTTCCTTTATTTTTTTTGCTCCCTTTTTTGTGCTGTCCAATTTGTTTGAAGCCTTTTGGTGTTTCTCACCATCATTTATCAGGATGCTAAAGCTTCCTTACAGCCCACTCTCAGCTCTTGTTGTCCTTTCATAGGTCTTCTCTGGTTACGCATACGCACACACACACACATACACACATATGCATGCATACTCGGCTTAAAGGGAGATAGAGGAGGCAAGTTCATTTGAATACTTGGCCAAAACGTCAGTCAGTTCGGCCACTTGACCATCCGTCAACATCACTTGCAGCACTTTGGGGCGGTAGGCGTGCGGGAGGGGCGTGGCACTTACGTTTTTTTTTATTCTGTTGGTTTTTAAGGGAAATCACTTTGTTTTTGCCCAAAGGCGCTTCACAAAAAAGTGGCACAAAAAGTTTGTCGATTTCGTAGAAGAGCCCTCCCTCCTCTCAGCATACAAGTTGGCCAAAAGCCTGAGACAATAGAGCAACGTGCCACAAAACCGAAGTAAATAGAAGCAGCTCTGACGCTTTATCTGCATATTGTGCAGCATCAGCTTTGTTGTTGCTGTTGCTGTTGCCGTTGTTTGCCATATGCAAGTTGATGTTTTGCGACCAGTGGCTCACAAACTGTAATTGCTCTCCCACACTTATTGTGTGCCAGCTCATAAGTATTTATGAATGCGTGTGTCTGTGTGTGTGTGCGTTTTTTGTATATTTTTGTATTCTGTAGTATTCTGCAATTTGTATTGCATATTTCGTTATTCTTCTGTTCATGCCATTTTGTTTAAATTTGCATACAAATTTTACTCGCCTGCAACTGCTGCTGCTGCTGCTGTCGCTGTTACTGCTGTTGCTGTTGTTAAGTGTGTGCGAATATCGCCTACGATTTTTATTCGAGCTCCTGGGTCAGTATCAGCAGCAGCAGCAGCAGCGACGACAGCAGTGGCAACAGGACAAGTGCCTTTTTCTGTTACTCATGTGTTGCGGCAGTTGACATCGCTTCAACATTTTATGACAGCATTGCATCTGCAGCAAAATGCCATTTTTGTACATACATTTATGTGTGTATACATCTTTTATTCTCTTGTTTCAAACACGCACATACGCACTGACACATATATAGAAGAAGTAGTAATATGTATATACCTCTCAACTATTTGTACAGTCGTTACACATGGTATTATTACGTACTTGGGCTAGCTGAAAGAATCTCAGAGCGCATATTAAGTGCGATTCTAGCGAAAAACAAAAAAATTAAGCCATTATATTCTACAATACATGCGTAAGTTGTTAAGCAGTTAAGTTTCATAACGTTGTGTTTCATTGCATTCATCTCATGTCTGACATTAAACAGGTAAAAGTAGTATGTAGTATGTTGTGGCACGAGGCTGCTTGATCAATATGAAACGCAGACTGATAAAAATCCAATTTAAAATTGACAGCTACTTGAATAGGTTATCAGCTTTAACAATACATAAATTTAAGAATGGACGTCAAGAAAAGACAAAGGTAAAATTGCAACAGCAATATACAATTTTCATTGCTGCCCACAAGTATGCTTTATTTTTGTCATATTCAAGATAAGAAATTGAAATTGGTTGCCTGCCTATTGTGAACTATTTGAGCCGTTCATTTCAGCTTAATACCTTTCCAGCTTTTATTCTAGGTACAAGGAATAGAAAAAAAAGTCAAGTATTGGAAAATCAAAGAATTCAGAGAATCCATAATACGAGAAAGTGGCTAACGAGTTCAATTTTGTTGAAATTTTCTAATTCTATCATATTCTTGTGAAAAAGTGACCGGAGAACACATTAGCAAAAGTGGTTTTTCAGCCAAAGTTTGTTGCTCACAAATTGAAGAGCACTAAGCAATAATTTGAAATGTTTTCCTGTCCCTATTTGACTTTAACGTGCTTACAGGGAATATGCAACAAATTATGAAATTCATTTGAATTTGTTAACTTTTATGCGCTTCAAAGATTTATATCATGAGATTCATGTAAACGCATGCACTCATCACTGAACAGCTGCAATTAATGGAGGATAAAAGTTATGCTTGTGTGTGTGTGCTATGGATTTTTTGCTTGACAGCGACTTTTAGTGCAGCACTTTGCGTTTTGTTTTGTTGCCGTTGACATCATTCTTGCATGCATGACGGCATCTGAAGCCAAAGCAACTGCATCCCTCTGGAGAATACCCTTTTGTCACATACAAAAAAAAAAAAAAGAATATCTCACTTGAAAAAATATTTTTTTAAGTGTTTTTTAAAAATGATTGTGACAGCTTTTATCTTAATTCGGAAAATTTCTGCTTCTATAATAAGTGAACTGCCTAAATGCATATACAGTCGTGTCTGGATATAGTGAATTAATTTTTGCAAGGCCTGTTCAGTATTCCCAGGTTGTTCACTCTTTCGAAACTCACATCGCGAATTAATGTTTGCATTTTGCGATCAGAAACTGATGATTTTGAGGGTGTTCACCATATCCAGACACAACTGTATTATATTTTTTTTCGGCTTAGTGCAGGCTTAGTGTTTTATTTTTCATTTTTGCTCTTTTTTCCTGGTCTAACATTATTATTTTTTTGTGCCATTTTCATTATTTGTTTAGCTTAGTTTCGTGTGGCCTTGCTCGTTGGAACTTTTGCTATGCTTTGACTTCTGGTCTGCTCGACAAAAAACTAAGCTTTACAGCGCGCTGATGCGGAAGCGTGAATGCATAACGGCAGTTCAGTGGTGCGGTGGTGCAGTGGTGCAGTGGTGTTGCAATGAAAAGGGCCAACATCCGGAAGCTTAGGGCTCTCATTATGATTAGCATAAGCCCGGTCGAGACTAGATTATCAGTTTAGTATGCCAAGGATGCCAGCTGGTGTCAGCTGTCAGTGTTAATTTTTAACACTCTTCTCTTCACTATCAAATAATATTAATGCATAGTTGCGCATTTTTCTGTTCATTTCGATCCACTTCAACTGACAGCTATTTGAAATCAGTTTTATTGCATCGCATCAGCTTCAAGCTATTCCAAAATGAATGCGAATCTAACTGACCAACTAAGAGCAGTTAGTCCATCGACTATTTCCCCCCCTTGCGCCTGTCTGAAGTACTTGAATTTCACAATTTTGGTTGAATTTACTGCGCCACTAAATCATGTGAGCAACAACAACAACTACAACAACAACATCAACCGCAGCAGCAACAAAAACAAGAAACATTTCGCATTCGACTGGAATTTTAGTTGACCCAAATTTGGGCTTTTGGGCCTGGCCAATGTGGCAGGCCCTTGGCTGGGATTTGATTTCGCCATTTACGTGCATTTACTATATGTGTGTGAGTGTGTGTGTTTGTGTCTGCGATTTACATGGATTACATATCGAAATGTAAATTTAATAACAGCAAAAACCCAATGGCAGTCAATTTGTCTGCATATATTTGTTGTTAGACTCAATTTAATCCTAAATAAAATCAAACCGAATGGTTTAGGTGAGAGATTTAAATCGAGCAAAGCGAGCTTTTGTTAAGTCCTTGCCATGATAACACTATATTAAAGCATGACTATTCAAATATCCAATTAATATTCCAACGCATATAGTTTATTCCATCAATTTAATCAACAACAATCTGTCTTAAGAAAATATGTAAATTAAGTTTATGACTTGAGGCTAACGGGAGCAAAAAGTTTTCATTCACAACTAAGCAAAGCGAAACCAAAGCAAGTAAAAAGGCTCCAGTCAACCAATCCCGACTAGCAAATACCCTAAATCCAACAAACAACCATAACTTTGTCAAAATTCAACCGATTTTTTAATGAAATAACTTAAAAATCTCGAATTAGACTGCATTTAAATCTAGAAACCCAATTCATAATTTTGCATTAAACTATTATACCCTTTTCCATTAAATCTTAAAATTCAGGGTATGAAAAGAATGAACGAGTCGGAAAAAGATTTGCACCTATTAACATCTTGTTCTTGAGCGCAAAAAGCTAAAAGAGAAGAGAGAAAAAACACCTTGCTCGCAGCAACCGCAAAGTGCACTGATACAAAACTAAGTTGAACTTGCTGTCAAGAGAGCTGTTCGAAAGTATTAACAACATATTTGGCTCAGTGTAATGTATATAAACTTTGATGCTGACACGGAATTAGAAGCTCATGAATATGGGCAGTGCAATGCACAATACACAATAAACTAGCAACAAGAAAATCCAACTGAGTAAAACACGAGTATCCATCAAACTGTATACTATACCATCTACTAGTTGCAAGCTACACCAGTTTTGCAGCAACTTTCTTAATAAGCAGGAGCAGAAGTTTTGCATAAACTTTGGCCAACATAAATAATAATAAAGCCGGGCCATAAATGTCAGCGCAATGTCAACGCCAACTGTGTTTAACTGTTGCATTTAGTACTCGCTAATATTAATTGGCCAAGTTTGCCAGCAAAAGAGTTAACTGGCAGTAAAGTGCACTTAAATTGCTTTAAGCCAAGTTAAATGAAATATTGCATTTAATCTGCGTTGCGTTAAATCTTTTTTTCTCTGTAAAATCAAATTTAATAAAGTACTTAAATCAAGTGCAATACACACACACAGAAATAAAATGCAATGTGTGCAATTCTCGATCTCCGTGTAAGGGTTGATGAGGTTAAGTGTGTGGTGTGTGTGTGTGTGTGTGTGTGTGTGTGTGTGGGCAGTTTGGCTTTTATTCTTTGCCGTTGCCATGGGGCATCATTATGTCAAACTAATGAGTTTTCCGTCCGTCCATTGCGTCCGTCCGTCCGTCTGTCCAATTGTCCTACAACCTTCTTTTCCATTCTCTCTCTCGGTATCTCCTTCTTCGCATAAATTAAAGTTAACTCTTGGTCCAACACTTTAATTGTGCATATGCAAGGTTTTGAGCTACGAACAGCAAACAATTAGGCGAAATATTGCGGTTTACGTCACAAACAACCCAAAAAAGCCGCAGCATCAATGAGGTCAACCATTAGAGTCCCAACCCTGCGAAATTTAGTCATTTTAAAAAAAGCAAAACATGTTACAGCTTAAGTATTTTGTATCATTTGACTTTGTTTAAGCTTCCTTTGATTATATTTGGTGCTTAATCTGTTCAAGTGTTTAGTCAAATCAACTCTTTAAAGCCACTTTCTAAGCTTAGCCTTGGCCTTGAGTGCGTTGCTCGGGGGAAGTAATGGCTTAAATACTCAAATCTTTTGGCAAAATCACTTTCGTTATTCAAACACATATCAGTATCTTGTTCCCACTCCTTTGGCAAACTGCCGATTTATGGAGTTACTCTTACCAACCGTGAAGAGTATTCATATTGACTTGATATTGCCTTCAAATGAATACTAAATCACGCATCGATATTTTCTCATCTTTCAGCACATATTCATTCTTCTCTTTCTTTTTTTTTTTGTGTATTAAATTGTTTGGGCTGTTTTCAGGTCTGGCGGCGCCTCATAACTTTTCCACTTGGCCGCCAGGCCAACGAAAAAAGACCAACAACAACAACAATGATAGAAACCACAAACTCATGACGCTTAAATATGTCAGGCGCGTTTCAAATTTTTTTTTCGCCATTTTTGTTTGTGGCTTGTATACCCTATAGATGGAGGCAATGTTAAGAGGATACAGGAACATTGTCAAGGGAAATATTCCACTTCTACAGAGTAACTGTCAGTCGTGCACATTCTTTAATGCTGTCATTGTTTTCGGATTTCGTTAGATTGTGGTGGTGTGGCCAAAGGATTTGTGAAGGCCGTTCAAATGGCCACAAAAAAAAAAAAGAAGCAAATTTCCCGTCATTTTCCATCGTCATTTTCGACATCGCTTTGGCATCACATTCATTATATACTTTTTTCCTCTCCCCTTGGCTGTGACGGATATTCGTCATTATTTGCGCCCTGTCTATTTCACGCTGAAGGGTTACAAAACGAAATCCTGTCCGAGCCGGGTCCTGACAGCTTAGCCCTTATATATTTTGCGTTGGGCAAGTGTTTGGTATCCTGTTGCCAATCAGTTCACCAAATACACAATAGGCTTCCAGCAACAGGCAAGCAAATCGTGTGCTTTACGTATGCGCAATAAATCAAGTAAATCACATTTTGATAGGCACTAAAAAATATTGTAGGCTGCACCTTTAAGTAAAACTTGCTTTGGCATAGCTCTTCATTCAATGTTAGCCGCTTTTATCTTTACTTTGTTTATGTGTGTGCTGCCAATAACAATAACAAAATTTGTAGCGTTCATCACTCAGAGTTGTCTTTGGCAGGCGCGCGCTGAGAAGATCAAATCCGAAACGAGAATATGGTTAAGGGAACGCAATTTATCAGCACGAAAAGGCAAAGAAGAGAGCAGAGAATGGTGTCAATTTTATGTGGCTTTGGGCTTAGTTTGCATGTGAATGTGAAGAAGAGTAATTGAGGGATATTGAATAGTTAGGGTAGACATAAGTTTTGGCGCTCTAAGAAAACTTGCACATTGTATTTTGCACAGTGTAACAAGACGTTCCTGCTGCATTCTTTTGATCACTGGAAATTGCCAAATTTCATAGCAAAGTTTTCATTTCAGGTAGCTGCTGCTTAAACGTACAGTTTGAGCGTCACTTTGACGTCAGTGAAAATGGTTAGCTTTTGTTGTTGCTGTTGTCCTTTGCTGTCATTTGGCTTGTTGTTATTGTCATAAAAAGGAAATAAGCCAAGTTTGCCAGCGCGAAAATTTGCGCTGTCAGCGACGTCGACGCCTTCCGTTTATATTCCTGTCTGCCCGCCTGCCTCGCCAACCCGCCCAGCCGTCTGCGTTGTGCTGACTTACTTTGATGACGAGCGACTTCAACAAACATAAAGTGGCAAAGAGTCAACACACTCACACACACACTCACACACACACACACACACACACACATGAACACATGTTTATGTGCACAGGATCGGATTGTTAATAAATTGTACTCAAATTCAGTTCGAGGGTCATAAATTATCACTAAATTGCAAAACTTTTTCGAATATCTCTATCATTTAGCTTGATTAGTTACTCAAAGAACACTTTGAGCTGTCTGTTGACAAAGTCGTTAAAGTGACATAATTTACAAGATTAATGGAACTACTTAAACTCTTTTCCCACCCTTTACAGAATTCTCTAAATGCAAATTGAATTTCCATCTTATACTCAAACCTGTAATTGTGAGCCAAATGGTATTTGTTGTATCTGCTTGCGTCACGCGCGCCCAATTCTATTCCGCTCCTGTCAACCCACACACACTCAGCGCTTATTATACATAATGTGTTTGTTGTTGTTTACGACTCTTACGCACTTTTCCATAATAGAAAACTAAAAGTTTTGTTGCGTACTTTTTCCATTTTTAGATGTCTCTGGTAACTCTCTTCTCTGGCAGCGCCTAAAAGATGACATAAATAAGCGCTTACAACAGCGTCATGGCTGACAACCCATACCCAACCCCCTCGCCATCCTTGCCTCCTTTTTGCGCCTGTAACATTTCATTCATTGTCTGCTTAGGCTCATAGTTAGTGGCGGACATGGCCATGCTGACGATATCAATTGGAATTGGCATACATTTGCAGACGGCATATGCAAAGCAAAAGTCGCATAAATCAAACGGTTCGTTCGTCCCCAAATGGAGCTGGCAACGGGACAAAAACTTGACACAATCGCCATGCCATGCCAGGCAAGGTCAGACATGAACCTGGCCCCTGTTTGCCAAGCAGATTGGTCAAGGTTTATGCCTGAGGTCGGTTCACAGGATTCCAATGTATGCTTTTTCTTTTTTTTTTCTTGCTGGTGGTGCGTGGTGCGTGAAGCATGTTTCATGTGTTTTGCTACGGAAGCGACAGATTTCATGGCAGAGCACACAGAATCGAAAAGCGCATGCAGGGCACAGGACACGGGACAGGATGCAGTCAGTCAGTGAGACGGATGTTGAGCCGGAAACTGCAGGTGCATTATGTGCAATAATATGAAAGTTCTATTCAAATTAAAGTATAAGCGCAGTTATTTCATAAATGTTTGAATGGAATATGCAAACATCTCCCTGTCTTCTTCTCTCTGTAGCAGCTAGAGAGATTGCAAAACTTTTAATACAGATTGAGACCTCAGGGACGATTCATTCAAATCCTTTTACTTGCTGCTGTCACTTGAGCCATGCTGCTTTTGTCCATCCCATGGCATCGACCATCGTTTATCCGTCTTGTCATTCATTCAACGAGCTCTTTAAATAAACTTGTCGTCGGCTACGGCGCCAGTTGGCAGCTGCCATTCAAGCCCTCACACACACACACACACACACACACACACACACCGCAAGCACAACAATCACCACAAGCCACACACACACACACACACACACACTCGCACACTGTTACAGCTCTTGCATGTCGGCTCAAATAAGAACTTATCTGGCGCCCCGTAAAGTTGACTGCTTAAAGTTGCATTGTCCATGTTAAATAGTTATTGCATCTACGCTTAACGAAATCAATACATTAATGTATGTAACATATACAACTTTTTATTATCAATAAACAGCTCTTTTTTAAGATTATTTTACGGATTTTATATAGAAAAAGCCAAAACCAAGGGAATGCAAATATAATTTCTAGCAATTTCTTATTCCAAGTCATACCTACTCAAACTTTTCTGCCAGTGCATGTTGCTCTATGCCGCAACGAGCCACAGTGGTTGTAGTTTTTGGCAATGGCAAAGACTAAAAAAAAGAGCTTGCTTTCCGCTCTCCACTGACCGTCTGTCAATCGCTAAAAAGCATTAAACCTGCGGCCCCTATTCTTTTTTTTAAAACCCCATCCCCGCCCCCTTTCTTTCCCTTCTGCCTTGACAGGCCCCTCTTTTAGGCAGCTTGCTTTTCGATGTTGTAGTTTCATTGTTGTTTTCCCTTTTGCTGTTGGCAACCTTCACGCTGCGTTTTAATTAACTCTCCAAATACATTATCTATATGTGTTTGTGCATGTGCATGTGTGTGTGCGTATGTGTGTGTGTGTTTAAGTGGATTTGGCAATACAGCAGTGCATTTTCGTGTCCCAGTTGTGGTCGATGTTTTTGCTGCTGTTGTTGTTCTCGCTGCAGTCAATATTTATACGTAAACAACGTTTATTTCACGCCCAAATTACATTTATGGTCGATGTATTTAAATTTATGATAACACAAACGTTAACAAGCGTGCCAGTTGCAAGTAATTACCAAACATTATCTGCTGCTGCATGCGAGCCAGACAATCGATTCAATGTAATCGTTTCTTTCCTTAAAGGAGCTTAAATTGGTTTCAATAAATGTTACATGAACTATTCATTTATTGTATCGAGATTCATGAGACTTAAATATTGACAGCTGCAAGTACTTAAGAGCTTTTCGAATTAACTCAAGTGCATTAAATCTGTTTAATGTAAAGTTGCAAACGTTATCTTCATAAATATTTTTAAGCGACATTTTATGGTGCAGCTGAAAAGTATTTTACAGAAAATAAACTGTCTATTAATCGTATTTAAAGCACCGAAAACTTAAACTTTTTCGGTGCAATTAGCAGTGAAATGATTCGTAAGGGAGTTGTCAAAAACAAAAAAGAAAAAGAAGTACAAGAAGTAAAAGAAGTAGCACTAAGTGAGCACGTCTAGACCCCAAAAGTGCCCTCGACTGTCAATTGTAAAGTTTGTGTAGTAGTTTGCCGCACACACACTAGCTCACTAGCACACTCCCACACACACACATACGGAACTAACTAAATGCTAAGTGTGTGTTGCAGTTCAAGATGAAACACACCGAAAGTCACTGTTGGCGAGATGGTTGGTGAAGGGGTTGCAAGTTGTAATGCTTTATAACATGCTGTATAGTTGCATAGAAACAAGACACACTTGAAGTATCCGGCTGCTGGTGTTCAAGGCAAACAAACGCAGGAAATAAATTGAAGGAGTTCGGCTAAAATAGATTTGATATCTTTTCCAATGGGCGTGACTACGAGCTCATCACGTTGTTCTAAGCAACTGCAAATGTGTGTGTGTTTGTTTGCCTCTTTGTTTGTTTGTTTGTTTGTATTTGCAGTGAGCCGAAGGCATTTTGACCCACAAGGCACAAATAATAATAATATCCTTAACAACATCACAACGTCAACACATTAATAGTTGTTTGCCACAACCACAAAATATCCCAGTGCGAACGACAACAAATTACTTTGGTATTCACATTCCTCAGCAGATGCTTGAAGCAAGCCTAAATGCTTAACATGGATGAACAAAGTAACCAATATTTGATTTTCGCTTTGTCACTCCGAAAATATAAATAAGGAAACTAAATTTTTTGTCGATTTTTATGCCAATTTTTTATGACCGATAATCGACTTGGGCATGAAACGGAACTTCCGATTACCATAACTTCCTCAAAATACGCTCGATTTTCATATGCAATACATCAAAAGTCTTGATTTACGATCTAGATTTAAACTGCATTTAAATTTAAACAAAATAAAGAAACTTAATTTTTAATCGATTTTCATGTCAATTTTTTGTGACCAATACCCGACCTGGGCGTGAAACGGAAATTCCGATTGTCATCATAACTTCTTCAAAATAAGCCCGATTATCATATGTAATACACCAAAAGTCTTGTTTTACGCTCTAGATTACTACTGCATTTAAATAAATACAAAATAAAGAAACTCTATTTTTAGTCGATTTTCATGTCAATTTTTTATGACCGATAACCGACTTGGGCGCGAAACGGAACTTCCGATTACCATAACTTCCTCAAAATGCGCTCGATTTTCATATGCAATACATCAAAAGTCTTGTTTTACGCTCTAGATTAATACTGCATTTAAATAAATACAAAATAAAGAAACTTAATTTTTAGTCGATTTTCATGTCAATTTTTTATGACCGATAACCGACCTGGGAGTGAAACGGAAATTCCGATTACAATAACTTCTTCAAAATTAGCCCGATTTTCATATGTAATACACCAAAAGTCTTGTTTTACGATCTAGATTAATACTGCATTAAAATAAATACAAAATGAAGACACTTAATTTTTAGTCGAATTTCATGTCAATTTTTTATGACCGATACCCGACCTGGGCGTGAAACGGAAATTCCGATTGCCATAACTTCTTCAAAATTAGCCCGATTTTCATATGTAATACACCAAAAGTCTTGTTTTACGATCTAGATTAATACTGCATTTAAATAAATACAAAATAAAGAAACTTAATTTTTAGTCGATTTTCATGTCAATTTTTTATGACCGATACCCGACCTGGGCGTGATACGGAAATTCCGATTGCCATAACTTCTTCAAAATAAGCCCGATTTTCAAATGCAATACACCAAAAGTCTCGTTTTACGATCTAAATGAATACTGCATTTAAATAAATACAAAATAAAGAAACTTAATTTTTAGTCGATTTTCATGTCAATTTTTTGTGACCGATACCCGACCTGGGCGTGAAACGGAAATTCCGATTGTCATAACTTCTTCCAAATTAGCCCGATTTTCATATGTAATACACCAAAAGTCTTGTTTTACGATCTAGATTAATACTGCATTTAAATAAATACAAAATGAAGACACTTAATTTTTAGTCGATTTTCATGTCAATTTTTTATGACCGATACCCGACCTGGGCGTGAAACGGAAATTCCGATTGCCATAACTTCTTCCAAATTAGCCCGATTTTCATATGTAATACACCAAAAGTCTTGTTTTACGATCTAGATTAATACTGCATTTAAATAAATACAAAATAAAGAAACTTAATTTTTAGTCGATTTTCATGTCAATTTTTTATGACCGATACCCGACCTGGGCGTGATACGGAACTTCCGATTGCCATAACTTCTTCAAAATAAGCCCGATTTTCAAATGCAATACACCAAAAGTCTCGTTTTACGATCTAAATGAATACTGCATTTAAATAAATACAAAATAAAGAAACTTAATTTTTAGTCGATTTTCATGTCAATTTTTTATGACCGATACCCGACCTGGGCGCGAAACGGAACTTCCAATTACCATAACTTCCTCAAAATTAGCTTGATTTTCATATGCAATACATCAAAAGTCTTGCTTTACGCTCTAGATTAATACTGCATTTAAATAAATACAAAATAAAGAAACTTTATTTTTTATCGATTTTCATGTACATTTTTTATGACCGATAATTGACTTGGGCGCGAAACGGAACTTCCGATTACCATAACTTCCTCAAAATTAGCTCGATTTCCATATGCAATACATCAAAAGTCCTGTTTTACGCTCTAGATTAATACTGCATTTAAATTTTAGCAAAATAAAGAAGCTTAATTTTTTATCGATTTCCATGCCAATTTTTTATGACCGATAATCGACTTGGGAATGAAACGGAACTTCCGATTACCATAACTACCGCAAAATAAGCTCGATTTTCATATGCTATATGAATGAATGTATATGTTTTAAACTGATGCTTCAACAGATACAAATGTTACATAACGCATTACTTTTCACTAACTATTTAAGTACTAAAATATAACTCAAGGCAGTTTCATAGGTTCCATAGGGTCCAACTGGGCAACAATGGCCCTCAAAGTTCGCACAATTGTTTACACTTACATAATAGATTGGGCAACAGCAAATGTTGTTGTTGTTGGAATTTATTTGCTCAAATCATCATTTGGCAAAAGGCAAATTGAAAACGCGTCGCAGCGTTATCAATACATACATATCAATAAAGACACAGATGTATTGGGTTTTATTTAGCTTAAGTCGTCTCCCCCCAAAAACTAAACAAAAAAGTTGAATAGGCATTGCCATTTAATCATATGACAAATGGGAGCCAACTGCGACATTGTCATGGAGCCACTCTTACGACTCTTACTTCATCTCTTTCCTTACTTGTCTGCTCTGCCTTCATTGCTTTCGCATGGTTGGAGAAATCATGAAATCACGACCAATATATACATTTATATTTTTGTATTCTCTTCGTTCGCCTTGACAGGCCCAAGGCATTTTGTTGGAAATTCGCGTACCCTTTGCCGGCGGTATTTAAAGTTTGCCACTGAATGCAAAACGCGTTGAGTGAGAGATTCGTGACCCTGACAAAGTATATTCATACTATACAAAAGAAGATAACTTTTGTTTAAATAAAATATAGTTAAAAATGCACTTAAAGTTGCATACAAATCATTAGAAGGGGTATTCATTTAGGATTCCATTCAGTTAACAGCAAAAATATACATAATTATTGTTGCATAAGAAAGAGACCATTTGAGTAAAATGCTTGGCATGGGAAGGGCTGCGCGGCGATGGCAGGCCATAAGCTTAAGAACCACACAATACCAGCAATTGCGCACAATTCACTTGACAAAATTGAATACAATTGGATACCTTGACTGTAATTTTATTGTGTCTGAATAATAATTTTGTTTTGGTGGTTTTACTTGGAACTCAAAAAAGCTTGAAAATCTATTCAAATAATATTGAACAAGCTTTTTAAGCTTTAATATATATGTATGAATAGGTGTGCTCAATTATGCAGTTGCAAGTTTTTCTTGAGATTTGACAAAAACATATTTCCAAAACAACCGCCTTGTAATTCACAACTGATTCTAGCCTATTTAGCATGGCCTAAAAGCGCACAAAAGTATGCCATGAAAAATGCGAGATATGAAAAAAACATATTTTCAAAACAACCGCCTTGTAATTCACAACTGATTCTAGCTCATTCAGCATGGCTTGGAGCTTGCAATAATTCTAATATTATTTTTAATAATTCACAACTGATTCTAACTCAGACAGCATTGCCTGAAAGCGCTCTGAAGTATGCTATGAAAATAATAAAATATTATAAAGGTAAAATGAAAATGTAAAATGTTCAGTAGTCATCTGATTTAAATTTAATTTGATTGAGCGTAAAATGATAAAAAAAATAAATATTTAAGCTACATATGTTATCAAAGCAACTAAAACACATAAAGAATTTAAACTTTTAAATGACATTAAGTTTTCGCATTTGAAATATTTTTAGTTTAACAGTTTATGTTCACAATTGTCTCCCTGCAACGGGCCATTTCGTTGTCGGCATCATCATGTGTCTATTGCATGTAAGTTTAGAAGATAATCTCGAGCCATTAGCATTTAAGAGCTCAACTAACACTTTTGGCCCTATAAGCTTACGTTTCCGGTTCTACGTCATTGTATGTCGTTTAAGCTTTTCCGCTTCGCCGTTACACTCTCTCGTGCTCGTTCTGGCCGCGAGCGCCATCGCCCAAGTCTTAATAGTCTCTTATTCGCGAATAAATATTTTATGTGCAGTCAACCTCTTCTTTTCTTTTTTTCTTGTTTCATTTTGCGTTAAACGTAATCGTTTCGAGATACCCTGCATCTGGAATTTTTTTTAAATCAACCCAGTTCTTAAGTCTTAATAAACGAATGAGAAAGTGCACGAGCTCTGGGATATTTAAACTCATAAATATATTTTTCATTTTTTTAGAGCATCCTTTATGCATCTAGTCGAACTCTAGCACACGCTTTAAAGGGTATACTGCAGTTAAAGATGCTTTTTGCGTTATCCTATTTTTTGTTGCTTGCTTGGACATATTGGGCGTGCCGCGAACCAGTTGACAATATTGCAGCGGCAGCTGAATGCATTTTGCACATTAAGTCAAAGCCGTATGCTTTTAGTTGATGCCCCTTTCGCCGCTCCCCTACCTACGCCTGCACCTTGGTGGTGTCCACCCACCCGTACTCAAGCTTAGCTACGTCTCAAGTGGTGTCGCCTTTTGCATGGGATGTAGCCCTCCAGGCAGACAAACGGATTGCATCCTGCCAATGCCCGCCGGTTGCTGTTCTTATTGCTCCTGGTGCTGCTGCTGCTGCCGCTGCTCCTGCTGCTGTTGTTATTCATGTTGTTGCCGTTGTTGTTTGCATTGTTGTTTTGTTTACATTATCTGGCGGGTTTCTGCACAGCTGGCGCTGAATAGCGTTAGCGCGATATCTCGTTCTCGTTCTCGTTGTGTTAGTTGTGTTGTAGCCGTGCGGTTGCCTATTGTTGGTCGTGTTTACAGAGCTGTTAAGCTGCCAAGCGATACGAACACGCATACACACCCCAAACCCAATTCAAGCCCCATGCTACACATTTTGTGATTATCTGAAATTGCGATGTAAATTAAATAATGCCAAGCCAAAGAAAATGGCAACTGTTCCTTCCGCCTCCCCCCATTCGCTTATCAGCCGGCAAAACGTGTCGTTTGATAATAAAAATGTGTATGAAACAAGTGTACGAAGTTTAAACAAACTTTTTTTTCTGCTGTCCTGCAATAGATGTTAATGAAATTCAACAAGTGGCAAGCAGAAATAAAAGCAAAAAAAATTGTTAAAAGCAAAAGTTTAGCATAAGCTGGCCACACGCTCACATTTGCTATCATTTGGTATTTTTATCTAAGTAAAAATGATTGTGGCAACAACAACAACCACAACATTCGAAACTTTCTGTTTGAATTTGGAAGTTTTTTTTCCCAATTTGTTGTACAAAATTGTGAGCACGTGTTTTGGTATTAGGTTCAGTTCCTGTTGCAACATCCTTTTCTCCAATTTTTTTGGGCTGCTTAATTAAAGCTTACGCAAAAGGCAAAAGTGATTCAATTAGCGGACATTTTGAGCACAGCTGTTTGTTGCTCATACGCCCATTGGGACATGATGGGACGGGACGGCACCGGACTAGACAGGAAAGGACAATGAAGCGCTTCTCACGGGCAACAGCTGCAGCATGAAGTACCGCTTAAGTCGACTTGGCTGCCTGCTGCCAAAAATGTTAATTACAAAAACCCAAATTATGTTTATGCATATTTCAAGCGCTTAATGAATTTATAAAACCCCTCCCCACCCCTCCGCCAACCTCATCGTCATTGTGCCTGTCATCTTGACGAACTCTGCCTTCAACACAAAACACAGTCGAAAGTTTTAATGTTAGTGGTTGAGGCTGCCAAAAAGGAGGAACTGAAGGCCAAGGTGCGCTTACTCAATGGGGAATAAGTTGTTGCTGTTGTTGCACTTTGCCTGTTGCTTGTGCAAAAGTTGCTTCTTTTACATATGTTGCCTCCATTTTTGGGGCTCGCTGCATATATTTAGTCCACTTATGTGGCACCATTAGGAGCGAAAGTGATTGTGCAATGCACTAAGAGCAGAATACACAGACAGAAAAACTTTTAGGGGGAGTAAGAGAAAGATTTTTATGTTCTGTCAACTATTACGTTTAGTTTTACTTGCGAAAAATATATATTTATTATAGGAAAAAAAAGCCTTTTAATGTATTTGTGTGTATTTTTCTGAGTGTATCCTTTTTGGCAACCCACTTAGCGCGAGAATGGCTTATAATTGTAATTCTCGCTACAGATTACACATAATTGTTAATTACACTTAAACTGTTTTACATGAACTTGAACACACACATTTGTGGTGAGAATTACCAAATGCAAATACAATTAAAACCATTTATTATTCCTATTCCGTTTAAAGCATAATTAAACCTAACTGCTGCCTCGAGAATTTGGTTTTCATATTGTTCGGGGGAAAACAATTAGGAATGCTTTAGCCAAAACTAATAGACTAAAAGGTAAATATACATACATATTTAAATATAATTATACGTAAAATGTATTAATTGAGCACAATTTGTCTCAAGGGAAGTATACAGCCTGTTTATATTTGTTGGTTGTGTTAAACTCTGAGTGCGGCAATCAAAAATAAATTATGACCGGAAACAAATACATGAGCTGTAATTTGTAATTGGATACTAGGGAAATACTTTGGTCGGCCGTTAAAAATATATACAATAAATTCTAAGGCATACAAATATTTAAGCTTCTTGAAGAATAAGTCCACCGAGATTATCATCGGTGCAATCGCATTCGTTATTCCAAATTTAGCACGGTTCTCTTGTGTACGAAATGAAGATAAAATGCAAAAATCGCAGTTGCTTAAGCCATTTTTGGCTTAAATCACAAGTGCAAATGCATCTCTCGCCGTTGGCCATAATAAACAAGCAGTGTGAGAGCAAAAAGCAAAAAAAAAATGCCAACAGTCATGAGGAGACGGGACGAAGCGCGCAGCACCAAGTCCGGTAACAAATACTATAAATCTAACGATAATTTGATGCGCGACGTTTAACGATGCTTTTGCGACCTTTTAAGCACGAACCCCCACCCCACTCGCCATTGGGGGTCAATGATCTCATCATGCCAGCAGCCCTGAGCAACGTTTCGGTGTAATTTAAGCTGCTTGCTTAAGGGTCTGACTCTTAAGCCAATTAAAATTGGGGCAAGGGCCACAAAAAGGAACTAAACTGTTGCTTACTGTGGTTGTGGTTTGAGTAGTGAGTGTGATGGCATTATATACGTTTTTGCAATTGTTTGGCGTTATGTATCTTATGGATTCGGCGAGTGCATCATTTGCATGCTCATCATATGGCTCGCACGGCTGATTTGGCAAACATTATGCAACTGCAGAAATTGCTGACAAACGAAGCCAATCAGTCGTATGCCCGATAACGCCATGCTGCCACCGGTAATGATGGCGATGATGATGATGAGGATGATAATGCTGTTGATATTACTGTTTGCATACAATTGCATCGCTGACAAACGCACCTGACAGCCAGGCAGCCAGGGAACAGCTGTGCTGACGATGCCAAATTGTCTGACATAAATACATGCGATGCCACCAAGAATGCTGCGCATTGTGGGTGGATAGTAGATGGTAGCATCTTGATCAAGTGCGGCAAGTTGCAACAACTGAGAGCACCACTCAAAGATTCGCTTGTATTTAGTGTCATGGACCAAGTTTGGCCATAAAATATAGAAACAACAAAAAAGCATCATGTATGGAGCACACATACATTAGACGAGGCAAGTCAAAGAAATGGCACAAAATGAAATGAAAGATTCATGTTAATGGCACTGATGTCAAGTATTTATGCGGCGTATACTTGATTTGTATTTTATTTCGGCAACAACTTTTTTTTTTGGGATGCAAAGTGCGCGATTCGAAGGACTTGCAGATAATGAATAAATAATAAATCAGGCCAACCGACACACGTTGCGCACTCGTGCATAGGCGTTAAAGATGACAGGACTCATAAATGTTCCAGGCAATAAGCAGATTAACATAGAATGGGAATGCAGATCCATGGCAACTTTTGTTGCGGCTGGTTCAGCTAATCGACAACATCGAAAACATTGGAAAACATTGAAAATGTCAAGTAATGACAGCCAAAAGTGACAGCTAAATACTTACGTCAAGTGCTTTCTGGCCAATTTCTTAAGCACTCCAACACTCTCCAGATATAATCGCTTGTCTCAAGAAGTGTCAAGTATTTTGTGTAAGGTTCTCACACAAAGTTGTTTTTCGCACACGGCTAATGTTGCTAAAATTTCAAATTTCGCAACTGAAATTTACGTCAAGATTTTAATATATTTTTCAAAAAAAAAAAACAAAAATAACAAGATGAACAATTTAGGACACAGAACACTGACAACAACCAGCCACTGGGCGAGACAAAAGCAAACTGAATCTCAAGTTCAGCCGCTGTTGATGCTGCACCAAATCCCGAAGCCTGCCGAAACAGACACACACACGATGTCAGCCGAATCGTGGCATCGACTGTGCCCCTTACTGCGACTAACTCTGACTAGTTAGTAGTGGCTACAATTGCCAATGTTGCGACTGTTGCCACTGTTGCTACTGCCACAAAATTGAAATACTAAATTGTGTTAGATGATTTAAAAACATGTGTAGCATGCAGTAGGTCCTCTTCCATGCAATTGCAATAACAAAAGCTTTCAAGCACCGTAAGCTGTCTCCAAAAAATGAAACTAATACCACAAATGCCAATTTACTGTTGGACTGTTTTTTAGCTTGAATTTTGGATTATAATTAGAGCGGGTTCTGAAGTTGTTGCAGTAGCTGACTGACGTCAAGCTAACGCATTTGCTGTCATAGTTACCGTTAGATTCAAATTTCGTTGAGGCAACTCAATCACCTGCCATAGTTTAGCAGTCATAGGTTTGACAAGCATTGCCGAAGGCTTTTTATGCAAGAATTTGCATTTAATTACTTATTTAGCTGTAGATTTTCATTATAATCATCTGCTTATTTTTAGATTTTGCGCAAACATTTTTTGATGTTCACAATTACACGAAATGCTATTTTTGCCCTTTAAATACTGGCTTCATTCGCATTTAGTAAACACTGTAAAGCCGTTTCTATGCCAATTCCTGCCTGCATTCACTAATATCTAACCAATGTGTGGGCGTGAATGTGAGGGAATGTGCGTCTCGAGAGCAACGTCAAAGTGACCGCCAGGCAAAACTCAATTCGCACATGAACCTGAACCTGCTGCCGCATAAAGGCGAATGTAATTTTAGTTGGGATGCAGCATGCGGCTGGCAGCTTTAGATGCCGCTGCGGCTGCTATGAGCGCATGCAAACATACATAAGTGCAGTAAGTAGTAGTAGTTGTTGTGGTGTGTTATCCAAAAACAGCACAACACTTGCATATTGGAGAGCAAAAGTTGATGTAATACAATTTAAAGCATAAAAGCCCTTCTCTCTGGTGTTAATTAAGTCACAAACTATTTTCTGTTAAATAAATCTCGAACACATTTTTGCTAAATAATAAAAGTTTTGTCGGGTTTTAATTAAAAGCAAAACGATATCAAGGTACATACTAGGAAAAAACGATGCCATTTCGCAACTGATATATTTTTACATTTTCCGAAAAAGCAAACAATGTCTGTGTATATATTTGATTACAGTTTGGGAGCGACTGTCACTTCAACTTAATTGGCATGCAGTACAAATAGTTTTGCACTGTTTCCTGTATGCTCTGTTTCTACACACACAACAAATGTTATATATATCGCTGTTACTTATTGTTTTTGGCCACACGTTGCGCTATTGCCAAAAACCCCGACAAACTGAATAAAAAAGAAGAAGCGAAAAACGCAAAAACAAGTTTTAATTGGCGGCTCAAGTGGCGTTCAACAGTTTCGCTAACTTTTCTGTGACTTTCTTTCCGCAATGCGCGTTAAATAAATGAAAAAAAAGTGACACCCACAGCCACAGTTAGCATACAAATGCGTACAACACGAGCTGGCGCTCATCATTGCGTTGCCAAGATCTCAGTCCCCCCCTCGTAACACCCTCTAAGCCCACTCTTGTACTTGTCGACCAGTTGACCGTTTTGGCCAGTTCAACCATGTCCGAGCAATTGAGCTTCTGGTCAACTACACAAACTGAAATTCGCATTGGCGCGCGCTTATGCAAAGCGAGCCTGAGCGAAAAACAAAACAAAAGAAATGCACAAATTATGTATAGAGAGTACTATGTGAAGTAAGGCAACAATCGTAAAAAAAGCGAAAAAACAATTAAACATTTTACGAGGCAAATATTTATAATGATAATTGTAGTAAAATCGTTGCTTGCTGCTGCCCCATGCAATTGGGCCAAGTCTAACCCACGAAAAAACAGGTGAAGCAAACTAAACAAAAAAAAATAAATTTACAAAATATAATAATTAAATAATTTTCGGCAGCAACAACAACAACAGTAGCAAACTAGAAATTATATAATATTGTTCGCTTATGACGGTTGTCGTTTTTTTTTTTTTTTTTGGTATTTTTATTATTATTGTTTCTCTTTCCTACACATTCTGTTACTTTTTTTGTGGCAATTTCTATTTGGCTTTTCGCTGCGGGAACATTGCAACATTTGCTTTGACCGTGTCCGACAATGTTAACTGCTGTGAAAAACTTTAAATATTGCTGCGCGTGGGCGTGAGAAGCAACAATGATGCGATCATCATTTTAGCTAACACAAAGCCCAAGTTGCATAAATTGTTAATAAGCCAATCAGAAAATTAATTTGCAATTAAGCGGCGTCACAGTTTGAGTCAAAATAATAATTCGCTTCTTAAAATATTATTTAAAAGTTATTATATAAAAGTTATATTTAAATTGATTAAGTAACGGACAAGCTATATCGCAGTGCTACCATATAGATTTAATTTAAAATTATTTGTTGCGCGCTAAAATGCGGAAAACAGTGCAGGACAATGCCGTGTTGCCCTGCTTAAAACCACTTTTGACGGTTAAGCAGTGAAAAAATGTCCACCTGCTTGCACAACGCCTGCTTGTTTTTTACAGTTTTAAATTGATTTTGCACCTAAAATGCGTTTGTCATTCATTGTTGATTTCAAACAACATTGAGTAATTTTCAAAATTATAAGTAAACAAATTAAGCGCAAATTTACGTATTGCTATACAAATTATATAGACATATGTCGACGCTAAAATTTAACAGCTTCAGCATTAATAACAGACCTACGGCATCCATTTCGCTCGGCATGCCGTCAATGAGTTTACCGCCTGACCTGAAGCCCTGGCAGCGCATCGATTTACCGCTATGCGTCCAATCGGTGCTCTATCAGGACTGGGGTCAGTATTACAATAGACGGCATCTCAACAAAATAGCAATTGAATGTTTCACGCGCGCCGTCAACGTTTGCAAGACCAAAGGCGAAGATGCTTGCTGTTCAAAGGTACGAGGCTGCCAAGCACTTTCCGAGGAAGTGTGCCAGAAAACGTACGAGTCAATGGACAAGCGCAGCCGATGCTGGCGATCCTTTGCAGCATCAGAGTTGGCCCTGGCAGATGCGGAGATGGCTTACAGAGTTATGAAGCAGGAGGGCATGCTGAAAGTGAGCGTTGTGCTCAATAAATGCGATGCTCTGCTCGACTGCAACCGCTTTGAAGATAATCTGGTCACGCTTAATGCGATGGAGCGTAGATATCATGGAGAATCAATAAAGAATCGCTTTCGACAGCGCAAGAGTCGCGTGAGTTACTTTACTTTATGTATTAATTTTTGGACAGTTTCACATTCTGATTTTACAGACAATCGCTGTGCTCGAGGATTCGCTGGGCGATGGCTGTCATCGCTTTCTGCTCGACAATGGCCAAATGATTACGGACAAGTTACGTGGACGAGTTCGCGGACGCAACTCTGCTGGCAACATACCACGACCGCTCTGGCAGCAACTAAGCGAGAAGAGTCAGTGTGACGTAGAAAGTGTGCTCGATAAGGAAAAAACCTTGCTGTCACCCATTGAGAAAGCTCGACGCAGAGTTTGCGAAAGTGCCTACAACTATCATTATCTGGGTAGAAGCTCAACGGACGCGACCCTGATACGTGAACTGCAAAGTGACAAGAACTTTCTCAATCCGCTGTTACGCGAAACGACACCCCTTCTATCCGAACTTGCCACCGAAAGGTACACGATTGTCCGAAAGTTTATGGTAGGGTCATTTAGACACAAAAAATATACATTAGATTTAACTTACTTTATCATTTTTTTTACATAGAGCATGATGCATAATCGCTGGCCGATGTATAGCTCGAAAAGGGAGTGCCGTGCTGGACAGATTTGTGAGCGCAACCGCGAGAACTACCTGTATCGTGTGGAGTACCAGACCCGACGCGATTGCTACAAAATGCTGCGAGTGGTCAGACAGCGTCGCGAGGAGGGCAACATTGAGCGCTTGACAAACTACATTGAGAATATTATGAGCACACATATTCAGCTGAAGACACATCGTACGCTGCCCTGGAAGTGGGAATTCGTCACTGAGGTGTACAACATTTTGGGTCTGGCCCATTTGGACAAATGTGTGGTGCCGCGAACGAATGATTTTCTGAAGAATCCTGCCCTGCTCTATGGGTTGCCCAAGGATCGGTTTAGGGACATGAAGAGTGAGTTTGGTGGTCGTAATATCTATGCGGAAATCGATCAAAATGAGGAGCGAAGCAATCGGGCAGCGTAAGTAGGAATTCTTTCTAGCTGATAGCTAATATTTCCATATCGCTTTAATTGTAGCAAAAAAGTTGAACGACTTGAGGAGCGTTTACTTCACTCCCGCTTTGCCATCGAGCGAACCTATTTGCTCTTTGAAATAGCTCGCTGTCACTTTAAGGAGGGTCGCATCGATAAGTCCATGACGTTGGCGCACAGAGCTGTTCACGGTATGCAAAAGAAAAAAACTTTAGTTGTAACACTTCTAATGACATATTTTCTTACAGAAGCGCACAGTTGCAACAGCCTTGTCTGGCGCTTTAATGCCACATTCATGATATGCCAGGCGCATGCGGCATTCAATCGTTTCGAGCGCCTCAGTCAATCGCTAAGCAAGGCCACCAAGTTGGGCCTGCGACTTAAGTCGCCCAAACTGACGGCATTTCTGGCTCTGTGCACTACCGTCAATGAATTCGAGGTGGATAATCATCGAAAGCGACATTGTGACGCTAGTATACGCAAGTTGCGAAAACAGCGCAAAACACTTTTATCAGTGGGTTCTAGTGATCATTCAAGTGATCCTTCCGATATTTCTAGTCCATGAACTGCTTGCATCAAGGGTGAACTGCTTGGCAGCAGCAGCAACTGCAAAAGTTGGAGAACGACTGTTATAGTTGCTGCTGCTGTTGATCTCTAAAAAACTCTTAATTGGAAGTTTTCTTTTACTTTTTTGATTTTATTTTTCTTACATTTCTTTCGCTTACGTTTTTATTGATGTGTTATTGGCTTTTGTTTTTCTATGATAGCAATAAATAAGTATTAATTAACAGGCATTTAGCATTAACAATTCATTAACAATTATAATAAATTAACAATCAGCTGATATCGCTTCAATGGTTAAATGCCGCTGCGCAGTCTTAAATGCAACCGGCGACGTCGTTGTTGTTGCTGTTGCTGCTGTTGGTTAACCCCAATGTCATTAACAATGTCATCAACAGTTTCGCGGCTTGGTTGTTCATTGCTATTGCTGCTGTTGTAGCTGTTGCTGTTGATGGTATTGTTGTTATTGTTGGTGCTGCTTGTGTTGTTATTGCTGATGGGCTTAGCAGCGCTTTCATTGCTATTAGCAGGTGACACCTCCTGGGCCAGCTGCAGCACTTCATCATCATGATTATTATCTTCTGCTGCATCATCATCATCATCATCATCATCATCATCATCAGTCTCTGCTTCCACTTCACCTTCCTGCTCTGTCTCCACCTTCTCCTCCGCCTTCTCTGTCTCTGCCTCGGTGTCGTCGTCTTCTTCATCTGCTTCCACAGCTGCCTCTGCATTATCGTCTTCTTCTTCTTCATCTTCTTCTTCATCGTCATCTACATTCACTTCATTGTCACTGTCGTCTGCCATTTGAACAATTTCAGCTACTGTTGCTGTTGCTGCATCTGTTGCTGTTGTTGTATTTGTTGTTGCTGCTGCTGCTGCTGCGTCTTTCACCTCTTGATCTTGCTCCTGCTCTTCCTCCTCCTTTGGCTGCTCATAGCTCACTTCCACTTCATCCTCTGGCTTAGCAGTTGTTGTTGTTGTCGTAGTTGTCGTTGTTGTCGTTGTTGTTACTGCTGCTGCTGCTGCTGCTGCTGCTGTTGCTGTTGGCGCCTGGCTGGCTTGCATTGAATCGGTAATTGTTTCAATTAATTCGTTTTGCTGCAGTTCGCTCTCGCCAACATTGTCATCAGCGATAGTCTCCTCCTCTTTGTCACCCTCGTCTTCCTTCTCTCCCAGCGCCTGCTGCTGCACCTCCGCATTGTCATCATCATCACCATCAGCAGCAGCAGCATCATCATCGACATCGGCATCGTCAGTCGTTGACTCCACGGGCTCTTGATCTCCTGCCATAAGCATTTCACTTTCGATTGGTAGTGGCACCGAATCGTTTTCGGTTTCGATTTCGGTTTCAGCTGATTCAGCTTTGGGCAACTCCGTTTGCTGTTGCTCCTTTTCCTTCTCCTTCTCCTCCTGTTCCTGCTGTTCGCCCTCAAGCATCTCGGCATAGTCATACTCAGGCGCATCTCTATCATCTTCATCACTCGAAGGCAGCACTGGATCACCATTCTTATCCACGTACTGCACACCATCGAGTCCCATGCGCATGCACTGGAAATGCATCTCGAAGAGATCGGTGGTTGCCAAACGCACAACAAAGTCCATGCACATGTTGAGATTGTTGTCAACCATTGCCACATCAGTCAACTGGACACACATGGCCATTGGGACGCCCATCATGACTGGTATGCAGAAGGGTGATGGATTTCGCACTGAGATTCCATACTTGGCCGAGGGACGCTCATTCAGATAGACCTCCAGCTGTGCCTCCTCCAGCTGTGGCACGAATGTTATGTTGGCGCAAACTGCAAAAATGACAGCGATAATGAAACAAAGAAAGCAAATAAACATGTAAAAGAGTCGAAATGAATGAAAGTTGCGGGTGGAAGTTGCAGTTGAATTCGGAATCGGAATCCAAGCAAACGAACAACAGCAGCTTCAAGCGACAAACATGTTGCAAAAACTAAAAAAAACGCCAACGATTTGTGGCATTTTGATTGGCAAATGCAACCATGTCATGTGAGACGAGCAACAATTTATTGTTGTTGTTGTTGTTGTTGTTGTTGTTGTTGCTGTTGTTGCTGCTGCTGTCTATCATTGCCAACAATTGTTGCTGTTAAACAACGAACGACCAACAAATTTCGACATTTAAATCACCCCAAGTGCACAACTGGACAACTGGATTACTAGTTCAGTATGTGTGCGCAAACAAAATGATTTCAATTCCGATTTCGGTTACTAACAACATTGATCCCGTTTTTATTTGTAACATTTTGTAACAAAGCAAAACGAATTCCTTAAAGGGAACAAAAGATTTTCCTTAAACCTTTTCTCAGTGTATCGTCATTTACTTACCCTTCTGATCGAATCTGTATTGATCGACTTTGAGGCCGGCACAGCAGCCGCAGATTCTGCCTTGACACTCGCACGGTTGCCCAAAGGTGGACCAAATGGAGCCCTTCTCCGAGTACTTGGCACTGGCCAAGTTGCGTCCACGCGACACGCTCACCGTTGGCGGCAGATAGGGTGTATGGGATTTGAGTTCGTAGAAGATTAGACCATTGCTGTAGCTGCGTGCCACAGTAAGGGGCGCGACGCAAGCGCAAACGAATGCAAATAGCGCAGTTGTGGGCAACATTTTGTAAGTCTACAGTTTGCAATGCACTGGCAATATCCTTAAATATTTATCACACTTCACACGCAAAACGATAACAACACTAACAAAAAAATCAAATAAAATAAATAACTATTGTCGCATATATGTAAATATATATTTTATTCACTCGCTTCACGCGTCGCCTTTTTATTTAACGGTACGCGTTGTTTTCCTTTTTATTCGCCTTTGTTTGTTTGTCGCACTGTCAACCGCTCGCTCGCGCTGAGAATTAAATATTAAAACGCTGAACGCGTCGAGCGTTTGCTTAAAAATGAAATGGAAACTGCCAACGGTGGCAGCAACAGCAGCAGCAACAGCAGCAGCAACGGCAGCAGACAACTAGGCAGCTACAGCGACAGCGACGTTAACGTTGGCAGCAACAGCAACAACAACAATATATATATATTTATTTATAGCGAGCAAACTCTTTTATACTCTTAAAGAGAAAAACGTTTGCAAATGTTTTGATTACAAATATTTTTATTACCAAACTTGCCAAAGGCATATCAATTATTTGTATTATGGGTTTTGTGTACAAAATTCAAGTGGTAAATAAATTAATAATAGCTTAAAAGTGTTCAAATATTTTTAGCTTAGTGCTGAATAAGCCAAAGTTGTATAACAAAAGTCTTTCTCACTGTGTTTTTTTTATATTGTTTTGATGCTTACGACTAAATTTTTATAATAGAATAGATCTTTTTGCTGCAGTTCTCTTAGCCAAGTTCAATATCATAGTCAGTTCCAATAGAGTATCTGGTATAGTAAATAAAACGTTCGCTTTTCGTGTTATCAGCGTGCTGCAATCGTTGAAGTTGCTGCCAGCGTTGACGTTGACTGCGCTGTCAGCTGCGCAGCTGTTGTGCTTTTTTTTTGGCTCTTGGCTCTTGGCTGTTGCCGCTTCTATCGTTTTTTATTGTAGTAGTGGTTGCTGTTGTTTGTTTGTCTTCTCGGCTGCTGTTGCTGTTAACTGTTGCTGCTGCTGCTTGGCTTTGTTGCTTGTTGCGTGTACCGCGTTGGGTCGGTTGACAGTGACAAGAAAATTGCGCCGGTCGTGACTCGCTGGGAAAGCCAAAAGCTGCCACTTCAACCTTTGTTGTTGTTGCCACTGCCGTTGTTGTTGTTGTTGCTGTTATGCAAAGCATGGCACTTGGGTAAGGTCAGGTCGCTTACGGGTTCTGCACATCGAACTCCCACCCAAACAACCAACAAGAAAACAACAGTTAAAACGAGTAAAAAAAAGCCAAATAACTTGTAGTTGGGTAAAAGCGGGTGATTTGTGGGCAAGCGTTGGCCGTTTACATTGCTGATGTATCAATGGAAAGCAGCGCCATTGTTTGAGGCCATATTTTTGTTGTGGTTTTTTTCTTTTTCGCTGGCTATTTTTGCCACAATCAAGCAGGCAAGTAGCCAACAAGCGAAGCAGTCAGCCAGACGATCAGACGGCCAAAAGGGTCTTCAAACGCTTCAATCGCATTAAGCGCAACGCCCGCGATTGCATAATAAGTCAAACTCATTGCCCCCAGCTAACCAGTGCCTAGGGCCCCCCTTTTAGGCTATCACGTCGGCACACTGAGAAAAAAAGTTAGCAACATTGTTTATGGAATAAAATTGGACAATGAACTAATCAACTTTTATTCATATGTCTAAGAATTTATGTGAGATTAAACCTTTAAATCGTATATGAAAGCTTCACAGACTTTCTTACAATGTTTTTTCTCACTGTATACCGACAATCTTGTTAAGCGTTAAGGGGGACGCATCTCATTCAGACGAGACGAGAGAAAAAAATTGTCAACGTTGCCAACAGAGCTGCGACAATTAACGCTAATTCGACGCCGTCATCGTCATCGTCAGACGCTGCGCCTGCGCCAATTGCTTGGAATTTATGGTTAGGGAGAGCGAAAGGGGGAAATGGTAATCATTGGTGCAATGCGCCCGTTTATGTAATGAGCATCGTTGATGTTGCTGCTGTTGATGTTGCTGTTGTTGTTGGCCATTGTCATAATGTGTAGACGCGCCGCATCGCTTATTAGACATTTTTATTCAGTTTTCAGGTATTCGTTACTCATTATTCATTCACTGATAATGACAATTTTTGAATTGGAATTGCGGCCCCTCTCTATACTATTTTGAGCACTCGGTGTTATGGTACGTCATTAGCCACAACTTACCAACAATTGAGCAGGTGAATTGCGGACAATTGGGTCAAGTGATGCACGCGTAACGCAGTCAAGAGCCGCTTAAAAGCACTTGCAACCGTTTGCACTCCCCTCCCCAAAAGAAAAGAAAAGAAAATGATTCACAGCTTAATATAAATGATACTCAGATGACTTGTCATAGCCTACATTTGTTAAAATGGCTTACACACTTATCAAATACCAAATGAAGTAAAGTATTATAATGACTTAAGACTGCAACAGATAAATCATATAATGTGAACTTATATCAAAGATAATACACAAAAATGTAGTCAGAAACTAGGTACATTCAGTCTGTTAAACTGGTGAAGTTTTCAGCGAAATCCATCTATGTTTTCCTTATTTCAAGTATTGCATTGAATAAACGATAAACAAACGATTTGTGTTCGGTCATAACTGCATCCATTCATTATTATATTTGCGAAATTTGTTAAGCTTGACAAGTAGTTAGATTGAAAATTTGTATCCCACAAATTCGATTCAAAGCAAACTGAAAACACATTAAATTAAATCCCCAGACACACGAGTTGTTTGTTAATAAACAACTACAAATATGTACCCATTGAACTTGTTGTTGTTGCTTTTGTAGTGCGCATAAATCTGTAACGATTTTTTTTTTTGTTAAAAAACGCTTCCTTGAGCCGTGCAGATATGCGACATAAATCAACATTGGCATCCAGACTCGCACAGCCAACCAAACTCACAGACTCCAAATGTATGTAACGGATCGAAGCCGTTGGCTGTTACAGTTAGTTTTATTTGCCACACACACAACTGGTTTGCGCCTGTCCAGGCCGGGCCAACTGGCCCACGCTAAAAAGCATAAAAACAAAGGCAAAGACCGGGCACTTGGCCTTTTTTGAAACCAAAATCCAAAAACAAAATCATGCAGTGATAACTTTAGTATAAGATAATTGACTATAATATACCGTTGATATATTTGAAGAGGTACAAATATTACAAAAGAGGATATTATCTCTAGTAAATTAAGAAAATTGATTAAATTTATATCAAAACATTCACAATCATCGAATTTCAGCTAATATTTTTGAACCTTGAAGATGGGAAATAAATGAAAATGCTCTGAAAAGTCTTTTCCGTCTTGATCCGATTAACCACCTTCATCTGGCACTTATTCCTAGGGTATGAAAAATGTTGCATGCTGGCATGCCACATCGAGCTATGAGCATTGACTAAGGTTGCTACGATGGGTGTTGCAAGTGTTGTGCGTGGATTAGAGTGACCATTTGGCACAACCAGTTCACCCGCTGCTTTTGTGCGTGCACTTCCGTTTTCCGGCTGTCTGGTCAACTAGTACAAAACTGGATCATGAAAACTGGCCAAGTGGAAACTATATAAAAATGGGTTCAGCCTTGGAGCGAAGCAACAAACGTTAAGCGACCAGCAGAATGGTAACGACAAGGCTACTCGGGCTGCTCCTGCTGCTGATCTTCTACGGCGCCAGCAATGGCATTGAGGCACAACAAATGGATTACGCGCGTGATCAGCGCTCGCTGTGGGGCCCACCAGAGTTGGGTTGGAACACTGTGAGCAGCTTTAGTCCTCTTGGACTGGGTCACATGACCAAGGATGAGCTGCTGACGTTGCTGGAGGCCTGGCAGGAGGTGGAGGCCGAGACACCGGCTCCGACGCCAAAGCCAACAAGGAAGCCAGCACGTCCACGTCCAAGGCCCACGCAGCGACCAACACCGGCACCACCAACACCGCCGCCGCCACCACCACCTCCAGCACCAGGTCCAGCACCAGCACCAGGTCCAGCACCTGAGCCCGGCGCACCCGTTAACGTTCAGCTGCCCGCTTTTGTGCCTATTCAGCTGTCGGCCATGTTCACTCCTCCCCGGGCAGTTGTAGCTGGTGCAGCGGGAGCGGGAGCAGTGGGTCCTGGCCCAGGCGATGCTGCCGTCTTGGATGCTAACCAGGATATGATTGCTCAAACCGATGACAATGCTGCACCACAACTTCTTCGCTTCTTGCGTATGCCAATTCCAACTCCTCAGCCCCAGCCCCAGCCACAACAACAGCCACAGCCCCAGGCTCAGGCAAGAGCACGTTTTGCCCAGCCGCAGCAAGTGGTGCGCAATACGTTGGAAAGTGTCGATACTGGCATTGCACCACTTGCCAATCTTGTTCAGGCCAAGTCCGCCACCACATATGCCAGAGCCATATCGAATCCGGTTTCGCCTCCACTGGTCTTAGCTCCAAGACCTCCAATCCGACCACGGTAAGTGGTAAGAGATAACGTTTCGGGATTGTTGTGAAAGTTTTGTGTTTTTTTTTTTTAATTTGAAGATTTGTTGGCCCACCAATGCCCTTCATGGGCAGTGCACCTGGACGTCTGGAGCTGGTGCCCTCATCCCACATTATTGGTGATTGGCGGGAATAAACCAAAGTCCAATGAGGCAATATTATTTCTAATTGTTTTTTTTTTTCTTCGAATAGTCAGTTTGAAAGTATATAATAAATATAACCTATACATTAAACAATTTGTCTTTTATGAAGAAATTTAAAAGGCTTAAGAACTCAAAAAAAAAACTTCTTAGATTTGAAATTTTGTGGATAGATTCCTTAAAAGACATTCTTGAAAAAGGCAATACATGAACATCAAATATTTCCAAGGTGCAAGTGGGGATCAACTCTTTATAATGTTATATATATATATATCGGCATAGTTATAAGTCTATCTCCCTCGAATTCGTGTGCTTGCAGTCCATTTGTACCATTGTGCCATCTCGTTCGAGCTCATGTTAAAAGGTCTTCACTCTAATCCATTGTTAGGCTTGAAGCCAAGATTTTTCAAAGCCAAGCCTTAAACTTAACAAGCTGTATTTAAAATAATTTAAGCCTTAACTGTTATGTAGTGATTAGTAATTGAAGTCATTTGTTGATCGAAAAGTTGAACTAATTATAAAATTACGACTATTTTCGGTTTTATACAATTTTAAAAAATTAAAAAAAATAATCTAAATTTATCGCAAATTTTCAAAACATCAAATATTTTTGATTTATTTGATTATTTTATATTTATTAGATTTAAATACAATATTATTTGAGCGCGTAAAACAATGCTTTTGATGTACTCCATTTGAAAATCAAGCTTATTTTGAGGAAGTTGTGTGTTATGGAAGTTTTGTTCCACTCTCAAGTTGACTTTCGTTCACAAAATTTTTACATGAAAATCGGGCAAAAATGAAGTTTCTAGATTAAAATGCAGTATTAATTTACAGCGTAAAAGAAGACTTCTTATGTATTGCATTTAAAATTCGGATAAGTTTTGACGAAGTAACGGCAATAGGAAGTTATGTTTTGTCTCCCAAGTCCCAAGATAACCAGCGAACTCTATAGTCACTACAAGTACAGACATTTCAAAGTCCTTTAAACCTGGTTTCGTTGAAACTTAAAGCTAACGTAAAAAAAGCATTTGAGCAGAGTCAAAGCAATCTGCTTAAAAAAGGCTTTCTTGTTATTGAATTGGTTAAAAAGTTAAGCTTTAAAGCTGTCAAGGAATAAGTTTCAGGAGTAAAAGCACTAAAAGCTTCAACAAGCTTTGATAAAAGCTTTCTTGAGGGCTTAGCAAAAGCTCTAAAAGCTTTAACGACATCTACTGTTGCGTCGCTGTAAGTCGTATAACAACTTGTTGTTAACGGGATGCTTGTGGACTCAACTCGAGTTCGTTGCAAATTCAAATTCATTCGTCAACAGACTCTCGTGCGATTCGGTTCAGCTTCAGTCTCTACCAGGCAGCAGCTCAAGCACCACCAACAGCAGCAGCACCACCAGCAGCAACAGCAGCATCAGTGACACAGTCAATCCGACAAACAGACAAACAGTCAAGCGGCTAAGAACGACAAGAACAACGCGCCACGAGCGCGTACGCATAACGGTTCAAATTTAAAAATAATAAGTGCAAGTGTGTGTGTTGATTGTTGTTTTTTCCTTTCTTTTTTTTCGCTGTGCCAAAGCCAAAAAGGTGTTTGCATTTCACTTGGCAATTGTGCTAAGCAAATTGCCCAAGACGCAAGTCGGAAAGTCGCAAAGTTTTGAATTCGCAAATAATTTTTTTTATTTTTGTTGGTGTTTCTTGCGGAACGGCAGCAAAAACCCATCAATCTCCCATTGGTGGTTTTGGTTTTTTGGGCCTTCTAACAATCAGCCTGTAGCTACCTGGGATTAACTGTGACGCATAATCCGCAAATAGCAAGCAACAAGGCGAACACAAGTTATAAAAAAAGGTGAGTATATGGACTTTAAGTTCGGATAAAAAAGAACTCAATTATTTAGAATCAAATTTAATTTAATTGAGTGCGTACTTCAAATGTTTGCACACACATTACAAATGCTAAGCGGTGTGAGCATAATTTCAAAATTAAGTATTCAACATTTTAAAGATAGTTTAAGTTAAGCATGACCTTTCGGAACATCTCAAAGAATTAGTTTATGAATATTTTATAATTCTTTTTAAATTTTTTAAAGCAGGCTTTGGATAAATGTAGGACAAAACTACCCTACTCTTAAGATTTTCGCATGCTTGCAAATTATTTATCTTTGTTTTTAAGCATTCTGTTCGAGATAAATGGAAAATCTCGAAAACAAGTCATAAAAATAACCTCAGCTTCTGTGAAAACGAAAAAAAAGCAACAAACTTACAAAATAACTGTTGTATGCTGCGTGGGTTTCTACGCCATTAACTTGGCTCAAATATCAACAAAGCCATAAACGTAAGGAGTTATGGCTGCTCTGGCTATAACTGAAGCTGTAACTGTAACTGTTGCTGTAACTGTAACTGTAACTGTTACATTACGAGTCCAACTGTCGTTTGGCCAAACAATTTTCAACCAATTTTACTTAATTGCCTTCGCAGATAATAAATCATTTTCTTTGCCCGTGGCACGCCCCCTACCCCTGCCAGTACTCAGAACTGTGCACAGTGAGCGATGAGAATATTTGTGGCAAAAGGGGTAGAATGTGTTAAGGGGAGAACCTTAGATGGTGGCCTTAGATGCTGGCTGGTTGCTCCCTTCATTTTTATATATTTTGTTGCGACGTTATCTGTTTTTTGCTAATTAACTTGGCTGCTTGTCACCACGAGAAAAACAGAAAGACAGTAAGAGTAAAAGAGATAGTGATAGAGAATAACAAATATATATATATAAAGAAAGAATAATGCAGGGTGTAGGGAAGAAAGAGAAAAAGAGTTGGCCAAAAACTTGAAAGCTACGTTTTGAATTCGAAAATCTCATTAAAATGTTCGGCAGACGGTCTTCCCTTTGAAAAGCTTCTATTCCATACATGAAAACATAGCGGAGGGGTGGAGGGAGAAAAGATGCGAAAGAATGTAGCCATCAACAAGCAACGACAATTACTTAAAGGCTGTGGGCGTTTGCTACTACATAGTTGGTAATATGTATTTATTGTAGTTACATTTTCGGTGGCTTTTCATGCGCAACGAGTTTTCCACTTAGCCAAATAGTCATTTTAACATTCACCGCTCCCAACTACGGGCCAATAGCGAAAGAGAGAGAGAGAGATAAAGTAGCAGGAGCAGCAGCAGCCGCAGCAGCAGGAGCAACAAGGCAAAATGGTAACAAGCATTGAAAAGGCAAACAGCGGTAACAACGGAAAACTAACGGGTTGGCTAACAAGGCGTGTGTGGAATTTAAATAAAGTTCTTCGTTGCAAATAAATGTTTGCGTTGTGGCTGTCAGATTTTATACGACCATGTGTGTGTGTGCGGAATAGGGGGGAAGGAGGGTGAAAGGAGCCAGCACACACACACACAGATATATGTTATATATGGTTTTTCATGCTTGCTTGGAAATAATTGCGCTGTGAAATGCAGTTTGCTTCCGCAAAAGACAACATAAACATAAATTTGTATTTGCATACGCATATGAAATTGTTAGCAGAAACCGGAAAACACAACAAGCATGATTTAGGAATAAACATAAAAACAAATGAAGAAAATGCTCAACTCAAAGGGAATCCGAAAATGCCCATAAATTATGTGCAAAAACCACAAATCGAATGTGTACAAAACAATGACAATGAAAATGTCATCTAACTTTTATGACCATCAATTTGAAATTGAATAAATTTAACATTTAATCAAGGTGATGTTTGCAAGCTTAGGTATTTTTGATAAGATGAAGGGCATGTTTGTGTTTGGTTATTAAATCATTTTGATAATGGCAAAGCTTAAAATAGTTCCAAACCATTTAATTGCAATTGATTATAAACATTTAAATAAAGCTTTCAAGTTTTATGTTGAAGCTTAAATGGATGTTCTTTAAAGTGTTTAATACTACGTACATTAATTGAATTTTACTTTGCTCTACTGAAAAATTATATAAATAAATATATTTTATACTTTTTTAGAACAATGCTGAATACTATCAACATTTTTTTTCCTTATATCCTATTTTTAAGAACTTTTATTTTTTGGCTGTTTTCTGATAGTGGTCAAAAATGATGAAGCTGCAACAAACCTTGATCCCAGGGTCAGATCGTTACTCAAAAACCAAGAGACAAATCTGGACAGAAACAGATAGAAACATGCTATAAATAAATGTAAAATTCCCTCTTTTCAAAAGGCTTAATTTTACCTAACAATTATTATAGCATGCATTTCTAAACACATTAAAAAATAAACTAGTTTTATAATGTGTATGTTTTTTCGTACACAACTTCTTGCACGTGCTTGGGGATACTTTCAAATGACAGCACTTGTCCTTGGTATTAACCATGAAACTGCCATCGTTCCTAATGGCCTCCAACGTCAAGGTTACTTTTGCCCAAATCCTTGCCACTGTTCGGTCGCTCGGTCGTTCGTTCTCTCTGGTTCGTTGGCTTGTTCGGGGCGTGTCGTTGTCACTTTACCATTAATTGAAATATGTAATTATAATTGCATTTTTTTGGCGCCCCTATTACAATGGCCAAAAAATGTGTTCAGGTACATACCAATAGTATAATCCATGGCCCATGCCGTTCCCAATCGATGGCACACACACACGCACACATACACAGAGCTTTGGATGAAAAATTATAATTAAATAACAACTAAAATTAAGGGTGTGTGAGGCGTCTGGCTGAGCTGTTGCTGTTGGCTGGTGCTCGAACCAGTTAGGTCAACAGCTTTTGGCCAGAATGTGGCCATAATTCACTTGGCTGCTATCGAGTTGGCCAAAATGTGTCAACAACAAATTCAGTGGAGCAGGTGAAGGGGGTGGCTTAAGCACGAAAACTAACTAAAGTCGACGGCTATCTATGTGTGTGTGTGTCATGGTGTGTGTGTGCACACACTAACTATCAAGAGCAGCTTGAACAATACCGTTAGCTACAACAACTAATGGCCAGTGTCTATGTGTCTCTATGTGTGTGTGAGATTGTTATGGGTATGTGACAGGCGGCTGTCATTTGTAATGCGCTGCGTGCTACAAAATACAAAAAGTATCATGTCTCGCAACAATAACTCACACACGAACAACATAAACAATGTGACGCCTGCACATTTGCAAGCTGAAAAGAATTCCATACATTGACACACACACCTACACAGTCATGCAAACATGCACACACTTGAAAAAAAAAAATGTATAGCCTAGATTTGAGTAAATCGCAAAGCCCACGAAAAGTAAATTTATTTGATTTGTACAGCGGAGAATATAGTTTTTAATAAAAGCATTAACAATTTGTAATAAAGAACATCAGTGTGACATTAAAAACGTATGTTTTTTGCACAGTGCATATATAAAACTATTGCTAGTGTTTTTGCTGGTGTTAGTGCTTGTGTTTGTGTTGCGTTTTGTTGCTGTCTGGCAAGAAGAACAATATTCATACATTTTTGAAATAAATGTTAACAGACACTTTGCACGACTTTGCCAAACGCATTTGATGCAGATGAGCTATACACACACGCAAATACACAAACACACAGACACACTTATGCACATATGTAAATACAGATGAATATCTATTTGTGTATGTATGTAAGTAGGACTCATGCTTGCTGATATTGCTTTTTAAGAGACTTAAGCGCGCGTCAAAAGCCCAAGAAGGCAAACTGCACTCGAACCAACAACCTGTCGCAACAGCACACCGTTTGTGTGCGTGTGTGTGTGTTTCTACTCACTTATGCTGCAGAGAAAAGATAGTTTATGGTTGATACACCTATTCATGCCACTTCATTTGCGTATGCACGCGACTTGCCTTTGAAATATGCAACACTTTCTTTTCTTCTTCGTTTTTTTTTCCTTCTGCCCATTATTCATTTATTCGAATGGTTAGCATCAGGGAGTGCTCCTTCAAATGTGTACATAATATACGGTTACATAATATTATGATATGGCATATTTTTTGGTCTTTAATTTGCTTTATAAAGGGCTTAGTATGCTTTGTTAAAGGTTATAAAAACTAAACATCGATTTTTGATAATAAGGAAGATATGTTAAGAACTTGCATGCGTTACGTATACTTAATATTTAAAACAAAATAGCTTAGAATGTTTTAGCAACTTCCAACACTTTAATTTTCCACTTACTTTAACAGTTAGCTTAGGATAAAGCAATGCGCTTAAATGTTTAGTTGTTTTTACTTGTTAGTACAATCTAAAAGTTTACAAAGTGAATTTATGAAGTATGTTTTGCATATTTGATTGGACGAGCAACATCAATTAAACACTTTTACTCACACCAGAGACAACACCCAAAACAACACTCACCAAATACTTGTACATGACAAACACACACACACACACATATACACATAAATATTTGATAACTGAAATACTTGGCACAAGAGGTCAGCGGACTCTCTGGCTGGCTGGCAGTTAGTTTCAGTGTTCTTCCACATCAAACTAAACAATTCTACTCGAAAATGAAACGTTGTTAAATGGCCGACTTGTAGGGCACTTAAAGAGAGAAGATGGGTAGATGGCCAATTGGTTGAAGTGCATTGAGAGAGCCACCTTAGTACAAAGTGCTTTTGCATTCTGTTTCTGTTTTTTGCTGCTTCTTCTACTTTTGTGCCACTAAAATGTGGCAAACTGCAAAAGTGCATACATACATACATACAATATATATTTTGCCAGTTGTTGCTGCTGCTGCTGGTCAGAGCAAAACATTTGTTGATTCACTTATGTCACTTTGCCCAGCTCCAGCCGGCTTCTACTGTTCTTTTCTCTTTCGAGTCTACGAATTTAATTATTGTTATTGTGCATTTGAAGTAGCAGTTATCATATATATTTTACAAAGGCGCTTCAGTTTGACATTCCTCATTTAATTTTAGTTGTTAGAGCAAAAAGATTTTTCTGAGAGAAACACAAAAATGAAGAAGGAAATCTAATTTGCATACTCTCAGAAATGGCAATTTGATTGAGCGTTTTGCAGTTGCTGTCAAACTTTAAACAGAATAATAAAAACTGCTTTATGGGATTTAAAACATAACCTTCTTGTACATCAAAACAGTTTTAAGCGCACTTTAAATATGTGTATTTTGATTAGTTTTTGCACAAGCAATGAAACTAAACTATAATCGTTACGATTATGCTTAGTTACATGTTTTATTTATGGCTTTTGCCAGTTAGTTCTTAGCCCACTTTATAAACATGAAGACCCTTTTTAAGCTGTGAACATGAAAGATAGCTGCATGGCCATCAAATGATAAGCTTTGTGTTAAATCTGCACCAAAAACAAAACGCAACCAAAGAAGGTAAAGCTGTATATATATGTATATATGTATATTATAAATGTAAGCTGCAAAGAATTCGTTATATATTTGAGTATCTGCCGCAAGCAAAAAGTTATCCAACTAACCCAAATGGTTCGTTTGTTGTTGTTGTTGTCGGGTATGCTTAATTTGACGCAGCATTGCCCTTTTTTTTCATTTTCGTTTTCATTTTCACTTGTTGTTTGTTGTTTGTAGCTGCGTTCGTTCTTTCTTTAATTACACTTTTCGGCTGTTGTTGATGTTGTTGTTGTTGTTGTTGATGGGCTGCGTTAAGGCAGCAGCTGTAGCTGTTGTTGGCCCCAAATATTTTACGCTCAACGTGGCAGCACCAACAGCAGCAGCAGCAGCGGCAACAACAATTCGAAAGTTAAGTGAGCTTGCAAGCAAACTGCGCCACTCAAACCGGGCCAATAACGTGCCCATCAACAAATACACACACATACATACACACGCACACGCAGAAAGCCGCAAGCAAAAATGGCCATGAAAAAGCGTGCCAATATGTATTTGCTGCGACTAAGCCCACATCCCTTGGATCCAAACTCATACATACATACATACGTATGTATTGGTAAAACAGCAGCCGCACCGCAAAAGTCTCATTTACAGTTCACAATTTTCAAAGGATACTGTTGCTGTTGCCGTTCTCTCTCTCTCTTTTTGTCTCTCTTTTGCTTTTCCTGTTTCTGGTTTGTGCTGGTTTTTTCTTGATGCGGGTGGTGCATTTCTGGTTTTCTCCTTCTTCCCATTGTAGTGTGACTTTTTTAATTGCATGTTTTTTTGTAATTTTTCTGCTACCTGCATGTGTGTGAGGGAGTGTGTGTGTGTGTGTGTGTGTGTGTAATGTTGTGGTAATGGTTTTTATTTACCGAATGCATTCCAGACAATCAGCTTATTAACTTGACACTCGTGTTTCTACCCATAATCCGGTAACTAAAATTTTTCTAAAATTGTCGTTAATTAATGACTTTTTAATAATACACAAAGATTAAAGGTAATTAGCATGTTAAGCTGATGACATTTGCTTTGATTATTTACATTGGATTTCGCTTATAGCTTTGTCTTGCTAGACAATCTTTCTATATGTTACAACTATGTTTATCTTTTGCTCTGAGTATCTTTTCTTAGACTCAAACTATAGCTATGTATCTATACTTGTTGATATTTTTGTTTGTTCTCACTTCTGCCTTCTCTCACTCCCCCCTCTCTTGCCTTCCACGTATTGAACAATGGTGCGAATTGAATTCAGCCTTCTACCTTTTGTGTGTGTGTGTGTTGGAGTGGCACGTGGCACGAAGTATGTACATATGCACATGATGTACATGTGTGTGTGGTGTAGTGTGTGCCACAAAATCAAAATCAAAATCAAGACTCTGCAAACATCAACTAGAGCAAGTTGCTTGCTTTCTTGTTTGCAACAACTTTCAATGCGTACTCTGCCAAGTTTGCCTGGCAGCAGGGGGCGGGGGTTGGGTAGTGCATTCCAAACTGCATTGATTGGCCGACTGGCCGCCTCGGGGGAGCAGTGGTGCTGGGGTATGACAAACTTGTCATCGTCGTCGTCGGCCTACGCTGCGTATACGTCCCTTGTGGCTCCAGAGTGTGCTTTCAACGGGCTTTCAGCAGCCACAAATGCATTTCATTCAATGCCCATGCACCCTTTGTTTAATTCCCCCCTGATGAGCTGGGCTACCCCGCTCTACCCTGTCGTTTCTATTAGCTCACATTGTTGATTTTTCTTTAGTTCTTGTTATGGTTTTTAATGCGCCCTTTCTCCACTTCCTCTTTTTGTGCTCCCAGGTGCATCTGTTTGGCAACATCATTACATGAAGTAGCTGCTGCTGCTGCAGAATAATTTATGCTCGTGTGTTGCACCCTTGGTGTGGATGGGTGGTATTTTGCCTTAAGGTCCCACGTGCAACAATAATTGTTCAGCTGCATTCGAACCAATAATTTCCACTCAGATACAGATATCTATAAACTGAACCAATAACATTCAGAACAATAAGTTTCGGAAAACTAGGCTCAATTTCGATTCTATTCAACTTAATTGTGTGTATGTATGTATATGCTGGTAGCCAAAGATTGTTGTGCATACATATTATAGATAATAATTTTAATTTATTTTCAATTTTCGCTTGAAATTTCATATTGATATTGTTGCAGAGATGGTTTTTGGGTAATTATTCTAGCTTCGGTAAATTCGGGGTAAATTTTCACTTCAATGCTTTAAGCTATTATTATTGACATTAAAAACAAATTTATTACCCAAAATGATAAAGGATTAAAGCGAAAAATGATCTTACATACAAAAGGGCATTGCGTAGTCGTTCAATTGCCATCTCAAGCACATTTACAACATATTTAAGTTTATTTTACGGCTTGCCCAGAGCCATAGATAAGGTTAAATACGGAACCCATCTAATGGGAGTTTTAACCTTAACCAAAATTGAACGAAGACCAACTGGGCAAGGGGATGGTGAGGGTGGGTGGTGTTGCTGCCCTGAGGACAGAACGCCAAGTGAGCAGTCGGCGACAGCCGTCGAATGAATAAGTGGAGAGACCGCACGAGCCATAAAGCTTGCTCTCTTTCTCGCCCATACCCAGGGGGCAGACGCACAAAACTGGCCATGGCAAACACAAGCTGAGCCGGGGTGGTGGAGGGGGCGATGGAGTGACGCGCGCGAGTGTTAGGTTCAGTTCAGTTCAGCTGGAGCGTAATGTTCGTCTATTTAAAGAAGTGCCTGGCCTTTTTTTTTATTATTGCTTTCCTTCACACACACACACAGAAAGAGAGATGCAAACACGTATACACAATGTTGTTATTAAGTATACACACACGATATATACAAACTGTTGCTTGTAAGCTTGTATTCAAAGTGTTTGAGATGTGTGTGTGTGTGTGTGTGTGTGTGTGTGTGTGTGTGTGTGTTAACACTTGAACTATGCGCCATAAGTGTCAAAAAGTGTACGCTCTAAAACGCTCTTGGCACCAGGCACCAGGCACTCACACCAACACTTGTCCTCAAGGTCGCCCAGTCTTTACAACAATGTCGAAGTGAGCACCCATTGCAATACACACACACACAGAAAGAGAGACAACACACTGACAACAAACTGTTGATATTGAATTGCAGGCAACAAAGATGACAAAACGAATGCAAATTCGTTATATGTTTGATGACCAAGCGCGAGTTCTGAGAATTTGCTGTAGCAATGCAAGGATGGAAATATGCAATAGATCAAAGAAAGCCGTTCTGGCTATATGACCTATACCAATAAGTAAGACGTTTGAGCTAAGCTCGACTGTAAGATACTTTCGAGCATAAAGTATGCAAAGCATAGAGTTCAGAGAAATGTTCACCCACAGACTGACAAGCGACAGCAACATCAACTCGGTTTTTTTAAGGGTATAACTATGTACGATTGGCAACAAGATAAGCCATTTGACATATGTCAATTAATGTTAAATAATTAAGAGTCTGAATATCGCATTTGCATTTGCACATTGCAATACAGGCGGAGGGGGGGAAATAGGGTTTAAGATTGAATGTTTTGCCGTTACAATATACGGTTAATATTGATGGGTATATTACATAACCTCATCAATTAAACTGCCCAACTAACAAAAGGGCCATGAAATTTAAGTGCAAATGTGAAGGGAAATCAACCAAAATCGACTAAAGAACTACTCTATATATCGTATTGCAACAGTGTATATGTACACTGTGTAATGAATGACAAAAGCGTGTTTAATCGTCGGATTTGTTGGGTCCTTTGTCCATGTTTCATGTCGAGTTTCAGTGTACGTGATTTTGCGAAATATGGCTTGCGTTGAGAGGTTCGGGGTTCGGGGTTCGAGGTTCGGTCGGTCAATCAGTTAGTTAGGCTGATGCTTGTATAATTGGCAATTTGTAAATTAAATTTACCGCAATTATTATTGCTTGTTGTTTGTTTGTGTTGTTGTTCTTGTTGTTGTTGTTGCTGTTGTCGTTGCTGCTGCTGCTGCTGTTTGGTTTTTGTACAACATTGACAATAATGAAGCGGAAGCATAAATATAACATGAATAATGCACAAGCTTTAATATTCATTCAATTAAAATGCCCCACAACAAGCAATCTATAAAGTTGAGCTTAAGCCTGCCACAAAAATGCAAATCACAAATGATTTCAGCAACAAATTGCTTCTGAAAAGCAAATAATTCTTTGACATTTGTAAATTATTTTCATGGATTATTTGCTTTCTTACAATAGTGATTGCATTTTCCACAGAAGTTTATAAAGTTCTTAACACATTTTTCTTTTAATTGATGCTTTTAGTACACAATCAATTGCAATTCAAATAAATAATCAACACCAATAGCAATGACAACAACATTTATTTCCATTTCATTGCTTACACAAATCACAAATGGCAAAGCATGATAATGACTTCAAGTTCGGATGACAACAGCTTTATGTCAAGTTGGATAAATACCTTGTGAATTATCCTGTTACAGTTATTTGGCTTTGTCTTCCGGCATGCCAAATCTGATTTCATTGATGGCTTAAAGGCAAACAATGTCAATGGCATCGTTTAGACCATAACCGACAGCACTAGCCACAATTCCAAGCCATCCAAATGCAACTTAATTCTTCTTGGACAATTGACAAAATGATTTCAGCTTCAGCTTGCTTGCTCTTGAGTTAACTTTTTTTTGGCCATCAATGCTGGCTGTTGTTAAAGTTTATAATACATACATCATGCTATTAACGCCATCGTCTATATATTTTTATTAAGGAATGTGTGTGTATAAATAAGTTTGTATTGATTTTTCATTATTTATATATTTAATAATAAATTTATTTACACGTGTAGCCCTTTTGGAGCGGCAACAGCACACACTTTTTTTGCTCTTTCGCTCTTCTCTCTACCGTCCGCCCCTCTGTCCTCGCTCCTATGTCCTGTCATCGAAGTTTGAAAACAAGTCGAGTGTTGGGCAATAATTGAGTTACATGCTGCTGAGAAAATTTCTGCTCAGCTGGCTGGCTAAAAAACGATTTCAATCTAAAATGTAATTAAAATAACGCATGCTGCAAAAATATGCAAGATCATGAATGTTGCGTTGCAACAAGGATACCCTGTAAATCTATAAGTTGATTAGCTTAGTAGTGTTATAAAAATATCAAAAACTTATTTTCTAAGTTCTTATTTATTTTTATGTTTATTAATCTACAGGGTATCTCTGATAGTTCAATGCCCTATTTGCTGCTGCTTTTGCTGTTTGTTTATATTTTGTTTTTATTTATTTATTTTGCGTTTTGTACCGAAAAAACAGGTTACAAATTTTCTCTCTCTCTCTCTCCCTTTTCCTTTCTCTTTTGATACACACATTTCCGTTAGCTAAATGTCAGCCATTTTGTTTTAGTTGTTGCGAGACTGCCCTCTTTCATCTCTCTCCTGCCAGCCCAAACGCTTTCCGGCAGCTCACAAAAACAAAAAAAAATATTGAAAATTTATTTATAGTCAAATACGGTACACTGCACCTGTTTGCCGCTGCGGGTAGACGTTGTTATTGTTTTGTTGTCAACACCCTTTTTACGTGTGTGTGTGTGTGTATGTGTGTGTGTATTGGGTGTTAAAATGATTGAGTGCTTGAACTTAACTTTGGTGCTGGCATCTTCATTCTCTTTGTTGTTGTCACCATTATGGCCATAATCAGCTGGCAAGCTGACGTGTTTTGTACCCTGTTTTAATATGGGCTTATAACACAGGACATAGGACGCAGCACAATCGAGGCATCATCGTCTGCCATATGATAAAAGCCATATCTAATTGATTATAAACAATACATCTTTTGTCATGCATCACATACACGATGCCCATGTGTGTATATGTGTGTGTGTGTGTGTGTGTGTGCCATGTTGTACAATGTTGACCTCTACCTATCGAATAACGGAAATTGTTGTTTGCATGTTTTGTTTGTTTCGGGACGGATCTACTTAACAAAAGGTCCCCATCGTTACACAATAATCTCAAATTTGTATACATTCGTTGTGTGTGTGTGCCCGAATCGAGTTACATGACACAATTTGAATTTAATAATCCCTGCATGATTATTAATTTTGTATGCCACAAAATTATTTGAATTGCTTTATTGTATTCTCTGTTAAAGGGTTTTGTTTTTCGGGGAATGTATTTTCCATTGAAACGTATAGTGTATGTATAATTCGTTCAGTTGCTGTCACTGGTTGGTCTTTGGCCATGTTTAATGTTGTGTTTAAGCCATCTACTTCTTTGGCTATTGTTTTTGATGTTGTTGTTGGCACTGTCTAAGCAGCGACACACAAGAAAATTACCAGATAGCTGCCAGATGCGTTGAAGGAGACGGACGAACGGACAGACACTGTCAACACACGCACACACACACACACAGATAAAGTGATGGCGGCGGGGGTGTTGGGTGGCTCTGTGTTTTGCCTTTGCGCCATTGCTTTTTGGGTTGTTTTTTTTGGTTTTGGTTGGTTTTGCCCTGTGCCTTGGAGCCAGATTTGTTTGTATGCACTTCAATAAAAATTTAGCATACGCTTCAATTCACTTCACTTGACACACACGCACACACACACACTAGCATACACACACACAATGGTACGCACCTGTAACGCCCTCTGGCGGCAGGCAGTCGCATGAAAACATTGCTTTGTATTATTTTGTCTGGCATTTTTCGATTATATATATGTATGTATGTATATGTTTTGTGTATATGTTGGTTGCCTTTGCTTTCGGCTCGTTTTTCAATCTAAATGTCAGCACATCTAAGCACGTGCGTATACGTATCCTAAATGCCAGCCACTACAATCTTGTTGTGCGTGTGTGTGTGTGAGTGTGTGTGTGTGGGTGCGCGTGTTGAAGCAAATTACTTGAGTGAAGTGCGCACTTCAAGATGAAATAGCCAAGCAACTGACACGCAAACAACTCACTTCACATCCCTCATACACATCAATTAAACGCTATATATGTAACACACACACACACACATCCATACATACACACACACACATACATGCTTACTTGTGAGTTTCCTTTTCCTAATTTGCTTAACGCAACATTTTATTTTTTTACTTTTCTTTTCTGCCAAACCTGCTTGCGCCTCATCTCATTGCTCTTTCGTTCCTACTTAAATCTCGTCTCGTTTCGTGTCGCCTCGTTTAGGTTTTGCTGCAGCATTTTGCGGAAGCACAAGTTGAAAATAAAGCCAAGCCGTGGCAATCGGCGCAATTTATGTGCGTGGCGTGTCATAAGCAGCAACATTTTCAAAGAAAAAAGCGCGCGCGCTAAATGCTTGTGCCTCAGTCGTCATCTTGAAATTATTTCCCATATTCATTTGCAGCTGCCACCGAATTGTGCTACAATTTCATGCTTACACACACACACACACAAAAAAAAAGTTGCAAAAGGTGCGCGGCCAAAAGAAGCTTGTTTCGAGTTTCAATTGCAGGAAATGATAAATAAATAGACGGCATGGAAAGCTTTAAAAAGTAAATAAATGAAGGATTGTCCAAAACGACTGAAGAATATGATTTAAAGTTAAATACAAACTTTGTTAAACTTAGCTAAAGTCTGGAATTTGATAAGACTTTGATCTGAAGTAAAATTCAATTAATTAATAAGATGCTTTTCTTGGCATAACTTTATATTATTGGTTTCTTTATGAAACTTAATTATTTTAAGAGATAAAATAAAACAATTAAAAACTCAAAACTACTTTGTTCAACAACATCAAACAGTTGGGAGAAATTATACAATTTTTTGGTTTCTCAACTTTTTTTTTGCTATGTGGCTTCTGCAACCAGAGACTTGCTGAAAGCTTACAAAGTCGAATAAACACCTTTGGCACCTTAGGGGTTTTTTCATTCCTAGAATCTGTAGCTTCTCCTACGTAGTTAGATAGACAAACTTTGATTGCTTCAAATTGGATGAATTTAAGCATTTTCTTTTCTTTTTCCTGGTACAAGCTACATATTTACATGTATACATGTGTGTGTGTGTGTGTGTGTGCGTGTGTTGCTCTGCTATCAAAGCTGTCTTGTAACGTGACACCCCGAATCCCAAGCCCACACAGCACACCCACACACACATATACACACATATACATGGAGACAGTTGATAGATGATGTTGACAACAAATTTTGTGGCAAAGTCGCATTTTAGCGTTCGTGCAACGTTTTTCTGTTGTTGTTGCTGCTGGTGTAAACGTTTGATTAATAAATATTACAAAGTGCCATTAAATTAATTGCACCGCATAACTGTTTTGCCTGGAATTTAGTAGCGTATTTTAATTAAATTTTGCTAGTTCTTCGTTCTTTTTGGTGTATCCCAATTTAATGCTGTAAAGCTTAAACCGTTAATCGAAACAGTTTGCCGCCGATAAAGACGATGATTGAGCTCATAATATTGTCGATTTGATTGGCAGCAACTTAGGGATTCAAAGACTTGGGGCTATTGACCCTGAGCCCGGCTGATAAAAAAAGAAAAAAGGTGAATAAAAATGGAAAACTAAAGGCGAAACGAAAAGGAAAACGAAAACGTAAAGAAAACCAAAGAACACAAAGCTAAACAAAGTCAAGCGATGTGAATGGAATTCAAGTCACGACATTTGTACCAGGTGATGCCTGAGGGCGAAACGCGTTTCAAATTCAACAAATTCAACGAAAGGGCACACAAAGTTACCTTTCCACACCGGACACACACACACACACGCAGACTCTCTTCTATATATAAATATATATATTTTCTTTATAGTATACATTCTCATACGTCCTGGCAAATGTCTTCACCCCCCCCCCCACCCCCATGAGATGTGACCGCTTTAAGGTCCGCTGCGCTCTCCAACCATTTTGACCCATTTATAATACCCGACACCCTCGCTCCTGCACCCTAGCAACAACAAAACAAATACCACATGCAACAGGCTTGTGACCATTTTTTACATATTTTTTTCTTTCTCTCAATTCACATTTCTTTATCACATCATTTTTGACTCTCGAAATAGAATTCACTTCGCTATTCGGATGTACATATGTATTTATGTATAAAGGCAGCAGGAATTTCAAATTAAATAAATGACTTATTCGTGACTGTGGAAAGATCTATTATTATAATTTATTCGCCATTTTTCTTAATGCTAGATACGAATGTGAATGTGTGTGTGTGTGTGAGTTATGCAGCAAAGTATTTCGTCAAATAAGTTAAAAAAAAGCTTAAATATTTTAGTATTTTCAAGCATATTATTAGAAAAATTCGGGTGATATACAGGGAAAAAAGCCCAGTCTTAGCATACAGAAATTGCTTAAGGTTTGCTTAAGAGAGTTTAAACTTTATTGGATTCATTGAACACAGTTTATGCAACGCATTAATAATAAAGAAAAACATTTCCATTTTAAGCGTTGCAACCTTGAAGAAGGAATACACACGTCAGTAACAATTAAAGAAAATAAAGAAGAAGCTATTGATTAAGGATGTAATTGATGTCCTGTTTTAATTTAAATTGTATTGCATACTTCATTTCATATTTAAGCCTGCAGTTCCGTAGAATAAATGATGACTTTATGCGGTGTGAGAACGAATATCATATCAGGTTATCAGGTTAGGTTAGACAAGATAAGGTGAGGTGAGGTAAGGTAAGGATAGGTTTGGCGTGGTAATTCTAGGTTAGGTTAAGTAATGTTAGCTAAGGTAAGGTTTGGTAAGGTTAACTACAATCATATCCCAATCCACAATAAAAATAAAAAGACAAAACTCTTCTCTCAAATCTTATCTGAATACATTTTGCGGCTGCTCATGACAGTTTGAAGTTGGGTAAGGGTATTAAACGAGTCGTACATAAGTGTGTGCAAATTATCAGCGGACATCTCATTGTTTGTGTGTCTGCCGTTGTGTGTCTTGTTGTTGTTAGCCATTGTTGTTGGCCTTTGGTCTGAAGACGATGCTTATGTAAATGACAGGTGACGCCGTTTATTTAAACTTTTTGAAAGCGCAAAAAGAAAATATTGTTTGCCACCCAGCCGCGAACCTTGCCCCACCGCTTACCGCTACAACATGGGTCGTGGGAGAAGAGAAGGAGACAGATGGAATAATAACAACAACAACGCCGCATCGTTAGCGCTCTTCATCATTTCATTTCATGGCTGTTGTTGTTGTTGTTTTTTTTCTCTTAAAGTTGCTGTTGCTGTTGCGGTTGTTACTACTGCCTGGGCATTATTTCCTGCTACCGATGCTGTCAGTTTTTATTAAAAAATTCATTATACCCTGCAACACGGCGCTCGCCACAATAGAGCAAAGAAGTGTAAGTGAAACGCAACAGTATTTAATATATGACTATATATACTATATAGGTGTATGTTCTCTCTGGTCCCTAGATGCCGCGTCATAATACTTGTGTTTTAAGTATGGAACAAGAGGTAGAAAAAAAGGTTGTATTATTGGTAAAGCTATTAAAACGTTATTAGCTGACAGCCAAGGTCTTCTTCTTACGCTTCTTAACCAATTTTACGTGCAAAATTGTATAAAGTGCATTTTAACCATTTCTTACAATATTACAGCCAAAAAAAAAATTAACGCATAAAAAACCTTAAAAAGTTTTCACATTAAAATATATGTATATATTTATGTGTATAAAATGTCGCTTTAATAGCAGTTTGCCAACTTATTTTTGTAGTTGTTGCTCCCAATGTTAACTTGGCCAAGCATAAGAATTTTCTTTCATGCTCAACATTGTTCTCTCTCTATCTTACTCTTGAATCAAACTATACTAATTAAAGTCGCATCATTTTTATTGCACTTCTTATCTAACTGTTTGTCCGTCTGTCTGTTTGTCGTGCTTAAAACTTTAATGGCAGCAGCTGCAAGCTGAAAAAAAATGTTAACCGCAAAAGCTGACATCAATTTACCTTTTGAAATGCGGTTAACTGTGTTTGGTTGCAAATTCGCGAATTTCGTTTCATTTCATCTCAATTTAGTTTGTTGTTGTTGTTGTTGGTTGGATCGCCAGCTGTGCAAACGCTTTGAGTAATTTACGGCATAAAATGTCTGTTTACGTTTCGAGCTCCGGCACCCCGTTCGCATGCTGACCATCCGGGTTGACCCCGCTTTAATGCGACGGAGTGTGAAATGAATAAAAATCAATTTTGCGACAATCCTCTCAGCTCAGCATGAAGGGAGTTTTAATTTTAGTTCAGTTCAGCGTCGCAAATCCCACAAAAAAAACAAAAAAAAAAAAGGCAAAGAAAATGGCGCTTGGGCAAAAAGTTTTCAATAACTATACACACACACACACACACACACATGGTTCCTGTTGCCTTTTGTGCTGCCAACTGTTGAATTATTTTATGTATTGTACAAGGCTCGGCTCGGATTGTGCCGGACCCTGTCCTGCCATTGATAAGCTGCAAATAGTCAGAGCAGCGGGCAGTTAGAGCTGTACCCGGATTCGTGTCCTGACTGCCGCATTTGCCAGTAGATTTGTTCACAAGCTATGCGAAGCGCGCAGTCGCCAAGCGGCGAGGGGCAGGGGTGCAATGGTAACGGCTTTTCCTAGATGCTAGTTGCTGTTGTTGTTTTTGCCCCATTTCTTGTGTTTTTGCCACTGCTGCTGAACAAAAGCGCCCCCAAGCGCTGCTGTCTGCTCGCCATAAAAGTTAAATTGCAATTTCAAAAAGTATTAATGCGACAGCCGTGTGCGAACCGGCACAAGCCAACGTTGCAACGTTGCAAGATACTAGAAAGAAAGACTGAAGAACAACAAAAAAAATAAGTTGGCCAACAAAGCAACGCTGCCAACACGTTGAATAACAACTTACAATGACGCAAAATACAAAAAAAAAAGCAGAGCAAAAATTACTTGACAAATAGATACCTCTCTTTAAGTGCCTTGCATTGATGCTAGAGAGCTTAGCCAAGTTCTCAACCCGACAATGATATGCAACCATGAAGTAAGCCTCCTTTAAGCACAACTTGTGCCAACTTGCACTCGAGCACACACTTACAATCACTTTCATTTTTTCTCTCTCTCTCTCTCTCTCTCTCTCTCTCTCTCTTTCTGCAGCTTGTCTCATAACATTTGTAAAGCAGTCGAGCCAATTGTAATCGATACTTTCCATTGATACTCAACATGTATCCAAGTGCGATTTTAAATCGTTTTAATGCTGCAGAAAAAGTATATGTTTTTGTTAACTGTCTGTAAATAAATTTTAAAAAACATTTAAATGAATGCTTTAAGCTGTTTATTCAAATGAAACGATTCGATTTAAATAATTAATTTTTTCAATTATAAACAATATTATTTATTAATTGATTAATTGCAAAATTAGTTGGAGTTGTTAGTAAATTGGCAAATTTTTCGGTTAATCGAAATCAGATTATTTTGTTCGTTGCGTATATTTTAGCTTCATTGTTTATTAAAAGCTGAGAAACAGAAAAGTTCGAAGAGCAAAGAAGACTACGTTTCTATTGGAGGTATCAGATATAACATTTCGATTTGGTTGACTTTGACAAATGATCTAACTGCAACCAAAAGATAGAAAAAAACTGTGAAGCTTGCTTTCAAAGGAACAGAAGGAGAGAAAAGGAGGTCAGGATTATATATTTTTAAGTTATATGCTTCTTGACCAAATTGTCTTAACATTTTTTAAGTGTACAAAATATTATTATTATAGCTATATTGGCATTCTTTACATGGACTTAATATTAGTCCTAACACTGTAAAAATAGCAATAAGTATTTAAATTTTAAAGCGAATATACAAAGCCCATTAATTTTGTGCTGTGTAGTTTGCTTAATTGGCATAATTTATGTGCATTGAAGTTATTGTGTTAAAATGGCATTTTATGCATTTTTCGACAGTCAACAAATGCTCCTGCTTGGCATAGAACTCAAACAATGCATTCCTAATGGCACACACACACACACGCATACACACCGTAGCACTTTCTTACTCTCTCTGCAAATACATTTGTAAACATGAATTGTCGTTGCACACAGAGATATGAACGAAATAGATACTAATGTCTGTCTATGTTTGTAGTACTCGCTGCTCATTAGCCGACATCTCCGTTTTAATGGCAATGCAAATTGTGCGTAATGCACCAATTTCGTGAGCGATGAGTATAAGTGGGTTGGGTGGGGTGGTGTGGAGTGGGTGTGGGTGTGGGTGCGGCTGGCGGGCTTTGGGTGTGGCAAGCTGTATGTGAGGCGTAAATGCATTCGGCTGCCATATGGCTATTGGCCATACACAAAGACATACACTGCAATCATTCGACCATGGCCTTGTCCAATTGCCCTCACGGCGTATACGTAACATCGGTATGTGTGTGTGTGTGTGTGTTCGTGTTTGTTTTCGCTGTGCATAGCATTAAAAACAATTTGTACACTTTGAGCCATAAATGCAATTGTTCCTCACAACAAAAACTATTGTATATGTGTGTGTGTGTGTTAAACAAACATTTAAGCAATTGATGAATGAAGGGCGTAGCATAACAATAACAAATATGAATAATGACAGCATAAAGTGCATAAAGTCAAGCATCAAATGATTACAAATTCATACAGGCAATGCGCAGGGTATTCTCTAGTCGTTCTAGTTGATCTCCCGTTTTAGATAGCTCTTTTTTCAATCAAATACGCATTTGATGTGCATTTATGCATAGCTCCTTGCTAGACGATTACTTTGAATTTATGCTGGCGCGATTCCTGGTATCCTCATCAGATATACAAAACGAACATTTCCAACAATATTCTGTTTGTTTTTTCTTCCATTCCCCTACCCCCATTCTGTTTCTTTTTGAATGCTAAAGTAGCCTTAAAGTGAATCAACTAGTTGAATATTCTAAAACGAAAGCACTTCATTAGAGTTAAGTTAAATGTTGATAGATTCTTGTTTGAGCTTATTAGCGACAACGACAAAAGCTTTAGTACCTAATACTATATACAGATTAACACTGTACATATGTACATACATAAGCTAGTACGTTTGTGAATTGAATTGGGTTCAATAAAAGTTTGCAAGCACCTTCCAAACTTCCATTTAAACGAATCGACAGCAAAAAATATATATGTATTGTATAAAAAACCGAGGCAATCACGCAGCCACACCCCAAACACACACACACACACACTACACACACGAAAGCACTTTTTTCTCTACATTCCAATACAAAAATGATTTATTTAAAGCGTATACGAACTAAGCTATACACTTCACAAGCACTAAGTCCAAAACAACTCATGAACATTCTAAACAAGCAATTTTGTATACTCTTACTTGAGTATAGAGTATAAGAAAAGCTGAAAGAGAAAGTCCATGAGGCACGTTTCGATTTGAAAAGAGTTTAAATTTTTCGGAGGGACAAGCCGTTGGAATTAAATATTGCTTACACCACAGCGAGCACAAACTTCCTAAATACATACGCTGTGCTTATGACTTATGTATACATCAGATACATGAGCATACATGTATACATATGTATGTATGTAACCTGCCTGTGCATGTGCTATGAAAGGATCCCGAAAATGGTAAACGCCGTGCGGTTGAGGGACATCATGGGAAATTGTGTCCTTTGCAGCTAGTCAACGTCAAAAACACATACATATTCATGTATGTAAATGTCACACACACATATGCATGCATGTTTTGGGAATCTTTTAACAATGCATTCGTTGCATGTCGATAGTTGCAAGTTGATGTGCCACTCAAACTCTTGCAGCATAGCAAATAACAAAAATCATGAACAAAAAAATGTTCTTTTCTTCAAGGCCAAGAGATAGGCTGTTATTTTGTGGGCGTGGCAGCTAAGGCAAATGAAAATAAAATGCGAAATAATCAGGGCGCATGTGATTTGCATAATTTGTAATGTGAAATTTCCGCTAACATGGCGCTCATTTCCTGTACACATACGCCTACCCTCCCGCCCAACCATCTCCCAACAGAGAGAGAGCGAAAGAGAGAGAGGAGCAGTGCGTAAAGCGTTGCGCTTGAGTAACTGTTTAATATGCATAAACTTGGTGAGCGCGCGCCACCCCTCAGATTCGTTCTTGCCTTTATTTTTATTTTTTTGGCAGTTGTATCCTTCCGTACCGTTCCGTTCCGTTCCGGCCAAGAACCCTGGCCCTGGTTGGCCTCAGGCGCCATTCCAGACGAGCCAAGCCATCGGTACGGGACAGGAACCGGCTGCTGTTTTTGGCCTAATTGGCTGCCACTGAGCAACGTTGAAGGAACTTTTTTGGTTACAGGTCTTTGCTGTTGCTCCTTCTTTCCTTTTTTTTTTCTTCTTGCCTTTCACTTTAACGACTCCTTATTATTGTTGCTTGAGCTGAAACTTTATGAATTTAAGCACTTTTATATTGGCATAACAAACAGCCAAAACAAAAACTACAAAATAGAACAGAAAATAGTTTGGAAAAGATACAAAAATGGATAATGAAATGAATTATTAATATCAATCAAATATTTGATCCCCGACTCGTTTAGAAATTTAATCAAATCAAGCAAATAGAATATTAATTTATTTGTTGCCTACGAAACATTCTTTTGAGCGTTTAAGAAGCTTTCTTAAAGCATTTACATAAAATATTTCAGATACATACAACAAACTTGAGCTTGTGGTATATTTGAAGAGGTTTAAGTCAACATTGAGGACTTAACCACAATAAATTTGACAAGGGGTAAATGCGTTGGACGTTAATCCACATACAACATACACTGACAGAAAGTTATGTAGACTCTACTTAACATACTAACTGTTGGAATATGTTTTCAAAACCATTGTTTTCATTATTGTAGCAAACTCATGATTTCGCTAAGTGTACCAGTTACCTTTGTTATGAGCCTAACTCTGCTTTGAGCGCTACTTGGAAGCTACTTGAAAGTGGCGGCCACTTTAACATCCTTGTTGTTGCCTTTGCGAAAACCCAAAACAAACAAAGCCAGACAGACACGCTATACACAAATGAGGAGAGAGTGTGCAAACTGTGAGAGTGAGAAAGGGAGAGAGATGGGACTCGGGCTGTAAATTTAAAAGAAACAAAGCAAAACAACCAAAAATTTCAACGCGCCTGTTTTATATTCAAAGCGTTTGGACTGTCATTTTATTTCATCTGATTTTTACACATGAATTAATAAAACCAAAAAAAAAAAAGAGAAGAGAGAAGAGAAAGCACTCATTAAAACACACACGTAGGCTTATCAAAGTTGTTGTTGTTGTTGTTGTTGGTTTTTTTCTGGCTTCCTTTTTGGTTCGCTTGTAGTTTCCTTTTTATTTTATTATTTATATACTTTCCAGGTCTGACCCACATGGCGTATGAGTATGTAGTGTGTGTGTGTGTGTGAGCACAAATGTTAGCCAGTTAGAAAATTTGCATACACAGCCTCCGCACCACAATGAACAACAGGCTAATTTGCATGGGACGACGATTGGGTGGTGCGATGGTTGGGGCAGACTGATTTTTATGATCCTACTAACCTTTCCTCTTCAAGCGTGATTATATGTGTGTGTGTGCGCTTTGTGGTTGAGTTTTTTATGATGCTGCAAAAAGAAGAAAAAAAAATTATATTTTATTTGTGCTTTGCATACTTTTCCTTTTTGGTGTGGGCGTTATTTAACTTGCATTTTGAATACGTTTTAAATGCCCATTTGATAGTGTGTGTGTGAGTGTGTGTACGGGCTTGGAATCATAAAAAAAGAGTTTTTCGGTTCGGTCTTTTGTGGTTTTCACGTTTCGCTTGTTATAAGCCTCGTCTGTCTGCATTGGCCGCCGACGTCCGGTTTTCCCATCGCAGCCACACAAAGCTCCAATGTGAGTTTCATGCGTGCAATTAAGAGGTTTTGCCCCAAAGGGTCCGCAGTCCGCAATCATTTGCGGCATCTGCTACTGCGCCGCAGCATCCAGCCAGCCGGCCTCAACGCATTTCATTTGCATACTTTGAGGCGGCTGCCGAAATTGATTTTAACTGGCAGAGCACACACACACACACACACACACACACAAGCGTAAAGTTACGAGCGTAACGGGCTAAAAATAACACGAGACCACTTAACCTGAAGCACTGGCTATACTCACACACAGACGCAACACTTTGCCACGTTCGCAACGTTAAAACGTAGCAAAATGGCGACTGTAAAAAGCTTTAGATGAAAAACTTAATGAACGCATGTCAAACTCATTTGAAGGCACAAACAAATGTCACTTTTTGGACAAACTTATTGTGCCATTTGCTCTCTCTCTCTCTCTCTCTCTCTCTTTCTTTGTTTTTTACGCATTACACGCGCCTAAAAGTCGGCAAACGTGCAGAAATTTCGAGAGCAAAAAGAAAGCATTTGAACTTCTTTATTATCACTCAAATTGCCAGGCACAAAAGGCCGAGCAAAAGTTTTCGTTTCTTTTTTTACTGTAAAGTGGAAGAAAAACAGCAGTAAAGACAACTGAAATTTATCTTATTACCAACCGGCGCCACACAGCTACCCACAAGTTTGTCTGAAGTTGTCTCGAATTTTCACTGGCGACAAATGATTTCTTATATGTGTGTGCATATGTTTTTAAGTCTCAGTTCAGCCCATCAATTAGAATATTGAAATCGAAGCAAACGCAAACTCTTAACTATACTTAAACTAATTGTGCTTAAGTCAAAATGTTTTGCTTTCTGTTTGAGTTTGTATTAAGTTTCTTCTTTTTGCGTCAAACTTGCCAAGCATGACAACAAAAATCATAGCTTTGTGGGTATATACTATATGTGCCAAATGTCGAAAGTGATTCCAGGCTATTAAAACATTCGCCTAGCTAGATGGAGTACTCCCTTAGGTTCCAGGTGGGCAATCAAAAGACACTTGCCTTTGCTGCTCGTTGTTAGTGCTCTCTATAAATCATATATATCTACGTACAGTCGAACTTACATATGACGAACTATTATAACATGCATTCCTTTCCAGAAAACAACGATTACGTTTGATAACCTTGCAACAGAAACATCATAAACGATTTATATAATCGTAATCAATTAGTAATTGTGAAAGTTTGTCCCCTTTTGATTCGTTTTATGGAAGTTCGATAGTACAGTACGACCTCGCTCAATGCAACCCTCGTTACACGCAACTCCTCGATAATTGCAACACCTGAAATTTTAACATTGTAGACTCTGTTAACGCAACTTCCAAAAAAAATTACCTCATTTTACGCAACTTTCTAAGGAAATCGTATGTTTTTCACCACTTTTCTTCTGTTCTTCTTTTGTAAATAAATTCACCAATCAATGATTGCAACTGTTTTCGATCATCTTTGTGAAGTTTCAGCCGAAAACTCAATTTCAAATATAATACTGGATATATGAAAACGTAAGCGGCGACTTTTCAGCTGCAGGCGAAGTGGATGAAATCGAGAGTGCAGACGAAAGCACCATTAATATAGTAGTTGAGGCTTCACCGAAAATTAAATTGCAAACTGTTATCAGGTGCTTTAACACTTGCACTAAATGGCCTGAACAGACGGAACTTCCACTCCGCGAAACAGCTATTCAGAAAGTATAAATTGTAACAAAGTACAGACCAAAATTTCTCAGTTTTGCCAAAATTAAATAAATTAAAATGAAATCTTTGCTGTAAATACTGACTTATTCGATTTACTTTAATTTTAATGTGTAGCAAAGGTATCTCTTTTTTGGAAATAGGTCTCGTGGCCAACAGAAAATTTGGTAAATCTGCACAAGTGGGGCTGCAGCCTAAAAGTTCTCCAAATTTTTTTAAATGTTTTTTATCACTAATATATGGTAGCCCATGAGATATTATGGTGGGGGACGCCATAAAACCCCATAAAAAATAAAATTCGCCATAAAGAAAATCTATATATTAATAGGCTAGCCTTTTTAGTAACCCTTTTTCCCTACTTCCCGTTAACCGATTTTGAAACGGAATATACCATTCGATTCGTATTAATTTGTAGATGTGCAGAATATGAAAAAAAAATTGAATTTGACAATGTTACCTGTTAAGTTCAGGTAAACGAGAAATACGTATATGAAGCATACGAAACGGAAACAACAACAATTTCATTGCGCCACAGAGACGCTGGCAGCGTAGCACACAGCACAGGCAGCAGCTCTGTTGCGCATGAAATTGCTGTTTTTCATTCCGTTTTCTTTGCTGTTCCTTTTGCTTGCTTCGTGTATGTTCAGGGGGATTTTCCCCCACTTAGCGATCCTAGTATTACTTTATTACATTACAGTAGATATCACAGTAGAGGTGATGAGTAAGTAGTGCCATGGCACTCGACACACACACATACACACACAAACGACTTAAGATCGCTGACGGCGAGTTTAAATGCCATAAAAACTTTCAACGCCGAAGCAGTGGCTCACGCCACTGCTAAGGCACTGTTTGCTATGTTCCGAGCAGATTACACAAACTCGCCGATTTCAAAACGACATAATCTCGCGCGATATGCGAAACATAGCAAAAGTGCCTTAGAGTGGCGTGAGCCACTGCTTCTACGGCGTTTGAAAGTTTGGTAAATCTGTCGAACCAGGGCGTCCCCCACCATAATATCCCATGGGCTACCATATATTAGTGATAAGAAACATTTAAAAAAAAATTTGGAGCACTTTTGGGCTGCAGCCCCACTTGTGCAGATTTAGCGAAAATTTTTTCCTTGGTTTTCGCAACCACCTCAGTTTTCGCAATAGGTCAAATTTTAATAGGTTGCGTTGAGCGAGGTCGTACTGTATTTTTATAATTTCATAAATGTTTTGCATTAATTTAACGTTGTAATTGCTGTGCGGCAGCTTTACTCTCACTTAACTATGCCCATTCCCAGTTGCCATACATAATTCTCGTTTCAGAGAGTCCCAGTGTGTGCTGTATTCACTTATTGTTCCCTATGACTCCCTCTCCCTCTCTCTCTCTCTCTCTGTTCTGGCTGTCTCTCTGGATGGCTGACTGTTGACGCAGTTGTCAAGGCAATCAACTTTATTACCCGCAGCGCACACATGTGTGTCTTCGTGTCGTCTTCTTCTGCTTCTTCTTCTTCTTCGTTTCTTCAGGCTCCCATTAGATACAAACATATATCCTGTCTGCTTTACGGTGTACGAGCTTATGATTATATAAGTAAAGATATATATCCTGTGGAATATACTAAACGCATTCAAAGTGCCTTCAAATTAAGTCTAGTATATGCGCTTACAGGGTATTATCAAGTCAAGCAATTTAATGCCACTGCATTATTTGCGCTCCTCGTTGCCACAATCGTAATCAGTTTGCGTTTGTAGCACAATGTCGGTGTCTGTGTCTGTGTCTCTGTCTGTGTCTATTTATTTATTTCCCTGACATTTCACAGCTTTAAGGCGCATTGCTTGTGCCGTGTGGCAAACAATTGTGAGAAGCTGAAACAGCTAAAGCAAAACCAGAGCTGCCTGCCACATTAAGATGCACATAAAAATCATTAGCTCAAATCAAACCGACTGTTGCCTCGGCAGCAGCCACTTGTGGCAATTTAACCCTTTTAGCAGGCAACTCGAAATATTTCTCAGAATTTTGTTTTGTTTCAATAATAGCAGCTGTACCTTATGCTCTCAACTTATCGATTAATCCCTATTTGTGCATTGACTTCTAAATTTATGCCATCAAATGCGTTCATTTGCTCCATGGTGGACTGGGTTTAATGGCATTTGTGGCAGTTCGCATTGTATGTTGCTTTCTGTGTGCTTTTCTGTATTCGGGCAATACAGTAAACTCAATAATTCTGGTTACTTAATACTCTGTGGGGTCGCATCATCATCATCATCATCGTCATCAACAGGTAGATCCCAAAAAGTATGCAGCATGTGCTGCCTTTGTATAAGTGTGTGTGTGTGTGTGTGTGTGCATGGTCTGTGTGTCCTTTGCTTCGTCCTGTTTCCAAAATAAAATTACACATATTTGTGTACTTGTGTGTGTGTTTCGTACTGTTTTCTACTTCAGCTTCTGCTCAACTCTCAACGCTTAAGGCTACAGCTGTGTAGAAAAAAAGAGCAACAGAGTGTGTGAGCGAGAAAGCGAGTGCTGCAAATCAGAAAAAGGTTAATTTGCAATTATGTTTTATGGGAGAAGTGCGTGTAAGTGAGCATAAGTACTTGTGAGTGCCTCTGAGTGTCTGGCGAGTGCCTGGCTAAGTGCTTACATATTACTCTCTCTCTCTCTCTCTCTTGCTCCTGTGTGTGTGTGTGTGCTCTCTCTTGACTCTAAATCCAGGCTTGGCCAAGCATATATTGTCCTCAACCCTCGGATGTGCCTTTGCTTTTTCCGCTTATTGTTTATTGAATCAATTAAAGTTGATTTTTTAGTTATTTGCTAACATTTTTAGATTTTCTTGCCAATTCAGCGGAAGCATCTTTGTTTTATGCTTTGCTTGCACAAATGGAACTGTCAACAGCACGGTGGCAGCATTCGCTACTCCATTTGTGCTCGTGGCATGAACGAAAACAAAGACAAGATTCCGACTTCCTTCTTCTAGACGCAACAAATTCAAATAAGCAAAAGTTTTTCGTTTTCATATCTCGGCGATGCCTGCGAGCGAGATTGAAGGCAGCAAGGGCCAAAGGTAAATAGCAATATACTTAGACTCTCAACCAACTCGAGAGTAAACATTTTCCTTTTTTTTCCACTAGAATAATCATAGCATAAAATGGGCAGATACAGTATTAACTTTACTTAAAGTAGACTGCGGCAAACTGTTTAGCTTGCTTTTAACAAACAAGTAAAAACAAGCTATTTGTTGCATGCCGAACAGTTTATACACTTGGAAAGTTTACTTTTGGATTCGATTTATACCTAAAAACCTTATCTTTGAAGTGCATAAATAAATTCGTTTTCATATGACTTCATTTTAACTGATTTTATACAAATGTTTGTATTACAGTAGTCCTTTAAAGCGAATCTAAACATCCAGTGCTTTTTATTGAGTCTAACTGTTTTATTGTTATCGATAATCTCAGTACTTTACAGTGGCGGAGCATACGAGAACTTAGATATACAATTTCAAGGCTCCAGTTCTTAGAGCTTCTGAGATCGATGCACATTTTGGTGTTATGGATAGAAAAATATTAAATTCTGCGCCAAACTCTACAAAGTTAGTTTTCAATGTGAATAATGCAGACTGTGGTTCTTTTTACACAAAGACACTATCTGGGGATAATACCAGATATTTTAACGCTGAACGTACGCTCTATTATTTATATATACATAATACATATACATATGTATGTATATATTTTTTTTTATTTTATATTCTTCACGTTCAATCATTTGAATTGATTTCCCATGATACAAATATTGGCCAGAGTTAAATAGATCGATTTAAAAGTTCTTATATTGGTTTCTTTTCTTCTTTATTGGAATAGAAAAAAGTTAGGTGTGAGAAAAGCTTTTCCACTTCGACATCGACATCGAACCAATTTCGATGCCAGTTGGCTAACCTGGCCGTTTGTTTTATTGCTTTTTTACTTTTGAATTTATTTCCTTTTCATTTTCCTTGTGGTAGATTTTTTCTTGTTTGTTAACTTTTTGAACACCTGTGTTGCGGTCGTTTTTGATTTGCATTTTAATGTTATTGTTCTTGTCTCAGTTGTTGCCTGTTGTTATTGTTGTTTCTTGTTGTTGGCGCTGGACAAACTTTGCTTCATTATTTGCATATGAAAATTGCCAAATTGCCGCTTGAGTTTTTTCTTTTTCAGCTTTTTTTTTCTTGATTTCTGTATCATGGTTATTGGGTTTACGGCTTGCCAAACTTTATTTTGCCATTAATTATTTTCAAAGTTTTCGGCGCTACAACAAAAGTTTAAAGCACACACACACACACACGCACGCACGTGTGTTGATTAATGAAAAATCGTAATGAATTTTTACTTTAATTTTGCCATACATTAATTAACAAAGAGCATCGCAGAGAAAAAATACCAATAAATGAAAGCTTTCATCATAATTCTAGGTAAATTTGAGTAATGCGAAGAATTGAGGAATTCACGTATGGCAGAAAACATTTCCGATAAATGCAAAGTATGTTTCGAACATGCAAGCATATAGTAAACATGATTATAGCTTGGGTTGACAGTTAAAGAGATCAAGTTAAAGATGATTAACAGTTGAATTCACTTCTCGACGTTTTCACATCAAACTTGAACAGAATCTTAGCTGAAAAGAAAAAATATTCATCCTAAATGGGTTCAAATATGTTTTTCCAAGACTCAAACCATTTAATAAATAAACAAAGACGCATTAAAGATTTTGAGTTTATTTACTTTACAAATCGTAAAAAAAAACTGAATGTTTTTTATGTCTGATTTTGTAACTATAAAATATATTATTTCAAGGCACTTTAAATGCCAATCGTTTTGTAATCATGTATTTGGTTTGTGATTAGAAATGACGCGTAATTCCGCTGCTGGTGCTGGGAATATCATCAGTGGGAATACCACCAGCAATGTTTCGGCTGGTGGCATAACCATTCTGAAGCCGAACGTTGGTTCTAGCGACGTTTTTGTATGGTATTGGGACCTTCCTTCCGGCAGCAGCCGCTAAGTTTCCCATGTTGCCCATTGGATTCATGGGAAAAAGAGATTGCCTAGGCAGAAGGGAGGCAGGAGTAGGTCTAGCGATAGCTTTGAAAAAGTTTTGAGCGTGGTCGGCATAATCCATTCCGCCAGCAGCCTCAGCCAACCTTTCAAATGCACTCTTGGCCGAAATTTGGGTCCCGGCATTTACTTCAAGGTCCAACTTTGGAAGATATTCCATGGTGCTGCTGGGCCCAGCTTGGGACCTCTCGGTTTTTTCATCGCGCACAATGTACTTCGAAACGTTTGTGCAGAAAGGCTGCTGCTCCAGCGGCAACGAAACATATTTCGGAATCGGTTTTAATGGCTGCGCATTGATCTCGTCAGCTATTTTTTGCAGCTCACTGCGCTTCGGCGGATTGGCGTTGGTTCTTTCCGTTGCTGATGCAATGGCCAAGCGAACATCTTCTACATCAATGACACTCTTGTCCGCATGTTTCGAAAGCTCTTGGGCTTCCTGCAAGATCGAGCCCACATATTCTGTAAAAAAAAAACAGTAAAAAAAACTTTTAATCTTGGTCAGCGCAACACTCGATTTTCGCAATATCTTGGCTTTTGCAACTGCGAAATAATTTACATTATGCATTCTATATGCGCAACTTTTTTAAAAAAAAAAAATACTCGATAATTGCAATTTTAATATTTTTAACACCGCTTATATGTTTATTATTCTTTTGGCACGGTTGCCAGATGAATTGCTTTCTTGTTAATTTCTCACATTTGTTCAATTGTACCAAGGTGGCAACCTTTTACACGAAACGGCTAAGCACACAAAAAATTTTCTATTTTCGCATTGACGCCGGCAAACGCAACAACAAAATTGTACAACGAAGGCGCGAGAATGAGTGAATCTCGAAAAAAAGTAACTGTAAATGCAAAAGAATGTGTTATTGCTGTCTTTGTCCATCGCTTAGGGCTTAAGGCAAGCCGCTGCAGTATACACATATTTCATGCTTTGAACAAGAGACGGCGACAACGCGACTGGCAAACGGCGAATTCCTGCTTTGAAGGCATCAAAAATGTAACACATGAATTGCCAAAACCTTTTTTTTATGCTCAAGTGCAAAATGATAGTTTTCAACTATCGTCAAATACTTTTAAAGATATGATCTTGAGTATGTGCAACCTTTGACCTTTCTATTTTTTAATGTAAATCATTTATAAAAAGCCGGCCTGCGAACGTCAGAAATAACGTAGCGTCTTACGTTACGTTGCGTGCAGCACACACATAAGCACGCATATGCATATAAACAATAGCTGCATTTGTAAAGATTCGAACCTTCTCGACTTTTCAGCCTTTTGAATTGTTTGAATCAAAGGTAGTTGGCAACGCAGGCAAGCCTTGAACAACGGCAGCTACTAAAAAAGCGTCTTCACACACACACTAACACAAGCACACACACATACATAAACAGCAGTCGCATTTGGCTATACATATTTTAAACATATGTATTTAAATATTTTAATTAATCGTTACTTTTGAGCCTTATGAATTGTTTGAATCAAAGGTAGTTGTCAACGCGGGCAAGCCTTAAACAACGGCAGCTACTAATACAAGCGTCTTCACACACACACACACACACACACACACACACACGCACACCAACACACATACATCAACAGCAAAGCCGCGTTTGGCCTTAAATATTTGAAGCAAATTTAAATATTTGTAAATATTTTAATAAATCGTTACTTTAGCAATCAAAAACCGAAAACACTTTGTCAATTAGAACAATTCAAATCGAGTAAAATTTGTAAAGTTGCAGTAAAAAAAGAAAGACCGAACACACACACACAGACGCACATGCACTTTTTTTTTCTTTTTTTGCATTTGCCGTTTCTTTTTGGTTAATTTTTTTTGCACTTACTTTGGGTGAAACCGAGCAGTGTATTTACAACGTTCGGCTCGAACTCCTGGATCATCGCCTCGTCGATCATGGCCTCAATAGATTTTGCAACTTTTGGTTTGCTTAAGTCTTTGCCATTTTCGGCCCAATCTTTGCTGAACTTGGAGAGCATGATGCAGTTGATGTGTTGCGCGGCAAGCTTATTGTAAGAATGATTGCGACAAACTGACACGAAAATGCCCAATGCAAAATGTACTAAAAAATGATCTTTGCAGCGAGTTGGCAGCTCTTCCACTCAGCTGTGGTGAATAACTCTTATTTTAAATCGTGTGCATATTTATATCAATAAGTACAATAATACAATTATCAATTGATTGATCATGGTTGTATCATAATAAGTACTAAATGATAAAGTAAATTATGCTTTTATTAACATGTTTACGTCTTTTGTTTATACATTTTTAGCTATGTTAAAATCATAAGTTTTATTTCACCAGCACTGCCATTCAGCGGGAAGCGGAAGCGCTTTGTGTATACACACAGTTACATACGTACGGCCAATTATACATGCATGTGTATACAGTTTCTCACAGCTCATTTTAATCAGCAGTCAACCAAAATTTTAAGTAGATATTAATATTAAAATTCTATAAGCGCACAATGTTAGAGGGATTTTTTTAGAATATTGAATATCGCAATGTATGTACTATGTCCATACCTTAGAACCAAAAACTGACATTGAACAAAACTGTTCAATGCATGAAAATGAATATGTATTATGCAACTAATAAAGTTTAAATCATTAACAGCTATTGTAAATGTGTGTGTGTGTGCGCAAAAGTTAACACTTAATATGTAAAATTCATTTAAAGTTTTGTAAAACAAAATCGAAATGTTTTACAACAATTACGAAACTTTTCATGTCGATAATAGTCGTAGCAGTAAACTTTTACGAAACGAAGTACGCAGAACGCAACTGAAACACATAAACAAAATCCAATTAGAAACAATAATGCTTAAATCGAGTGTATGCAATTAGAACTTGGTTGAATAAATAAGCTCGACTGTTGTGTTCAAGAAGGGACAGAGACAGAAGTATCCTAATAAGAAATTGTATTATAATGAACGCGGATATAGCAAACTTTTTTTTTATTTTCATGTTTCAAGTTTAGCGTTTGCATGGCACGCGAATTCCTATTGGAATACCAAATGCAGCCCTGCTTATTATGCAGATTGCAGCGTGTCATTTGCTGATTGCTATATGTTTGGCGTCTTGTTTGCCAACGACAGATATCATCACAGTTATGCTGCATCAGATTGATTACTTCTGTAACTTTCTCTCTCTACCCTTACATTGTGACATTCAGACATACTTTGGTTATTGTTACGCCTCTTGGTAATATCAAGTATACGTCGTATTTGAGCTACTTATTTACCTTAGCATCGCATTCGTTCTGCGAACACATGTTCATTAGTATATGTGTGTGTGTTTGGCAGTGATTTCTATTGAATGCTATTGTTGTTGTGGGCGGTGGTTTGGCGCCATTTGGATTGTGTGGTCGCGATTAACATGCAATTTAATCAAAATTTCAGTGCTGTTGGCAAACTAATCGAAATCATAATAGAGTGCACACAATTTGCATAAGAATAGAAAGCGATGGGATAAGTCAAGGTCGGAAGGGAAGAGAAGACACCGAAACGAACGAAGAAGACAGAAAGATCGAAGTGTCAAAGAGGCGAAAACATTGAAAGCACCAGCAGCAGCAGCATTTGTCATCCCAATTTTTGTCTTGGCGTTTCAACAAAAAATCCATTAAAATGCACTTCGAGAGTCTCATCAGCACAAGGTGAAGGAAGGAACAGAGGAGAAAAAATAGACCACTGAGAGAAGAGAGAGAGAGAGAGAGAGATGTACTTATACAGAAGCAACCGAAAATGCGAATGCTAACTGACAGGACAAACGAAAGGTGGCAAGGACAACAAATGTGCAGATTTAGTAGTGGGTCCATCTGTCCAGCCAAACAACGATGGCGATGCCGATGACTGGGCAGAGCGGCAATGCTACAGGGGGAACAAGGGACCCAAGCAACGGAAATCACTGAATTCAATTTAAGCAATTTCCTGTTTTTGAAAGGTGCTTGGCCAGCTCAGTGTCCTGCTTGGCCTGCCTACAAGCCCGCCTGCCTGCGAGCCGTACAAATTAAATGTGCTAAGCACACCAAAAAAAATGGAAATGAAATGAACGCACCTCAGACTCAGTTAGGAAAACAGAGAACACAGCAGCAAAAAAGTAAAACAGTAGAAAAACCCCAAAAACACACACACACACACACACAACAAATACAAATTGAAAGCGAAGCGAAAAAACGCTGCAAATGGTTTTAGTCGCATGAGGAGTGAAGCATAAAGTGAGCCATCATAATGTGTGAAATGCGAATGGATACACTGAAATCAACAACATCAGCAAGTTTGTTTTGTAATGCTTAAACATTAAGTAAAGCCAACATATTACCAAAATTTAATAGACGATTAAAAGTTCGTATCCCAAGACGAATTTTAGTCATAAGAATTTGGAATGCAAATCGAGGGAAAATTGCGTTCCCAGATTGAAATGCAGTTTTATTTAAGGGCTCAACACAAAACTTTTAAAGTATTGCATTTGAAAATCGGATGAATTTTGACAAAGTTATGAATATCGAAAGATTTTTCTAGATTTAAATGCAGTATTAAATAAGAGCGTAAATCAAGACTTTTGATGCATTGCATTTGAAAATTGGGCTTATTTTGGCGAAGCTATGGGTTTCAGAAGTTCTGTTCCAATCCAGTCCAGTTTAATCGGTTAAATTGAATTTTAGTCACAAGAATTGGATATGAATATCGAGTTATCGAGGCTTTCTCACACTTAAATGCAGTTTTTTGTAGATTAGATTTTGAGTAAGATTCGGGGATTCTTCTAGACGGGATCTCTCGACTAGAAACGTTTAATTACATGCTCAAAAGTATATACATAATTTGTTTTTTTTTTCTAGAATTCTGCTGCAAATGCAAATGGTTTTTTTTTTTCGCATGGTGTATAAGCTAAGTGCGACACTTTAATGCTTGCTGTGCTCTCGCTCGCACTCTCTCTCTCTCTCTCTCTCTCTCTCTCTCTTTCTCTGTGGTACTCTGTCTCTTTCAGTTCGCAATTTGCAATTGAATTCTCGATTGAAATTGAAATTAATATTCACTTTGAGGATATCAATATATTGCTACACAATTCGCAATAGCTTCGACGACCGCCACACATGCTCTGGCAGGGATTAGTCTGACGAGCAAGCGACGATGACGATGGCAGTGACGATGATTATTATGACAGCAACAGCAGCAACAGCGGCGGCAGGAAAAGCAACCACAACAACAACAAAAACAACAACAACACCAACAAAAGGCAACAAGCATGTAGCAGGAAAAGTTGCTGCTGTTCATTTTTTTTGCTGTTGCTGTTGCCTTTGGCGGTAACTCGCCAAAAATCAATAAAAGGAGCAGCCACAAAAATGGCTTAGGAGCCTACATACATACTTAAGTACATACCCGTGGCAACATACATACACACACATTTACATAAGTACCAGAAGTACAACAGATACGACTTGAAGTTACCCTACGGACAAGCTTGAACTAATTCATTGTATATTGATATCTCTGGGCTGTTGACCATTTCTGTATTGTAAATATTGAATTGGCTATCACGGAATTCTAGGAATCGTAACACAAGAAGCAGAAGAGCAGACGAATTCCAATAATACATATACGTATATATTTGCCATGAAATTGGAATTGTTTTTCTTGGAATTCGCAATTAGTAGAGTGTTGAGCCCAAAATTATTTGGTTTTTCTGCGAAACGATTGTAAGGCAAACAAATTAATCCATCAACAAGTAAGCAGCATAAACAAAGAGGGAGTAAAAAGATAATACCCTGTAGAAGAATAGAGAATTATTTTCTAGACCGATAAGAAATAAAACAATAATATGCAAATTGTACATCGAAATAACAAAAGTTATCAACCTCAATGGAAAAGATGAAATATTACAATTGATTAGATTGAAAACCTGTTGCATTTAATAAGCTGCGAGCAATGAAACCTCTTACGCTTCTTCCTTTTTTGTAGTGTATTTAAGTGTAGTGAGGGCAAACTTATAAGACAGCTTGCAGCTAAGTTTGATGAAAAGAAGCCAAGGCATTTTTGGTGCCCCCCAAACTTTACACAAATTAAGGAAAATCAGTCAAAGCCTGCCCAACAGAGGGAAAGTGATGGAGAGAGAGGAAAGAAAGCTTGAGAAAGTTGAAGTTGTGGGGTTGAATTTTATCGATTAGTAAGCAACAGCATCAGCATCAGCATCGGTGTGAATTGTGAGTGAAATTGAAGGCGGAATTTGCTGTCACGATATTTTATGACTTGTGTGTCTGGGAGGAAAACTGCTTTCTACTTCGGTTCCTCTCTTTTTTTTTTTACTTCTAACCGGCTTAACACGAGCATAACACTCAAAGCCAGATTGTTGCTTGCTTTTGGGTTGAGTTTGCGCTTTGGCTTTCTGTTCTGTTCGGTTCGGTTCTGTTTGGTTGGTGTTGGTGTTGGGTGTAAGTTATGTGTATCCCGGAGCAGGAGCGTGGCTAACAGGCGGCGACATTTGCACAGCATAAAAAGCTGTTCGCTCCAAATGACAGTCGGATTATTTTGGCATTAGGTAAATTAAGACAAGCAAATAGGATTTATATGGGAAGGCGACATATACATAGCAGAGGGTTGCGGATAGCCAACGACAAGAAGTCAACACTTTTATTTACACTACAAAACATGTATTCAAAGCCGCCTTCAGCTTCAAAAAGGTGCTTTATGTAACCATTAATGGTAATCAACAAATTCATTGAAAATTGCAGTTTTTGTTTTATTTGACTTTTGTCATGATGTACTACTTTACAATGGATGGACCCTTTGGTTAGGGTATCAAAAGCGACATTTACGACATCATTTGATTTACCCAAATGGAACTCGTGCTGCTGCCACTGCCACCGCCAACGCCGCCGCCGTCGCCATTTGAAAGGCAAAACAATGTCAAAGTCGAGGTCGAAAGCTATGCAAGATTGTAAACTGACAACAGGCCAAGCAAAATGCGAGCGGACGCCAAAGCAGAAGCAGAAGCTGAAGCAAAGCAAAGTGAAGCAAATAAAACGTAATGGTTTTCGGTCCCAGAAATAGAACTGAATTTCCTATGAGCATAATAAAAGCAATCATCATAATAATATTGTCATAATGAGTTTAAGGATAAATCAAGTTGAATTTACTTCGTTCTCAAGCCGAAACTTATTCAACTGGACGCCCCAAAACAATAACTTGCAACTTGACAAGTCAGTTTAAATGTCCGCAACATTTAACAATAAGTGAAGCAAGCGACTTGAAAGGGGTTTCCATCTCAGCTAAGTTTCAAACATTAGCAAAGACTCAAAATGCCATTCACATCAAACTGCGAAGGAGTAGTGTTGACTAATGTTAGCTAATACTACTACTTATTCAACTAATTAACATAACATATAGAAATGGATAAATGACGTATTTACTTGTTCTCAGAACATTTATACTAAGCATGTATGTATTTTTTAGAGTCCTGCTTGTTCGTGCCAAATAAAATTAAGCTGCTTGGCAGCGGCACTTTTCGTTAATGAGTTAACCGTCAGTTGAATAATCAAAACAAAAAACAAAAGAAAAGAAGTGAAAAACTTTTGCTGCTGCTGCTGTCTCTTTCACACTTTTGCTGCTGATTAAAGGCCACAATAGTAAGAATAAACAATGCAAAACAACAACAATGCCAAATACTAGTAGCAGCAATAAAGAGCTGCTGCACTCGACACTGAGAGATAAACGAAAAACTTTTCAGCGCTTTATATGTAGTATTTTATGTATGTAAGCATCAAACTTGCAGCCAAAAACTTGTCATCCACCGCGAGACCCATAAAAGCCTGCCTGTCTCTCAGTCAGTTAGTGAGTTAGTCGGCTCTTAACTCATTACAGACGCCCCAGACAAGAAAAAAGTTTGACTAATCTATGGTTTTATATTGAGCACAAGCAGGCAGCCGATACAAAACCCATTAGAGTGGCATCCTTCTCAATCCCCCCTCTCACTTCGACGACTACGACGACTCTGACTAGTGAGTGAGCCCTCCGGATGCGCACGCTTGGGCCCCTAACGTCCGGTGGCCGTATTTAACCCCATGGCCCCACGTACAGTTCCTGATGTTTCTCGCAAGCTCCTCGAGGCTCTTTAGTTACCAACGCTCGACTTTACAACAAAAGCACTTCCGGGCCATACCGGCACGTTGTTGGGGGTCCGGTCCGACTATGGGTTTGGAGTCCGGGTCCATTTAATGTGGTTGCCATTTGGTGCGTTGATGAGTTTCAAATTGCTGCTGCCACAGTCACAGTTTATTTACTTCTCCATAATATTTGCCAAACATTTGACACTTTTTTGGGTTTGCTTTTTCCTTTTTTTTTATGTTTTTTTTTTTAGGGTTGCTGCAATTTAAATCAATGAATTTTTGTTGAACAGATTTACAATCATTTGCACTCATTCGCACTCAATTCGATAACTGTTTTTTTCTTCTTCACTCTCTTTCTTTCATTCTTTCTTTTTCAATTGTCAAAATTTCTGTTGCACACATTCGCTGACACAGCACTTGAAAAAGGGGCAGAGAGATAGAGAGAGAGGTGCCTGACTCTCGACCTCGACACTTGCTGCAAGACTTTTTCACACAGGCCGACAATGAATGAATACATACATCACACACATCTCACACACACCCACACTTATACATATACACCATATATGTATAAAGCTGCCACTCAAGTGTGGAGCCATTTGTAGCGCAATCACGTGCCAGCAATCACGCAGAATCATTGCACCATCACTTATTTACACACACACACATAGGCATACACATATGCTCGAAGTCAGCTCTCTGCAGGAAACAAGACGTGACAAGTGTCGTCTATTTTATGCGAGATCAGCAAATTAGCAAAGTTCTATTAATACAAGTTCACTAACTTAGTATACATAGTATGTATGTTTATATGCATGTATATATGTATGCATATATACATAATATACGCGACGAATATAACTCGGAAATTGTTAGTTTGCTGCCTAATTGTTATTAACCTTTTTACTGCGTTCAATGTAAAATGCAAAACAGAAATGGAAAAGCTTTCAGATTTGTCATTTATACTTTCAAGATTCAAAAATAATATATGTAAATAAATAATTGTCTTTAGGATGATTAAAAACTAACAACAAAGGTATTTAAAGCTTTGCAAAAAGTAGGAAAAAAAATATACTCTTAGCCAAAGCCTTACTTAATGATGTTTAGTTGTGTAAAGCATAAATAAAGTTAACTCCAGGTAAACTACTGTAAGCCTTAAAATAAATGACGTGCTATTATTCAGAAGCCCTACTATATAGTATCTATATATATAATACAAACCAAACTCACCTTTCTGCGTCTGCTTAAGACTCTTAAGTTAAGAGTCCACAAATAATATTTGATTCGAGTCTGTCGTTTCATGTCGATTTATAGACAAATTTGATGTCATGTATTTACAAACATTTTTCATGTTGTCTGTCGCACACACACACACACACACACACACATGCAGTGAACTGCTTGTTTTGTTTTGCACCAGCTAACGTTGCCTACTTTTAGGCTTGCCTTATTTATTTGCTGCAAAATTTGTCATTTATCTCAATAATGTTTGAATGCCTCGGCTCATTGTTGTTGTTCATTTCGCTGGATGCTTAATATTATTCACAGTTTTGTTAGCTGAAATTGGTTTTGTATGCCACATTTGTTATGGCCACGCCGCTGTTGTTGTGCCATCCTTGCGATTGGTCAAACTTTAACTGGGAAAAAGAAAAAATTCCTCAATTACAGCGCCATTTGTCACATGGCCACATGTTGAAGACGCCTCTCTCTCTTGCGCTCTCACATATTTATGGCAGCTGCCCAGCAATGTGTAATAATAATTAATACCGCACAAAGTCAAGAAATGCCAATAATTTAATGCCCCTAAAGCCGAAACAATTGAATTGTTTCAATTACCTGGACTTGAATCAAATGTTAAATCGAGCAATGTTAAAGCTTGATTAAATACTTGAAAATAATGATTACGGAACAATGAAAATGAATAGTGCCAATTTAATTGATTGTTATGTTTATTCACTAAATAAAGTTGATACGAAATTAATGAAATTTAATATTATTTATATAAATGAAAATAAAATTGCATTAAAAATGTATATAAATAAAGGCCTTAAAGTTATTACTTATTTAAAGGTTTCGATAATTGCTTTTTTCTCCAAACTAAGTGGAAATTAATTAACTCGACGAGAGTTGATTTCATTTGCAATTCATCTACATACATACATACATATTGGGTAATTGAAAAATATGTTTATTTACATAAAATGGCGTTCATGTGAAATGTTTTTCGCACTTGAACCTCTCGCAAAAAGAGGGTGAGGTTTTCATTTATTCACACAAAAGTGCATCAATATTTGAGAGCGTAATTACTCTGTTTGCCATTCAATTGAATATTGACATCGAAATGCAATACATTTAATTGATATGCATTTTGCCCAAAATCAACAAACAACGGCCGCCAAAATTGTACAAAATGCACAAAATGAACCGAGTCAACATATTTTGGTGTATGTATTGTATTTGTGTATGCCTGATTGACCCTATCGCCCCTATTAAGCCTCCTCTCTCTGTCTTTTCTCTCTCCATTGACAACATATTTAGCCGTAAAATGAACCGAATCGTTTGGGGGTGGATAACTTTGTTTGGGTTTCGTACTTTGGGGTTTTTTGGCTGTGCGTTGAATGCCGCCACAGTTGGTTAATTAAACCATTTGAAAGCTGATTGCGTTTGCATTTCGGTTTTAGTTGTTGTTGCTGTTGCCACCGTTTTCAGATAAATCAAATTTAAATGTTTCGAGTGGAATTCAAACGCCGAGTCGAGTCGAGAGTAAGGGCGAAAAAGGTGAGGTGAGGTGAGGTGTTCTACCTCCAACCGCAAAACGATAAATGAAACGGTAGAAATGAAAACGGAATCATTACGGCAGCTCATTTGGTTGGCGAAGTTTCAGACGCTTTCAGCATTTTCAAAATAGGGGCATGAAGGAAATGAGGCTGACTTTTGTGTGTATTTTAATGTCATTTAAATTATAATAAATCCGGTCTGTGTGTGTGTGTGTGTGTGCGCGTGTGTGTGTTTGGTATAATTTTCTAAAACATGGCACGTTTTAAAGGCATTGAATCCATCGATACAAGGCCAAAACTGAACTGTTCTACAAAAACATAAGTTCAAAGATACTCTTACGCTCAGCTTATAAAGTATTTCTATACTTATTCTTTAAAATGTTGCTCTGTGTTTTTTTTTGTGTTACTTTAAACCGAAAAACTTTATGTCGCATTTTGACGTCTTGACGTTCCAGACAAGGCTGAATGATTGGTGAACAGGGGGAAATGTTATGGGCCGTAAGATAAACTGTCGAAGCTTTGAGGGCAAACAGACTAACATACATATGTGCATGTATGTGTGTATGTATGTATGAGCTCTACCTAAGTAGCTTAGATGTATGACTGTTGGTCTTAAGCATTGTACAACCACAAATAGAAATGCGCTTGTTAAAGAGACAGTTTATTGGGAACCTTATAGAAACATAGCTTAAATTTAAAAGTTAACACCACCTTCAGCAATAGGTTTTCAAATTATTAGTCTTTATAAAGAGAAGAAACAAGAAGCTTAAACACATACTAAACCATTACAATTTATATTACTTATGGTATAAGATATTCAATAAGAATATTATAGAATTGCCATCGTCTCGAATAAAATGTCAATTAGGAAATTCACAAAAATATTTAGCAAAAAGAAGAGAAATATTTTTTTTCAAGCCCTTCTTGGAATGCAGTTCTAAGAAGTGCATTATTGTTGTTATGTTCTTCTTCTTTGTATTATTATGTATTTTGTAATTGGACTTAAATGCAAAAAGAGAGTACAAATCGACGGTGCGTTGAAGCGGAAGTGAGTGGCAAGGCGGGCAGGCAAATAATAAGTGCACTTTGAATAATTAATCTAAACTGCTTCTGCTTTTATTCAAGGCAGCATCAACTTTTTTTCCTCATGATTTTATGTAAAATTAAGCGTATTTTGTGAAAGAATATAAACTTTCAGTTATATGTACATTGTGCTATGTTCGTGGATATTATCGCTGAACCTTAGTTAACTTTTTGCATTTATCGACATCCGCAAGGAGCTTTTTTTATGGTTTCCTTTTTATGTACACTTTGGCATTGCCATTTTTGCCGATGGGTATCATCTACTCAAGATATCTGATCTTTGTTTCCCTCTCCCTCTCTCTCCCTCGCTCTTTCTCTGTTTCGTAAGGTTAATCCCTCTGTGGAAAGCTCAGCCGTTTTTGGCAATAAACTTCAACTCACGCACATGACAGTACATTTGTGCTAGTGCGCGTGTGTGTGTGTGTGTGTGTGTGGGAGATTTCGATTTTGTGTATCCCAAAAAGAAATTTAAATGAGATTTACGTGAGACTCACATTTCAGCTTTTATATGTTGATTTGTTGCTGTTTCCATTGTGTGTGTGTGGGCTAACTGTGCGTATGTGTGCGTTTCGCTGACACTGCGTACATGTGTGGTTATGTGGTTGTGATTGTGTGTGTGTGTGTGTGTATTGGTGTTGCGGCTAGCTAATTACATTGCTGCGCACTTTAATGCTGATTAAGTGACGCATTTTCCTCACCGCTTTTACACGCAACTTTTCCAAGTGAATCGCGGCAAATCGTCAGTCAGAGACTATTAATAGTGCTCATTATTCTCATTTTGGTATATGGATAAGTCAGCAAAAAAAATATATTTATGTGTGTGTGTATGTGTGTGTGTGTATCGAACATCAATAGAATTGAAGGCTTGTTGGCGCCAGCACAGAAATGAACACAACAACAGCAGCATCAACAACAGCTAAGCCCAGCAGACACATTAAGCTAACGTGACGACGCATCGTCACAAACAGTCACATATCCACACACACATCTGTCACACACACTCACACGTTTGAGACACGAAAATATGCAGGGTCTTTTCTAACGTATACTAATGAGAAGTGCACTCAACTATGAAGCACTTTGAAAGAACAGAAAAAAAAAGATTTCGAAGGTCCCACGAATATATATTTTCCAATCAATTTCCAGGCCTCAAAATCAATTTTTCTTCTTTTCGGTTGCTCTTGGTTTCAAATCTCTAGTGTGATGATAGCAAAAGATTTTGATAAGCGACAAAACGTCTAAAAAAATGTGTCAAATATATTTTAATACAGGAAAAGCACTCTTTTTAATGAAAACTTTTAGTTTTCTTTCGTTTTTCATACTTGGATTTACATAATATATATCTGTATCTGACCTTGACATTGCAAAAGCCATATTTGATTTCGTTTTAGACTTTGTAACAAAGTGAATTTTTCGACACATTTATTCAAAATTATTCTTAAATAATCTTATTCGTTAACAAAATATATAAAAAATGGCAGAGTATCTGTTAGTCTGTTTACCGACTTATATATTTTTTTATTACATCCTGTTTTTTCTTCGCACTTTCTTTGTAGTGTGTGACTGGGCGAATGTGTAATGCTTAATGCTTATTGCTCTCGATTTAAGGACGCTCCTAAAAGTATGCAATTATTATTATACTTTTTGTGAAAGTGCCTCTTCCCACTTTATAATGTGGCTCGTGACAAATTTTCTGTTTGCAAACAAAAAAAAAGGGGTTTTCTGCGAAGGACCTTTTTTTTATCCTGTACTTACTAGAAAGTTAAGAAAAAGAAAACAAATAAGCTAACGCCAGCTTGCCGGACTATAAAAATAAAGGTAGAGACAAGAAATTTATTTGGTTTGCTTAGGTTTTTTACTCGGTGCAGGTTAAGCTAGGGTATCAATTAGCCAAGTTCTTTTGTTGCTTAAACACTCTTACTTGCCTTTATTTAATTTAGTTAATTGCCAGCAATTGCGCCCGAATTTGTGTTGTAAGCAGACTATTTTTTAAGCTTAAACACTTGCTGAGATTTTTGGCGAAAAAAAAAAAAAAAAAAAGAGCTAAAACTCAAGTTGAAAGCGTTCTTACAATTAACAAAAACATTCCGATTGTTAAAGTTTATCATAAAGATGCTCAAACATAAAGCTCTTAAATATATTTAAGACATATTTTTACATATATACAAAAATGTTTTACATCAATGTTCTAACAAATGTGAAAGTATTGATCACAACAACAAACTGAAAAGGAAAAGTGACCAAAGAAAAGTTTTCTTCTCTTTTTTTGTGGGCACAATGGGGGAAAAAGCACATCTGTTGCGAACTTTTGCGGCACATTTTAATTTAACAAAAAGTTTATGGCCACCTGATTGTTCAAACATATTATTAATAATGTCAATGCTACTTGTGATTTGTTCTCATTTGGCAGCATCAAAGATGCGTCGCTCCTCATTTACGCCCGTGTTCAATTTGAGCACCCAAGAGCCATTGATTGTTGTGGAGGAGTCGCATGCTCCCGAGGATGGTGATGATCTGGAAGGAGCTGCCGGTGGCTGTGATCCGAGCACCACGCGACGCACTAACAGCGATGACTCCGAACCGGGCTCACCTGTCAATCCGTATCTGTTGTGCCCCTTTCCCGACATGCAGCAGCGGCGCAAGCATTCGCTGCCCTCGCTTCAGATTACTGAAGGCATTACCGCTAGCCAGGTGCGTCGCCTGTCCGAGGTGGGTGGCGAGACGGGCGGCCTCAGCCCCAAGGAGGTTGAGTTTTTGGCCACGCTGTCGCAGAAGGTGAATCCAGCCGCAGGCGGACGTCGTCACTCTGTGGTCACCATATCGGCGGTGCCGCCAACGCTATTCGGACGCAATCGTCGCGAGTCCATTTCCGCTGTTTCGTTCAGGTAAATCACATTTTTATGCACACCACACACAGTGTGTGGGGGTGGGGGTGAGGGCATGACCAGTGCCACTTTAGTCACCATAATTGGTAGTTTTGTGCGCCATTAGCGATGAAAATGCACACACACACTAACACACACAATCAGTAATAGCACGAGCACGAGGAACAGAAAAGAAAAGAATCAACCACCAGCATCCAAGCAATATTACGGGCATAAGGACATGCCTTGACTTGGGCAGGACATGGCTTCTTTGACTCTCGCCTAATTGAATTGCGCCGCCGGCTGTTCAATGCTTTTGTGCTGTGGCAGCAACAAATTTTCTTGATATCCTGCCACAAATGTCACTCGCTTTTACTCTTGCTTTTACTACACGCCCAGCCCAGCCTAATGAGATTGTAATGAAACTCGCTCTCACTGTGAGCATAATGCTCAATCTAAATGTGTAAACCGTGAACTGCCAGCATGAATGCCCCGAATAAATACAACAAAGGGCGTCCACTCGGTCTCGAGCCTTTTATTTAGGTGATTTCTATTGAATTGACTAAACTCATGCAATAAAGTTATATTTTTATTTAGGATTATGTTGTATCATACTTACACATGAGTGTTGTTTTATATACAGATAAACTTCTGTATAACGAATCTCAAGGGGACATAAAAAAAGACAAAATTCGTACCATAATATTGTTTTTAAATAGAATTATTCGCAGCGTTTTGGAAATGGATTCGGTATATAGAAAGCTCAACTGTATTTGATCCAAAATCAAGTTTAGCTCTTGTTAAACGATTCCACTAGGAACGAAGTGATCTTGAGCGAGTCCAAGTCCAATACATCAACACTTATAGCTTATATATATATAGGATCTTTTCGTTCAATCTATTCAATATAAACCAACATTCCAACCATCTTTAACATTTAAAAATTGTAATATTAAACATTCCCTTAAACGCTTTAACAGTGGCAGTCGTCGTGGCAGTGCTATCGCTGGACCACCATTAACAGATCATCGCGGTAGCATACACAACTTGCAGCTGGACATTATGGATGGCATTGTGCAGCAGCGCAAGACGCAGCGCAGCGGCAGCGGTGTCTGGGCAGCACCAGTGCTCCAGGAGGCCGACAGCAATGTGCCCGTTCAGACATAAGCGATTAAAAACCCACAGCACAAGGCGATGACAGAAGTTGAAACTAAAAGAATGAGCGCGCGCGAAACGGTAAATGGTTGAAACATTATTGACAGGCAAACTGGACACACACACTGCACACACACACACACGCACACCCACACACATGCAGACACGAGTAGGTTTATTAATATTTATCGTTTTACTTTTTCACATACTCCGCGCTTCCTCGCATCCCATCCTTTTGCACCCTTGCGCACAATTGCGCTCATCCATTCTCTTTTTGTGACAAACGAAACCAAAAAAAAAAAAAAAAAAAAAAAAACCAGAAGAAATGCTTTGCTGCGACAACGCATAAAAAATAATAAACAAACAAACCGCAATTGCGAAAACGAAAATAAAAATACGAAAAAACAGAAATTGAAAGCCATGCGCCACAAAAATGTTAAAAGTAAAACTGCTGACAGAGAGAGAAAGAGAGAGTGAGAGAGAGGGGGAAAGAAAAAGACAGTAAAACAATGAGGAGAAAAAAAACCAAGTTGAAGGACAGAGCCACAGGGAATTCGAAGGAATCTACAGAGATGAACACAACAGAACACAGCGCACCAGCAAGAACAACAAAAAAAAGCACAGCAAGTAAATAAATAATAGCTCAACTAGCAGATACCCTAGACAATGAACCACCGCAAAATTGTAACTATTAGTAAACCTTAAACCTTAAAGCGTTCTTATTCACATTTTATACGAACACATTTAAGCCAAAATTAATTGTTTTTTCTGCTTGTTTGCAAACACTAAATAAATATTGAGTGCAGGGCAACGCTGACTGCATTTTGCACACCTGCAACTTTGTGTGTGTGTGTAGGTGTTGCCTCACTTTTTGCACCTTCGCTTTGCCTGCTCAACGCACCGCAACAGCAGCATCAGTTTAACCAACAACAACAAAAATGGCGAATTGTGGGCGTTCATACAACAACAACAATGTGAAACCAATACAGCATATATGTATGCACGTATGTTTGCGTGTTTGTATGCATATATGGCCAGAATAGAACACTTTTCAACAGAAACTAACTGAAAACAATCGAAATCAATACAGCAATTAATATTTGATCACAGACACAAGCAATTGCATTCGCAATATATTTCAGTGTTGAATAAAATTTATGCCAAAGCTTTATATGAAAATATTTTGGGCATTTTTTATTCATTTCTGCTGCTAAATAGTTTGATTTTTATGCTTCACTATTGTAATTGTTTCCACTAATTGCATTCATTTGGCTTCAAGCTGAGCAAATGAGATGACGCTTAAATCGTTAGCCGCAAGCGGCAAGCCACAACAAAAGTACACTCAGAAAAAAGGCATAAATCAAAATTAAAACGCATTTTCAATCAAAACTTTCATGGAAGTATAAAAATCATTTGAAAAAATGAATGGAAAATCCTAAAAGAAATCTTTCTGAACACGTTTAAGATTATTGTAATGTTCCCAACGTTCCTAAGCCATTTATTTATTATGCTGAGTGTCTCATGAATCTTGCAGCTAAACATCAAATTTATATATATAAATACAGAAAATAAAAAACCTGAATGCAGCCTCGAGACAAAAAAAAAATATTTGAAGGACATCATGGGTCAAGGACACCACGCCCACACACACACACACAAGCATCCAGACACGCAGTTAGTTAGACACACACTCACACACACACGCACGCAAGGTTGTTGCATTTTATGGTAAGCTACACGTAAAACACGTGTGGCGTATGAGTAATATGGCAAACAGCCTCAATGCCAACGTACCGAACCGAACCAAGCCAAACCGAAGCGAACCTCAATGTCAATGCGAAACTTTGCTCGCTAAAAGTACCATCCCACCCCTGCACCCTCCCCTTTGGCAACAGTTGCGCCTCATTTGCCAGCGCCAATAATGCAAATCTAAATGTGGTGCATGGAATGGACAACGTTAATTGAAATGTGTATTGGCTCGTTTTGCATTCGCTCAGCGAACTAATTACGACTATCAAAATGCAATTCCACTCAGCCAATGTCTATGTGTGTGTGACTGTGTGTGTGTGTGAGAGAATTAACTGAATGTTTCCTCTTTAGTGTATGTTAAATACTTGAAAAGTATTACCATTAAGCAGAAAAACCTTAAAAATATTTAGTGATTGCAAGTCTTTAAAACTGTTTTAGTTAATGATAAATACATCTGTTTAAATTAATCATTAAAGTGCAACATGTGGAAAAACCAGGGTAGTTAATTGATTTCGCTTTCAAATCAAAAAAAAAAAAACCTTTCTCGTAGTCTTTAAACCCATTGCAAAGTTAGGAATTGATAAAATTAATATATATAGAATTTTGTGTATTTTATTGTTGATAGTTTTTCGTTAACAAAAAGAACCCTCAGAAGATCCAGGAAAAAATCCCAACGAAAAATACTCGCACTTTCACTCTTACTCTCTCCTTTTTTGTCCACTTAACCTGGCCATAAATTCGATATCTTTATTACAAAATTACCCTTAAAGTAAACATTATAACAGAAAAAATGAAATGCAAAGCAATAAGAAACTTACAAGCAAAATAGAAGCTAATTCTTAGCTTGTTTACTCGAAAAAACGAACTTAAATTGAAAGAAAGAGGATGGAAACAATTTGATGAAGTGTTTGTTATTGTTTAAATATTGAGCATAGTTATTGTGAGTGCATCCAAAAATGCATACAAAACGAGAGTTAAAATGTACCATGTACCTAAAACCTAAAGAAAGTAAAGAGAAGAAGCGAAATGCAAAAACGTTTAACTTTAAACTTAAACTACAACTAAAAATATAACCCACACGAATACAAATATATATATATATATATAAATATAAATGTTAGGCTTTAAGTGAATTGGCAAGAAAAAAACAAAAACAAGCAAAACAATCAAATCAAATTAAGCCTATTCGATATCGAACTATCAATCAATCAAGCAATCAAACAACTCAATCGATCGATCAATCAATCGGTTAGTCAGTCAGTCAATCAGTCAGTCAGTCAGTCCGCCAAGTCCTTCAGATCAATAATACCACACATACTTACATATGTATGTGTATGTGTATGTAAAGGACATTGAACTCGGCTTGCTGCCCAGCCCAGCCCAGCAGGACAGCAAGCATTAGTTCGACCCAATACATCATCAATCTCCAAGCAAAATGATTTTGTTTTACTTTCTTTCTTTTTTTGATATTAATTATACTAAGTCTTGATGTTGTGTCGTGTGCATTATAAGTTTAGTTTGTACATACATAAATGCCTCTGAATCCCGCCAAAAATAGAACATTCTACCAAACTGAATCAAAGGGTAAACTAGTCTTATTCTTCAGATAGCAATTTAACTGGAATTCAATCTGAACATATGTGTACTTGAATAAACAAAATCTACAATATATCTAAAAATATATATATAAATGTGTATGTTAAAAAAAAAGCCAAGAAAAATAAAAAAATCATCATATTTTTGAATTAATAAAATGTCGCTGGACGACGAAACAAAAATTCAAAAAACAAGAAAAACAAAACATAATTTTCTTATTAATCAGTATGAAAACATACAAATTAACATTCAAACACACACACACACATCAACACACAATGCGAACTACAAGAAATAACTTAAAGCATATTCAAAGGATAATCAGCAAGGAACGAGCGCTTGATAAAGACAAGATATATATTATATTGCTATTTAATAGAGTTTCTTAAGAGAATATATATATATGTATATATATATGAACGAGTATGTATACATGATTGATATAAAAATATATATATATATAAACAAAACCTATTGTCACAACGCAAGAGCAATCAATGTTTCAATTTATTAAATGTTACAAGAATGTTTTAAATATATATACAAACAAACAGATATATAGTTTAATATAATGTATTTTTAATGTGAGCATCAACTAAATACACGACTAACTACAAAAACACACATACTAGAGTTACTCGTAGTCGTCAAATGTTAGTCAAAATACAAGAAAAATTTAAAAAAAATAAACAAAATTACAATCAAGCAAAAGTAACATATTAAACATTTTTGTTGATAGATTTTTTTTCTGGTGTTTTTCGTCATCGTCGTCGTCAGTTATACATAAATTATTAATAAATAAATATATACAATATAAATATATGAATGTGAGTTTTTTGTCTTTAGCGTTTAGCCGAAAAAAGAAATACAAAAACATGTATAACTATTACGTTTGAGAATACTCGTATTTTAATTATACAAACATATATAAATAACAGACAAAACAGGCAAAAAGAGAAAAAAAAACACATTTAATTAATAATTATAACGATTACTTATATTAGATTATAAGCGAGTAAGCCGCGATGGCGTCTACATACACATTACATTAATAATGAAAACGATTTCCTTATATTAAAAAGAAAGAAAATTTAAAATAAAAATTACAAACAAAAACGCTTTCGTTTAATAGCAGTTTCAATCTTAGATTGCGTATACGCAACTTTAAAGCTTTAACTCTAAACTGTCATACAAAGTCGCTGTAAGTTTTTATGCCAGTTCCTTGGAGCTTTTGCCAAAGCTTGCAGCTTAAAGCTTGCACAATAATTGTACTTGCTTAGCATAGCCAGCATCAAGAAGCTTTTAAGCTGCACTTAAGCCGCACACATAGATGGCGCTTTCGTATGACAGCGCTTGAATAATCTGATTTGCCAAAAGCCATTGTCAACAACTATAACATGTTTGTGGATGATAATGTATGACAACAAGCTTGCAGTCATGCTTGACAACCTTCCATTTACAACTTAGCCAAACTATCTGATCTAACCGATGGGGCAGACACGGCATTTCAGCTTGTTGTTATTATCGTGGAATTTCGGTAGCATCAAGTGCTTCCTCTGACCTTGGATATCAACCAATTTGAAAAAAAGCTTTGTGAACTTCTAAAAAAATCTTTAAGGACCATAGTTTGATAAGGACATATTGGGTAAAGCATTTTCAATAACGAACAAATTTTCAAAAATGTTTCTTATCATTTGAAGTTTTTTGTATTATAATTGATTTTGATTCATTTAACAAATGTCTTATAAAAGCTCAAGGTTGGCAACTTCCTCTCCCTTTGAAAAGTTCCGTTTTCTTTTTGGAATCTTAAGTGCAATCTTTAACATTTGTTAAGTGAAAATCGCATATGTTTGGGCTTGCAATTGCGACCCTGAAACAGAAGCAAATCAAAGTTTTGCTGCAGCTGCTTCTCACACATTTTAGCATGTGACTTTCTTTGTGTTAGCCATGTAAACATACGTACATACATATGAGTATGTATGTATGCATGTATGCCGCATTCTCGATATGTTGTTAACGGGTCACGCGTCAATCGAGCGACCTTCGGCCCTGGTCTCTGAATTTATTGTTCTGCAAGATTTGTCACTTTAATTGTTGATACTTGAAACACGCATAAACGTTTGCCATTGCCCGGGGGTGGGGAGGGACAACATGTAGATAGTTAAAACATGTTAGTATGAGTGTGTGTGTGTGTGTGTGTGTGTGTGTGTGGAACACCTTCTGTTTTTAATTGCTTGCTAAATACCATTTTAATGGAAAAGTGACGCGTCTTACCTGATTCCAATTGCTGAATGCGAGAAATTGTGTTTGTTTTGTTTCTGAATAACTCGTAACCGTCGGTGATGTCACTGGACTGTCACTGCCGACTTGCAACTGGATTTGTTGCCTTGCACATACGTACACACACAAACAAATAAGCAAACAGACATACACACATATGTATGAATACCCTACAATAAAACCGATTATATTGCCAATATGCCCGTTTAGCTTATCTATGTTTATGTTTATACTATTTCAATTTGACACTTTCCATTGGTATGTGAAATATGAGTGAATACGAGCATATCGAATATTACATACCCTCATTCATGATTTCTTAAACATTTTGTAGTAAAATTTCTTATCAAATGTTAGTGAAAATGTTATAAAAAAAAATTATGAAATAAGTATAAAATATTTTTAGCTTAGAGCAATAAAACGAGCCTTAAAAATGATGTTTTTGACATTCTCAATGACAAAATGTTGATACTCTTTCAAGGTGCATAACAATGCGTATACATGATATTTAAATATTCAAGTGCATGCCAATACAGTTTATTTGTTTAAGGGCCCATTATCAGGTATGCACAGACACAGACACACATACACACACACACACAGTGTCCAAGTGAGGTTTGATAGGAAATTAGTGAAACAGCTGCAAAAAAAAACCCCAAATTGTCAAAAAAAAAGACAACCGTAATTTACACTTCATTTGAAGATTTACGCGTCATGAGACTAAGAAATGCTTCCACCCACCACCCCACCACCCACCCAACCAACCAAGCAGCACGATGTCAACTCAAAGCAACCTGTTGCAGTCGTGTCAGAGTTCAAGCCAACATGCATGCAGCGCGCAACGAACATGTTGTGAGTTAACGCTCAGCCGGCAATTGTTTTGAAATATGATATGCTACCCAAGAAGCAACTGAAGCACGACTTTCTATATATTATAAAGATACATATTAACATGCTTAACAGGCAGACAGATACAGATGTATCTTTGTCAAGGCAATCATCAAATTTGATTTGTGCGTCGTCTCTCTGTTCCTTTTCCTTACTTCGTTTTTTCAGAGCATAAGTTACTTAAGCTTGCTCTAAATAAAATAAATTAAATTGTAATCAGACTGAAAATCATAAACATATATGTACAATATAGTCCGCAGTTTCACAAGCTACAGTTGCAACTCGGTAGAGTTTTGGGAAAGAGAAAGGCAGAAGAAAGGGAATTATATTGAGACAATAAAAACTCAACAAGTTGAACTCAAATGTGTCAATTAGAGGCTGGAGTGCAACAGCAACAATTGTCAAAAATAATAACACAACATGCAACATGTTGCATACAACATCTAAGTCAAACAAAATGCCACAGAGCCGCTGTTTGATAATGAAAAGCAACCAAGGGGCCAGACTTGATTTAACAAATCATAAAATAAATAAAAATTTAATAAAAATAATAATTTATTCATTTTTACAAAAGAATTGATTTATTAAAAAATTTTGTAAGGCATTTTATTGGAAGGAAAAAAGCTCATAAGATTCTAGCATTGATCATACATGGAAAATAATATCTATAAAATTCAACCTTGATTTATTCGAGTGAAGTGACAAGATATGTTTAAATTGGAATTTATTCTAAAAAAAAAAATGGTTATCTAAGATATTAAATGGCTTTTAAAGACATATTTATTTAAAATTTATTGGATTTTTTTATGAAGATATTACATTATATTCTTATATCTTGATATGCTTATGTTCAAATCAAAACAAGTAAGAGGCTCTAGTCGAGAAATCCCGACTAGGACATACCCTTAACCCGATACTTAACGCTTACAGTTAAGGCCTGTTTACCCAAAATTTAATTTAATTTAATTTAATTTAGTTTAGTTCCGAACCTGCAGGTTGCAGATTCTTAAATCTTTTCGGTGTTGCAACACCAACCAATATGTTGGTAAGCTTGAAAATACAGAACAGCTGATCAAAAAGTGTGGTGCAAAACGTTTACATATTCAAATATTTAAATGAACGAGCATAAGCTAATTATTTTAGTTGAAAATTATGTCTGTTGTGTGATTAAAAGTCAAAATACTTCAAAAATATAATTAAAAAAGATAAGTTTGGGCTTATATATTGCCATTAGCTCAAGTAAAAATGTGTTTGAATAACAATTCAAAATGTAACGGAGTGTTAACAACACTGCTAACATAATTTTACACGCTTTACACACTGTTTCCTTAAATTAAATTAAATTTTGGGTAAACGCATACATTTTCTTAAATTAAATTAAATTAAATTAAAATAAATTAAATTAAATTAAATTTTGGGTAAATAGGCCTTTACTTATATGTGTTAAATCAGTGACCAATATGACCAAACTTCAATCCGCCATATCTTTGGTGTTTCTTAACCGATTTCATTCAAATTTTCACAGATGCTTATTATTTTAGCCATAGCTCAAAACCTCATTTTCATCATTTTGAAATTCACAATTTTGTTGTTATCGATCACATGTGTGTATCGGAAACCAGAAATGTTATCGATAATTTAAAACAAACTTGATCTTCTCATGGTATAGGAGAGCTTAAGTTTCAAATTTGAAGTCTCTAGCTCTTATGGTCTCTGAGATCGGCGCGTTCATACGGACGGACAGACGGACGGACGGACGGACGGACAGACGGACAGACAGACATGGCTAGATCGACTCGGCTATTGATGCTGATCAAGAATATATATACATTATGGGGTCGGAGATGCTTCCTTTTGTCTGTTACATACATTTGCACAAAACCATTATACCCTTTTTACCCATTTTATGGGTTCAGGGTATAAACAGTGGAAGCTCCCGTGAGTAAACAGCCACGATTCCAGTAAATTTGCGTGAACAGTTTTTGTTTCAGTTTTTTTCATAAAAGTTGTCAAGCATGCAAAAAAAAAAATGTTATGATTTCTTCTATAAGGTTGTGTAAGGTAGAATATAACCAAAGTAACAACATAAAGTTTAAAATTCTTTTGATAAGCTCGTTCTTAAAATAATCAATAAATTGCAATGTTAGCTTATTTTCATTATTTTTTCAAGCTTTTAAGCTTAGCTTAAACACTGTTAGGGCCCCTGCTCAGTTCGACGCCTCTGTTTCAACGCAACCAACGACCAACTGAAGTTTTGTTGTTGTCGCAGCGAACGCCAGTTAGCTACTGCTGTTGTTGTTGGCAACGGCAACATGTTGCGAGGCCGTCGTTCTGTATGGTGCTGCTGCTGCGCTGTCTCTGCTGTCTGCTGTGGCTGTTGCTGCTGCGTTGTCTGGAGGTTCCACTTGGCTGGCGTTGTGTCCAGTCGCATCAGTCGCTCTTGGAGCGTTGTCGTGAACGGTTAACAAACGCGGCAGAGCAAAGCCGAAAGCAACGTGTGAACAGCGTCTCGCCGTCTCTCCAGTGTTGGGAGTCCCATTTGTAAACTCACAAAATATCAAATCAAAGCAAAATCAACGCACAAATTGCAAAACAAAAACAAAATCCCCCCAAAAATAAAGTAAAGTTTTCAAATTCCATCAACAAAAAACAGTTTTCATTGCAATGAGCAGCTAAGCCGGCAAAATCATATCTAATCTTAAAATAATAATATTTTTTTGTATTTTTTTTTGTTAGCTGTGAGTGTTAAGTTGTTGCTTTTTTTTAACGTGTTAGTAAAAGTTGTGAAATGAAAAAATCAAATTGAAAATTTTAAATTTAAAAAAAAAATAAATACAAAAAACTTCTTAACAAAAAATATTTAAAACAAAAAACCAAACAGCAGCAGCAAAGCATAAAAATAAAAATAAAAAATAAATATATTTCTGTTTAGTTTAAGGCGAAATTGAGCATAGGAAAGAAAGCGTCGAAGAATTTGCTAGCAAACATTAATGTTGTTGTTGTTGTTGTTGTTAGTGCTGGCGGCTTTCGCCACTTTACGAGCAACTTCCTTTTTAGCCATGGGGCCAACGTGGAAAACCAGTCTTGTTCAAAAGAAAGACAGAGACAGAGGTAGACAGTGCGAGAGAGATAGAAACAGCGAGAGACCCAGACCCAGACCCAGAGTCAAAGTCAGATTCCGAGTTAAAAGCTTTAACATAAAAAAAAACCGTTTCCACTATGATTTTTTTTCTGACCAGGCCAAAAGCGAGTTGAAAAACGTAAACAAAACACGCGGCGTTTCCCAAAAAATGTTTGTTTGTTCCATACTTAAAGTGTGTGTGTGTGTGTGTGTGTGTGTGTTGCAGGATAAACAAAAGCGGAAGCAAATGATTTGCAAATCTGCAGCAAGTTTTGCACCCAAGGTGAAAGCTGGAAACAACAACAACAACAATAAACACAAACAAACAGCAAGAGAGCGTAAGAGAGAGAGCGGGAGAGAGAGAGAGGAACGAATCCCATGTTGAATATCGCTAGAGAGAGAGAGAGAGAGAGAGAGAGAGAGAGAGAGAATGTTGGCTTAGAATTGGGCTCTTGGCCTTTATGATAAATGGAGGCTGTTTAGGCCAACGGGCCGTAAATCATTCCTTTTGCTTTTGGCTATGACAATTTTTTCTTCGCTGTTGTTGTTGTTGTTCTTTTCTGCACAAAGAATTATTATGCGACTCACCTAAAAATGCGAAAGTTTGTGCCACACACACACACACACACACACTGTTCAACCGCAAAACTGATTTCTTTCAAATATTTTTTGTTTATTCAAAAAAAAAAAAAAACGTTTATTTTTCAAAGTTGAAGATCAAGTTGAACAACTTCAAGAGCTTAAGGCAAAGAAGGGGTGGGAGAAGGCGGTGAAGGAGGAGGAGGAGGGGTTTCTATATAGAACATGCCGGTTCAAGCTCTCTTTTAGCTGTCACTTTGTCATATTTATAGTTGAACACACACACACACACATACATACAAACATATGCAGATGTGGTTAAAACCACTCGCAACTCGCGACTCGCAACCTCGGTTAGAAAGCCAATGAACAAGTTTTTCGTTGTTGTTGTTGTTGTTGGAGTGCGCAACTAATTTTCTAATTTGACGACGACATCGTTGACGTTGTTGCCGATCGTTACAACAACAACAACAGCAACTAATCCAAATCACAGTCCTCATCTCAAGTAAAACGCAAAAACAAAAAGGGAACTTAACGAAGCTTCGCGATCAACGAACGAACGCAATGAGTATGTGGGTGGGGCCAACATGTTTGATGTATGTATATGTGGAAGGAAGAAGAAGATCGATTCCAATGATCTGGCATATTCGGCGCTGTGATTAATCGTTCTGGCTTCAAGCAAAAGAATGAATCGAGTCTCTATTTTGCCGGTTAATTGCTTGAACTGAAGACATAGAACTGCTAGAGAAACCAGAAAGAGAGGGTGGGGGAGACACAGAGAGAGAGAGAGAGAGAGAGAGAGAGGGTGGGTGGGGGTAAGAAGCAAATAAGTAATAGCCAAGACAAAATGATGATATGTTCGTATGTATGTATGTATGTATGTTGCGAGCTGTGCTGCAAGCTAATGGATTAGATGCAAACAGCAGAGTGCGAAAGAGACAGAGCTACTTACAAACGATCCTCAACAACAACATCATCATGATCATGAACATGGTTTAACTGTGAAACAAAAACCGAACGAGCATGCAAAGCAAAGAGGCAAAAACTGCTCACGAAAGAAAGAAAGGTGAAAAGAGGCAGAGAGACGACAGGTTGGACGTATATTTGTTTGTCTGTATGTATGTATGTGTGCACATAGATGTGTATTATGATGATAATGATGATGATGACGAAGGCGAAGACGAACGCTCTCTCTCTCTCTCTTGCTCTTTCGTTCGCTTTACTTCGTTTGAATGTCTATTTTACATACATATTTATGTATGTATGATACCTGTTTGTCCACACACACACACACACACACACACACACACACACACACACACACATACATACAAATGTGCATACGTAAGCACTTTGAGCGCTGTATAGAATAACTAAGCAGCGACGGCGACGCAGTCGACCCGATTTCAAACCACAATAACAACAACAACAACAACGACCATGTTGCTCATAAGAATTAAAGCAAAAAGCAAAGAAACGTTTTTTGTTGTTTCTTACCAAAAAAAAAAATGTATTAATAACAAACGTTAAATAAATATATATAAATGCAAGATGTAGAAAGCAACAGCTAAGAACAACAACAAATTCACGATCGAAACTGGTTTTTCGATTTGTTTTTTGGTTTTTAACAAGCCTTAAAGAACAAATACATATACACACTTACACACATACATACATATATACGGATGTATGCATTAACGTTTTGCTTTAAAATTAGCATAAGTTTACGGGAGAGTTGCCGGCTTGCCACAAAAAAAACAACCAAAAAAACAAAAAACAAACCAAAAAATAAGCCAAAGCCACACCTGCATAATTCGTGTGATTTCCAACACTGCTATGTGCCTTGGTACCCCACACACACACACACAGAAAATCATAGCAAACGAAAAGAAAAAGAAGAAAGAAAAAAAAACAAAAGACTTCAACGTCAGGCAACATACTTACTTTTGTACTTACGTGTCGCTTGCCAGCGTCGACTGCGTCGCGTTGCGTCGCGTCGCTGCCTCAGTTGCTATTCAAAGGCGCGCCGTCGCTGTCGACATCAACAGCTAGAATTTCTCTCTCTCTCTCTCTCTCTGTCTTTTGCTCTCTCGCTAAGCGATTTGCGCGCGCGCAACTTTTTTTTTTAAGTTTTTCGTTTCGCGCTGTTTTTATTATTTTCACGTTTTGTTTTTGGTAGAATTTGATGTATGTATGTATGGTATATATTTTGGCTATATATATATTTGTGTATGTATACTGCGGCTGCTGCTGCTGCTGCTGCTGTTTGGGAGACCTGTTGAATACTCCGATTACCATTTTGACTCCGATTCCTTCTGGCGACTTTTATTACTGACCTGTCCTGACCCGTGACCCGTTGCGGCAGGCTTAACAACATTTTGCATGTGCATCGCACGCTCTCTCTCTCTCTCTTTTCTCTCTCTCTCTCTCGCACTTGGTTATGCGCCGGCGCAACCAGCAACAAACATTGGATAACAAACATTGTAACAAGAAGAAGTCGTGAATTTTTGACAGGTAAGCAAAAAATAAAACCAATATTCCATTTCCATCACACAGCTGTTTATTGCATATTTGTTCGTTTCGCAATTTCCGCTTTTCGAAATCGAATATCGAGTTTATATCAAAGAAGCTCCGTTGCAAAAAAAAACTCTTTTAACAAGCTGACAACACCCCATAATTTAACCCCGTTCATAAGATTTGTTTGACAAATCCTTTCATGTTGTTCAATTGCCGTTAAAAGGGGGAAAATATGTATAAAAACGCTTTTTGGGAGGCATTTTGCCAACGATGTGCTCCTTCAACTCCACCCATTACATCCACTGTAAGATAGAAACATCTTCAGTTTCCATCCGTATTATAGTTTTCAAAGATAATGTTCCAAGTAAAAAATACAAGTATTTAATTGTAATTTAAATATATTTATATATCAGTCAAATAAAAATTTCTTCTCGATTCATGCCTGATATTTACATATAAAATATGTACTTAGGACACCCTAACGCAAAATTTCCCGCTATTCACTTTGTATTAACTTTAAATCATTAAAAACTTAATTTGTAGTTGGGTTTTAATTGCGCTTCTATGAATATTTAGTAAGCTTAAGCATATTATTAAGCTAATATTATTAATTATAGTTTATATTCAAGTTCTCTTTTTAGTAATTGCTAAAAATAACCATCAAAATAATTGTAGTGTATACAAATTTATGCAAGTTTCTCATTTCTCTATTGAATTAAATTCACGTTTTTTTAATAATATTATAGAACTAACAATTAATACGCATGATTTCTTTTGTGAATTTTGTTCCCAAAATTATCATTAAAACACTATACTATTTAACACGATACCCAAAATAATCATTATAACGCTCTTATTGATAAGACAATTTCTCATAACCTAACTTTAAAAAAATCTTAAGGCGATTTTGCTTATAGAATTTCGAGTTGAATGCAACGGCTTAAACTACTTTTACTTAGCTTAAAATTCCTTTCATTCTTTAACAATCTATAAAATGCTGTTAGTTAGTTTCAATACTTTCTTATAACTTTTAAGTTGTAAGCTTTCTAACACATTGCTTAAATATATTTTCAATTTTATTGCTTAAGTGTATTTAGTCAGTCGCATATATCGAATGTTGGATTCACTACCATTAATATGCTACAGTCGAACTTCCATATAACGAATTTGAAGGGCAGAAAACTTTGTTATAGGGAAATTTCGGAAATAATAATAAAGAAAAATTCGTTGTTCGTTATGTAGAAGTTCGACTGCATACTATATATATTTTCCCTTTTTCCCGCTTGTTTTTGTTGCTGTTGTTGTCTTGTTGTTGGTAAGAAGCAAGTTTCCCCAATGCCAATCACACTGGCCCCAGAGCTGTGGCTGCGACTGCGGCTGCGACTGTTTCTGGTGGCTGTGGCTGTGGCTCTTTAGCCATCGACTTCAGATTCAACTGCTCTTTGCAACGTTTCGCCTCTTCTCTCTCTCTCTCTCTCACACTACTCTCGTCTCCCCTTGTGCTCATCAGTAACTTCTTTGTTGTTGTTGTTGTTGTTAGCTGTTGCTGGTGCAGTTTGTGCGCTTTTCAGTTTTTCCACTTTAGACGTCTAAACGATTTTCCTTTTGGTGTCTGCCGTCTTCGTCTTCTCAACATCTTCGTCACTCGATTCCCAGCTCCATTCTCTCCCTCTCCCTCTCCCTCTCGCTTGTTGCTGTTGTTGTTGTTGTTGTGCCCTTCCCTGTTCCCATTCCAGCCAGGTTCTGTCTCATTGCCCGTTGTTGTTCGTTGCCTGTTGGCATCGCAAGGAATTTCAAAGATCTAACAAGATTTTTCTTTGAGCAAACCGTTAAGAGCCAGCCAACAGCAGCCGCCTCCCCCCTCTCTCTCCATCTCTCTCCCCAACTCAATTATTATTGTGTGTGTGTGAGTGTGTATGTGTGTGTGTGTGCTTTCAGTGTTTTTGTTGTGCGCCGCTGATTAAATTGTTTGGGGAACTTTCGTTTATAATTTGATGTGGTATCTCATTCTCTCTCTCTCTGTCTCTGTGGTGTCATCTGTCCGCCATCTCCAGCTCAATCTCTCTGTCTCTCGCCTTCTCAACTCATCTATCAGTCGTCGCCCCTACCCCCCTCACCACCCTGCCTTTCGATTTTTGGTTCGTATTTAGTTTTTGTTCACTTTTCGTCTTCGCTTTCTTCTTGTTCTTGTTCTACTTCAAGTTAGTTCTCAGTGTTCAGCAATTAAGCGGCATTTATCTTGTTCAAATTTTGCTGCTTGTTCCAATCTCGCTTATCACAAAGCCAAACACACACACATCAAACATAACTGTAATCAAACATCAAATATTCAATGCCAAGTGCAAATAATGTAAATTACATTTATTCAAGTTCAATAAAACTTTGTCTTGGAACATTTATGTAGGAAATATATGCATTCTGTTTCATGTTTTATTTTCTGGAATAAAAGATGTTTTTTTAGACATGTAAATACCTAAAAAGATGCAATAATCTCTGCTTTTAATTTATTTATGCAACGATGGAGTTAAACTTCCTTAAAACGAGTCCCAAGTGAACAAGAAAAAACTTTGTTATAGGAATTTTTTTTTGTCTATACAGAGACTTCTCTATACAAAAATATTTTTGTTTACACACACACACCTCATATTTTTTATTATTATTATAATTATCAGAATGTGTACTCGAATTGCATTTCGTAAGCGTAAACAGCAACGGCCTAGACGTTCTTTAGTTGCGAAATGCGAATTGCGGTAAATTTGACACGTTTTCGCGTTTTGAAAGCTAATAATCAGTGTTGGCATATACTCCCCTCCCCCCCTCCCTACGCCCTCCTGTCATAGCTCTATATCGTATAATCACAACCTTGATGCATGCGAATGCATAGCTCAAAACAGATGATTAACCATTGACACAATGCTCGAAATCAGTGTATTTGGCGGAAGTTGAAATACTGAAATACGAAAATCATGCATCATGTGTCGCTGTTGCTGCTGTCGCTGTTGATGATCGGACAAAAGCAACATTTTGCACGCACGGCAATTAAAATTCAATTGCTGAATAGATGAGTTAGACAAGCAGATACTAGATGCAGATAGTGGAAGCACTCGTTCTTTCGGAATACCAAAATATCCGAATAAACCAAAATGAAGCAACAAAATATATTGTCATGCAGATTACCTGATGTCGCGTGGGATACTTGGACACTAGAGGTGCGAGGCGATGGGCGGTAGACGGTGGGAGGCACATTGCAATTTGTCAACATGACAAATACTTGCAGCAAGCGGCAAGCAGCAAACAGCAAAGAGCAAAGACTCAACACACAGATACCACATAGATAAATAGATAGAAAACCTGAGCAGTCGTGACTTTTGACTTGAGCTCGATTGTACTTCTGTACACATACACATACTTATATATTATTGATGAGTGCGCTAAGATGCATTAGTAAATGAGCATTTTCTTGGGAAAAGGAAGAAGCTCAAGAATCGCAAGAAGCAAAAAGTCCACTTTCAGCGACAAATCAGATCATTAAGGATAGTCAAGTGATGTAGTTTATTCCTAATTTATTCAGCATTAAAATATAATCCGTTTTAATGATAAAAAAAAAACTAAAAAAAAAAGGAATAAGTTTTAAATATTTTCAATTGCGAGCAAATTGCATATAAAGTTGTTCCCATTAAAAATAATTGATAATCGGCTTAACACAAATATGACTTAATGGGAAAAGGACATCTTCTCAAGCCCTTGTCTTAATCTCCTTGATGTCATTCTTTAGTATTTTGTTTCGAAATAGTTATTGCACTCAGAATGGCATTGGCTTAACTTTTATTTGCATTTCAAAAGTCGTTTGCTTCGCAAATTTACATTTATCTTAACATCTTAACGATTATTATTATTATTAATTAATGAAATATTCTTGTGTTGAAATACTTTTCAGCTTTAAAACTTTTATCTTAATCATTTTCAAAGCTCGAAAGGCATTTGAAAAATTCATTTCGATTTTAAATCTTTAAAAATGTTTAACCAGAAGTTAATCGTCCAGTTAAACTTATGTTCACTTTCCATTCGATTCTTATTTCATCATTTAGGACGCAAATGCATTTTTAAGTATGTTTATGATATTGTATAGGGTATTTAGATAGATGGCAAAAGACAATGTGACACTGAGACAGTGAGGCAGTGTGGCAGTGGCATCTGGCTGAAGTGGCGCCACCGCTGCTGATTGGCGCAACGCTGCTAAATGTATGCATGAAAAATGCATTAGAGCTGCCACCGCCGCCGTTGCCACAAACGGCGACAGATTCAGCAACGGCGGCAACAGCAGCAACAACAACACTATTTGAGACAGACAGAGAGTTTATAGTGCGCTTGTTTTCTGACAACATCCTAATGATGACACGCCGCATAAAACAACAACAACAACAACAACAACGACGACAGCGACGGCAACGGCAACAAAATGCATCATCAGTTGCGGGCGGCATATCGAGAGCATCGGAGTGCAGCGTATTTCAAATGCCGGTGTGCTCGATAAGCAGACTCTAAGCAAGCAAACAAGTCGCAGGCTGAAGGCATGAAGCATGCACCATGCACCATGCAGCATGCGGCACGAAGCTGAGAATGTGAATGCGATTGCTATTGCGAATGCGAATGTGTCCTCGCCGTTGGCTCAAAGTGTCTGGGGAATGCAAATGCATTAGAGCTAAGCTGGCAAGCAAAGAGATTTTACCCAGAAACAATTGTCTGTCTATCTGTCTATCTCTATGTGTGGGTGGAGGAGGGGTAAACAAAGGGGGGGGTATGTATATATATTAAGCTAATGCAATGAGTCTTTTGCTATCGGCATAGATAAGTATGGCCCCGGCTAGCTCTTTGTCTTTAGACTCAACAACACTTAAAAGTTTCAACAACAAAAAGCGCAACCTGTTTTTGTTATGGTACACTCAGAGAAAGAATAGAGTAAGAAGTTAGAGAATATATCATTAGAAAATAAAATAGAATTCAATTCTTTTTTAGTGCTTGAGATAATGACTTTTAAACTAACTTAAAATGTTTAGCTTACATATTTTCTTAACTTTTGCACTTCCTCTACTATTGTTCTCAGTGTATTTCACATGATTCAAACGCGTAGATCGCGTATTTAGCTTGTTTTGCCACTTTTACTTGTCAATTGTCAACAAATTAAGCACGTGGAGGGAGGATAAATATATATGTATGTATAAGTAAGCAAAATCTCCCAAGCTTTAAACAAAGTGTTAGTTGCATAAGCTTATGAATTAGTTAGCTGATGCCATTGGCACCATTGTGTGCCTGTTACAACAAATACGTGAATATGTCAATCACACTTAAAGATGCACAGATTCAGCGTTATGCAATCAATTGCATTTCTAAGATAGTAGCAAATATCAATCATACGACGATTGTATATTGATTGATGCCAACTGTACCTGTCTAATGGTTTTACCAAAAACAAAGAACAGTTCATCATCATTTCTGAGAAGAGTCGAAAAATCATTTATTTGTTAATTACTTAGAATCACAATTTGCGAAAAATATACAAACTAATATTGATATATGCGCAATAAAGTATACGGAAAACCCCAAAAAGTGATCCCCAGTTCCAGTACCAGTACCAGTCCCTAGTCTGCAGCCAGAGGTTGCCACAAAAAACAGAATCTGTCTGTCTGTCTGTCTTTCAGTCTCTTAGTCTTTCTGTTTGTATGCATAGTACAATAAAAACAGGTCTCGAGACTCTCTCTCTCTCTCGCATCTACGTGTTTTGCGCGCCGAACTCAAAGAAAGAAAAAAACAAACTTAATTAGAAACAACAATAAAAAAGCAGCAGCAGCAATGAAAACAAAAATAACTACAATGCGATGTGGGCAACACAGTTTGAACAGAACAGAGAAAAAAAATTAGAAATCTTAGCTTTGATTTTTTTTTTTTTCTTTAGTTGTTGTTTCGAACATTCTAACAACAACCTGCTGAGAGGCAACTCTAAATATACTCAATATACATATGCATGTGTGTATGTGTGTGTGTGTGTGTCTGTGTTTGTGTTTTTTAATGCTTTATTGTTGTTGTTGTTGTTGTTGTCGTTGTCGTTATAACAACGACAACTCTTCTTCCCGCTTTATGAGTTTTTTCCAGCAATATTGACAGGGCATCGTTTCGAACATGGCCCAAAAAAACCGACTCGAGAACCTCGGGCCCCTCATACGAATACTTCGTTATGCTAATTTGTGTTGTAGTCTTTTTTAATTGTTGGTTTCGCTTGAAGTTTGGCCAAAAATTGGCAACTGTTTTGCATGCAATTTGCTCATTTATGATTCAAAGAAAACTCTTAGAAACCTGATTTGTTTTTAGTCCTTTGCCTGAAAAGCTTCCATGATCTTTAATGTTGTAAAATTCAAGCAAAAATCCTTAAGTTTCAATTCCAATATTCAAACAGATATCGAATGCGCTTTGGCTTTTTGTGCTCTTCAAATTTTTGTATATTTGTTATTTTGTTGCAATTTGTAATTGAATATTCACATGGTCACGTAATTGCCAATGGCTCTGAACCGTTGGAACAGTTCAGCTGAACTGTGGCCTGCGATTTGGAGTCGGGTTGCAAGTCGAAAACAACAAAAAAATAAATCCAAAAACCCCAAAAAGCTAACAGCCAAAAAAAAAGAGAAGCAGAAACCCTTGCGCAAGTTTTTTAATGAATGAGCTGACATTTTGTTGGCCAGCTATTGCAAAGTTCAATATGGGGCTTGCATCAGTTTACACACAAATTAAAAAGTCACCCCCCTCACTCCATTCCATCGACTCTTTACGCTATCCACTTGCTAACTAAGCAAGCAGCGACTGGCTCTGGGACTGAATTGCAACAAGGCCAAATCAAAAGTAAGCTAACTGAAAGTTAGTTAACAAAAAAGTTTTTTTTCGTCGTCGTGCAATGCACAGCAGATAGCCAAGTTATAGACATAATCACACAGGACAAATGAGTCAACTACAGAAAGAGACAGAGGAAAGAAAGAAAGGGAGAGAGCAAGCAAAGTTGTATATACAGTGTATATGCAGTGAACCTAAACTTTATGGAAATTGTGGAATGCACAAAAACCAAAAAAACAAAAAAAACATCATACAAGTGCATAAATGTAGGTACATGAAAGTACAACAACAAAAACAAGTAACCGATTCCTGTAACTACTACCTGAATCAGATGCTGTCCTTTTTTGGTCCATCCTGTTCGTATTTTGGCCTTTGCCTTTTGCCCCTGGCCTTGTTTTGTAGCCAAATAAAAGTCGATCATAAATATTTGCCTAACAACAAAGCGCAGCGAAACTTAAATTAGCAGCCAACAACAACAACAACAACAACAACAACAACAAAAATGGACAGCGAACACTGACTGCACAGTGGGACAAAACGAAAACCTATGTGAGAAAAGAGTTGATGGTTAGAAATATTTGCGTATTGAGTATAAATAAATTTAGAAAAACAAGTAAGAAGGCTCTAGTCGAGAAATCCCGACTAGGACATACCCTTAACCCGATACTTAACGCTTACAGTTACTTATGTGTGTTAAATCAGTGACCAATATGACCAAACTTCAATCTGCGATATCTCCGGTGTTTCTGAACCGATTTTGATCAAATTTTTTTAATGTTCATTATTTTATCCGTAGTTTCAAACCTCATTTTCACAATTTTGAAATTCAAGATTTTTTTGTTATCGATCACATGTGTATATCGGAAACCAGAAATGTTATCGAAAATTTAAAGCAAACTTGATCTTCTCATGGTATAGGAGAGCTTAAGTTTTAAGTTTCAAGTCTCTAGCTTTTATAGTCTTTGAGATCGGCGCGTTCATACAGACGGACAGACGGACAGACGGACGGACGGACAGACGGACCAGGCTAGATCGACTCGGCTGTTGATGCTGATCAAGAATATATATACTTTATGGGGTCGGAGATGCTTCCTTCTGTCTGTTACATACATTTGCACAAAACCATTATACCCTTATTTACCCATTTTATGGGTTAAGGGTATAAAAATTTCTTTAAAGGGATTTTTTTTTTGTTTTATTGCCCACTGTGCGACTTCCGAAGTGGAGCCGAGCCATAAAATGCAAATAACGTGAAAACAGCATCAGCATCAGCAGATAACACAGAAGCAAAAGCACAGAAGCCGTAACAAGCCAGCCAAAACCGTCTTCAAGATGATGCGAATGGCGAATGTGAATGAGAATCTCTACCATGAGGAGCTCCAAAGCACCAAAACGCGCACAACACACACACAAACACACGCACACACACGAACACACACAAAGCCTTAAGCCCTATGATGCTCTCTTGGTTCGTGTGCGTATAAAAAGTTTAATGAAGATATTTGTTACAGTCAGTGCACCTTGAAATTGTTCTGTGGCAAGCAATGGTCACACTGGTGTGCTTTGATAACGACACGCAGTGTAGGTGGAGCAAGTTAGGGGGGGATGGGGAGGGGTGATGAGCGGTATCGTTGTCAGGTTAGGTCAGACAGACAATGGGAATGCCCTGGCATTCGCACAACAATAATCATCATCATCTCCCCATCTATCTCTAAGTATATTGCAATTTGAACCAACTGAGCAGATAGATTCGCTTCATAGTTATAGGCGAATTGACGCGTTCCAGGAAATGTGTTCATGCCTAGTGATTGGTCTTAATATGATTGTTGAATAAGGTGATGAAAGAAAGCAAAGAGCTTGATAAGCCTAGATATGATATAATAGTATTATAATATATTTGTTTTAAAATCTATTTTTAAGCAAGAAAAAGTCATTTTTGAAAGAAAACCCCTCCTTTAATTAGTTTTCGACTCTTTTTATGGATATCTTATGATATTTAAATAACAAAATTTATTTATTTGTGATTATTTATTTTATCAATTATTTGTTTTTGTTAAATATTTAAAAGTAATATTTGCTTTAAATATAAATTTATTGATTAAACAACTAGTTTTATCAAGTTTTGGATTTGATTTCTATAAATATGCATAAAGAACTTAACCAATCGTTTATCAAACATCTTTTGCAGGGTATTTGAATAGTCATGCATTTACTTTCCACTTGTCACTTTGGCACTTGCATTGTTGGCGTATATATTTCTCTCTTCTGTTATATTATTTTTTTTTCGTTTCTTTGGTTTTTGGTGAACTGCTCAGAAATCTTTTATAGTCATATCCTGCCTGCCTGCCTGCCTTCCTGCCTGCCAACGAAGCAACCAGCTGCTGCCTGCCTGCCTGGTTGTCTGTTGGCCTCTTTGAATTGTTGTTGTTGCTGCTGCTGTTGCTGTTGCTGGCTGGTTTCGGAGCTGAGTGCCAGAGACAGATTATCATCAGTGGGCCCAACTTTATTAGTGTCATTAGATGCAGTCAAAGCGCACAGCACAAGCAAGCACAAAACATTCGCAATTCGTCTAGCTCTAGCTCTAGCTAGAGCGCCCTCTCTCTCCCTCTCTTTCTTGCGCTGTTGCTGTCTCTTGTGTGTCTGTTTCGAGTGTCTCTGTTTTTGTTGTTCTTTGAATGACTAACTGCAAATTAGTAGCTACTTCTGGCAATTTATCGTGCATTGTATGGCGGCCTGTTGGCCAGCTCATTATGAATACGACTTGGCTCAAACTGAGGCACAGAATTCTGGCTAAGGGTACAGAGGAGCTGCTGTTGCTGCTGCTGCTTCATTCATTGCAAAATGTTAGTACTCGCATGGCATGGTGCGTTTTTTTCTCTCTCTCTTCTCTTTCTGTTTCTGTGTTTGTGTATTTCATAAATTTTGTATGCTCGTTACTTTTGGCTATGAAATGGCAAAGGTACGGGCCACAAACACTGCCATTATTACATGTTGCTGCAGCTGCATGTTGTTGTTGTTGTTGGAGCTTGTGATGGAGTGCAGCTTCGTCTCCACGGTTTCCGATGTTTTCAGTCAAAGTTTTGCTATGCTTGCTGCACTTGAAGAAAAAGAAAGGATTAAGGTGAAAGGGCGATTATATTTTTTTATTTCTTAATTGTATCTAGAAACAGTGATGCATGCATTTTAAATATATTTATAATATTTTTTAGTTGATTTTAAAACATACTTTTTTAAAGTGTTATTTTTTTTGTGTGTTACTGTATGTATGAATGTGTGTGTGTTCGCTTGCTCTGGCAACCTAATTTTTAGGTTTACGTTCAGTTTTAATGGGCTTGGGAGCAAAACGCTGCCAACGTCGACGCCGCATCGAGTCGCATCGCATCGCATCGCGTTGCGTCGACGTCGACAGCATCCTCATCAACAAACACCATGTATGTGTGTGTGTGTATAGGTAGGTAGGTAGGTAGATAAATTATAGCAACAGCAAGCGGCGCTCAAGCTCATCAACAGCAAGCGGCAGCGGCAGCAACAAAAATGAGAACCGCCAACTAGTTTAAATGCCATCGCTCCGTACCCCTTCCGCCTTCCTCCCCCCGCCCACCACTCAGCACCCTTTTGCACTTTACGATTTTACACTCCATCTTAACTTCGCCCTCTTCAAAGTCTCCTCCTACTGTTTTGCTGGCACTTCCTACTAGGCTACCTCTTCTGCAAAAACGCTCTCAAAACAATTGTTTCTTGTTTATAGCCCGGGGCGCAATTTTAAATTTAGCTCTTCTCAGCGGCAACGGCAACGGCAGCAGCAGCGGCATCAGCAGCTTCGTTTCGGTTCCACGATGGTTTTTGGTTTTAGGTTTTTGGTAAGGTTAGTTTAGGTTTTGCTTCTTCTTCTTTTCTGTCTCTCTCTCTCTCGCTTTCCATTTTCAATATTGCATGTATGTATGTATGTTCGAGTGTACGTATGTAGTTTACTGGCATTGTTTTCGCATAACTCCATGCACAGTATCCCAATTGGGCTCATTAGCTATAATGAGAGCCGATTGCAAACAATCAAAACGTCAAAATTATGCCTATATGTGTAGATTAAACAATGGATAAAAATATATTAAAAAACATTAAAATTCTCCCAGAAGATTTGAAAAAAAAAAACACTTAAAATAAAAAAATATTTATAAGTTCTTACCTGAGTAGAAATAAACAAAGAATATCATATTTATGTAACGTAAACAACAATATAAATATTTTTATCTTAAAATTTTCCACAGCTTCAGCAAAATTATACATTTGTTATAATAAATTAGTCAGCTTTCTATTGCTTATACTTAATAAGTTTAATTGGTTTTTATAATTATGAGAAGAAAAGAAACTAATGACTTTTTACAACATCATAGATATGTATTTGTATATTCTCCAGTTCGAGATCTTTTTTTAACTTTGATTTCTATTTTACTGATCTCAATCGTTTTTAGGCATTCTCTAAACAATTTTAATGCCATTTCTCATCTTATATTTCCCGAAAAGCTTACAATGTTCGAAGAGAGTATCTTTTCCGTCGACTGAAAATCTGTTTTTTTTGCCAAGTTTCTTTGAGGATAAATAATATACATATAAGCCATATAATTGTAAGCAGTTACAGTTGCAACTTTTACTTAACCAAAATATTCGTTGAGTTTCATTTGGAATAGTTTAGTGTAGAGACTTTGAATAGTCAAGCATTGGCCATAAACATTTCTGTGCTAACCGTTTAGTTTAATGTTGAACTCGGATGCTACAAGTATTTTATAGCTGCTGCTGCTGTTACCTCCCCTCGCCCTTTCACGCACCCATATGAAACGTAAATTTTAGTGTTTGTTATTGTTCTTCTTGTTGCCCCCTAGCTGCGCACATTAATAGTCCGTTTAGTATTCATGGTAAACGCTGGCGGTGTCCAAAATGAAATTAACGCCAAACAAAATGCTCAACGTCAAACTTTTATGATGTACAAAATAGTTGTGATACCCTGTACAGCAGTTAAACAGCAACGAAGCAGCTCTCTTACATTGCAGGGTATTAACATGTCTATTGCCATTTGAATTCTACGCCTTTTTGGCTCTCTCTCTCTTTTTCAATCAAATGCAATTAATTAATCCCAACGCTCAGAGCTATTGTAAAACTTTTCAACTACATATGTACAAATGTTTTATGTATTGAAAATCATTGGATTTGCGAATGGCAAACAAATGTTTTGGCCATTGCTGGCCCAAAAAATAAGACAACAACAAAAACAAATCGTGGCTTCAAAAGTCTAAGCCAAATTGTTATTTCTTGCGCTTCGTTGACTTGACATTTGATCAAATTTTGCCTGCTTATTACCTGTTGGCATGCAATAAAAGACGAGAAAAACAAAATATGAAGAGGATGAATTAATGGCGGAGGAGGAGGTGAAGAGCCATTTGGGACGTTGATCACAAATGCCATAACAACAACAACAGCAACAACAGCATAAAGGCAGAAAATTGCTTAAAGTATAAAAAGCTAAGCAACAACAAAAAATATGAAGAAGCGACTTTTAACGCTCTTCACACAAACACACACACACATATATACACACACACACTGACTGACACGAACCTACTAGCAATGAGACACAGCGGCAAAGTGAAAATGATTTCCGTTTCCTGTTCATTAAATTGTCCAAAAAGAAAGCGCAAGGGACAACAACCAACAAACATACAAACACACAGCGTTCGTCACACGAATAATACTGATTAAACGAAGAAGAAAAAAAATACGTTGGTTCTTTGTACGGAAACTTAATACACGCTACTAGCGCGATATTAATGACAAATGGAGTTTTTTCGGAGGCTTTAAATATGCACAAAGTGCACAACGTTGCACAGGCAACAACAAATCATTTTTTGTGCTCAAAATAAAGTTCGCTCATAGCCAAAAATTATTGATTGAAATGTGACTAAAGTAAAGAACCATTAGTTCGATTTTTTAAACTATCTTAATAATGCAAAATAGTGCCAAATACTCCAAAATAGTCAAAATGATGCTCAACAAAATGTAAAAAAAAATATCAAAAATAATCTGAAGGCTTTAAATAATTATTTTCGATTATTTCGAACTAATCGCAATTAAAAAGCTACGGAAAAAAGAAATTCCGTTTGTTAAAATTCTTTTTTTTTTGCACCCTTCAATATGTAAAAGTTTCCATAAGCTTAACCAAAATACATCCTTCGATTGCTTTTGGCAATAAATACTTGAACTTATTTGCATAACCATTGCTGTATTTAAGCCAAGACTCATCAAATTTTTAGCGCTGAATAGCAAATGGCCAATAATAATGCCAAACACTCATCGTTTTGAGCCAAAAAAGTGAGAGCCAAAACTTAGACGCTTCATTTCACATATACATTTTGCTTACTTAGCTTTCGTTACACAACTTTTTAACTCCCTCTCAATCGCTCTCGCTCTCTCTTTCTCTTATGAAAATTCGCATATGCTTATACACACACACACACACACACTCATACTTAAAACCCGCTAATGTATTCAAAAGATACAACTTGAGATTCTCGCCTTGTTGCTTTCTGCTTGCTGCCATTTGGCTGTCGCTTATTTTTTGCCTTTTGGCCACACACTGAAGCACACTATTGTCGCGTCATCACTAACCCCCCCCCCCCCACCACTTTCCTCTTACGCACACCACCAATGTGAATGACCCTTTTGTCGCTTTTGAAGCTTTGTTTGTGCCTATTTTGTCCAACGATAACTCGAATTCATTTGATTAGAAAATACTCGCAGTGATATGTCGGATATTGTAAGTGGAGAAGGCCAAAAGATAAGCTGATCTAAACAAAAAGCAAGTTTCAGCCATTTGGATAGTAAGAATATCATTGCAACCGGTGTGTGTGGCCTGCATTCAATGTTGTTTATGTTTTGCTTTTTCTATGGCTTCCGATTTCGTTTTCAATTTCAAATCGAAATGTCGCGTTTGAAATCGAAACCCCGGCAACACTAGGCTAAGCCAAGTGTTGCCAATTCGTTAAAATGCCTGTTTATTTTAAGCAAAGTCATGGCTCAAATGTCAAGAGCGAAACGTACTCGACTTTTTGATAGAGTATTGCCAAGAAGCATAAAATATATAAAAAGTATTCAATGACATTCAGCTCGAAACTTTTCCATGTGAAACATGATTTATAACAAATAGTTAAGGTTAAGTTTAGAGACGATAAAGAAAAGCTGATTAAGCCACAATTGCATATTAGTTTAGAAACACGTCAAGTCATCAGCGAAAAGTTTACTAAACTGAATTTGCGCATTTTGATGACTAAAATATTTATGGGCCAACGAGCAGCTGTTTGCAGGGGAAGAGGGAGCAGGGACCCCTAAAAAATCAGTTAAAACAAAGCCTTGTTGTCTGCAATTGTGTTGAACGTTAAGATTAAGTAAATAGGCGAACGTGACTGGAAATTAGAAAATGTTACACGAATTTTTGCGTTCGCTCATTGTTTGCTTGGGTTCGAAATTAGTCGTTCAATATTTGAACATGCGCTCATTTATGATATATATTTATATATATATATTTCAAGTGCCACAAAATGCCAGCAAAAATCTAAATAAAATAAAGCAAACAATTCGCATTGCATCACATTCTTTAGCAGCTCGATTGAACATAGTAAATAAATACATAGCATATTTGAAATATGTCTATATTGTTTTTTTTTTTTTTCGTTCTAAGCAAACTGTTTACACAAAGGCAACACGTTGAAAAATGCAATAAAATATCTATATAGCTTAATTAAAATAACATTTTAATAAACCATAAAGAAGCGAAGTTTCAAGTCGACTTTTGAATATCCTAAGCTTGAATTGTTTAGATAAACACAAGTTTATTGAGCTAAAAACCAATTCTCTCATATTTTTATTTTACGTTGCATTATTGATAATCAAATTGTTTCCTATTTGCCTTGGCAACTACCAAGAAATAATCATGCAAATCCGGGTTCAAATGTTGCGGCCAGGTCAGTTTAATAGTTAATAACTTCATACTCTAAACGGTTCAATGGAAATGGGTAGGAATTAATAAATTAAGCATATAAATGACGCGGCTAGATCATGTGATGAGGTTGTTGTTTTTTGTTTTTGATTTTTGTATGAAATTGTTTTTATTACCTTCGATTCTCGTGACCAGTGCTGTTAGATGCTGTTGCTGTTGATGATGATGATGATGATGATGCGATTTGATACACTGCAAAAATGTGATAAAACATATACGTATATGTTAAAAGAAATCAACCTAATAACAGGTTATGCAATTTTAATTAAAATAAGTTCAAATATAACAACAACTATTTATGGGTCCTGTTATAGTTAGAATTGCAATGAATGCGATTATAGCGAGGACAAATTGATGTCATGATTAATTAAATGCGTCATCATCATCATGGAACTGGAATTTTTGATCATCAAATCATATTAAACAGCTGCAGGAGTTGCAGCAACCGTAACTAATTGCATTTTAGAGGTTTTTTTTCTCTCTCTCTCTCTCTCTCTCTCTCTCTCTGCCTCTCTACCTCTTTCTCTGTGCATTGCACAATTGCAATTTGGCAATTTTGATTGGATTTTATCAAAATGAGCATCGTGCGCACAATGCTCTGAATGTATGAATGCTTTGTTTTGTTTAGTTTTTGAAATTTTTGGCTATTTTGCCAGAGGATACAAAAACAAAACAAAACAAACATTTCATTCGGTTTCCATTCACAAATATTTGCATGTGCTTAAAGTGTTTCGTTGCGAATTCTTTTGAGGTAATAACTACCATACTGTATTGAATGCCAATAAGAGAGGAAGTTTTTCCGATTAAATGGGTAAATAAGGGTATAATGGTTTTCTGCACAAGTATGTAACAGACGAGAAGGAAGCATTTCCGAACAAATAAGGTATACATATTTTCGATCAACATTAAAAGTCGAGTCAATCTCAAACGTACCAATTTTCGTTTAAGGGTATATCCTAGTCGAGATGTCCCAACAAAAGCCTACTTAGTTGCTTTTGCTGTGGGTGTGTGTTTCGGTTCCAGTTGGTGCCGAGGTTTTTCCGGCAGTTGCTGGGTGTGTCGGCCGCCTGTCGAATCTTAACAGACAGAAGCAACAATAATAACATTAACATCAGCAGTGGCAGCGGCAGCGGTAGTGGCAGTTGCAACAATAAGCAACAACAACAGAGACAGAGACAGACAGAAGCGGCAGCAACACTTCATTTCAGTCTTGCTGTCAGTCCATCAGTTCATCATTTGCTTGCTTTGCTTGACTTTCACTTTGACGCGTTTTTCCTCAGTGCGCTCACTAATTTTTCCGGATGCAGCTCGTTCTTGTTTTTTCTCTCTCTCGCTTTTCTTTTCAGTTTTTTTTTTTTGTTTTTTTGGGTGTTGGTTTTTCATTTGCCCGCATTATTGCAACTTCCTTGTTAGGCAACGTTTTTTTTCCTGCCTCTGACACACGCTGTCGCCCACTCCACTTTCCATCATGGCAATGACCTTTGACCAACAGACAATATTGGTTTAGATTTTTATGACTTTCGATGCAAAACAAAAGAAAAAACAGATTTATGAAAATGAAATTGCTTTTTTGGTTCACAATACCTGAGAATGCAGCTCAATAAATACTTTGAGGTATTTAATGTAAATAATATTGGCATTTAATTGCAATTCCATGACAGTAGTTGTAGCCAGAAATATGTATGAACAAATATCATACAAAGAAATGAATTTAAAGCTCACAATTTTATTGACTCAACAACATTCATTTCATTCGATTGAGTTTTTCCCAATAAGCAAATATTGAAAGCAAAAAGAAGAGAGAGGGGGAGAGTGGGGGAGAGTGGGGGAGAGAGAGAGAGAGTAAAAGAGATTCATTAAATGTCATTTAAACGATTATCATTATTATCATTTGGGTACGATTACGATTATAATTATTTCGTATCGTTTCTCTTTCTTTTTGTATGCTCGTTCGGTTCGTTCGTGGTTGGACTAATCTGCTAGCTGTTCCACACTGATTTGATTGTGATTAATGGGTCTGACCCACTGCCTTTGGGTCTCCCCAGTGACGATCCACCTCTCATCTCCCTCTTTTTCTCCGTCTCTCCTTCACTCCCTCTCTCTCTCTCTTTCCATTTGAATCTATTATTTCGATTTCCTGCAGCATATCAAATGCTTTTTCCTCACACACTCTCTTCGCTTCTCCCACCCCTTGTGCATTCCCTTGACTGGCTTTTAATTTATAGTCCGCCGTCACATATCACATGACATATGCCATACACTAAGTGTGTATATTCGATATGTACACATACATACATATATAGAGAACAACAATCAGAAGAGGAGTGGGGTGGGTCTGGTGGAGTGTGGAGGTTCGCTCGTCGTGTTACCAGCAAACTGTATAAAAACAAAGAAGGGCGCTCAAAGGCATTTGATGCCAAACACCTCCTGAAGCCCCCTTTCCCTACCCTTCCCATTCTCAAACCAAAATCAGCACAAAACTCAAAGGGTTGGCTGCCATCAATGCCCGTCACTCGGTCAGTTAGTCCATCAGTCGGACACCATGTGGGAATGTGTGTGTGTGTGTGTGTGTGTGTGTGTGTGTGTGTGAGAGAGAGGGGTAGAGGAGAGGTGGGCATAGTTCAAAGGGTCTCGCGCACCTGATGAACTAACTTGGCCCGCAAGGCACACAAGCATAGCATAGCAAATTGAGTGCACAGCAAAAGGGATAATCGTGCCCGAAGAGCCCCAAAAGGTTTTCTCTTTTCCTTTCTTATTTTTTGCATGTTTGTTTGTTTGTTTGGATGTAAGAACAACAACAGCAGCAACAACAACAGAAGCCAGCAAACAAGGCATAAAACAGTTGCGAACAAATCGAAAGATTTCGTTACGAAAGCTCCAAAAGACAAGTTAAATATATACAAATAGAAAGATTTAAGATTAAAGGAATGAAGGAAATACTCTAAGAAACTGTGTAACAATAGGCAATAAAATAATTTAACACAAATTATGATGTCAACGATTAATTACAAATAATAGCTTAAAAAATATATAAAATTTAATTTTAAACTAAATTTTTGATTTTTTTAAACTATTATTTTCCATAACTAAACACTATGAAACATTCATTTCATTCATATTTAATGTCCCCTAAATCCCTGCAATATTTTCATATACCCTACCTTTTTGTTAAGTTGACCTTAGGGTATTTCAAAACGGCTGTGTCAAAGAGGCAAAAAAAAGCCTTAACAGAAGGGATTTCTGCGCTGTTGGCGGCCTCGGGGTACCGAAAATTGAATTCGAAGCCGTAAAGCGGCACAAACACACACACGCACAACAAACACCTGCAACAACAACAGCAACAACAACAGCAACAACAACAAAAGCTGGCAAAAGAACACGTTGAAATACAATAAAAATGTTTGCCATTGTCGCCGAGTTGAGCAAAACTCAACAACAACAAAATTCCGAATCGGCGAGAGAGAGAGAGAGGGGTGAGGAGTGAGAGTGAGGGTGAGGGAGGGAGGGAGGGAATCAGGGAGGAAGGGAGGGAATCGAAAGCCATGCCATGTCCGTCGTCCATATCAGTATCCGTATCCGAAATTTCCGTGTTAACCCCATATCAGTATTCAATTGGCCTTGCTAGTGGGGAGTGGGGCAAGGGGGGTAAAGTAGTAAATTGTATAGCAACCAAATGGGAGGCTTTTTTTTGGGGTATATTTACCTGTAATGTGATTTGCTGCTTTTGCAAATGTAATAAATAAATAAATAAAAATGTTACCCAATTGATTTATGATGTTTGCCGCTTGCTGCTTGTTCTTATTGTTGTTGTTTATGTTGCATGACTTAGTTGTAAGTATGTGCGATACGAATACATACGTCTACCTTGGGCTGAAACATTAAAAAAAATTCTCAACACTTTGCAGAAAATGCAAGCGACAACAAAAAAAAATCTGCAACACAATGCAAAACTCATATAAACTTCACCCATTAACACACATTTTTGGCCCTCATTACACACTCGGCTGTTGTTGTTGTTGTGGCGAGTCAAAGATGCGAGTATTTAACCTAAATAACAAAACAAAACACATACACATGCACATATCAAGCGCAAAAAAAGCTCACATGACGGCGGCCAAAGTGGGCGAAATAGGAATAAGTCGTAACTAAAAAGCAAAAAAAAAAATAGCGTCAAACGCATACAGACACAGAGACGAAGTCGCAAAAAAAAGACAGCTAGCAAAGAAAGCCGCAAAAAAATATATTATATATATGTGACGACACGACAAAGTTGCTACAAGCAGCAGCCGCAAAAACAACAACCAGCCGGCAAAAGTATAAAGTTAAATGCGGCGCCCCCCAAAAAAAAGTCATTTTACCTGCGATGTTTTTTTTGTCCTCTTTTCTCTTGTTGCATACCCTGTAGTCATTATAAAAATAAAAAAAAATATACATGTCCAAAAACCTTGATGCACGAAGTTGAGTTAAGTGTATGCAACAGACAGTTTACAGATAAATAAATAGGTAAAAAGTATTTTTTTAGGTAAACTCTCTCCTGTTTTAGGAAGTAATTTGTTGTTTAAAGTATATGTGATTTCATTGTGAATTTTGTTTATTAAAATAACTCTCTTAAACGACAATAAAATAAGATATTAAAATAATCCATATTGCCAACATTTTTTTTTATCAAAATTTAGCATTCCTTTGTAACTTTTCGTTGTCTTTATTATTTTTACCAGGCATCTCTTGAGTCAAGCATACTCAAAGATTGACAACATTTTGTATTATTTTTCGTTGTTGCTGCAAGTAATTCTTTGTGTTGTTGTTGTTGAAAAGCCATTGAATTTGTAGCACAATTTGTCACACGCAAATGGTGCAGCGCTCGCAAAATGAAAGCACATTCAAGTTAGCCGCAAAAGCAAAGCCGGTCAAAAGAACACACACAACAGCAACAACTTATGGCTCGAAAAGAAATTTTTTGCTGACTAGGTCGCTTGGTTTGTTGGCCAACCAGCTGGCCCATTGGCCATTGGCAATGACAAGTCAAACTCAAAACCGCGACCTCGAACAGATTCGCACACTTAAAGTCAGAAGAAAAAAAACACGACAAACCTTAAGAAAAGTGGGACAAAAACTGCAATCAGTTTCATTTGCAGTTGCCATTATCATATATCATTGTGCATGTGTGTATATGTGTGTTCTAAATGGGTTAAAATATATATCAAAATGTGGGTTATACGAAAATTGTAAAAGAATATTTAGCATAAGCTCAAATTCCACAACCATTTCCATAACTTTTCGATGAGCATTCGACAAAAAGAAAAAGAAGCGAACCCAAAAATTGCCTATAAATACTTTTTGCGCGGCAGGCGGATGGTTGGGGAGGGTTTGATGGCGTTGCCGCAAATTCAAATTTCATACTTTTAAGTATATTTCATGTTATTATTTTTATTCATTTTCTTCATCGTCGACGTCCTCGTCGTTTTTTTGTTCTTTATCATAATTCTCATTCTGACATAATGCGCACCTGATGCCGTCAACGGCTGCATGGCAAATTGGCCGCCACTTTGGGATGTTGTCTTGGCACCATCAACACCACCACCACCGCCATCGCACCGCCGCGTACACCACTCACCTCCCCCGCTCTTGCCCATCAACAGTCTTCAGCGTGCACATTAGCGAAGCTTTGAGAAGGCGCCGGCAATAAATCCAGCTCAAAATGATTTTCGGCCGGTGCGGGGTTAGGAGGGGGGCAAAAATGTGATGTCTAAGGCCGGTTTATATAAAGATGGGCGCGTGATTGGCTCTTCCCTTCCCATCCGCCACTCATCCCTGGCTGCACATTTCAATTTCAAGTTATGATGACGTCCAAAATGGCGTTACCAATTTCCGCGTACACACCACTCGCCCACCCGCCTTGCATGCGCCCTCTAATGAAAACGGACAGGTGCGTCAAGGGCCCATAACAAGCTGCTGTTCTCCTTTGGTTTTGGTTTTGCCACTTTTCTCATGTTTTTCTACAATATTTCTCCATTTGGCCCCAACTCTCCGAGACATTTCAGTTGTGGGTCTGTTTTGGATTTTTCTTTTTTTTTTTTGTGGTTAGCGCATTGCGGCGATTTTGCCACTGGGCCATGGTAATAATGATTTGGCCAGAATTGAGATTTTCAATTGAAATTTTTTCACTTTTATGGAGAAGATTTTTCATGTTTTACAAAGAAACTCATAAATAATATTAGGATTGATCAATGCGAAGGTTGATCCTTATATTCAAGCTCTTAAAGGATGGGAAAGAAATTCATTAAAATTGCTATAATTTTAGCGTCAAAATATAACAATCAGATTTTTAACGTGAGAAAAAAGACATACTGAGTATGAAAAGTAAAACGAAAATTCCTCTCAATTTCATTCCATAATCGTTTTCATTTTTTTTAAATCCACAAAATAGCGTAAGTCGTAGATTTTTACATTTGTTTTTCTAGTAACTTTTGCAGCACTTTAGATGCTTTACGCATAACTCGATATCAATCTATCATCTATATATCTTTTAGTACAATGTCTCAAATGGGCTTATGTGCATTTTTCACTGTTGTTACAGCTTGTTTTCCCATTTTTTGCTTGCAATTTTTTTTTCTCTCTCTCAAGCTTAACTAACACTATGCGTGTGTGTTGTGAGCTTTTGTGTTTGAAAACAGGTTTCACTGATTTTCAATTTCAATTGTCTTCTTTTTTTCGTTAAGTTCAAGCAAAGAAAAACACACACGCAGACAGAGAGAGAGAGAGATTTTTTTTTTGCGATATGATGATGTGAATGAAATAGAGAGCGAGCAAACGAGTGTGCGTGTGTGTGTGTGTTTCTATTTGTGCCATTTTTATTTGCGCACATTAGCAATTTCTTTTGTTGACTAATGTCGCCACCCCATACCTCCCCACATGCCGTTTTGCCACCCTTCTCATTCGCACATGCTTGTTGTTATTGCTACCTACTTAACTCTCTCTCTCTCTCTCTTGTTCTCTTTCTCTGCGTCTGCAGTGTAGGCTGTCTGCTGTTATTTTGTGGCTTCTTTTGTGGGCTGATTTTCCACTTGAATGCGAGCAGGAGTGCCACCTTCCCCACACACACACACGAATCACCCCTACCACCCCCTGCCTAGAACACAACATCATCATCATCACATTATGATCTTTTGCCCAGCTATTGTATTTGATTGTAGCTCATTTTTTTAATACTACATTATTATTATTATTATTATCATTTTGATTTTCGCTTTCGCTGTTGCTGTCGCCCGTCTTGTTGCGTGCATTTCATTTGTGCTTTAATTTAATGTAATCTTCACAATGTTCTATTTCTTTTCGTTTCGTTTCGTTTCGTTTCGTTTTCTTTCCTGTCTTCCATATCTTTCTTTTCATCGTGGCGCTTACGCGTTTGCGTTGATGCCACAAAATTTGGATGCGGTAATTCTTGAGTCGAGATTCGCTTTTGTTAAATAAATACGTCATTTATTATTGTGTCCATTGTGTAATGCCTAATGCGGTGATAATGGATGCTTCAGATGCTTCAGTACGATTCGTGATCAACTTGAGGATACGCTATAATAATATCACTCATACGCCACATGATACAAGGTTAAATGCATTAGCACAATTATACAAATTGTATTTAATTTAAGCTTTCATTAATCTAAGTATTTTATTCAATTTTCCTTTCATTTTTCTCTTTTTGTCTTTCTCATTGCAGAATTTGTGGACAAACTTAAATTGTAATGGAAATCCAACAACAACAACAACAAAGTGCATAATCTTTTTTTTTGCTCTCTGTGTGTGTGTGGGAATATGTTGATTCTGCACACAGACACACACACACATACATATACATAAAGTGCAATATTAATTTTAATTTTTGAGTGCTGATGAAAAAAAGTTGACGACGTCGTCGTCGCCGTCCGCAAAGGCAACTGCAACGGCAACGGCAACAGCAAAAGTTCACATAAAACGGCAAAAAGTTTTTCAATTATTGTAAAAAGTGTTAAAACGCGGCGACCGCGCCACAAAGTGCAAGAGTGAGAGCAAAACTTGGCCACAACGCGACAGAGATAGCCAGATAGATAGATAGACAGAGGGAGAGAGAGAGCGAGTAATACAGCCGCTGAGTGAAAAGGAGAAGAGAAAATAAAGATATCATAAATATTTATATCGTTTATCTGCAAAATGCGGAGAAAACTGTTTTAATTTGCGTCAACTCAAAAATAAATAAATGCAAACAAAATCATTTATAAAATATTGTCTATTAATGTAAGAGTTTTTTTTTTGTGTTGCAAAATATTAATCAAAAAATTAAAATCGTTTTAATCAAAGCAGCGTTGAAAAATCTGAAGAAGTGAAGTGGAAAAGCATTGAAAAGTGTTCACAAGAAAAAGAGTCTCAAAAAAGTTGACTTTTACAACAACAAACACAAAAAAACCAAAAGAAACAACATATAAACAAGAAGCATAGAAACATAGAAAACAAACAACTGACAAGTGGGCCAAAGACAACTCCAAAATGAATCCGAGGCCCGTGGGCATTGGATTCGGATGCGGCCGTAAACCACCCAACAATGCCAAGATGCGTTCCCGATGGCCGCCACCAGCAGCAGCCGCAACATTAACAGCAGCACCACCAGCAACACTATTAACAACAGCAACAACGACAACTGCATTGGCAGCAGCAACAGTTAGACAACAACAACTACAACAGAAAGTACAACAACATAAGAGCAGCAATCATTGGAGCTGTCCTCGCCCACATATGAGCGCCCTTTTCGTCCTTCTACTGGCAATAATCGCCATCAATAACTTGGATAGCTTCGTGACGCCAACAGCAGCAACATTGCTCGGAGAGTCGCGACTACGACAGAATCCAACAGGTACGTAAACTTTTTTGACTTTTTTTTGACAAAAGAAACTTAGAAAAGTATAGAATATACAAAATAGTTTTACATATTTTATATGCTTTTTATTATACTGTTTTTTTTTTTTTATTTAGATAGAAGACAGTTAGGCACATTAATCTACAAAATTTATTAAGCTTAAAATAAAAGTTAACCTATATTTCTGTATATCTCTGATTTGCTATTTCTTTTCCCATCAAAGAAAAAGCAATTAGTATACCCTTGCAAATTTAACTTGTTTAAAATAAAAATAAATTGCAAACATGTCAGACAATGCGATTCAATTGATTAACATTAAACTGTTTCACACCCCAAACAAAAATGTGTGCAAAAAGCAGCAGCAGTAGTTCCCCGACCCATCTTATCCATTCGCTTACCCACCTTCCCCTTGCGAATATCAAAGGCATTTGTGTGTTTAAATGGAAGCCGATGAATAATTTGTTGACTATCTTTATTAGAAATACGAAGCAAATATACAAAACTAAACAAGTAAAGCTTGCAACAAATGGAAAATATTTTAATAAAACGAATTTCAAGGGAACAAGAAATATATTTTTCAAGGGAAAAATGCATCATATAAAATTGTTATTCGATGGAACCAAGAAGTTGATTCCTTGTTATGCAGAAAACTTCATTACAAGAGGAGACTCGTGTTTTTCTTGGGAAATTCTAAGATATTGCTTTTAAAAATTTATATCGAAATTTTTTATTCAATCAATTTTTTTTGTTCATAATGATTTGTTAGTTTTTTAAGCTTTCTGTTTTGCATTTCAAGTTGTTTTTCAGATAAAACTTACAAATAAACATTTAACAGATACTTACTGATCTTTTTATTATGTAATTTGATCAGTCGAAAACATATGTATGTACATACATACATACATACACACGTATTTTGTGTACATCAAAATGATAAAAATAAACGAAGCAAATCAGATAAACTCTTATACTTGATGGCAAATTGATTATGCCTTGCAAGAGTGCACAAGAAGCAAACAATAAAATTTAACTTACACACACACACAAATACATACACACACATTTAGGCACAAGGGCTTTTTATAAGCGTCGATGGCAAAAGTGCGGCAAGTTTGTTGCTTTTGTTATTGTTGTTATTTTGTTGCTTTGTTGTTGCTCCTCACCCTTATGCCTTTTTGTTGTAGTGTGTGTGTGTGTGTTTTTACGCTTTTGCTTGTTATTGCTGTTTATTTTGTTGTTGTTCTTTTTTCTGTGTTTTTATTGTTGCCTGCTGCCTCGAAATTATGAATCAGGAAGTCTTAATAAGTGCAATTTCAAGTCGTTAGTCACATAGAGAGCTCTCGGCACGTCTTCGGCTTCTAGCGAGTGTGTGTGTGTGTGTGTGTGTGTGTGTGTGTGTACCAACAGACGGGCTACACTACATTTAGTTACAGTTGTTGTTGCCACATACATATGTACCAGTAAATATACGGGGGCGTCGTGTTGCAGTTGCCGTTGATTTTAATTAAGTGAAACGTTTAATGTGCGCCACAGATTTGTGTTTCGCGCCCTTGATGGACGGCTTGGCGGTCGCGGTGGCATGATGGTCGTGCGTTTTCGGTGTGGAACAGAGAGAGAAAGAGAGGGAGAGAGAGAGAGAGAGAGAAAGAGAGACAGAGCTAGCGGCGAAACATGCTGCGTAAATTGCAGAGTACCGATCAAATTTACTTTAAGTGGATCTCTTAAACAAAGAATTGTACTGATACACAGCGAGAAAACGGATTTCAAAATTAATGAATAATTTAATAATAAAATAAATTTGTTAAAGTTTTTGACTCCAACACTGAAAACTAGTTTGAAAATGCTTTTAGATTTAAATAAAACTTTTTTTTAAATACTAAGAGTTTATAAAGACCCCAAATTATTGCAGTTAAAACCTTGAACAAATTTAAAAAAATCATATTTAGATCAAAATGATTGCGTTTATACTATTTCAATCAATTTCTTACTTTTTGATATATTAAATTTCACTTTTTATATTGTTTGCAGTGTATGTTAAGTATGCTAGACAATCATGCGGTAAGCGCCTGATTTGAAGTACTTTTCATAAATCATCGCAACTTTAAGTTTTTTAGCTGAGTTTTCAGTTTTTGTTGATTTTGTTGTTATGGTTGTTTCCTTAGCTCACCCGCTGACTGGCCAAATGCCAAACGTCCAGAATGCATTCAGTCAGTCAGTCAGTCAGTCAATCAGTCAATCAATGAGTCAGTCAGTCATTCAGTCATGTGACAAACAAGCAGTCTGCACTATTCTTTCTCTCTCTTTCTGCCATTGGAGGATTGTTTTTTTCTATGGATTTCATGCTTCTTGTTATTGTCGCAGTTGCTGTTGTTGTTGTTGTTGTTGCTGCTGTTGCTGCTGTTGCTACTCCGGCAACAATCAAATAGCAACACAAAGTCATTTAATGCAATTTGCTGATTGCGCTCTATGCTATTATTATGGGTGAGACTCCCTCCCTACCATCACTTGCTGCTTCTTCTTGTGCAGAGCTCCTCGTTGTACTGTTTGACATTTGAGCGAAGAGTGTTGAACACAGACAGAAAGAGAAAGAGAGAGAGAGAGAGAGAGGAAAAGACCTGTACCATGCACTATGCACTTTGTCTTCCACTCTCTCTATCTCTCTCTCTTTAGTCGTCTCACTCTGTTACACTTACACACACACACACACACACATGACATGTTGCATGGGTGGCTGGCGCCAAAGAGCAAAAGGCAAAAGCAGAAGAAATGACTTTAATGACATTTAATAAACAGCACAACAACAACAATCAAGCAAAGAGCGAGAGAGACTTAGTGGAAGAGAGAGAAAGAGCTAGGTATTGCGATGAGAAAAGACAATCGGATTTGTAAGCAGACAATGAGACAGTCTAGCAACCGGATTCAAATTCCAGTTTCAATATAACAGACGGCGGGCAACGCCAGAAGAATCCAACTGCAACTGCAACTGCTGCTGCTGCTGCTGCTGCTGCTGCTGCTGCATCACTGCAGGTCGCATCAATATCAATGTGCTAGTTACAGACTGACACCCATTCAATGCAACAACAACAACAACAAAACCGGCAACAACAACTGCGACTGGTTTTATTCACACTATTTATGATGCTGTCTCATAATGTTGCTAACATATCTTACCTATACATACATACATACATCGTGCATCGTACGTCGTACATACATAATCATATTTCTAGACAAATGCAATAAGAATTTGCTAGTCAAAAATGTCGCATAAATGTCGAATCTATGTTTTTTTTTATGAAACACTTTGAAAGCACAATTTTCAACTTTACTTTTAGATGCGATATGTAAAGATTTTGTGAGCGCCAATATATAGTAAATATCAGTAACATATATGCAAGAAATGTTGCAAGGAATTGCTTATATGCAAATCGATAATAAGCAAATATTGCGTGTTGGCAAACATATTGCAGCGATTCCTTATTATTATTTAATGCTTTCTAGCAGAACTCATATGAAGTCCTTGCCTTAAATCATAAACTTCAACTTTTTGGTACTCTTTATCAGTATTTTCTCGTAATTTCCTATAAAATCTTATAAGCCATAAACACAATCACTACTATCGCATGATTCATATCTCTTAGAGCGCAAAAAAAAAATATTGTTAATATTTACTTTCGTAAATGTTTTCTTGCGTTTTGCGTGAAGCACTTAAGACGATGAAAAGAGTTCGACACGCTTTGATGCACAGAATGGCAGAAGACAAAGAAGAAGAAGACTTAAATTGTGGGTGGTGGGGCGTGGCGTTTGATGTTGCCAACCAACTAATTTACCATAATTTAGTTAGTTGTTGTGCCTCTTTTTTTTCTCTTCCTCTTTTTGCATGTCAACGACACTTAAACGTCTACATAAACATACTTATTTAGTATGTGCCTGAAACTTAAAGTAACAAAAAATAATAATTTGTGGACGGAAAAGTATATTTAGGAAACATTGTGATTGAATATTGTTTGCTTTTTAATTAAAAGTATTTTGTTAAAAGGTTTCCTTTGTAATTATTTAATTTATTTTGAACTTTATGGAATAAAATTAACTTTTCTGTGAGTGTATGTATTGTGCTTTAAAATGCTTTTCTGGTTTTTGGTGCCGTTTGTCGCTTTTGGCCTTTAATCGCAACGGCAACGGCACAGCAACAGCAAAAGCAACATTGCAACTGCAACATCCCAAAAACCGCAGCAGCAGCAGCAGCAGCCAAAAGCCATCGCTTTGGCTTCTCTATTTCTTCAAACACACACACACATACACACATTGATACAAAGGCAGTGGGCAGAAGTGGGTGGCTTATAGGTGGCTTGGGGTTTTGCTCTTGCTGGTGACCGCAAAGTTAATTGCAGTGTGCATACGTATGTATGTATATGAGTGTGTGTGTGTGTGTGCCTTTGTAGTTGTTGCCGTTGCTGCTGCTGCTGCTGCAGCTGCCTTTTGCGACCGCTCGTCCGTTGCGGGCAAATAACTTTGCTAATACTTTGACCGAGCCAACAACTTTTATGAGAGCTTTGAGCGCAACTTTCGCTGCGGTTTTATGCAGGCTACTTACGTTACGCACACACACACACACACACACACAAGCACGCACACACACTCGTTAACATGAAACGCAAATTGCATTTGGCAATAAATCTAGAAAAAATATTTTCAATATCTAGTTTAAGTTTAGCAAACTTTAAGGCAAGAAACGGCATTATGAAAAAAAATCTTTTGCACCGTTGGAAGACTTGCTTTTGCCCACGACTATGATTAGATTACCTGTGTGTGCTCTCATGTGTGTGTGTGTGTCGCAAAAAAAATACGTTACGAGGCGGCCGAAACCAGTTTTAACTGCATTTTCAACAAGCAACAGCAAAAGCAACAACTTGCTGCATGTTCCACACACACCAACACACACACACACACACACACACACTTGTAACTAGTTGGCATCCAAAACTCACACACACACACACATACATGCACACGTTGCTCTTGCACTAGCTGTTGACGTCGCTGTCGACGTCGCTGTTGACATCAGTGTTTAATGTCGACGTTGAGCTTTGCGCTTCGTTAGCTCCTTGCTGCTCCAACCGACTCGCCCCCAACACCAACACAACCCCACCACAACCCCCCCCATTCACCACATACACTGATTGCCACTCTGCTCTCTGGGGCTAGAGCCGGCCGGTTGCTCGTTGTTGTTGTTTGTTACGTTTCTCTCGCTCTTATGCTCTCTGTGTTGCGTATCGTTAGCTTTTGCTGTTTGTAGCCAACGGATTCGGTTCGTTGATGATCTGTTTGTTGTAGGTGTGTGTGTGTGTGTGTGTGTGTGTGTGTGAATGTGTGCGAAGTGGGGAAAGGGCAGACACATAGGTCGACTTAAACATGGGGGGCTTTGGTCACATGTTTTTACCTCACGCTCTCTCTCTCTCTCTCTCTTTTTTTGCCTCTCTCTTTCGCACTGTCTCAGCTTTTCCTTTGCTCCCTTTGCGTTGTTCGCTTGATCGGCAAAAAGGTATTTTCTTGCTTTATTTTGTTTCATTGTTGTTGTTGTTGATGTTCGCCTCGCTCGTTCGCTTTGCTATAAAAAATATTTTTTCCTCTCGTTGCTGCTGTTGTTGTTGTCGGCGTTTCTTTATTGCCTCTTTGTGTGCGCGCTGTTGTTGTTGCTGTTGTTTATAGTTGTTTTATTTTATTTTCCGTTTTTCGTTTTGTTTTGTTGCTGTTGTTGTTGTTGCTGTTGTTCACTTCTCGTTCAGCATTCGGTGCCTGGCACCGGCGATCACCGTTTCAAGCTGCGTCAACCCAGAGCCAGAGCCAGCCAGTCAGCCAGTCAAGCAACAACAACAACCAAAACAACAATAATCACAGTGCATGTGCACCGCCAGACAAGTTGATCAAGTTGGAGAGCTGGCTTAACTTAATGATACTCTGCATTAAGGACAACAACAACAACAGCAACAAAATATAAGAGAATATTGCGAATTGGGGTTTCCCCTTCATGATTATGATGATGAAATTGATTATTTGCTTGCGATTTCAATTAGTTTGCAGTTCAAATTTATTTTTCACAATTTTTTTATTATTAATTTCTTTACATTATTTGTTAATGACGTCAGATTGTCAGCTTAATAACAGCGCGAAACTAAATTATTTTTAAAACAATTTAAGAATAATCAGCAAAAAAAAAGGAAATTATTATAATTGAAATATAATTTCATAGACAATTGATTTTTATAAGTGCAGCGTTTCGTATTTAATTTAATGACATTATTTTAAACGATGTTTTTGAAATATGCAATCGTTGCGCATTATGCAATTAAATAACAAATTAAAGCTTTTTATAAGTCATAAAAAATTTAATACATTAATTTCTTGTTAGCTATTTGTCCAGCTCAAGTTAAGGGCAATATATTTTTAAACTCTCTTTAACGGACATCGACTGCCGATCATTAAGAAAGGTGTTGGTACACAGAGGTTTCACTGTAATTGATTTGTCGCTTTTAAAGTATTTAAATACATTATTTTTACGATTTTTGTTGCTATTGAAAACTTTCCATTCACCACTCAATGTCAACTAAACTTTGGTTTAATTTTTTATTTGTTATAAATATATTTTTTTGTGATCTTTAAATAGAATAAAAAAATAGTTATGTTTCTGTTTGACATTGATTAATGTGCATTTATTTAATTTAATTTATTATTATTTACAGAACATACTTTTCTAATTGTTTTGCATTTCGTTTGTGTTGCAAACAGATGCTTTGAGATAGACGATACAAAGGTGCAAATAAATCAATAGAATCGAATAGTATCGTGCTCGTATATCTTGTAACAAGAATAAAGAAAAAAAACCAACTTTACATGCACATTTGCACTTTGGATTTGGAATTTGAATTTCCGAGTTTGTGTGTGTATCAAGTTTAATACTTTACACTCGTTGAAGCTTCTGTGTGTGTGTGTGTTTAATTAAAAATTGAATGCGAGATCAAAACGAGAGATATTATTTCAATTATAGAAAGCTGACAACAACAACAACAACAACTACAAAAGAATGCAATTTTTATCATCAAAATGCAGCTGTGTCACACAATAACATTTAAAGCCATAAGTCGCCGCAACTAAGCTGTTTTTAGTATTTGTTAATACAAAGTACATGCGAACACGTACGCATGTGTGTGTGTGTGTGTCAGTTGATAAACCCTATTATTATTTAAGCCAAATGTCAAAATATTTCGAACAGAAAAAAAGGTGAAAAAACAAACAAGCACTCACCTTAAAGCCCAGAGATTTGCATATCTGATAAGTACGCATCTATATCTATGATATATACCCTGTAAAAGTCTAAAAAAAAGCTGAGCTTGAAGAACGTTACATTCACTTAAATATAAAAATTTATCTTTATCATTAAGTCACTTTTCTCTTAGTCTTTGTTATTATTTATGCAATTTTTGTGAGTACCTCTAGGTAATGTTTTTTTTAAGCTGCAGCTCACATGGCGTATGTGCAATGCATATTTTGCTTTCTTTCATTTGTGATTGGTATTTTTTTTCTGTGGCCAAATGCAAGTTATTTGCAATTCTGTTTTCTGATTTAAGTTCAAAGCTGTGACTGTGGCCACTTTATTATGTACAAACGCACAAAATTCGATTTGTTTTATTTTTGTTTCTTAAATACATACGTACACAAACGAACATACATGCGTATATAAGTGGAAATGTATGTTAGTTTGTCTACACAATATAATTTCCTGTTTGTCTGTACGCACACAGCAACAACAACAAGCAGCAAGAACAAGAGTCATGCATTATAAATGTTTAAGTAGCAACCGCACCTCCACCAACTACATACATACATACATACAGACAAGCTGACTAACTGACTCTTACTTGTATATTATCATGCGTTCAATGCAAAATCACATAGTCAGAGTCACAGTCACTGCAATAGGGGAAGCGAAATAGTTTTTTATTTTGTAATTTTTTTTTCTATTCCTCTCTTTATACATTTCCAACTGGTAATTACCTTGAGCGCAGTAGATAAAACTGTAATGTGACACAACTCTATTGCCGCCCACACGCCTACTTCCCTCTTGTATCGTCTGCATCATCACGTGAATATGCGATTCACGTTTTTATGCTGCGTATACGTAATATGCGCTTTTATGCATTCTAACTGTGCTTGTCCGTCGCCCATGTTTGTGAGTTACAGTTAATTGTTTGTTAAATAATTAATTACACACACACACACACACATGAACACACACCCGCCTAGACATTGGCAACGAACACGGCCATCAACGTCAATATCAAGCTTTTGATTAGGGTTTCATTCAGCATTCACTTTACCATTTAAACACACATACAAAACAATATATATACACACAAATTGTACATAAACAGTTCCCATTCTCAATATACAAATCAATATATATGTTTGAATACACTATTGTTGGCTGATGAATCGATCGAACAAAAAACCTTTTTCAATTTCAATTTCAATGTATGTAAATATCTGTTCACTAATGATGCGACTTTGATTCTCCGTTGGGTGGGTAAAAAAACAAAATAAAATATATGTTGAAAAATCTGATGGCATGCGTAGTGCTTCTAGTAAAAGGATTTATAATAGCTGGAAAACTATATAATGACATCGCTTTCTTTTAATATGAATCCATAAGCCGAAATTAAGAACTCAGATTCTACTCAAAAAAATATGCTTTATACATAGATAATATGCATATATGTATATATTATATTTTTGGTACTAGGCTAAAAGCGGCTTTTGCTCGTATCGCGATTATTACTTTTATTTTTTGTTCTTTTTTGTGGCAGCGGCTCTTTGTTGCCAATATTTTAAGTGGAACGGACTGGCTGCATCCAATGTGAACATATTTCACACACAATAGAATTGCCACACAATTTTCAGTGCTGCTGCTGCTGCTACTGCTGCAACTACTATAAGCTGCATGCTGCATTTTGTTGCTGCTGCTGCATTTCGCTGGTTGCTCAACAGTATTAAGGTTTAAAATATTCTCTTTTTGGCTGAGCAAATATTTTTACAAAAAGGAATTAAAACGATTTTGATCGCTGGCCCGCGCCGCAGTTAATTTTTTGTTGTTTTTTGGGCATTTTCTGTTGTTATTGTACTGTATATTAGCTGTGTGTGTGTGTGTGTGAGTGTATGTGCGGTGTTATTATTTTTTAATCAATTATTTAAGTGTGCAGTGAAAATGCATTTATCGTGAAATGGCCAAGCAATTTCCATTCATTTTCATTCATTTTCCATCCATGATGCGACATCAATTTAATAATAATAAAAAACGACAAAAAACGATCAAATTAACCTAATAAACGAAGTGTGTATGTGTGTGTGTTCGAAACAGCTATCAATTGCTGGTCAATTGCATTATGGAAAATTGCCACACACCTGTGGCACTTAGGCTCCCCCCCCCACTGTCCCAAAGGGGCACTATGCTCACTATGCAGTACAAAAATATATTTTCTGTGTATTGCGTTTCATTTAATTTCATGTCACTTTATTTTGGGCGCCCATAATGCACTTATATATATGTATATATCGAGCACAACGGCAACAAGCAAATTAATTGAATGGCACAATATTCATTCGTTCTTCTTCTTTCTTTTCGCTGGCTGTGGAAAATGTGGAAAAATTCTTTCATGGTGCGCGCAGAGTTCTGCCTTTTGTTTTTCTTTTTGGCCAACTATTTTTCACAGGCCTCGTTTTGTGGGCGCTTCTGCCAAACAATAAAAACAACAACACAAAAAGCATGGCACAACAAAATGGCGTCGCTTGCCAGTTGTTGTTCTGTGATTTTTTTTACATGTGTGTGTGTGTGTGTGTGTGTGTGCGTAACCAAATAACGTGAACGACCCCACAATACTGCAACAGTCAAAGAAATATTCACAAATATTTTCATGCCCAAAAAAATAAATTCAGTTTATTTTTGTGTATTCTTCATTTTCTTAACTAGTTGCACGCAGCATTGCAAAGAGCATTAACTGCTTATTGCATATGTAAGTGTGTGTGTGTTTATATTTGCATGATAATTCACAGGACAGGTTGGTTAGTGCATTCCCGATTCGGCTTCAGCTTCAGCTTCGTTGCATTTATGCATTTGGCAAAAAGCTTTCAACATTCGCCATTGAAAAAAATGAAGCTTAAATGTAATATTGAATTAGTAGCGTTGACTGAATGCTCCACCTCTTCCTTTACCCCTCACACTCTTTGTCATACATATGTAGTTGGTTAGGGGGCAAAAGTGCTTTTGATCTGTTTACATATCAACTGTGAATCGTAAATGGTGCTCGGATGAAAAAAAAAAACAAAAACTAGTTGATGTCCACTCAAAGTGAAAAGAAGAACAGTTAAAGTACTGTTCAGGCAAGGAATAAGTTGAAATTAATAAGCTGAAGTTAATTAAGATTTAAATGCTTGTTGGTCTAATTATAACAGCATGAAACTGAATTCTGATTTTATGTTGAAAATCTTAACAACAATTTTCGCATGCATGTAAATCCAAATACTATGAAATGCACTTTTCATTTATATGCATAAGTATAATGCAATTAATTGGGACTTATTGTAAATTCCATAAAACAAATGCTTTAAATTGCTGTTGAACAACGCCTACACACACACACACACAAGCATGCACTCCACTCTATTGGCTGGTTGGGCTTGTTGGAAATCTATAATTGGACTGCAACGGCAGAATTTAAGCAACCACTTATTTAGGCCCAGTTGCATGTGTATCTGGATTTGACCGTCAACAGCAGGCTGAAGTTGAGGAGCAGCCCACAAAACCGGAATACCGCAACAAGCTTAAACACCGCACACTCACACACACATAATAAGCGTATATGCATGTTATTAGCTAGAAATCTTGAAGCTTGTGGTGCAGGCAGCGAAGTAACCAATAACGAACAGGCTTAGACCAGAATTAGAAGCAGTTGAACTGCAATCGTCGTCGTCGTCTCTTTTAACACAAATTGCATTCAGTTTTAATAAAGCTAAGCATCATACACTTGGACAAACACATACTCATATTACCTAGGGGATCAATTTGCATTGCGAAAACGTTATTGCCAAACATTAAACATCGGTCAAATGCCAGTTGACCATCTTGGCAATATCCCTTTTGGGAGTTTATCTTACTGCATGAGAACACTTCATATGTACGAATGCATATTTGCATCTGAAAAATGGTTGATATCTGGCTAAAAGTTGTTTAAATATATATTTAATACGAATTTCAATGGCTTTCGATTGCCTTTTGGGCCGATGACTTAGTAAACATTTATTTGCTGCTGCACACTGTACGGATCTAAGCTGCCTAGCGACATTACTCATACGCAACGCTGACAGGCAAGCAAAACAATGTGCTGCTGCTGTTGCTGACACCAGCTTATAATTTGTGGCAGATGAGAGGCTGTCAGTTGGCGATGCTGCAAAAAAGTGAAGCCAACTTTGCCGACACCTTTTATCATATCGCATTTCTGTTGTACTTTGCACAAAAGCAAACACAAGGAAATGCACAAAAGAAAATACAAAGATAAAAAGCAGGAGAATTAAATTTTGAACAAAACTTTTAAATTACTTGCATTGAATTTTTTTGTTCTTTTCGTTCTCTGTTGCTTATGAAAATAGCTGACAAGCTTATGTGAAAAGTTTGTGTCAGTGTGCTTGCAACCGATGTTGCCTGCCGCTTATCTCAAATAGCATAAAAAACTTTCTTCTTGATGTTGACGAAAAAAAATTTTAATCCCAATATTGAATAACAATCGATGATGTAAAAAACTTAACTGTTAATATTCTTGTTCAAATTGTAACTAAGTGAGGAACACATAAAAAATGACCAAAACGCAGATCTTATCTCAGCTTTATGTCATTTTTAATGACAAGATTTCATCGCAAACGTGAGTAATGAATGAACGGAAATAAAGAAAAATCTCCTATAAGATTGACTTCGGAGGGATTTTGTACAAATGTTATAGATGTTCTCACTTAAACACCAAACTTAACATAGAATTATAAGTATAAATAAATGCGGCTATCGATAGGAAAGTTTTTCAATAGACATTATGCAAAAGCAACTGTCATAAACAAACTGGCCGAGTTTTATATTAGAGTGTTCGTCTAATGGTCTATGTAGTTATATCACGTATACGACAATTATTTGTTGTTTAACTTTGTTTTGATACTTTATTTTGTACATAGGAATTTTCATAGAGCTTGCAACTTTAAGTGATGAATTTTTATAATTGTGCCATGCCATTTTCCCGTTAATTGTTTTGTATTTCCTCATAATTTTTAAAAAAATTTTATTATTTAAAATATATCTTAAATCGTTTTGGGGAACTGAAAAGCATTTAAGATGATGATAAAAATCGGGCTTGTAGGGTATATATTGTCTGTCAACAGACAGGTTTTTTTTTGGTCATGAGCTTTTTTAAACTTGCCATCGCTTGAACAGTTACTTTACCTAACTACCAATTCTATTTTTGTACAATGTATTTTTTTTCATCTTCATCTTCGTCTCGTTGTTGTTGTTGTTGTTTGCTGAAAAACACTTATAAATTAACGTTTTTTTCTTCTCTTTGCTTTTTAGTTGACATTTGTTGTTGTTGTTGTTGTTGGTACTGCCGAGATTTTTATGGCACTGGCAGTTGCAGCTGCTGACCAGCTGGATGCCAGACTCCTCATTAAGGTCCAAGTACACACACACACACACACACACACACACAGAAAGAGTGTGTGTGCACAGTGCTCAGTAAAAATGTCCACTCGAATGGCGTTTAGCGCGCAATTATGAGTTCGTTTTGTTGCTTGCAACTCGCCCGCTTTGTTGCCCAAATTATTTTTGCCCCATTTTTTGTTGTTTTTGAAAGAAGAAAACAGACCCAAAAGCAGAGATAAAGATAGGAGAAAGAAGATTCTCGCTTTAATTGGTGTGGCTCAGTATACATTTTTTTCTGTCCTTATTTAATTGTTGTTGCTGATACTTTAAAAAACACACGCAGGCAGGGTGTTCATGATGGGGTTAAGGTAAGGAAGGGTATTTGACCGAGTGGTCGAGAGGGGGCGGGGGGTTGGGTTTGGCATTCTGTCTGGCACGCCACGCCGTAGGCATTGAGGCGTAACAAAGCTGACTTAATGACTCTGAATCTGAGCAGAAAGTAGGAAAAAACGAACCGAGAGAGAAAATAGCAGAGAGAAACAAATTAAAAATGGCTTTTAAACGCAAATGAAATTTAAGTTGAAACTTGCCTGCTTAGTGCTACAATTTTGTGCTACATTTATGTGTGTATGTGTGTGTGCGCTTATGCAACAGCAAGCTGTGGAGAGGGGGCGTGCGGGGGATAGGAAGAAAAACGGTTGTGGCTGCTGCTTACATTTTAATGACGCCTGGCTCACTTTTCACTTTTCACACTCTCCAAATGTCAACAAGAAATGGACGCTGCTGCTGCTGCTGATGCTGCCGCCAAAACCATTTCTCATCGTGAAGCCATTTTATTTTTTATTTTTTTGCTCTGTGTGCTTGCGAGCTGTGTGAAAAATTATTTACTGACATTGACGAAGATTCCAATGAGTATTGCAATATGCCTATTGTCTGACCTTTTCAACTCGGCTCGAATCGACTCGACTTTTTACTGCCATTGTCATTAAACGTCAAGTGCGAAAAGTAACTTTTGTTGGCCTAAAAGACAAAAATGTAATTAACAATCACACTTGGCAATTTCATTTGTTAATTGATCCTATCTCTCAATCTTTCTCTCTCTCTCTCTCTCTCTCTTGGTAGTTTATTTTTAGATTAATTATACAACACATCCAACTGGCATATCATTTATAAGCTTACTTGTTGATTTCGTGTACTTGATACATGCTTATTAATCGACATCGATTGGATGTTGTATAAATAGATTTATATAGACACTGGTTTCGCTTGGCAACTGTAATCGCCGTTGGATTGTAAACAAAGGTTTCTAATTGTTATTCAGTGTCTGATATAGACAAATACTTTTGTCTATTGATCAGTCGAGCTGTTATATGATGAGACGAAGTTTAACTTGATAAACGTATAAATCAAATCAAGTTTCATAATCGATATCGTTGTATCATGAACGTTTTTCCCATCTTTCCATTACATTAACGTTGTCTAATCAATGTTTATGCAAAACTGCACATTTCAATGACTTCATAACGAACAAACATTTTTGCCATTTTGGCATAATTCAACAACAACAACAACAGTAACAACAACAACACACAAATCTGTGGATGTTAGGCTTTTGAGTACTTAGTGTAATTGTGAAGGCTGCCAAAAACAATAACAACAATTATACACACAACACACACACACACACACACACACAGACAGACAAGCACACACACATATGGCATAAATGTTCAATTTGCGAGCAACAAGCGACAAACTCGCGACGCCAACAGCTGCAACATGTGCAACATGGCGCATACGTAATCACTATTGACCAACTGATTGTCCAACTATACCATCTGTCTGTTTGTTAGTTTTGTGCCTCGATTCTGATTGACTGCATGACCAACTGACTGTGACTCTGTAAACTGTCTATATGTGTGTGCGATGTGTGTGTGTGTGTGTGTGTGTGTGTGTGTGACCGCGAGCATGGCCATTGCCACGCCCCCCCCCCCTGCCACCACACCCGCCCTTTTCTGCACCCGCTGACTGACGACAGCGGCCCTTTTAATTAAACCGAATTGCAGAACACCAGCCGCAGATATATGCCACTGAAATAAAATCAAATCGCTAGCAACAACGGGTGGTGGTGCGGGTGGTGGTGCAGGGTTGAGTGGTTGGTATGTCAGGTGGTTGCTATTTGCTCTGGCTGCCAGTGACAGCTGCAAAGATGAATGTTTTCGGTGATGGAGAGGGAGGGGTGGAGTCGGCATTGTGTATGCATATTGTGTAACGCCTATTAATTAGGCTAACAAAATGAGATTGGCCTGTGGGCGTTTTGACCGGCCCCAAAAACCATCAGTGGTCAGTGCCAGCACACTCTAGTATATATGTATACGTATAGAAAGTTGTCTCAATCTGTAACAATAATATTTTTTACTTTTGCTCAAAAGGACTTTCAAAATTTTTCGGAACTTCAACTATTTATTCTCGATGCAGTTGGATTTTTAGCTTGTTGCTAGAGTTTTTTCAACGCCATTGACCACGAAAAGCAGCTGATGCGGAACATTGGCAGCCAGCTGCAAAATTCGAATTGCAATTGTTTTTGTCGGTCAGCCAGAATCGATGTCAGTCAGAAACGATGAGTTGTTTCAACCGAGAATCATAATTTTTCGAATAAACTTTAATGAAGGTTTTGTCTAACGAACCTGAATGCGAAACACAAACTAATATTAGTTACCGCTTTGACTTGTTTGTGCTGCCACAAAACAAACTGAAAACAAATACAAAACATTAAATACTTATATGAACATTTATTTGATTAAATGTTTTTCAATCTTTTAGCCTGTTTGCACTTTCAAATTTCCCTTTGAATTCTTATAAACGTTTTTTTTTACAAAGAACCACAAGGTGAGATAATCTTTATCAGCTTTTCATGAAAAGGCTTTTTTTGCATTCTCTCTTTCTTTTTTGACTTTATTTCAAGTGGCTTTAAATTTGGAAATTTCATTTGAGTTAAGTTGTTTTTTTAAGCTTACAGATTATATGTAAGCTTCATAAGCTGTTTACTCTTAAAGGCTTTACTGTAGCTATTTATTTTTTTTTTAATATTTACGATTTTTAATCATAAAAATGCAATGTTTGTACAAAAGTTTTAATGCATGCTCAAAAATAAATTTGCAAATTAGCAAAAAAAAATAGAAAATAATAGAATAAAATAAAAAAGTTATAATGAAAAGCATTTAGGTATTCCTCCATTTTAATATATTAAAACCTGTTATAAGGTTCATTATAATAAATATAAACAAATAGCTTAAAACATTTAAGAATACCTTTAAAAATGTTCAACAAATTGCAATTTTGTTAACATTTTCGAGTACAACTCGTATTTGCCTCTTTGTTCCAACCACTTTTGTCTAGTCACGTACTCGACTTTACAAGTGTGTGTGTGTTGTTTATGTGTGTGTGTGTGTGTGTTTATGTTTATGTGTTATGCGTGCGATTTTCGTGTTAATAATAATTGACATTATCGCTGTTTGCCGTTGTTGTTTGTTGTTGTTGTTGTTTGCTCTATTTAGGCTTCAAAATGTTTTTGGTTATATTCACTTGCCACAAACACATAAAACCGCCCATATCCCTCCCTCTCCCCAACCACCAGGCCACCGCCGCATTCGTTACGCTTGTTGACCACTTTATTTGTATTTTATATGCACAAAATATGCGAATCAAAGTTTATTAATTTACAAATTGCTTTACTTAACAGCATGAAAAGAGTGTGTGTGTGGGAGGGAGGGGGTGCTGGCAGTTGAATATTTTACAATTGCTGCCAACTAAAACCAAATTTACTAAACATATAGACAACAAAAATATACATATATTTGTATGTTTGAATTTTATGCATAATTTTGAAAATTTACCAAATTGTTTATTAATGCTGGTCCAAAAAGGCGGGGCACAAACCAAACTATTTACGCGTTTTCATTAAGTTTCGCGGAATTGGTTAATTTCTGCACAAAAACCAAAATTCCAGCTTCGTTTAACATTGCAACAATTGTTAATTAATCGTTGCATGCAACAATTCACAGTTCTGGGCTGACTGGGAGAAGAAAAGGAGGGGGCGTAACATTCTTTTAAAACGGTTCGAAATAGTATAAAAAATGCCTTACGAAAGGAAAAAAAGTTGGGCATTTTAAAATGAAAGCGTAACTCAATTATTTGATGGCACCTCGAATAATTGAATCGCCATTCGGCGTTACACGCCTCTCTTCCCCCCTGGTGGTGCCTGGTGCCCCCGCTCCTATCAGCCGCATGGTTTGCCTAACAGACTTCGCTGACAGCTCAATGGACATGGCAGGGAGGTGGAGAAGGGGCTGTTGTTGCTGCTACTCTACAATTGAATTATCGAAGTCGAATGTCAGTGAAGTTACTTCGCCCGCAACCCCCTTGCCGCAGCAATATCGTATGGAAATACAATTAAAATCAAAGAAGTGTATGTGCGTGCGTGTGCGAAAGAGAGAGAGGGAGAGAGGGGGAGAGAAGCACTAAAAGAAAAGAAGGAAATAAAACTCTTATTCGACAATACGAAAAATTGGAAAATTGAAAAGTCATAGTTGAAAATACTGGACAGGCCCAGAAGGCAGGCAGTGATGGAGAGTGAAACGGTTGGAAAGGGAGGGGGGGGGAGTAAGCCCGGGCCAGCCGGCATGTGTCCATTAGGAGCGTCAATCAACGCTTCTGCAAAAATGGGGCCAAATGGGAAAAATAACGGGTAATACGACGAGCAATACAGATAGACAGACAGACAGACAGGACTGGCCTGGCCCAAACCGACAGCAACACTCGGAATGAATGCGGCTCCAAAAACTCTGATTGACTAGATTCTTTTGTAGTATGTGTCTGTGGCAGAGAGAGAGACTTCAACGAACTGAAAGCTTTTATAGTTTTTAATTAACAAGCCCACAAGCAACACACACACACACATAGGTTTTTGGCCAGGATTGAACAAATCCGTTTGGTAATTACACACGGCCAACAAATATAATCGAAAGAAGCCCCCTTCTCTCCCCCCACCATCAAAAAAGAACAACTGAAATGCACAAAGGCAACATTTTTGTAAAATGTATAAAAGTAAAAATGTTAAGTCCCTAAGCTAACTAATACTTTAATCCTAATCCGTAAGGGGAGCTTGAAAAATTAATTAAATGAAGAATTTTGGGCAAGATTTGCCTTTAGATTGGCATTTCACAATTGGTATGGCTTGCATATTCTTGGCCAGCAAGAACCTAATCGATGCTAATTTATTAAATTAGTGGATCACAAATTAAACTCAAACCAATAATTGAACTTAAAGCATTCGAGTTGCGACTCTTTTTTGAGAGGTGGGGGGGGGGTGGAATTTTGAACAAGCTCTCAATAAATTTAATTGACACATTCAATGTTGAAGCTTAAATGCTGCTCGATTGTTAGAGTGTTGCATGTGTGTGTGTGTGTGTGCCGGGAGGGTGTTGTGTTTGCTCAGGTGTGTGTGTAAATATTGTAAGTGTCGTCGTTGTCGTTGTCGTTGTCTATTCGGCAATCGGTTCTTAGACAACGAACTAAAACAGAGAATGAGATAGAGAGCGGAAGAGAGAAAGAGAGAGAGTATCAATGACTTGCGGCCTCAGCTCAATAAACAAGGAGTAGGGAGTGATAGGGAGTATGGGGAGCAGGGTGTGCTGCAGGCTAATCAGGCAACGCGGGGTATTCAACTGTGCAGCTGGTGGCTTTTGCGGTTATCGTTTGCTTATTTAAGTGCCTGATGTTTGATGCATGAGCCAAAGGCATGAAGGTGGTGGTGGCAGAAGGGACAGGACGGAGGGGCAGGGGGATCGACCGGATGGGCTATAAAATAAATCTGGCATAAAACCGCAGACAACTTAAATTGAGGCACTTTGAATGCAAGGCAAAGTTTTTGGCCAAAAGCAGCGGCGGCTGCTGCTACTGCTGCTAGCCATGATAAATGCCAAAGCCTAAATGCCCAACAATAACAACAAATAAATAAACTTATAAAATTACACAACAAATATTAAACACAAGTTAGGTTGACTTTGAAAACTAACTTGAATGTCGCCAAGTGAATGAAATTTTTTTTCAAATGCAACAAAAAATGCGATTAGTCAATGAGTAAATGAGCTAAATCAACATAATTATCCAACAACAACAACAGCAGCAACGGCAGACAGCAGACAGCAATTTTGTATAGTCAGAGGTTTTAGCATCATTTTAATTAACAAAATCATTGCGGCCAATTAGAGAAAGCAAACAAACAAACAAGCAACAACGACAATCTGTAAATTGCAAAAACTCGTGTAATTCAAGAAAATCATCTCTGCTCTCTCTCTCTCTCTCTTCTCTCTCACTCACTTACCCCCACCCCCTCCCACATCAACAACAACAAGCCCGCAATCGTGAACTCTTGCAACAATTTCATTAATGAAGCCGGCAGCAATGCGACACGACGCTACGCGATGCGACGCGACGCGACGCGACCTTCTGAACAAATAAATTATGTTAAATGCAAAAAATTATTTTGTTTGTGTTTCGCATCTGAGTATTGAGATTCTTATGTATCTGCATTCTGTCTTCGATCAGTTTATTTCGACCTTAAACCAATTACAATGTTCGACACTGAGAAACTCACAGTTGAAGCTTTGTGGCACAGTGTCAACTGTTGTACTTGAAGTCCATTTCAAGTGCAACACTATGTCACAAAAAAAAAGAAGATATAAAATCCAATAAATAGTTGGACTAAACAGAAAATCGGCTAGAAAAAAAGTTTTTCAAAAAGTATAAAAATCATAGTGTAGTAAAAGTATCGACAGAAACGTGCAGCTGGCAACGGCCAAAAAAAAACAAAATGATTGACGAAGAAGAGAGCCGTAAAGAGCTGTGGAGCCGTGAAGCTGTGAAGCTGTGAAGCCGTGGAGCCGTGGAGCTATAGAGCAGAGCCAAACAATCGACAGCGAACCAAAATACAACGGATGACAACTGATGCTGGCGGCGGCGGTGGTGGTGGTGGCATCCAATGCGGTTGTGAGGCATTGAAACCAATTAACGAACAATCAACTCCGGGCAACCGCAAAATTCAAAATGTTCAGCCAGTGGCCGGTGGCCAGTGGCCTGCGGCAACTATATATACATACATGCATACACAGATATATGCATATACATACATACAGTAGATGAGCAGACTAAATATATATGTATGTATGTATGGTAAATAAGTATAATTTGAAATAAAATGTGCACAATTTATGCTCTGCCACTCGAAATGAGAAAGTTTTACAAGCACATTAAGTATGTGGCAATAATATACATATGTATATGCATATACCATATGTAATTTATGTGTATCTATGTGCGTGTTTGTGTGTGTGTGTGTGTGTGTGTGGCAAATACGTTTTAACTCTTGGACATTTTAAATCTCTGCGCGACAAGCGTGTGCAACTTATTGCAGCTTACAGCTATACTCTACACATTTGGATATATGACGACAATAAAGGAAAAAATGTCACAAAAAAAAAACAAAAGAATGAATGTCAGAGATTTTTCATTGTATATATGGCACATATGTATATGTATTTACTTCTTCTTCTTAAGATTTTGACATATAGTTAGTGAAAAGGTTTTTCTCATCTTGGCTAAAGCGTATTGAAACTTTGTTGTTTTCTTCTTCTTTTTTTAAAATCGAATAATAATGAATGCAACGTGCAATTGCCGTGGCATAAACGAAATAAGCAACAAATATAAAATAATAAACATTTTAATTAAAAAACAATAACATTCATATGTCGTCTGTATGTATGTAGGTATTATTGCAAAACAGCAATAAATCATTTAATACCAATGTAAAATCAAATTAAATTTAATTGTGCTTGAATTGAGTAAACAAACAAACAATAACAACAACAACATGCAGCAGACAGACAAAAAAAAGATAAAACAATAATAATGCGAAATAGAGAAGAAGAAAAAAATGACCATAATATGCAATAAACTGCAATTAACCAGAATCGATGACATCTGGCATAACTAAACAAACAAGCATTAAAAACACAAAACCGTAGACAAAACAATCAACAATGCAAATATTTGATTTGACAGCTAAGTGCCACCAGTTTACATTAATACTAACAAAACAACAAACCGCTAAAATGAGCTATTAATTGATTTCTTTAGTGTTTCAATTGATATCGACACAAATGTTGGTCACTTTTGCGAGTATTGCATTAAGCATAATAAGCGTTATATTTTTAATAATTAATGCAAATAGCTAAACTATGTTATTTGCTTATTTGATATAGTGTGGCGATCTGACCGTTTTAGAGTAGTTATTAAACGAAACTTTGTTTAAAATCTTCTTCTTGTAGCAGCATAGAAATATAAATGCACGAAAAGATGAACATGGTTGTACAGTGAATTAGAGTTCTTGAAAATTGGAGTTTCCAGAAATGAAAACTCTTTTTTTACATTGATTTTATATCGTTTGATACGAAAATTGGAACTAATTTCTGGAAGAGAGCTCTCATTAGTAAGCTTCAAGCCTGTTTGCAATGCTTATTGTGAAGATATCAAGCTTATTTGGTTGCTTATACCTTTCCATCAATCATCTACTATTATTTGTCTCGGCCAATTATGTTTGCAAAATCATCTCACTAAAGTGTTTAACGCACACTGGTAGTATTAAAACGACACTAATAAGATACAATGTGAGTGAAGGGAAAGTGAGGGGGGTTAACTATGCTACATTGATGTGATTAAACTAGTCAAGCATCGTGGCAAAAGTGATTAAAAGCTTAAAAAAAAGACACACACATAGAAACCATTCAAGTGCAGGTCACAAATTTCAGTTGCAAATGAAAAAAAAAAATAATAATGAAAGAAAAATCTAAGCAGAGGAAAAAAGTAATTCAAGCTTTCAAATAGGTACAACAACAACAATAAAAACGACGACGAAAAAAAAATGTGTGAATGAACCGCGACGCGGGCGTTGGCAACAACTGAAACAGCGTCAGTGGCAACAGCAGCAACATCAACAGCAGCAGCAGCAGCAGCAACGTCGACGTCGACAGCACTTGGCGGTCATTGTTCCAATTTCTAACCTTTTTTTTATATATATATTTTTTTGTGTTAAACTCTGGCTCTATGCACGTATGCTTATGTGTGTGTGTGTGGAGGAGATTTTTTCAAGTGTTGTTGTTAATTTGTTTGGCAGTGGCGCGCATTTTTCACAGACACACACACACGAACACACACACTTAAGAGAAATGCCGACACCGTGCTTGTGTGTATGTGTGTGTGGATGGTAAAATAATAATAGTACAAAAAAATCTGAAAAAAAACCGGCGACCAGCTACCCTCTGCTAGTCCCCCCTCCCCATCCTCTTCTTCTCCCCACCAACTTCGTCTCTTACCTCAGCCGGCTGCTAAATGTCTAACCAGTTGTGTCTATGAGCCAAGCGGTTGTTGTTGCTGTTGCTGTTGTTCTTGGTGTTGCTATTTTATGACTCTGGTTTGGTGTTGTGCATAGAAGCCTGAAGCAGCCACAACAGCAACAACAACAACAACAATCAGTGCCGCAAAGTACAGCAGTTTAAACATTTGTATTCGTGCCTGTGGCTCACATGTCAGGTTGACCAGCCAACAGCAACAACAACGGTTGGTAGAAGTAAAAAAGAAAGAAACAAAAATTAAGGTTTAAAGTGGCAACAACATGTTGAAGAAATGCACAAAAAGCAAGAGAAATGTCAAAAGTACTCAACCCATATGACTTATGCACCACTAAAAAAAATAAAAATAAAAATAAAATAAAAGGAACACTAAATGCCAAAAAGCGATACAGTACAGCACAAAAAAAAACAAAGTGAGCCGAAAATTAAAATCAGTAGAAAACATGTAAGAAAATGCCTGACATGACTATGGCATACTCTGTTAAATGCTAGCTTGGAACATTTTTTCTTCTAAGTTTTCATTATTCCTAATTCGATTTCAAGGTTAATTTTGAAGGCTTTAGCTTTTTAAGACAAACCATTTGGTAGTCGGGAAACAGAGTGGAAGGATTACTAACAAAATATTTGATCACCTGGAAGCAGAGTTTCAATGCTAACAAGCTAAAAGGCAAATAGAAAGTTGGCAAAACTTAAGCTTAAGCGTTTTTGACTTACCTAGTCACAATTCAAAGTCACAAGTCGTTAAGAAGTCAAAGTGAATTTTATGATGCATTTGAAAAAAAAAAAGGTTAACATAAGTTGTAACACAATGTTGTTGACTTCGCTTAAAACTTACAAAAACAAGCACAAACCGATTCTAACCAATATTAATCAGCCACAACAACAGGTTTTTTTTAACGGATTTGTATAAAAATAGTCCAAACTCTAAGCAAATAAATATATATTTACAAGCCAACTTTTGTTTTATTTCAGTCAAATGCCTTAAATTTGTATCTGTTGTAAGGTATTTGAAAAGTTTTAAGAATTAAATAATAAATTTAAGTACTCTTTCCTCTTTTTAGCTCCCAACTTCCAACAAACCCTTTTTGCATTGCTTCTTTTTTAGCTGCTTTTTATACTCAATTTGTTTTTTATTTTCTTTTTTGAGAGTCAAGTGCTAAACTGCTACATATTAAATAGAATACAATCGATAGATATTGCTAGACCTTAAGTGAGTGTGTGTGCAGAATGGGAGATAAATAGCATCGAAGATATTTGGATACATATGAAGAGTCATGCTGTTGCTATCCAGTTTGGTCAAGTCCCAACTATAAAGCCGGCATTTTAGCACACACACACACACATCTTCACACACATACATACTACTACTTAGATATTGACAGCTGGCGTGGGCTTAAATGGCGCTCATACAATGAACGTAAAAAATATTTGCTAGCCAACAAAAGCAGCAACAAAAGGGAAGCAGCAAAACTGGGCTACAACATAAAAACTAAGTGGTAGAAAATGCGTCAAAAATGCTTGTTCTACAACAACAACAACAACAAACAGACGGCAACAACAATGAAAATACATAACATTCTTTTTATGTTTCGGCTAGACAAAAAACGGCAACAAAATGAGAAGAAAAAAATATAATAAACATATGAATATGTGTGTGTGTTTCGGGTGTGTGTGCATTGAATGAAATTAAAGCTGGCGCATAATTGAGCGCAAAAATTGTTTGTTTTGTTGTTGTTGATGTGTACAAAAATGAAATTAATTACTCATAGCCATAAAACATAATGAAAGTCGCAATGAAATACGTATAAAAGCCGCTTCCAAATGGATTTATTCGTAATATGAAAATTCAATTTGTTTGGTCATTAGTTGTCGGCTGGACTACTTATTAAAACAGTTGTTGGCCGAGTTGACTTGCTGCCAAGATGCTTTATTAGTAGTCGAATATAGTAGAGCTTCCATATAGTGAATCAAAAGGGCAAACTTCATTACATAAAAGATTCACATTATTAATTTTATAATAATTGTTATTATACACATTGATAAAGGCTCCATGACATATTTTGTGTCCCTCTCTACTTAAATAATGTTGCCTATGATATTTGCCATACTTTTTGCGACATTAAAAGCCAAATGCAAACAACAAGCTCAAAGTAGAGAAACTTTCAATATCAATAAAATGAACTAAAAAGAAAGTGCAAATGCATGAGAAATGATATTAGTAAGCACATAAATATTAAAAATATGCAAAACGTATAGAAAACATAAAAGAATTTATGAACATATAAAGCACAAACAAACATACATGCATGCAAATACATAGATTTATATTTCTTTTGAATTATGGCTGAGAGCTGCTTGTATTTTGATTGCTTGCTGGTACAGTGAGACCTTGTACAAATATTTATGTGGAAAAATCAAATGAATTTCAAAGGCAAATCCATACAAAAGCATCCAAAAAAGGAGAAAAAAAAACACCCTCAACACAATTTATGTATATCGTTTTGAATAGTTTGAACTCTTATTTTTTTGCAGTTTGTGTTTGTTTCTCGTTTTTAGAATGTAAAGCAAATATTTGTGCAAATTATTTGCGCACAAGCTGTGAGCGCAACATGAGCAAAAGTTTTAGCCAAGTCCACGTCATGGCCACCGTCACAGTCAGAGCTACAGCTACAGCTTCAGCCACAGCATCGCGTGCCTTTTGCTCTATTGCAATCATTTTTAACACACATACATACTAACGTACATGTGTGTATACGTATTATCATCATAGCGCAGTTCATTCAACTTTTGTTCACACCATAACGTCAAAACGCGGGCTTCCCCCCTGCCCCTTTGTGTCTTGCACTTTACGTCTTTTGGTTTTAAAGTGTCAATTTTTGTTTCTGCCATTTTAGCAGCTACCCTTTTACTTCATGTCCCCCGGTCGCCCCCTTCCCCATACTCTTTCTTTTTGTTTCTCCTGTCGAATATATGTACAAGTGTATGTATGCATGCATGCAGAGCTTTTGATTTGATGTTCGTATACGCTAATTCAATTAGATTTATGTGCACCATTTGACATATCTCTCAACCCTCTTTGCCGCCCTTCACAGCACCCAGACTGCTTTTGTGTTGTATGTGTATGTGTGTGTGTGTGTGTGTGTGTTTTGGGTTTATTTATTCCTGGACATGTCGCTAAATGGGTTTTCTTGTTTGCTCAGAAATCAGATCATGGCCAATAAATCAACACTCAATTCGATTTGTGTGCAGCAGGCAAATTGATTTGCCAGCCAAACATCATCGTGCCACACTTTTCTTTCTTCTTTTCTTCCTTTTCTTTTTCAACTAAAATGGTTGAGTAGAAAGGGTGTGTGTGTGTGTGTGTATGCTCGCAGTTTCCGTTGTTGTTCATATCAATTGATAATAATTTTGTTTTTATAGATAAAATGAAGAAGAAGGAGAAGCTGACGAGAGTCCATTGACAGCAAACGTTGATGATAAACAAGCCGAACATCATGTAAATAGCGAATAGCGAAAAACAGGCTAGGCGGCAAAATTGGCAGGCGTCGAAACGGGTTGCAACGGAAATTGTTAATTTTGCTGCACAACTTTAATAATATACAAAAAAAAAAAAAAACGCATATGGTTGGGTTGCTTCCAGGAGAGCTGCTTTAATGCAGTTAAACTGGAGTCGAACTGTGTCAGAGCGGTGCAGCAGCCGCTGGCAAAGATAACCTGAACTGGTTGCCTTGCAGCTAGAAATCACGTATACGCCCTGTCAGCAGCATTCCAAACACGCCCCGATCAATGAGCAAGGCAAGAAAAAAAGCAAAAAAGTAACGTTACTACAACATCAACTAATACAACTAGACAATTCAATGTGAGCGACTTGACTAAGAGATACCCTGCACTTGGGTTAAACGAACTCACAGAGTATTCGATTTCGCAGAGTAGCAAATAACGGGGCACCAAAAACAACATCAACGACACAGTAACAGTAACAGAAAATGTCAATCGGTACATGGCTGGCAAAATTCAAATGAACTGTCGAGTGAACGCCACTCGCTTGGACTCACTTGACTCGGCTGACTTGCTCCACTTGTTCGCATCGTTTGGCCCTGCTCCGCTTCCCTAACCTTGAACGTGGCCCCCGGTATCGCTCTCTCTCTCTCTCTCGCTCTCTCTCATTCTAATACTGAATCAGATTCCTAGTAAGTGTGTTAAACTGAGTGTGTGTGTGTATTGATTGTGATTCGCCACTTTTTGCACACACACACACACACACACTCTCTTTTTCTCTCCCTCTCTCTGTGTGTGTGCGTCTCGTTGTTTTACGCATTTTGGCGCGTTTAATTGAAATTGACGTTTGTCGATCATAATTCTGTTTCTTGACACTTGGCTTGCTTATTGGAGTAATTGAATTTTCATCGATGCAATCGACCTTCCATATCTATGTATGTATGTTTGTAAGTACATATCATCAGCATCATCATCATCATCATCATCGTATAATTCACCGAAAAGCACACAAAAACGACGTTTGACAACAGTCGCAACAATGTTGATTTAATTAGACGTGCACAGCAAGTCAAATTGATATCGAAAATTCGTTGTTGTCATTCGTTGTCGCATTTTCTAACACGTACCACTTGCCACTGAGGCAGCAACAACGTACGTCCAGCCATAACCATACAGAGCAACAGCAACAGCAAGAGTAACAGACACTGACAACAATGATGACAACGACAGCGACAATGACTCTGACAGTCGTTGCATACAACTGGCAACAACAATAACTTAGAATGTTACAGTTTCTCTGCTCTGCTCTTCTCTTATTTGCGTAATAACATATAGCTGGCTATAAATATACCCTTTGTGCTATAAACAACTTGCTAGCAAACATCAAATATTATCTTATAATATGCAACTTAAATATTATTAAGGTTTCTTATGCATTCTTACAACAAAATCTCAAAGCATCTTAAGATTTTTTTTAAATACCTTTAGCTTTTGTTAAGAAAAAAGTGTTGTGTCATGTCAAGACGCAACTTGATAGAAATAATGTGTGCAATAAATACAGGTGAGGTTTTATTCCACTGTGGCTAGCTTAAATTAAGCGAAATGCATTTGTTTGCAAGCCGCAGCCGCAGCAAATCTAAGCTCAAGAAGTGCGCTCTTAATGGCTGGGCGAAAGATAGAAAGAAAGCAATCTGCGACTCGTGCTGTTAATTAATGAATGCAACGTTTGAGGCAGACAACAAAGTGCCACACTTAATATACCCGATTTGTGTGTGCTGTGAATTAATGGGTGTCCAACACACACACTCACACACACGCACATACATACATACTTATACGCATTGACATCAAAAATTGTTCAAGTGTTCGGCAATGTCTGCAGCATTTGCCGCCATCCCCATTTACCGTCATGGCAGCCATATCGTCTCCGTAGCTCACATTGTTGATTTGGGCTTTGGGTATCTTTCTATCTCGCTCTGGTCATTCACATCGTTACAGGCAACGTGATATCTGCTCTCTGTGTGTTTATGTGTGTGTGTGTATGTGTGTGTGTGTGTGTTTCGTTCTTCTTTATTTGTTGTGCGTGCAGAAATTTAACAATTGCAGAAATTGAAACTTTTGCTCGCCGCGCGCTTTGCTGTAAAAGTCTCGCACCAAGCACAAAGCACAAAGCACAACACATACCATAAATATATATGAAAATAAAATGTGCACACGTTTTGCTTTCGCCTTGTTTTGTATGGTTGTTGCAGACAGTTTCGATGCTTAATATGGCAATGCACTTTGGTTTCTTAATGCCGCGAAGCGAGCAGCGCCTGGGAGCGCCAACTTAGAGGCATTCAACTTGCGCTTTATTGTTTTATTTCATTTGATTTTATTACTTATATGGAGTGTACTTATGTATATACGTATTTATATATATTTTATTTATGCTTTACTGGGTCGTTTCTTGCCGCATTACGCATACGCCGTGGCCGCCGCAAACTTGGGGTTAAAGTTTTAAACGTAGTTGTCTATTCTGTTTTCGTTACTTCCCTTTTGTTTGTGCCTTGTGGCCAGGCGTCTTTACTCTTTATTCTTTATTCTCTACTCTGTATTCTCGCTTCTTATTTTTACATAATTTGCACACAATTTGCAGTTCATTGTTTTTGTGTTGTTTTGCATAGAAGCCACAGAATGCAATTTAAAGCCAACTTCGGCGGCCTCTAGTGGATCTCACTTTAAGTACGTATACGCTACGTAAGCAGCCCCTGGGAATTTGTGAATAATCATTTGAATGCAAGTTTTATGTCTGTATATAATTCCCCAAATGATTATTTGTTGAATCTTTCGTTCGCTTTCTGTCTTTCTTTCTGTGTCTTCTTCATCGTCTTTGGCTGATAAGTTTTTTACGCTGTTCGTCTCTTTGTGTTTGTGTTAATCCACTGTTGACATGCAATTTTATTCAATTATCATGATTTAGTACGCTCCCTTTGCTCCCCAACCACCCACCCTCTTTCACATGCTCTTAAGAGCCATCTAACAACTTTGTTGCCGCTTTCCACACAGCAGCAACATCAGCAGCAGCAGCAGCGTGGGAAAATTAGCAAGCTGTACTCGTATATATATGAAAAAAAAAAGAAAGACACAAAAAAAAACCGTGCAATTATTCAATTTGTGGCCGCATCGCATCGCAATCCAACTCAGCATCACTTATACGCCCCGTGAAACGAATAACAATCATGACCTGCTGTCATCTGTTGACCGACGAACAAATACCCTGCCACTTCATGCTCATGCACTAAACATTAACTTTCCCTTTAACTTTTTTCTACTTTCTAACTTTTCAGCCAAATCGTATTTAGTTGTCAAAAAGTCCAACCTTTCAGTCATTCCCATGACAATGCATATCAGCTCTCTTTGCATGCACAAAATGTACAAAAACTATATATATATAATTTTTTGCATGTGCTGGAACTAATTAGTTTGCAGCACAACAACAACAACAGCAGCAACAACTGCGACAGCAATTTTAAAGTAAAACATTGTAAAGCAGACACGCAACGGTAAATGTGACTGATTGTTGTCGCCATAGCGAGTGTGGACCGTACATGAGCTTAATAACTAAGCGATGCGTAATGCGGAATTAAAACCAAATTTGCTGGCCAATTAATTGTCCTGCAGCAATTTGCCAAGCTCTTAATAATCGTTTGTGGCTTTTTTTCCATACGCGATTTTCTCGCACCTTTCACTTTGATTAATGAATAATGCTGACATTACGTATACGTAACGCATTATTTGCATTTTTCATTTTGCATTCCAAATTTCATAATCGTAGTGCAGCAGCAACAACAACAGCCGAACATTAAAAATAACATTTGCTGCACTCTTCGCATATCATTTTATGTTTGTTGTGAATAATATCACTTGCGGGCTTACAACGTTTGCCCTTTGGTGGTGCTCTCTCTGTGTCTGTCTGTCTCTGCTGAATTGCTTGGGCGTTTTGCAAAATGTAACATGTCGCCTCATGCCATGATATATGTACGTAATTTCTATGCACCAAAGGAATAAAAGACAAAATGACACTTTAGTTCGCCCATATTTATGATGTGTGACGGCTTCTCTCTCTCTCCCTTTCTGTCTCTATGTTGGCATGTGTGTGAAAAATAATTTGGTAGACAGAAATAAATAAACACAGACAAAGCTGCTAAAGGACACTGCAAAGAAGTCAGAGTCAAAATTGCAAGGCAGGGCTAGAACCATATATAAAACTAGAACTGTATTTATATAATACCAGATTCGCTTTAGAGAAACACCATTTATATAATTATATTTATTTGCATACATCTAATTAATGTTCGGAATAAAAACTTTACACAATTCCAGCAAAGTTTTTCAACAACACAAAATACAAACTAAGTGGCTTTTCTGCTTAAAGCAAGCATTAAGTTAAGTGAAATTCCATTAGCACTTGAAAAAATAATAAACAAAAAAACCATTTAGTTTTTAGCTGGAAATCAACGTGAGTGAGCGTATATGTTTTATTTAATTGAAATCAGTTTGTACACATATAAATAAGTAATGTGTGCTTAAATCAACAGCTTTGAATAAATATGTATGTATATGTGATGGTGTGCAGTGTTGTGAAATAAGTTTAGTTTTTGTTGAGCTGCTTTTGCAACCCTGCAATTCAAGTTTGTACGCAACGATGTGCGATGCACATTTGGGAGATTTACTAGCGTATAAAAATGGCACACACACATATATATATAAAGTGTGGGCGACAAAGAAAAAGAGCAAGTGGCAATGATGATGCTGCTGCTGCTGCTGCTGCTGTTGCAAATGTGAAAAAGCAACATGGAAAAACATTGAAGCCAATGCTCTTGACCACTTTGCAACCAAATGCAACAACATGTGTGTGTGTGTCTGTGTGTGTGTCTAACAGATAGTGCGCCGAAAGCAGCTTAACAACTCAGACTTCCTTCCCAGTTGGCACGCGGGTCCAGTGACTCAATAGCTTTTCCGTTCTCTTCACTCCTCTTCCCTCTCTCTCGTTACCCATTGCCAATTGCGAGTTTGTCGTCGTTGTCGTCGCCAATCGAATTTCTGTGTCATTCGGCAAATAAGTCGCACCAACTGTCGTCGCTGTGTATCTGTCTGTTTATCTCTGTCTCTGTGTGTGTTGACATTAGTGGGTGGTCGGGAATCTGTGTGTGTGTGTGTTTGTTTGCCAAGCGGTGCAACACCTTTCCACAAATATTGTCCAACACTGCGCGCTCACAAATGGAGTGAAAGACTAACAGGAAATTGAAATCGGAAACGACATTGTTAGCCAAATGCTAAAATGCCAAGCATTATGCTCCTTGCCAAGACATTTATGATAATTTCACCTTGAAACAACATCAGAACTGTTAACAGTTCTTAAGATGTGTGCTTGAAAGAAACGATACCAAAGGATCTTTGTTTATTTTAGTTTTTATTTGTCAGTTGCATTTTCTTTTCTTATTGAGTTCATGTGAGTGTAAAATGTGACAAAAACAGAAGATTATCATTGAGACTAATCTCATACCCCTGCCCTTCACAAACTAAATACAAAAACTGTGCAATAAATTTCGATTTAAATGTGAAATGCCTCGATTTTTGGTCAGTTCCGGTTGCAATGCGAATGTTTCATTCACACATATTCAACATTCATGGCGAATGGCAAATAAAGTGTTTGCCATAACCCAGTCAATGGGGCTTGGTAGGTAGGCCAGTCCACTTGGACGACGACGAGGAGTTTGCTCGAGTCATCTTGACTTCGTTTTTCTTCCCCCACAGGGAGTAGGAAGGGGGCGGTGGGGAGCCGTACAAGGTTGAGTTTACTTTCAGTGAGCTCAGACCGCAAATTAAATGGAAATAAAATGCAGCCGAGACGACAGGGGCTATGAAAAGTGGCATCAAACGTGAACGGGGAGAGAAAGAAAGAGAAGTCTGTCTCTGTAGATGATACTGCAGTGCCACATAAAAGCATTCACACACACACACATGCATGAGAAAGCAAAGAACGAAGCAGAAGATAAGTTTTGAGCAATTCTTTTTAAACGTTTTCCTTGTTTGTGTATATTTACCTTTGGGATTTATGAGATTAGTTGCCGACACGCACATACGAATTTCGCCCTGTGCGTGTGTGTGCTTTTGCTGCTTTGTATGTATTTGTGTGCGTATTATCCATAAGTTAAGGAAAGAAGTTGCAACGTCTGCGACTGCAATTGAAAGCAGCTCGCAATTGCACAAAATGCAACTGCAAAAATATTTAATACAGCTCAAAGCGTCAACCTAGCGAGAAAAATAAAGCAGGAAGCAAAACAGAGTGGAGTTTGCAGAAAAGCTAAGGAAAAACTGCTGCACAAAAGACAATCCTCGATGTGTTTGTGGACGAAATGCACACAAGTTTGTTTCAACACAAGACCGAGCACCACCCACCACTAGCGAGTTTGTGGCACACACATATGATTATAAGAACTATCTTACTTTTCAAAAGTAATCATGCTTATTCTCGATACTTTCATTGCGAAAGTAGAACCAATATGCAACTGAACCAAAACCAAATCAAACTGAAATGAAGAAAAAAAGCTCGATTTGTTTACATACACCCACACACAAAAACATATTGTATAAAATACAGAATACACATTTGATATTTTTAATACAAGTTAATAGATTTAGTTCTGTTTAAGAGCTCAACACAAGAATTTTAAGGGATTGCATTTGAAAATCGGATACATTTTGGGAAAGTAATGGCAATCGGGAGATCTGTTCCACACCCAATTTGATTTTTGGTCACAAAAATTTGACATAAAAATCGGTTAAAAATAAAGTTTATATATTAAAATGCAGTATTAATTTAGAGCGTAAAACAATACTTTTGATGTAATCCATATGATAATCGGGTTCATTTTAAGGAAGTTATGGGAATGAGGAGTTCCGTTCCACTCTCATGTCGATTTTTTATCACAAGGTCTTAGGATGTGTTCAGGGTATCTTTTATATAGAAATTAGGCAAAAATAATCATAAAACTAAAAGTTTCATAGTTAGCTGCTTGTTTAAATAACATCGTCTTCTTGTTGTTGCTAATATTGTAGGGCCAACTCATTATGTAAAGAATGTTGTTTGTTGGGCAACTAACCATGCATCAGGAATTGTAACAATTAAATCTAAATATTTATACATATGTATGTGTGAGTAAAATATAAATAAATGCGAAAATAAGATTTACTTGCCAAGCTTTTAAGTGTAATGAAAATTTGTTTGTGGAAACAACAACAACAACAGCAGCAAGAACCTTTGGCATCTGACTACTAACTTTATGTTTTAGTCTATGTTTGTTAGTTCTACAAATTGCATAATATTTGCCAAATATTTTGCATTTATTAAACATTGCATTCCATTTTTTGCTTGCAGGTAACTATTTCCCAACTACAACAGCTTCAAACATAAATATTTATAATAAATACTACAACAACGACGTGTAGAAGTATTTATTTGAAGTGCTTTTACTTTGTGCTTGAGAGCAAGAGCAAGAGCGAAAGGTAAGCTTAAAATGTTGATTTTTGCACTTTGCGTCAAGTTACCAAGATTGGCATGTTAATGCCAATGCCATTGGCAATCAATAAAACACACGACGCCTGCACTTTGCAGGCCGCCATTTTAATTAGGTGTCGCTGGTGAAAAATGGCTCAACAACAAGCGCATACCAACACACAAACACACACACATAGAAGCACCCCAAGTTGACTGCTAATTTTGTTTCTTGGAACTTTTCAACGTGACCTACAACCTGCATTAAGTCAAAGAGTAGCATTAACGAAAACTGCATGGAGGAAGTTCTCTTTTTCGTACCCCTTTCGTCTTCGCCTTGCGCGACACTTGTCGAATTATCGAACGTGCCACAAGATGCAAGTTGAGTAGGAGAGAGTGAGAAGGAGAGCGTGCCTTGGGCTTGCCTGACACAGTTATTAGTGAAACGTCAGGGCCACCCAAATAGTTAAGCTTTGCTCTTAAACAAAATTTAACTTGTGATTAAAAAAGAATTACCACCGTAGAAATATTTATATTTTGTTGATATTGCAACGTGCTTTGTGTAAAGTAAGAGTAACCCCATTGTCGAGCTGGCCATGTTAAGATTTCATTTTTGTTAGTTTTGTTTTTAATCGTGCAGAGCGCACGGAGAAAGAGATTGACTGATATGTGAATGGACATATGAACATTTGTATGTATAAATAAACTACAAATTGAATTGACCGAGCGTTGGCAAACACATATACACACAGGCACACACATACACATAAATAACAACAAGTACAGCTTGAGCAACAAAAGCAAACAAAAATGGTACACGGCATAAATCTCTCAATCTATCTCAAACGCCCTGCCTGCCTGCCATAGCCGCTTTGTCTCCCATCAGTTTCATCACCCAATCTTTCCGGGCCTGTTTGTGTTTTTAAGTTTTTTTTTCCTTTTTTTGCGGCTGCTGCTGCTGATGTTTTTTGCACTATTTGTTTAGAGAAATCAAAGTGCACTTTAGACAGTCGGCTGTTGTTGTTTTTGTGTCCATACACATAAACAAAACAACAATGCAACACAGCAAAAGCCATAAGTTGAAAAATACAATTTTATATGTTTTAATAGTTTTGCGTGTGTGTGTGATTGTGGGTTTGTCTGTTTGGACGTGAAGATTGCCAACCAAGAAATAATATTGTGTCTGGCAAACAACAACAATACACCTTAGCCAACTCCACATTTGACTGGACACTAATCTATCTATCTAATATTAAATGTTGCTGCAATCGGTAATTAATATGGAAGCCAAGGCGACAGCTGCAAAATGGCCAACAAGGGCTGGCACAATATTCATAGCATACTTATGTGCGTTAGTGTCAAGATAAAGTATATTCCGGTTGACAGCTTCCAACCTGTTTATATCCATTGTTATCGTTTGCTGTGGTTGCTGTTGCTGTTGTTGTTGCTGTTGCCGTTGCTGTGTTGACAGGTAAGACTGTCATCTATGTATGTGTGTGTGTGTGTGTGTGTGTGTGTGTGTGCGTGTCCGTTGGCTGTTATTGTTTGGCTGTTTTGCAGCCAAGAGTAAATTAAAATTCAAAACAATTTTGCTATGACAAATTCCATTTTATGGCATCAAAATTATGCAATAAATATAAACCAAAATCCGTAACTAACAATGTGACAGAACTGCAGATGAGGGATAACGCCAGTATATGCCAGTATGTGTGTGTCCATGTGTGTGTGTGTGTGTTTGTGTTTATGTGAGGTTGATAAAGTGGGTGGTGATGTGATGTGGTTGGCTGGTTTGAGGTAGTGCGGCGAAGAACAAAGAACAACAAAAGCGGCGCAAAACAAAAATGGCGCAAAACAACAGTAAAACTACAAACATATGCATAGCCCACCCGCACAGCACCCCCTCCACTCAGACCCTCCCTTTCTCACTCTCTTTGTCATTCTCCTTTATGCTGTGTCTCTTACTTGCTGTGTGTGTGTGTGTGTGTGTGTATGTCTAGCATGGCGGTGTGTGGAAGCAGATAACGTTGGCATTACGTCAGGATAACGTTGAAATTACATTTTTCACACACAAACTGGCAGCGTCGTTTTTGCATGCGGCAAGGATGTGTCTGTGTTTACGTGTGTGTGTCTCGTCTGACACTGACCGGCACACACTCACATGCAAATTTAGTTGCAACAACAACAACAGCATCTCACACACAGACACATACTCGTAGCAGTCAAAGTTAAGCCTCGCCGAGCACGCCAACAACGGCGGCCACAAAACAGTTCGCTTGGGAGCATCACCAGTAGCAAGCAGTAAGAGAGAGAGTGAGAGAGAGAAAGAGATCCCAAGTTTCCAGCATGTCCATGGCACATCACAATATGCTGGCATTCACAAGCCAGCCAGGCAGCTAGTGTCGCCTTCCCTGCTTCACACGTACAGCGCCAAGAGTGAGAGGAAGCTAAAGCGAAGTCCTTTGCAGTCGCCTTTGGCTTTAGTTTAGTCGACCTGCCACTGGCATCACATAAGGTGCATATTATTTCTATTATATTCCTGCATACATTTGGCAACATAAAAAAAAAAAAACCTGGAAGCTGAGGACTACGCCAGTGGCACAGCATTTTGGGCTACCTGCTGCAACTGCAAAATGAAAGTTTTGCTTTCTCGCATTTTCATTTTCGTTTCCATTTGCAGCAACCTGCATCATGCCAAGCCATAAATGTGCGAATTAAAATATATAAAATGCAATTTACATTTGTGGCTTTCCCAGGCTTTACTCTCACGACACCACTGCGTATGTGCAATGTTTTTCTTCCTTTCCTCCTTTTTTGAAGGTGCCAATGCTGATGCTCATACTAAATGCTAAATGCATGTGGCTTCCCCAGCATCAAAACAACAAGCATACGACGTGTGTGCTCAAGAAATTCGATCGCGTGGCGCCAAAGCACACGAAATAGTTCTACAAGTTCTACACAAAGACTGATTAATTCATATTTAAATGCTGGCACACATCGTTTTCATATAAATGTTTTAAGTTTAAAGAACTTTTAGAATTTAAAAGTGAGGAGACTAGGGGTAGAGGAGACTAAATCATGATTAAAGCACTATGAAAAAGACTATATTCAAAGCACAAATTTCTATTGTGTTTAAATTTAATTTCGAACAACCCTAAAAGTATGCTTCATTTCATATTCAAAGTGTATGTTCGTGAACCTTAAAAAGAACAATCTAAATGGATGGAAGTTGTATGTAAATGTTCGACTTAAACATACTCCTTTGCCATAGCAACAAATAAATGCTCAATAGGTAATGTTTTGCCGGACTTCCGAGCCGTTTAATTGGAAAACTTATCTCACTTAACATTTGAGCAGTGCACAAGGAATCAGCATGTGCTGTTGTCATTGATTGTCTTAAACACAATTTAAATCAATTTGGCGCCCAAAGGTGCACATTTAATGGATTGATTGGTGCTCGTCCTTGCCCGAAATGTGAATCGATTTGGGACCTTCAACTTGAGTAGCTGCAGTGCGGTCACACACACAAACACACACACATACACACACATGCTGCGCAGTTCACAGGCTCAAGTCTGGGTCAGGACTTTTAATGCTCGTGCCACAGCGAGCGAGAGAGTTGAACTCTATTGGGAATTGAAAGCACAACGCATAATGAAAACCATTCAAGTGCAATTCGAATTCGATGTTGGACGACTTTGAAAGCCATTTGCGTATGCCTTTGTGTCTGCCTTTGCCCCTAACACCCCCGCTCACTCCCTCTCACTCTCTATGCCTTTCGTTTCACAGCCTTCGAACCCAGGCATCCATTTTGCTGTCTGCCTTTTGTGCTGTGACTACACTCGGAAAAAAGTTAATTGAAACGCTCTATTTTCTTAGAAATCGCCTTTTGCGTAGAATGGGAACCGAACACCTTTCAAAACAACAGAGAAATCGTTTGAAGATGTATACCAAAAAGCATATATAGTATATATAGTATATCTCAATCATTGGCTTCTTCAAGTGTACATATGTATGTATGTGTGTATTAAGACATTCAGCAGAAACTTAAGAGTTTTATGCAATTAATTCGATTAAAAGGTTATCGCAGCATCAGAGTGCCGCCAGGCACTCAAGTGGCTAAGGACCCCGGCAAAGACCTGCTCCGCCTGGCCAATATCAATAGCAAAAGATACGAGCTAAAAGCTTACCGACCTCCACAACTCAACTGACCCGCAACAACATGTACAACGTTCCATTCTGTTTGCCCAACTGACTTTCCGGTGGTCGAGCCTGCTGTCCTGCGAGCACAATGGCTCAATGCTGGATCAAATTATGGCACATCAGCAGTTTGCATTTGAGCTGTGGCTTGAGTTTGCTCATTTGCAAAGCGTTATATGCCTGTGGTCAAAGTTCAGCCCATCGCTGTGGGTCAAAGTTAAAGATACGTAGGCCCAGCATCATTACCCGCAACATCCAACAACAACAATAATAACCGCAACAGCTGCGTCAGCGACAAAAGCAAACCTTTTCTCTGTGCTGCCAGAGACGGGCCTTGGGTTAGGTTCGAGCCACGTTTGGGCAATGCCAAAGAAATTCAACACGAAAACCGATTATCTACCGCAAATATGGCTACTTCCGTTATAAATGTATGTGTGTGTGTGTGTAAGAATAGGCATTCCACTTATCTGTGCAGACAGACAGAGCGAGAGAGAGGCAGACACATTGTGTGTTGGCCCTTTAAGCAGCTCCCTCTCGCTTTATGCCTAGGCTCTAATTATGCTCACAATTCAATATTTCATTTGCACAAAATTGCTTATGAAAATTTGTGCAGCAATTAGCAGCAGCAACCGAATCTTCCTTTCAGCCAGTTGGAAATATTCATTACAAGTCTCAGCATCAGCTTACCATCAAGTCTTTGCCTTCATCGTTGTCGTTGTCTTTGTTTTCCGTTCGTCTTATTTGTGCACAAAACCTAATTATCGTTGGTTTCTGTTTTGTTGCAACGACTTATTTTTCACTTATTCTACGGTTGCCCCATCAATGTTGCAGTATATATAAAGATTGAAAGCTCTTGTCAGCTAAATAGAAATTCAATATTTAAAATATGTATTCCATCAGCTTAAGTTACAATAAAAAGCCACAACTTTAAGGCGATTATACGATAAAATTAATTGAAGTTTTACATTTTATGCATTTGAAAATTTATGCTTGAGTCGCATTAATATAAAATATTTAAATGGCATTTCATTTAGTTAATATTTATATAAAAAATAGCTCTAGAACTTATCTAACAAGTATTTAAATTCAAGTTAAACTAAATTTTCGCTTGTTCACTTTTTCCCTTTGCCATTTTCAGTTTTGTATTACTTACTCAGCTGGATTTCATGCTCAGCAGGTTAAAGCGTTTGTAAACCTTTTTAGCCTTTTAGAAGCTAAGATATCTTGTAGCAGGCAACAACAACTTGCATATCCATCTATCTCTCTCGCTTTGTATATATCGAAATATATAAAATGAAAATTCCTTAAACTCTTGGCTCAACTTGAATTTCGACGTCATTTTGTATCAATTACCTTTTAACAAGTTTCTATGGTTACTCCAAAAATATACGTACAACTCGCATATTAGGTCGACGGATAAGCTGTATGTGCAGCGGGCAATGCAGGCATGAGGGGGTCGGGGGGCGCGTCTTTTCGTCGAATTTTGCACGCACATTTGAAATATTTTAGTGAATTTTTACGGCGAACGGAAACGGCAGAAACTTTTATCACGTATTGACGGTTGAATGCCCAGGGCCCCCAAAGAGAACCCTCTCACCGCAAATCCCCTTACCCATTTGCCCACCTTCTGCCAGTCCCTATTCCCTCTTTGAGCTTACTTGGTTGCATAGGTGTGCAGCAACAGCAGCAGCAGCAGTTTTCAAGTGCAAAATCGTTCAATTGCAGCGCAAAGTTTTGCCAGAAAAAAAAAGAATAAAAAAATAAGGAAAAGAGTAAAGAAAAAAGAGAAAGAAATGTTTTGCCGTTTTCAGCTTGAGTGCCAATGCGTCCAAAGAAGACGTTAGTACTGTTGGCTGCCTTCCTTAACCTCCCTCCCCTTCCTTTGCCCTCGCCCACTGGCCGTGTTGCCCTTTCAACCCAGAAACTGGCCGAACTGCACAAAAGTTTGCCGCTGCTTAGAGTGCCAAGCGTCCATTAAATGTTGTTAGTGTTTTCAATGGTGTTGCTCTTGTTGCATTCGTTGTTGTTGTTGTTGTTGTATCTTGGATATGGCGTGCATTTGGCCTATTGTGCAGCGTGCTCGACTCAGCCGTTAGTTTTGGCCAAAAAGAAAAACGTTTAAATGAAATGAATTTCGAGCAGAAAACTGCTCATCACCGTTGAGACGAAGAGACAGAGATAGAGAGAGAGAGAGAGAGAGAGAGAAAGTTGCAGCAGTGACTTTGTTTGTACGCTTATTGCCAAAAAGTATGCTTGGCAGAAGTTGCACTAACAAGCAAAAACAGAGAGCGGAAAGAGAGAGCAGTGGGTGCAAGGAGTCAAGTCGCAGCAGCAATGACAGTCACTTAGTTGGCATTGTTTATTGTTAATATATATTTTAACTATGCGCTTGGCAATTATATCAATTAGTTCATTTTGTGCCTGATTGACTTAAGGAAGAGCCTCGCGAAGGAGAGTGAGAGAGAGAGCGAACTACATGCCAGCAACAGAGAAACTTAAGCCAAACACCCAAATGTGTTAATTTAATTAAGAAAAAACGAAACGCAACGAAAAAAATATTCAAACAAACTAACAAACAACTTTAGCTTGTACTTTTTGGGGCTAAAAGTTCAGTGCGGTTGGCAACTTCGAATTGAAGCATTTCTTGGGTAATTTAAAATTTCTGTTGCAGCACTAAAAACTATTGTGTATGTATGCGTGTATTTGTGTGTGTGTGTGTTGTGTGTGTTTGTTGTGTTCGTGTCATAAACCAGTCAAAAGCAAATGTTTCATGCTTTAAATCAAAACTAATTTTGACATTGCCCACAGGCTGTGCGTCTTTTGCCTTTTGCTTGTGTTTGCTTGTGTGTTTGTGTGTGTGTGTTTGTTTATTGCTAAAATACAACGACGGCTGCCCCATTTTTTGGAGACCCTTTCTTTAATTGCAACAGATTTTGTTAGCGTCAGCCAAAGCAGCACAAAACATTTAATGGCCAACTGTAGCCTTATTAATTTACTTGTTATCGTAGCCCTTTAATAATAAAGGATTATTAAATGTGGCCCAAAAATGCTTTTAACATATAACAGCTTACGATGTTCATGTTGTAGGGGTTTTAATAAAGTTTTAAATAATTATTTTTCATGCTCGACCCAATCGTAAAAATATATTTTCTCTTTTATAGTGAAATCATAGCCCAAACTAAAAAATTTTGTGATTAAATTCCCAAAAATGATGCACATCAAGTTATTTAACATTCGGTTTAGAGACTTTAGCCCACATTATTGTATACCCCAAAACCCTCCCCCTCCCCCTCCCGGCCACGTCATGAAAGTCATAACAGAAACATTCTCGCACAACTATAAATTAGCATAACTAAATTATGGTAATGTGAGTCGGACGTGTTCGGTTATTGTATCGGCACTTGGGTTTTGGCTTATAAATATGTGCAGTCAAATAAACTTTATCTCTCTCTCTAATTAACAGTTAATATGCACATCAGATAGTAGTAAGCGTATTTAGAACCTAAGCTAATATTAACATCATTTATAATTGTGTAAATGCACAGAAATATGAGATTTGCTTCTGATTATGTTATCGGAGTTGCTGCTGCTGTTGCTGTCCTCAGGAATTATTTTTCATTTTTAAGCTGATTAAATGAATTACAGCGCACAGCTTGAAAGATAAAGATTCAGTGAAAAAGATGGCAGGGAACTTTCTATTGTGTCCGAATTTTATTTTTAGATAAAAAAATTATGTGTAAATAGACACTTAATGAACAAGATAATTACATAAATAAGTAAATGGCGAACGTAGGGCGTATACGCATTTTCACAAAAGAAAATTCATGAAATATATTATGTATACATTTTGTGTGGGAGGTTAAATGAAGGGTGTATTATAATGCGATAAGCAATATATTTATAGGCACACAGCGCCAGACATTTTAATGATGTAATTTTAAAATTCTTCAACTGCGAGGGGTAGGCAGGGAGGGGAGGGCGGTATGCTAAAATATATATACATGTATATAAATTGTTGGTTGGCATTACGCAAATGTTGCCGCTGCTCAGTGGCAACAACAATAACAATAACAATAATAAAACAGGCAATAAGAACAACATGGCTGTGATTCTCTCGTCCTTCTGCCCAGCGCATTGTGCGTTTTTATGTTTATGGTCGTCAGCTGATTAAGTTATTATTATTATAGTTTATGTTCACGCCGCGCCGTTGATGTTGACCTGTGGTCAATGGCGCCGCAATTATGTGAGGATTTTTTGCTTTTAATGACATTACGTATACGAGCTACATATTATTGGATAATGCTCTCAAGTGTGTGGGTTTTGCCTATAAAACTCGTATATATGTGTATATATATGCCAAAAAATAACTGAACGCCGCTTGCAATCGTTGCTTTTGTATGCAGTTCAAAGTGCATTTCAATGCGTTACGCTTGCCGACGCCTCCTTCATTTTTGCTGCTGCTGTGAATGATATGCACAACAATCACATACACACACGTACACACACGCAGACACAATCACAGCATGGGCATCTCTTTCTTTCTGTTGCATGCGACACGATGCGACGCAACGCGACGCGACGAGCTCTGAAATTTATGCTGTAAGCGCGGCATGCAAATAATGTAAATTTAAATGCGAGTATCATCGGTAGCAGCAGGCAACACACACCGCCACCCATCAGCACCAGCAAACAAACACACACACACACACATTGAGTGGCACATGTGCCAAAACATACATACAAACAAGCGAGACGAGGTCGTTGCTGTGTTGAGCTGCCTGGCGTGATACCCTGTAAGCGATCAGAGCCTAATCACATTCTGATTATTGCCTAAAAGCCACATTATTGTGTTTCCTTTTGGATACCAAAACGATTCCCTAACATCAAATAATAAATGTAACAAATATACCACACACTTTCTGCTGCTGCTCTCATTTCCAACTGGTAGTTGTTCGTTCAATTGTTTTGTTGCTGTTGATTTTTTTTTTTGTGTCGTTTTCGTTTTTGGGCCGAGTTGTTGTTGCTGTTGTTGGTGTTGGTGACGCTCGTTTGTTTTAAAGTGTTTGCCTTGTCACACGAAATTTAAAGCGCAATTAAATTTTGTGGCATAGACAGGAGGCATAATAAACTGCAGACAGAGGCGGCATCAGGTGTGTGTGTGTGCGTGTGTGCCAGATGTGCCTGTCCCTGTGCCTGTGTGCGTATGTTTATGTTATGCATTGCATATGTGACAAGTAATGTTGGGGGCTCATGTGGTTGTTGTTTGTGCTGTGCTGTGCTGCTGCCAGCGATTAAGTTAAGTAATAATGATGATAATGATGTCGATGCCAGCCAAACCTGGCGATAATGCTCTTGTTAATGCCCATAATATCCCAATGGGAAGATGCTCCACACCCATCCACCACCACAGCAGCAACAACAACAACAGGGTACAAAAAAAAGTAAAAAAAATATCCTACCTGCCTAATTGGATGTCACAACTTTGCTACTGCTTAAGAGCCTAAGCTTACGCACAAACACACACACACACACGCACACACATACATTATGCATATGTATGTAAATTGGTACTTGCCAATACTCATGAGAGTACTTTCAGGCACACTTGAATTAACAGAGACAAAACGAGAGACAGAGAGGGAGCGAGCAAACATTGATAGCTGTAATTAGCCATTTATTTATAATTCAAGACAGCTTGTTACCATGACAAATAACAAGAGAAGCCAATTATTTATATATATTACCAAACATGAAATCTCTTAAAAACTTAGCTCATCGTTTTGCCCGTTAAACATTAAATTATAACAGAAAAAAGAGCCAAAATCCTTTAATGAGCAACACGAAACGTGATTAAATTATAATTCTGTCTGGCAAAGCTTATAATAACAAATATGTTAATGCCACATTATATGTTTGTATATGAAAAATACAAAAAAAAAAGCACTGAAACAAAATAATTATGCTATGGAATTTGTTGTAATGCAAATGTCAATTTTGCAAAATATATATGCATAAAATATTCGCGTTTCAATTAAAATTAATTAATAAATTTAAAAAGTAATCTAGAGAAAATATGTTGAGCACATAAAGAGCACTTTTTTAATATATATATACATTTTGACAAACAAGTAAACATAAAAGAAAAGCCTGAAAATGGCAGAAGGCTTATGAATGTCTTACGCCCAAAAGATGGCCAAATTTAGATGTTGCCTGAATTGACAAATTAACCAAAAAGTGTTTCCAGTTACTTGGATGAATTTATTTTCGTGTTGGTGGAATGTTCAATTAACGTAGACAGTTTAGTTTTGTGTTTAAACCTGTTAAAGGGAACAATATTACGTATACGCAAGTTTAATTAGTAAAATGACTCATTTATTTCAGTCAGTGTCTGTCACGATGATACTCAAGATAATACCAATATAATGCACCTATATTATAGCACACGCACACACACACACACACCTATACAGACAGACATTTGTACACTCATGCATGCTTGACTTCACACACCGACAGATAATTAATTTTTCATATGGTTCGAGTCGATTCAGCTTACAGCTGAGAGAGCATTTGGCTGGGACGACTCTCAACTCGCTTAGTTGCTGCTGCTGCTGCTGCTGCTGCTACTCCTGCTGCGTCACAAATGTTCTAGATTGATGGCGCCTACTAATTAAATTCTGCTGATATCAACTAATTCGATTCGCAGCCCAAACACCCAAACTTCCAACAACAATCTACAGTTAATGAGCGCTTAAATGTTCTAAATGTTTAAATATGTATGTGTGTTTGTGTGTGTGCCTATTTGCACATGCAAATGCGTTAGTCGATTAAAATTTGTGACAATTTGCAAATCGCTTTTCATATTATTAGTATAAAACTCTTTGAGGCCTTAAGCCCTTGGCTTTTGTAGCCTTGTCTAATGTTCAATCTAAAGGTTGACAGTCAGAGCCCTAACTGTCAGCGCATTATTATAACTAGTTGCAATTGTGTGTGTGTGTGTGTACGTGTGTGTTTAAATGTTGTTGTGTGCTGCTTTGCTTGAAAGGTATCAGAAACAACAGCTGCTACGCCCATTACAGCTGTGACCACAGCGGCAAACGATTGAAAAAGCCACAAACTGCAATTTAAAACATTTGCAAAACTGGCCAATAGACAAAATTGCACACACATACACATACACACAGGGAGAGAGACTGTACTTAATTGCACAAAAATAGGCATTGTACAAAAGCAAAACTGCAGGCCAAAAATCGCAAAACAAAAACGAAAACGAAAAAAAATCGTATTTACATATTCAGTAGTTTTATTTGCAAGTTTTGCCAGGTGCAAACAGATGCTGCTGCTGCCACAATTCATTTGTGGCATACACTGTAAGAAATACGGCGATTTTTTTCCTAAATTTAATAAGTTGTATTTTGCATCTGCGTTTGCTATGTAAATATAAATTTCTTTAAGTGTAGCCGCACACAAAAAACTTGTGTTTGGACTCTTTGCTCAAGCCTGAGGCTAAGAATTTCATTCTGTTGCATTTGAAATTCTGTTCCTGAGCAGACTCAACTGCTTCGTTTTTTCACTTTTTTTTGGTTAAAATGCAGGCTTGCATATGCAAAGCAAACTTGATCGCACCACACTGCGCTTGAAGGCGTAGACGTGGGCGTGGCAAACAAACGTGCAGCTCTAAGGCGCTGCAGGGGTGGGAGGTGGAGGGGGGCGGCGTGGTAACAACACAAGTGCAACACGCCCTCAGCTGGCAGCTGCTAAGAAATGCATGACAATATGAAACGAGCGCCCAAAAAAGTAGGCAACACAAATTGCTCAAATCGCATATAACTAGCAAAAGCACAGTATGTGTGTGCGCACGTGTGTGTGTGTGTGTGTGTGTTCTGGTGTTTGTGTTTTGTGCATTTGTTAGATGTCATGTTGCAAAGAAGGGGGGAGGAGGAGTTGGGGGTCGTTTGTGCCAACATTGGACAGCTGGCCATATTGGTGGTTCGTGGCTTGTTTGCTGCTTGCTCGGCTGATTTGGTGGTTCAACGCTGCAGGCTGTCAAATTACCAAAAATGGGTGAATTGTAAATGTGAGCTAGCAGCAGCAGCAGCAGCAGCAAGCAGGAAATAACATGACAGACAGGATAAGGTCTTTGCGAAAAATGCCCAAAATGGGCAAAAAATGGGGGCAGTGTGATGCACGCCAAAGCGCAATGTGGCTAATTACTTTGGAAAGTCAAGTTATTAGCGTGATTACAAAGGCAATGCATGCAGACCCGGCTAACAAGAGCAGCAGCAGCAGCAACAGCAGCAGCAACAACAATAACAAGTGGCTTACCCCTTCGGCTGACTCTGGCTGTCCTTGCAAGGCAGCCGCCACATAACAACAACAACAAGCAACATCGAGCAACAACAATAACAAGAAAAAGGCTTACATGGAAATTAAAGGGTCGGGGCTCGGGGTGCTGGGGCAAAAAGGTTGCTTGTTGGCGGTGCGCCCATGTGGTTAGAGAAAAAGCCGCACACACACTGACACACACACATACAGCAGCCAGCCAGCCAGCAACGACGACAACAGCGTAGAGCAAAGGAGGCAACCCCACAGACTACCCATCCCTCAACCCCACCGAGTAATAATAATAATAATCATAAAACGGCAACAGGAACAAGCGCAGTTAGCAGACGCAGTTGGCTGACTCAAGCGCGAAATTGCCGAGCGCTCATTTTATATGTATTATATATGTATGTATGTACATGTGTATAAATACCCTGGGAATCAGTTAAAGTTTGATTATTGCCTAATGACTTGGTTTATTACTAAAACTGTTTGATTTTTTGAAGGCACTAAGAGCAAAAACCGATGAACAATGTTATAATAAATCTTTAAAACATTTCTGTTATTTTATGCATTAATATTTTAAAGCATGTGTCATAGTCAAGCTGAAGTTGTCCTGCATTATTATTGCACTTTTTGGCCGTTGTTTTGTTGCTTGTTGCTGTAGTCGCTGTCGCTGTGCTTGTTGTTGTTGTTGTTGCTGTTGGTTAGCTTGTTGTAATTGCTGCGGCAGCTCTTGGTTTGGGGCTAGCTGTCGTTGTTTTTGGCTGCTTGTACTTTTTCGTTGCCAAGAGGCCTGTCACAGAGGCGGCAATTGCTAGTTTAATGCCCGTAATGCGCATCAGCAGCAGCAACAACAACAGCAACAACGTAATCATCAACAGCAGCAGTTGTTGTTGCTGTTGTTGTGGTTGAAGTTGTGGCTGTACGGCATTCTCATAACTCCACGAAAGCTGTGCCAGTTTTTTTTTTTGAGAGAGATGCGGTTTTTAGCAAGCGCAATTATCAAAGTCAGCTAGAGAGAAGTGTCCTCCTGGTTGGCAGGAAGGAAGGAAACACTGCCTGACGACAATAATCTCTCAGTGCAACAGCAACAACAACAACAATAGCAACAATAGCAACAACAGCAACAGCAGCAGATAACCGCAAATAGTTAAATTGCATAATAGTTGCAAACATTTTATTTGCATTTGGATGGCAGAAAAGCGAACTCAGGTCCTTGCAAAACATAGGACGTCGACGTTGGCTCGTTTATCTGCACTCGTCCGTCTCTCTCTCTTTCTTTCTCTCTCCCTTTTTCTGACTGTCTAACGCTTGTCTGTTGTGCTGTCTGTCTGTGTTAATGTTTGTTAATTTTTAGCGCCACATTACAAGAGAAAGAGGGGGAAAGAGTGATAGAGCAAGCCAGTCAAAATATGCAAATGCCCGACAATAGAGCAAAAGTTAACTTCATTTGTGAGCGGCGTGATTATTGTTGTTGTTGTTAAACATGGCATTTGGTAATTGCAACATTTGATTGCAACAATTTGTCCAATTCACATTCCATTGCATACTTTTGCGGGCGCTGTAAAATTTTCGGATTTTCACCACGCGCCGTGCCATTATGACGATTTTGCAAAGAAAAAAAAATAAAGCAACAAAAAAAACACAACACTTTTTGGGCCTGCTCTGGCCACATTTCAATTACCATGCAAATTAATTGCCAGCAATTAAGTGCAAATTAAAAAGCATGATTATAGTACAACAACAACAAAAATGCAAAAAATATTAAATTAAATCTAATGCGCGACACCACTTAAATAGCTAAAATTAACATTATTGCAATATAACTATTAATTTTATTTCAATCTTTTTTTCGCTTGACAATTGTAAATAAATTATAACAATTTTTCTCGTTCACACTCCATCGCAATTCAATATTGTGTGGAGACTACGACGCGAAGTTGGCAATTGATTTTAAAGCACATTCAAACTGACATTTAAAGCCTCAGCGGAACTGAAAACTATACCTCATTGAATATGAATACCACAAAGTTTATGCACTTGAAAAAAAAAACTAAAACCGAATGGAATTTATAAAACTTATTTCTTAGCTTGAATAATTGGAATCGATTTTTAAGCATATGGCAAAACTTTGATTGTTGATTTAAGTACACAACTCTAGCATAGTTTTTTCAGTGTAGAATCAACAACCCTCATATAGTATTTTTTCATATTCAAATATGCAAACGTTGCAACATTCAAGACATTTTGGTCACGAAAGCAAACGGCAAATGGCACAAGGCAAAGGCATCACTTTAACGCATCGCCGCCTGAAAATGTGCAAGGAAAAAAGAAACATAAGGATAAACTGAGGCTGCGACAAAGACGCAAATAGTCGGTAGCCTTCGCCTGCAACTGTCTTACTTTCATCTTTGATAAATACCCAGCGTTTGCAGCAACAGCAAAAGGTTTGCCCTCTACTTATAGATGGCATCTAAACAACATTTATGTGTTTACCTTAACTACTATCTATTTGCTTTCATTCATTTAAATACATTTTAATTGCACAAAGGTCCAAGCACAATCTTTTCCAATGAATAACAAATCTTGCAAGCAAAACATATTTTTCACAAATTTCCTTGAGCTTTTATTCAAATATATCAACTAGTAAAAATCTCTGTTTGTGAGTTCTGCGTAAACAAGCTAGTTAATTGTGAGTTCAAAACATTTTTATAACGATTTTGCAGTTGACTTTGTTTTGGCTAAGAGCTTGTGGCGATTGGCAATAGCGTAATCTTACAATTTATAGCTTCATTCATTCTTTAAACCTAAAGTTTCTGTAAATATTTGTATCAATTTTTATTTTCATATATTTTCCTTATCTCATTATTATCTATTGTGACTTGATAATCCTTATGCCACCTTTGATTCCATTTGCAAAGATTACAAGTCAAGTATATAAATAAATGGAGTGCAATAGCGACAAGGACACACACACCGCACACACACCGCAGATACACACACATGCACTTCACATTTAATCAAGATGCCTACTGGGTATGCTTAGGTCGTTGCATGCCACAAAAGCTAGTTAGAAAGCATTTTTATGTAGTTGGCAATTGCAACTAGCATGTTTGCAATGTTCGCGGTGCCTGCGGCTATCGCCAATCTGAGAGCCTTGGCAAGAGGCGAACACACACACATACACACACACACACTCGTAGATTGTAAGGCCCGACCAGTTCGCAGTTCGCAGATTGGCTTCGCCTTGCCATCTGGCCGTCTTTTCGTCCTTCCGCCATCCTGTTGTCCTCTTCTGTGTGTCGGACCAGATGCTGTTGGCTGCTCGCTTGACTTGGCTTGACATGCCTTTGGCGCACCGCGTAGCCGCATGTTCACTCCCAGCTGCCCAAATGCCCAGCTGCCCAGCACTTGCTCCAGTTGCTGCCCGAGTTACCCGTTGCCAAATGGCCGTGGTGTGCCATAAAGCGAAAGATCCTGGCAAGGGAGGGAGGAGGGAATGCCTGGCTATGGAATATTCTTGGCAGCGATTTGGCCACAATTACAACATCTTAATAGGGCCAACACACACAATGAGATAGTAATAACCAAAGATAGAGACAGAAAGAGAGAGAGAGAGAGTGAGAAGGAAATGCTGTTAGGCATTTGGCCTGCGGCTTTCACTTGATTAGTTGCCAATGAATGGTTTGATTGTGTTTTAGCTTTTTTTGCTAACAAACTTTTTGATATATGTTTGGCAGCAACATCAGCTGCAGCAAGGCAAAAATATTATTTCAATAAAAACTATGTACAAATGTGTGTGTGTGTGTGTGTGTGAAATACGCTCCTCTTGTTGTTGAGTATTAAATTTGTGGTGAGATCTCTGGCTGCCTTTTAGCTTATTTGCAGCCCGAGAAGCGTGTGAAGTTTTTGCAAGTATTCCCTGTTTGAAATTTCAGCAAACACCTCAAGGCCTGTGCAACATTCACAACCATACATGCACACCAACAAACGCACACACACACACACACACACACGTAGAACGCGAATTGAGTTTGGCAAACTTTTCAAAAAGCGCTTTAGCGTAAAAACGCTCCGTTGGGCACCGCAGCGAAAGTGAGCGGAAGATGCTTGCAGCCAGCTGCGGGTTGCCTGCCTGCCACGGCTGTGTGAAAGAGAGAGACAGAGAGAGAGAGGAGGGGTGTTGGTGGTAAAGTTTCTGGCTGGCATGCTTGGCCAAATTTAAATACGCAAACTTTTACCTGGCTGGCGACGTGGGGCGGCTTGTAATTTTCTTTTAGTCAACTTTTGAGCGCGCTCAAAATGATTTGCATGCGTGCCCTTCTGCCCCTGGCCCTACCCCTACCCCTACCTTGCATTGCCTTTGCCCTGCTCATGTCTGCCACCGACATGGCGTATGCGTAATATTAGTTTGGTGGCAACTCTGCCACCCATCCCTGCCCCGGCTGCGAATGAAATGTGCAAGGGCTCGTTTGCACAAAAGACGTCGAAATAAAAAAAACGAAAAGAGAGAAAGAAACGAAAAATATAAAAAAAAAAAAAAAAAGGGAAACCGTCGAAAACGTGCAAAACCACAACAAACAAATGGACGCGGGGTGGCACGATGAAACGGTGGCACGGCGGCTGACAGGAAGTCAAGCAAGCGCTGCGCCACAGGATAACGAAGGGCTAGGGGTCTGCCACACAGCCGCAAAACAAAAAAATATTAACTAAAAACAGGTTGAAATGCAAAAGATGCCTGTGGAAGCAAAAAAAATAAATAAAAAATAAAAAAAGGCAGTGAAAAATCGCTGCCAAATGGTTAACTAACCCAACAAAAGTGGAGCAATTTTTTTTTTTTTAGTTATTTATCAAACAACAAGAAGCCTTCTGTTTAAACTAATTTGTTTGGTTATGCATAGCATGGGCATTATTGCTCTTTTAGGTGGAATTTTACCAGTTTATTTCGTGTTGTGTAATTTATGTATAAAAGCATGCTAAAAAGTCAATAATAAACGAATTTATTAAGCCTATCAAATTCATAGTAATATGTAGAACTAATAAAAATATTTAAATAAGATAATTAAAAAGATTAAATTACAATTTGCCAGAATGGTTTTTTATTGTTCAATCAAAAGAAATTCTTGATTAACTTTATTGACTTCTCATCTTGCCAAAATCGAGTTATCACAACAGTTTTGAATGCAATTGTTAATATTTATATATTTTTTCATGGAAATAGCAGAAATAAGCTTGCTAAGAAGATAATTGCATTGGGCTGCCTCAGGTTTTGTAAGCTGTATAATAGCTGCATATAAAGCTGCTTACAGCCATAAGGTATTTAGCACTTAAACTTTTCAACTCTTCCACAAATGCATCGAGTCTTAGTGTTATCGAAACCGACTTTTCTCAATCCCTAAACATAATATCCAAATGTGCAAAATCCAAATCCTAACTCAACCTTGTTTACTACTATTTCCTATAAAGTCTGTCTTTGTTTCTCTCTCCACGGACAACGCAACTTGGCCACGATTCAATCAGCCAAACTCTCATTTCACTCTGTCGCTTCGTTTCCGGTTGCAACTTCTTAGTTATTGCGTTTGCGATGTGGAAAAATGTTTTGTAATTATTTGGCATGGATGATAACGAAGCGCATGCATAACGCGTGGCAGCAGCAAATGATGTGGCACATTCTGAACAATTCATTTAGTTTTGGTACTCAACCCCCCCTCCATAGCTGTTCAGCATAATTTAATGGTTAGCTTTTCCCTTCGTTTTTTTTTTTTTTTGTTAATGTTGTTTTGTTCGCATTTTTAAAAAAATGAGCCCCGCTCTAACTCAGCTCACATTTCAATTGTCCGTTGTTCGTTGGTTCGTCGCCAGTTTCTAGTTGCTCGTTGCTAGTTGCTGTGTGCGGTTTAAGCCTCATTTCCTAGCACTTCCGCTTTTGCCATACGAGCAGATATAAAGCTACACACACACGTATATATACACACACACACATGCATAGACAATGGCACACTGACTTTTTAGGGGTGAAAGGGGACTTTTTTTGGGGGCTACTGAAAAATGCAAAACTTTCATTTGCACTCGGGGGACTCGTTATGGTGGGTGTGCAACACTCGTACTGTGCTCCACATTCAAGGAAATTGCTCTAGAGAAGGGTGCAGAGAGAGGGTGAAGAGGGGGTAGTGTGTAGTGGTTGGCTATACGGCCTTTAACTCGGTTATCCCCGGTTAGCATTGCATTGCAATTTATTAGAGTTTCGTTTCGTTTCGTTGTTTCGCTTTTGCTTCATTTCTGTTTTTGTTTTGCACTACGAATTGCATAAGTAAATAACGCACGTAAATGCATTTTAGTGCAACCAAAAACAAATCCAACAACTGCAATTTAAACAACCAACTGCCAAAAAGTAAAAGCCAAGCCAACTAGGCTTTAATGCTCTACTAATTGATAGAAAATACGAAACAAAAGTGTTGAAAAAAAAGAGAAATGAATAATTACTTCGCATAGAAACGAGAACAAAAAAAAAGGGAACATTTATCAAAAATCTGATCATTTCCTGCTGTGAGCACAGAAGTCAACATATATTTATGCATACAAACGAGAAGAATAGGGCATTGGAATTTCGGTTTTTTTTTGTTTGTTTTGTTGCTATAAGTGAGGGGGTGGAGTGGGAGAAGGCTGTGCAAAAAGTTGGTGTTGGTCAGCAGGCTGGAAACGAACATTTTGTGCAGGCCGCAAAACAATTGTACAACATATATTTAATAAACAAGTTGTTTGTGTGTCCATGTGTGTATGTATGTGTCTGTGTGAGTGTGTGTGAAATAAACTAACAGCAGCAACAAATATGTTGGAGCGACGCAGGCGACAGCTAGAAATGGGAATGAAAACTGAAAAGTGGAACTCTAAACATGCATTCGTACGAAAAGTTTCCTTTTTTTCGTTTTGTGACTTTAAAGTTTAACACTCGTTGATTGCATATACACACACACACACACACATATGTATATGCCACGCCCACTACACTAAACGACTTCTTTGGCTTTGACTACAACATTCGCTTACTTATTTCTGTCGTGCACAAAGCGAAAGGGAGCGAAGAGAAGAAAACAAAATAACAACGAACCCAAAAAAATTGGACGACATTTTCATTTACAAGGACCAACAAATAAGTGAAGCGACAGAGCCAACGGCTGAGGACGACATGAAGAAGCCAAATGACCGGTCCGAACATGCAGAAAGTTCCAAGCTGTATTCAGTTCGTTACTGTGGAGCTGGCATACTTTTAGGCGGAAATAACACTTAATTGATTTGCAAAGTGGAGCGAAGCGTTCAAAGGCATCCAAAACAAAGACAAAACGAACACAAGAAATAAGCAAGCAAATGAGTGTAACGAAAGTAAAGTAAAATGCAAAACGATGCAAGAATCGAGCAAAAAAAAAAATTCCAAAACGAATTCAATTTTTGCGACATTCAACAAACGGACACAGAGATGCAAAGTGACCAAAAGACAATGGCCACCCAAAGCGGACTCTACACACAATCGATACGGGATAAATGTGATGCAGATGCAACAGAAGCAGCTACGTTGCCCACTCTCATAATTTTTTTTTGGTGAAAGGGGGGAGCGACGACAACGGCCGTTTCTCAATACTGATGCGAGGAATGCCGCTTCTCGCTTCGATAGCGCATCAATGGAAAGCAATCTGCAAATGCTTTGTTGCCAAAGCATTATTAAACTGGCATTTTCATTTGTCGACGACTAGCAGCACACACACATACGCTCACACCCACACACACACACACACAGATAGTTGGGGGGAGGGGTTGGCAAAACATACAACGAAGAAGCAGCTGCGAAATGGAGAGTCTACGCTCGAGTGCTTCAATGTGAGGCAAATCCTGCTTTTCACATTTGTATTTAGAGAGCAGAGCAGAAACACCCGAGTTATTTTTTCCCCCTTGCCTTTTCTTGCCTTACACGCTGCGGCCAACAGACGTTTAGTTGGGGTTTTTGGGTCTGGCTTCTTCCTTTAGCTTTCTTTACTACCTCTGCCAAACTCAGGCTCAGGTAAAGCCCCTTTGCAATACCAGCAACAATTTCTGTTTTGCTACATTTTGTTTGGTTTTTCGAGTCGGTTCGGTTCGGTTTTGGCACAGACTAAAATATAAAAGCAAGAAAAATGTCGACTCACACAATTTGACGACGACGGCGACGACGACGACGACGACAACAAAGGCGAATCCACATCATTACGATTATGCAGCTCTTCATCAGAGCAACCTGGATTTAGCTATAGCCATGCCATACCCATACCCATACCCAATACGAACAGATACACGTGTGTTTGTATGTATGTATCTAAACATTTCGTATGACAACGTTATAGTAAAGAGAATATTCTACTTTGTTGCTGCTACGTTTTCCACACGAGCGCATTATTATTATTATTTTGCTATTGCTAAAGTTCGCTTTTGTTGTTATGCTATTGCTTTCTTTTAAATATATATCTTTCTTGTGCACTTTGCCGCTGGGGTAGATAGTTTCAAGGGGTCTTTTCGGCCAAAACGTTTTTATAACTTACTTATGCTATATTATTGTAGCCTAGAGTAAGAATTCACAGCAGAATTATCATGGAACAAAACTCAAGAAAACTCAATAAAAAAACACATTTTTTAAAGAAAAAAGCATTGAATAAAAAGGGTTTTTGATTAAACCAAATTCCAGTGCTTTTGACATTATTTAGTAATAAAGTTTTTATATAAAAGTTCTACTGCAAACACTCCCAAAAGAATAATTTACGGTCGAAGCATTCATCTGTTCCACAAAATATTAAAAAAAAATTTGCCAAAACAAGTTTTTTAGAGTTTGATTAAGAAGAACTAAACACATAATGTTTTTTCACTCACCAAAAAAAATCCAACAATAAAACTTGTCATAACGAAAAAACCCTTGAGGCATCACCCAAAAAAACAATAGCGAACAGGGTATATATCAAAGTTGTGTATTTATAAGGTATTTTCGTTGCTTTTTCGCTGGCAAATGTTACTCTTTGTTTTGTTTTTGCTGCTGTTGTTGTTGCTGCTGGTGCATGTTGGCATTTTATCTGCCTGGCAGCATCCTTTTCGTGCGTCTCCGACTCTTTTTCAGCTGCACACATTTACTTACTATATGCATATACAATATGTATGTATGTATTTGTGTGCGCTTGTATTTGTTTGTATGCTGTGATGAACGCTATTGATAATCTTGCCTGCATATCGCTGTTGTTGTTGATGCTCTTGTTCATGTTGTTGTTGTTGCAGTCGCTGTTATTTTTTTTTTCCATGCTACCTCCACCATTTTATTGTTAGTTTCAGAGCTGCTGGCGCACTGCGACATGTTAAATGTATGTGTGGGGAAGAGAGGGGGAGAGGGATCAAGGGAGATAGCATTATGGCACTGCAGTCGCTGTGGCGCAACTAAGCACATTATCAAAAACTGCTTAGGCACAAGTGGGTGGAGAAAGACAGAGACAGAGACAGAGAGCGAGACGAGGGGGTTAATGAAAAAAGCATTGCCTTGCCATAAACGTGTGTGTGTGTGTGTGTGTGTGTGTCGCTGTATGAATTTAATGCGCATTTGTTGAGTGCACTTTAAATGCGATGTTCGCTTTGGCTACAACGCATCAGCACTCACTTTGGGCCATCCTCCTCTTGGCCACATTTCGATTACACAGCGCTTACTATTAAGCCACATAATATGCAGTCAGCAGCAGTAGCAGTAGCAGCAGCAGCAGCAGCAGCAGCAGCAGCAGCTAAACCATCTTTTGCATCTTTTTTTATTTTTTTTTTTTTGTTGTTGTGCCGCCGGGCATCATCATTTTCCATTTTGTATTCCCCAATGCAGCAGCAGCAGCAGCAGCAGGAGCAGCAAAGAAACGAGCGCTGTGTTAGCATAATTCGCTCGATCAAAGCATACTCGAAATCATTGAGGAAACGGGATGCGGAAATATGCGAAGCGGAGCACATTTATGCTGCTATTTGGCTATTGGTCCAAAGGGAATTCGAGCTTCTTGCGATAGGGTATTGACTTCACTAACGGACTCAGTCGAACGTCAATCAATAAGTCACTCAGTCACTCAGTCAGTCATTCAGTCATTTTGTCCAGCTTCTTCGTCTCATCTGCCAGTCAGAACCATGAAGTGATTTAAAATATACATACACAGATACATATACGTATACGTTATTTTTGCATTCGCCATTGAATGAAAGGGCACTTAGTGGCTTGTCGGGGACGCAAGCGTAATGCAAATGCTTCTTTCTCATTTTAATTGGCTTGCCGTGTAGCGTTGCGCAGTGTAGTGTAGTGTAACTCTGCCCTAACAGTCCAGTCCCGTCCCTACAACTGACAGACATGTCCTGCTCCGGCTTGTGCTTCGGTTACTGCTTCAGCTTCTGTCTGCGGGCGACACATACAACATGGCAACATTTTAATTAAGCCAAGCAAAGATAAGGGCAAACGAAGGACTACAGAAGAAATGCAAACCCATTCCACAGATACACGACAACGCCCACGTCCGCTGTCACGTCAATTGGTCAATTTCAAAGAAGCAAATCTCAATGCAAACGACAGCGGTTCCGCAGCAAAACTTATTAAATTTTTGATAAAACACTTTGCAGCAGCTGCTAACTAAAAACGCTCAATGCGACGCCTGAATGTCCTTTAAAAAAGTATTTAACAAAAAAATTCCAAGATACTTTAATTTTCATTAAACCTTAAAACTGCATTCAAATTAAATGTTTTCTTTACTGCATCGTGTTTTTTTTTATAGTTTTTAAGAACGTGTTCATCGTAAGCATGAAAGCAGCTGCAGTTTTATCGCTTGGCATAAACGCAAAAGTATCAATTAAAAAGCGCAATGCAATAATTATAAAAAAAAACTCAGCTCAGGTGCTTTAAAAATATATATGTTTTCGATTTCATAAGCAGCATCAAAACTTATATTAAATAAGATTGGATGGACCAAAAATTTACTTTGTCCTCCATGTCGGTTACTTGATATAGCCATCGCTGTAGCTGCCTCTGCATATAGTAGTGTATTTAGTGTAGTAGCAGGGCAAACATTGTGGCCACATTGTTGCCACATTGTGGCATCATCTAAATATTCATTTAAAATGCGTAGTTGGCCGCCGGCAACATCAAGAACGTTTCACGTTTGCGAGGTAAAAACGTTTTACGATGAACTCGAATTGATATTTTTCAGCAAAACGAATTTTTGAATGTTGTCCTTGTTGTTGCTGCTTTTGTTGTCGTTGTCGTTGTTGTTGTTGTTGTTGTTAGTCTTCCCCCGTCATCAGCAAAACTCATTGACAACAACAACAGCAACCAGCAACGAGAGCGAAAAAATGGAGGAGAGGAACATTGCGGCAGCTGGCTGTGTGCCACGTAATGCTTCAATGCCCAGCGGCAGCTGACGCACCTGCAACGTTTCTCGATTGAATTTCGTCGAGTTGCGGCCGCTGGCAACGTAGGGTACAGAGGGGCTTGTAGGGGGCCGCATAACAGCAGCTGTGTCGCATTTTTTAATTTAAGCAAGCTCAAAAACATACACACAAACAGACACATGCTGCACACTTAAAGAGTTGTTTTTGCGGCTTACTGCCTTCAACTTCAAAAAAATACTTGTATATTAAAGTACCTCGGTCGTTCCACTTTCTAACTAAACGCTTTCAACTCTCTTTTCATTGCAGGTAAATATTTGAGCTACATTCGTCTTCTTGCCACTTGCAACTTCTAGCAACGGCCAAAACTGGCGTCGCACGTTTTACACTTATGATTCCCAAACGCATCTTATTTTGCTATACCCTGAACCCCTGAAATGAAAAGGGGGTATAATGTTTTTGTATGGTATGTATCAGAAAGAAGTAATAATATTCTTGATAAGCCTTTTTTTTTGAGGAAATTCGATTCAAAATAAAGTTTCTAGATTGAGATGCAGTACTGTTGTAGGGCCCAAGGCAAGACTTTTAAGGTATAGCATTTCAAAATCGCATTAATTTTGACGAAGTTTTGAAGGTTTTTGGGATGGGTTCAAAGTATCTGAAAGTTGGAATTTCCCGACTAGAGAGCTTTTACTTGTTTTGATTTACTTTTTAGGGCTTCAGAATATTCGGGAACTAGAGCGAATGAATTGGTGTTTCTATGATCATTTTTATATTAAAAAGATTGAAACTTAAAGTTTCACCCAACAAGTGCACAAATTTGTAATATAAAAGCTTAAATTCTTTTTGCCAACAAATAGCAAGAGATAAAAACATTGGGAAAGTGACTTGATGATGTCGCTGCCTTTGTTTGCTTGCATTTGCCGTCCCCCTAGACATATGTATAGCCAATGCAATTCCCATGCAAACACCACCCCAATCCCCTCTCTCTGCCTGCTTGCCAGTTGCCTCGTCAAACAGTTGGTGACCCATATCGAAACGTACACGCCTCGTTTGAGTGCATGAAAAGCCTGTAAATTGCACAGACAAATGGACCGAGTAGTGTAGTAAGAGCCAAGAATATGGTTGGGGTTAAGATGAAATGACATTCTATGTACATATAAAGGACCGTCGTCTCATATATGCAGGCGATGATGGCCTAGAAACAAAAAAAAAACGAAGAAAAAAAGAGTTAACGCAACTAGTCTAAATGCGGGGGCTCGACTTGGGTTGTGGTTCATGCTTTCGGTCTGGTTAACATGTGTTGCAGTTTGCCAAACGTGTAAGTGTCAAATTCGATTGCAGTTTTTCTACAATTGTTTGTTGTTGTTGTTGGTGGTGGTGTTGCTGGCGGTGGTGCTGATTCGCAGCTGGTTGCTTGCAAAAGTTTCGTTTTGCGTCTTTTGGGATGCTGTTTTGGGTGCAGAGCAAATAAAAGTTTGAAAGTGCCAACAAGAAACGCGACAGACAACAGTTGCAACAGCTGCCGCACCTGAGAGAGAAAACTCTCTGAGACGCTGCCACATGATTTGCCAACACTTGCGAGACACTTGTTACGCAGGCAACAACAAAGGCAACAAAAACAATAGGGGCTTAGCTACTACGTGTTAAACGCATTTGTTGCACTTGAAAGTTTCTTAGCTGGCCCGTGACAGCGTTTGGGGCCAAAGCGGATTGCTTGCTTGCCAACTGCATCATGCGGGATTTCAACTTTGGCCCCGCCTCTCTCTCTCTCTCTCTATCTCTCTCCCTTTGTGATGTGGTGATTGTTGCAGCTGCTGCTCGTGCAGCTACTGCTGCTGCTGCTGCGTCTGCTTTTATTGAGTTTGTGGCCGAGTAAAGTGGCAAAGAACACAGAAAAGACAAAGAGCTTACTAAGACTAAGAAAGCCCCTAACTGGGCGAAAGCTATAAGCTTCCCTTAAGCAGTCAACTTCAGATTCAACTTGAAGATATAAAAGAATTTGTTGCCTGCTTTCAGGCGCGCACTTATTCATAATATACTTGAGTACATGAGTATGTATATGCACGAAGTACATATATAAAAATTATCATAAACATTGCCCGGGGTATAACAGCAAAACAACCAAAACATCTGCATCAAACCGAATAACAAAAACAATAACAATAATAATAATAACACAAAAATAACAAATTCGACATCGCGACGTTGCGAGCATATTTTTGGTGCCACTCTTTTTTTTTTGTGCTGTCACGCTGCCAAATACGCAAGGATATGTGAAGCACGCATATATGTGCGTGTGTGTGCGTTTGCCCTCAAGAGTATCACATATGAATAAACTTGTATGCATTTATGCTAAAGCAGCAAAACTATCAACATAAAATCAACTAACACGATAATTCCGATGCTCCATTTAAATATTGTTTTATGAATATTAAAAAACTTTATTTACGCAGTGACAACTTCGTTAAATAAAATGCGTACAGCTTGCGTATTATGTTTAACATTGTTAAAAATGAAACGAATTTTATTGCAGTTTTTAAGAAGCTTCAGTCAAACTTAATATTCTGCAACTGATGCATAAACCTTTTCAACGTTGAAACTTTTTAAAAGATTGTATGATCCTCAAACTTTCCTAAATGTCAAAACCAACTTCAGGTATTTGACTTTAAAGATTCAAAAGCTTTAAATAAAATGCAAAACTTACACACAAAGCAACAATCTCAGAATGTGTCTTGTATTGTTACGAAAAAATGCCTATCAAATAGGCGGAACAGCACAGAACATATAATTCTGAATTGTGAAAATCGGTGCATTGTTGGCAAGTTGACTGCATACCAAGAAGTATGGCAACAATAATGCGTATACAACGCGTGTGCAGTCAAAGGCGCATGGCAAAAGTGAAAGAAATTTGCCGACAGCGTCTGCATTTTTATGGCTCGTTGCATATACACACACACACATACATACACAAATATGTGTTGCCATTCTTTTGAATTCGCGTATTATATAATTGCCATGCATTGCCAAGGCAATTTAAATGTGCCCAATACATTTTATCATTGCCGATTTAAGCTGACCAAACGCCTCACCGCATCCCCATGGATTCGTGCCACATACACAGAAGGACAAAGCGAGACAGAGAGAGAGAAAGTGGGATAGGATGCATTTTTCCATATACCATTCAGCAGTTCGTGGTCATGGATGACAGTGTGGTTCAGTTAACTTTTGCTGGGCCATGCATCAGCCGTGACAGTGAACACTGTACTGCGTACTGCGTACAGTGAAACAGTTAACCGCAAAAGCAGTTTGTCTGCCTGGGCGTATTAATGGCAGCAAATATTGATTCTGCTGCTGTTGCATGTTTGTTTGGCAAGATGCTGGCGATGCGTTCGCAGTTTGTTTGCGGTCTCGCATAAAAGACGCTCAAGTTTATATACTTAAAAATTTGTATACTCCCGTTAAAACACACACATACTTATACATACGTATATACATATATGCAATTAAGTTGCTGGCAAAAATCAACAACAGAGAAACTGCTACGTAATGCTGAGCATAGTTACGTGAACGTAACTTCCTCTACAAAGTGGTGAAAACTAAAGAGAGAGAGGGAGAGAGAGAAAAAATGTGTACGAACTTAACGTTAATTGGCAATGCGATTTTTGTACGGTCAGCGATGATGATTGCACAGTTCACAGTTCAGGCCAAACAGTTAAGAAGTTCTCATAATTAACGAACGAATCACAAAATAATTGATTAAATAACACACGCACAACATGGCCGGCCCTAGTGGAATAAAGAAGAAGCAGGAAAACATCGGAATCCACAGTTACAATAATATTCATGTGCATGATGAATATTTCAAAAATATTTAAATTTTCCCCGTTGAACTTAAAGCTTTAAAGCAAATGCAAAAAATCATTATCCAAAATCCTGAAAGATAAATGGACAAAAAATATATAATAAAGATCTAACAGATCAAACTCAAACATGAAAATTAATTGAAATGCGAAAAAGTTTTGCAAGACGATACGCAACGAACTTATTTTGACCATCAACTTGATAAAGAATCAATAATATATATGCGTAATATGCAAAAATGTGTGCTAATTTGACATTTCAACTTGATGACTTTTTTTTTTGGTTAACTACTTGACGGCAATTTACGCATTGCTGTTGTTGCTGTAATGGAGCCAAATCGCCGTTGGCCAAAAAAGTGATTAAACAATTTCATTAATTTTAACGTCGTTGGCTATGCCACGCCCAGCTGCTGACCGCCCACATTTGGGCAGCCGCTCCCTCTTAAAAGCCAGCGGGCACTTGAGAATATAAAAAAAATGAAGCCCCACCTCTGGAGTCAAATATTATTAAAATTTACGAGAGAGACTCCGCAGAGCAAATGCCTTTCTTGCTAAACTTTTCTTATTCTTCTCTTGTTTTTTTTTTTTTTTTTTTGTTCTTTGCCGCATTGTACACAGAAAGGCCAAGAGTGAGATGGCAAGAGGGTGAGCCAGACAAACGAAAGAGACAAAAAAAAGTGTAGGGATAGGTGGGGGGGAGGGACGAAGTAGTGGCCCTCGAGACGCACCGTTTGCATTAATGGTGCAAAGTCGAAAAATAAAAGCCATTTTTGTGAGAAGAGGCGACGCCAGCTGCGATTCAAGTGCACTTTGAACCTAAAGGCATAAGCCTCTGCCTCGCCCAGCCGCGACCTCCCTTCCACTCCCAATTCGCTTGCCCACAACACCCACGCCTCTATCACTTTCTCTTAGTATGCTTCATCTTTCTGCACTGGCTGGCTATTGATGCAGGTGCCGCAGCCACCGCTGTTGTTGTTGTTGCTGCTACTGCTGCTGCTGCTCGAAAGGAACAAAAGGAAATTGTTAAATTAAGTGCTTGGCTCCAACAAATGGAGGCGTCGTCCAGGCCAAAGTTGAAGTGCAAGGCGTTGCCACAAAAGGTAGCGAGTGAAAGTTTTTAATTTACTATGCCACACACACACACACAATGAAAGAGAGAGAGAAAGAGGGAGACACGCATACACACTCTGGCTGACTAATCGGCATTTGCAGCAGCCGGCGGGCGACACTGCAACTTTTGTCATTGCCTACTTTTTTGGGCATGCCACGCTACTTGTAATCAACGCGTGTGCAAAAGTCTTGCTGCAAATTTGTGCCACACACTGCAGTTGCCTCTAAAATGTGATGCCAACACAACTCCACTCTCCCCTCCCCCCGCTTCATCCGCACATCCACTTCCTTTCACTACTTCTATTCCGGTGCTGTTTTCGATTTCGCTTTCGCCTGTGCACGACGCATTCGTGTGGAAAATTAAATTCACTGACTGTCTGCCTGCCAGCCAGCCTGCCCCAAAAATACAACCTGCCCCTGTCCCCGTCTTTAACGCGAACCTCGAAACCAACCAGCCAAGCACCGACAGCGTTGTAATTTTCCTTTTTTTTCTTTACCTATTTTTTTCTCGTTTATTTCTCGTTTCTTTTTTTTTGTTATTGCCACGCCTTGGCGCCTACACAGTAAGAATTCAATTATCAACAAAACTGATTGATTGATTGGCTCGATTGGGCATAAAGGGAACATTTAGGCACATAAATAAATGCTGAAGCTGAGAATTCAGAAAACCAGGATATTTTATCTCCTAGAAAAATATCTATAGCCATTAGAAAGGCATACAAATTTAATTGAATGAAAAGAAAAAGAAGATATAACTTAATATATATAATTTGAGCTTAAAATAAACCTTTAAAAATAATTTTACTCAATTTGTGAGTAAACTTACATAAATATCGCTGATCGTCCTGCAATTTCTTTCGGTGTACGCACAGTAAACTTAGTTGTAGTTGTTGCAGTTGCAGTTGCAATTGCAGCTAGTGCCGGGGAGTTGAAAAGTTGAAGCCGTGTGCGCGCATTCATTCAATTTTTAGCAAGTGCTGCCTGCCACTTAATTTCCGCCAAAGTTGGTAATTTGCCGCTGAATGGCACAGCAAGAGAGATTTCCAGCAGAAGCACTGAAAGAAGTAGTAGTTGTGGGGGGATAGGGACGGCGGCGGGTAGGTATAACAGAGCGGCAGACAACGAGGTGTTTGAGCTCAACATAAAAGTATGTATTGTCGCCTGTGGAACGCGATTGGCAAACGATTCGATTCGCTTTTCATAGACAAACGTGAAGCTGACGTGGCCAAATTGAATTGTAATATCTGTGTGTATTGGTACAAGCACACACACACACACAAACACACTCAAACTGACTGTGTGTGCGAAGCGGAAACGGAAGTTTGTAAGAATGCAGCATGGCGTAGGCACATACCACAAAAGCGAACTCTTACAAGCTTCAGACCCAATTATTGACGATTTCGTGCCGTGCTGTGCTGTGCCGTGTCTTCCTGAGCCTCAGATTGAACTCAACTTAACTCAACTCAACTGAACGCGACAGAGAGGAGGTTGAGAAAGAGAGAGAGGCGCAGCGAGGCGCACAAAATCACTTCCGATGAGATTTCAATTTTGCGATTACCTAATTGACACTCAAAGTAATGGAAGAAGCGGGCGCGCTTCTGCCCCAAAAATCCTGGCTACTGCCACTGCCACTGACGCTGCCTATCTGTTTGCCACCGCCAGGCTCTTAATGAAAATGCTTCAGTGGCAAGTGGCAAGTAGCAAGTGGAAAGTGGCAAGCGGGCATCAGTTTAAAGCCTTCGAGATGGTATAAGTCAGCTAAGCGACTAATCTTTAACTGCAAATGAAAATAAACAAGAAAATGACTGCAGGCAGCTTTAAGCTCAACACGCTTTGATTTTACTTTGATTTTTCACAAGAAACGCTTTGCGTGAATTGGGAAAACAAACGAAAAAAGTTTTCACTTAACTAACCAAAAATGAAAGCTAATTGAAACAATTGAATTTAATAGCCTTTTATAGTTGATTGAAAGCATAATCAATAAATTCCAATCATCTTTATCATCTGTTAAATTCCTAATACTTTACTTTACACCCTAGTATAAAACACAAACCTCAAATGCAATTAACTTTTTGCCAAAAACAATGCACATGCACAATAAATAAATAAGAAAGAGATTGATAGATAGAGCTGCAATGAAGCGTTGAGAAATGTGCTGTTTATTAGCGACAAGTCAATTAGTATGTGCTATATCAGTGTAAAATTGACAAACGTAAGCGTTGACAAAATTCAGCAAAAACTGTCAAATGATTTACAGTTAATTAAAACAAAAATGCAATTGTCAAACGCGTGCGTATGTGTGTTATCTATATCTGTGTGTGTGACAACTGCAACGGAAATGGCCTAAAATTAAATGCTGCATATCGTTGTTTTATGTGTAAATGTATCTGTTGTTCTTGTTGCTGTGTGTGTGTGTTTGCTCCAAGCATTTTATGATTTCACATAACAAACAACAACAAAAGCAACAACAACAAAAAATATGTATATAATGCTCATAAAATGGTGTCAAGCTATAAAACTTTGTGCCAAACACAAAAACAAACAACACAAATGCCTGCCATAAAAAAATTGCTTATGACAATGCGCCAACCTTTTTGCCCCACCCACACGCTCGCTGGCACCCCCTCCGCCTCTCACAGCGTGTTTCATTCAATATGAAAATTAAATTTTACGCTTAAAAATATTGTATGTATTGTGGTCGGATGGACGAAGTGAAAACGCAAGTTGAATTTATATTTACTCAGGCACGACGATACGTCTGTCCTCTCCAATGATCGTGCGAAGACTAACTCGGCGCGCTTCTTGCGCGTCCTCTTAACATATCTTATTCTACTTAACAGCACATTATGAGTCTTACATTCTAAAGCTATGTAATACATTCTTATGTTATGTTATTAAAGTGTCGATAGCTTAAGCCTAGTACGCTGTTACGGTGAGTGTTTGAGGTGGCCTACTACAAATCGGCCATCCTGACGTTTTGGATCCCCTGATCACGCTTATTTTTTGATTACCATCTGATTTTCTTAGAAGTTAATCTTAAACTATAATTTTTATATTATTCTGATATGTATAATGATTAAACGGAACCTTTCTTTTTTCCGAACCAACGTCTTATATTTTGCGCGCTCCAAACCCCTTGATAAGGGTTACGGGATACTTGGAAACCTTCGACGTCTTTTAATAAAAACCGATCGTTTCTCATGACTTTCGCTATCACATACGGTCCTTTATTCTTTGGTATTAGCTTTCTACATGCGCCGATTGTGCTGTCGAAATTTTTGACCATCACATAATCACCTTTCTTATAGTCTTTGGTTTTTCTTTTGCCTGCGTCGTACTTTTTTTGTTGTAAGATTGTGCCTGTTCTTGTTTCTTAGATGCTTCTGTTCTAATTTCAACTAAAGTCTTTTCTGTAGGAGCGGCGTTAATTTCTTGTAGTTTTTCTTTTAAGTCATCTCTTACATTTCCCCTTTGCCCTATGCCGAATAACATAGTACTTGGTGTCTGTTTAATGCTTCTGTGTTGTGTGTTGTTAATCGCGTATTCTACATCTTCTAAAACCATATCCCAGTGTAATCCTTTGTCGGGTTCTACTAATTTCGCTATCATTGGGCCGATACTTCTGTTGACTCTCTCTACTTGACCGTTAGCCTGTGGTGATCCTGTTGCAATTTTCATATGCTTAACCCCGTTTTCAACTAAAAATTCGTCAAACTCTTTTGACGTAAAGCATGAGCCGCGGTCAGATATAATGTTTTTTGGACGACTATATGCCCTAAAATAGTCCTTGAGTGCAATAATTACTTCTTTTGTGTTTGTTGTTTTCGTCGCGTACAGTCGCACAAACTTTGTAAAGCCATCTATTACTACGAATATGTGTTTTTTTGATCTACCGGAATCAACAGGTCCATAATGGTCGACATGCACTAGCTCAAACGGCTTGTTACCTTTTGGAATGCAGTGTAACAGTCCTTCTCCTTTTCCCGTTTTTGACGAATAAGCTATGCACTTTAAACAATTCTCGATATGGATACAGCATTTTACTTTTATTTTGGGAAACCAGTAACTTTTGTTTATTAAGTCCGTCATTTTGTCCCTACCTATGTGTCCTATTTCATCGTGATATTTGTAAAGTACATGGTCTTCCATATCTTCTGGAACATAAAACAATATCCTACCGTCGTTTGTTTTCCTATAAACTATTCCGTTGCGCATTTCAAATAGTTTGTGCTCGGAGGCTTCTAAAAGTTTCTTCAGTCTTTGTATGCTTTGATCCTTTGCTTGACATATTATTAAATTGTCTTCAAAACTGTTTGTTTCTACGATCAGTATGTTGTTATATCTGCTTAAGGCGTCTACGTGTTGCATCTTTGTTCCTGCTCTATGGATCAGTTCGTAGTCGTAGTCTTGAAGTTCTAAAGCCCATCGAGCGATTCGTGGGTTAAGCTCGGCCTTGTTTAGCGTTAATGTCAAAGAATTGCAGTCAGTAATGATTCTAAAACGTTTCCCTTGAAGGTAAATGCGAAACCTTCGTAACGCATGTAAAATTGCTAAAGTTTCTAATTCGAAACTGTGATACTTAGCTTCTGTCTCTGAGGTGCGCTTTGAGAAGTAGAATATTGGATGAAGCTTTCCATCCAGCTTTCTTTGAAGCAGCACGGCACCGAACCCTAAAGCACTTGCATCGCAATGTAACTCAATCTCGTGTTTATGGTCGTATATTGCTAACACTGGTGACTGTATTAACTTATCTTTGAGCAACAGGAAACAGTTTAACTCCTTTTCCGTGAACTCGAAATGTTTATCTTTTTTTAGTAGGTCATATAACGGTTTTGCTAATATTGAATAATCTTTTATGAACCTTCGGAAGTAAGAACATAATCCTAAAAAGCCTTGAACGGCATGTGTTTTATCGGGTACTGGAAAATTTTGTACTGCCTCTACGCCTTTGTTGTCGGCGCGAATGCCTTCTTTTGTTATTAGAAATCCTAGGTATTTTATGCTTGACTGTAAAAACTCGCATTTGTCCATGCGTAACTCTAATTTGTTCTGAGACAGTCTTTTAAATACTTCTGTAAGAGTTTCCAAATGTTCGTTTATGTTTTTGCTAGCCACCATGATGTCGTCCATGTATACTGTAACTTTGTTTTCCCTAATTAAGTCTGAAAAAATTCTGTTTATGAACCGTTGAAATACAGCCGAAGCTGTTTTTAATCCCATTGGCATTCTAAGAAATTCAAATTGTCCCAGTGGTGTAACAAATGATGTGTATTTAACTGATTCTTTTTCTACAAATATATGAAAGTACCCATTTTTGAGATCTAGCTTTGAAAACACTGTTTTGTTGACAAGACTGTCTAGTAGATCGTCAATCAGTGGAAGAGGATAATTATCCTTCACTAACACCTTGTTAAGTTTTCTAAAGTCTATGCATAGTCTTAGGTCTCCTGTTTTCTTCTTAACTAAAACTATAGGCGAAGCATATTCCGAACTGCTTGGCTGTATGATCCCGTTTCTCAGGTATTCGTCTAACATTTGTTGTAATTTGTCCTTTTCTGTGTATGAGAGTCGTCTAGGATTGCAACTAAATGGCTTGGAATTTTCCAAGATGAGCTTTATTTCACATCTGACTGCTGGTTCGTTTGGTTTTAAAGCGTTTATGTAGCAACGTTCTATCGCTTGTTTAAACTTGCACTGTGTTGTGTAACTTATATCGTTTCCTATGTTGTAGCTGATTGTACCTTCATCTGTTAAATTAATGTTGAACATCTCATTGTGAAAATTTTCCCTCATAATATCTGTGCTGATTTCGTCTTTAAAATCTTTCAGCTTTTCTTCACTCTCATTAGATGGCTGATCTAGAATCATTATTGTTTTATCTTTTGGACTTAATGTTGGATTACTTGACGAGACTATTTTTAAATTTGCTAAAGGCATTACTGTTGATTCGGGTGGTTCCTTTAAATGCTGATTTACTATAGAAATAGCTGTTGTGTCTATGCTGTCATTAACTGTTGGTTCCACTGCATACTTCATTTTGGATCTAGCTGTCTGTATGACCGTTTTATTGTTCCCAGAATTAACCGTGTTACCAGTATTGGGTGTAGCTAAAGGTATACTTATTGTATTAATATTTGGTGTAACATTTGTACTAAATTCTTCTGCGACTTTGGGCCTAACTGTCTTCTTTACTTCGTTTTCAATTTTTGGCATAACTGTTTTATAATTTAATTTGCATAACTGTTTTACTAATTTCGTTTTTAATTTTCGGCATAACTGTTTTACTAATTTCGTTTTTAATTTTCGGCATAACAATCGCATCATTAACCTTGTCTTCAATTTCCTGCATAACCATCATATTGCTAAACTCGTCTTCAATTTTTGGTATATCACTATCGTAGATGCGTTTTGGCTTTATAGTTTCCTTGACTGTCTCTTGGTTTTCCATTCTTTTCACCGTAACCATTCTCAAGGTGCTTAAATCTAAATTAAGGTCGCATGCGTACATGAAATCTCTCCCAAAAACTACATCATGGCCCATAGACTCGTTAGATACGATGTTTAAATGAAAATAACATTTTTTTAATTCATTCTTCACAACATAACAAATAGTTTTTCCATATATGTTTAATTGGCTATGATTCAAGCCGTAATAAGAATTTGAAACCGGATGTAATGCAATTCCCTTAGGCACACGATCCTTTTTAATAAATGAAATGGGGCTTCCCGAGTCTATGAGGCATTCTGCAATTAATGGGGATAAGATGGCGTCTGCAAAATATATTCTAAACTGACTTACATAATTGTTAGAAATGTTACTTTTTCTTTCTGGACATTGTCCTACGAAGTGTCCAAACGCGCCACAAGCGTAGCATGACCCTGGCTCGCGCTTTGGCTTACGGCACTCCTTGATCATATGACCCTTCGAGTTGCAGTTCAAACAACGCACTTCTTTGTTGCCTTCTGAATTAGGCTGGTTGTGTGACACTTTGTTGGACAGATGTATCCCTGCGAATGCCTTCAGAATCTGTGCTGGTTCGTTGAAGCACTGGATGCGCGCTTGGTTGCGCAAGCTTGGCGAAGGAATGCCATCTATAATGTTCTCCAGCAACTCCTCCTTATCAATGTTGACTTTGCCGGCGAGCATTATTTTTTCCTCATAATAAGAAACGAAACTCTCCCCGAATTTCCAAAGCCGCTTTTGAAACATGTTCCGATTCTCCGCTTTAGATGTGTTTCCGCCAAATGTCAAGATCAACTGTTCTAAAAGCTGGTCGGTTGATACCAAAATGCGCTCATCATTTCCATGCAGCCACTGTTGTGCCTTTCCCTTTAATTTCGCAAGAATTAATAAATGACAGTACGTGGCGTCCAATTCGTAAATGCGCGCAATGTTTTTTATTTGTTTAGCCCAAGAGCGCGCGCATGATTCGCCGTTGTATTCTTGTGCGACTTCTTTGGCTAACGCGAGAGCTGCTGTTGTCGATCCGCAAAGTTTGTTTACATTTCTGGACTGGTGTTGTGTGACGCCGTTGCGACTAGTGTTGCCAAACGCCCCGCTGCTATCGCCAATGGTATCGATATTGGCTATAACACGCCTATCGAAACTGCTGTTGTTAACATTGATCCCGCCGTCGTTAACAGCCGTTGCGTCTCTGTTAACATTGATGTGGCCGCTGTCGCTGCCGCTGCCTACGCTGACTCATGGTACAACTAGACAAGGTAGTCTCGTCGGCAGCAGAACTGTCTTAGCTATGCTTGCAATAAGTGCGAGTGAAAGGCACATTGTATGGTGAGTGCGAATGAAATGTCATGAAAAGAGATGAATTTTTTTTATAGTCTAATTTTTAATAATTTAGAATTTCCAATCAATATTTATTTTTAATTTTGAATGCAATAGTTCATTTTATAGTGGTCAGCTTAAGGTTAAAAATCACAAAAAAAATTCGTCCGCAGCCAACCTTTCCCTTCAACAAGCACGAACGCACTGAAGCTAAGACAGTAAATCGGCTCGTTTCTGCTGCCGACGAGACTACCTTGTCTAGTTGTACCATGCGCTGACTCCGTCATCGCCGTCACCGTCGTTGTCGCCGGTACCGTTACTGTCGCCACTGTGACGGCCGCTGTCGCCGTTGCTGTCTCGAGCCTCGTCGTTGACAAATTCACCGTTATCGTCGGCTTCGCTGTTGTTGTTTTCTCGCCTCTGCGCTGTGCTAGCTATTTCTTGTTGAAGCTGCTGCAGCACCTTTTTGCTGGCTTCGATTTCGCGGCGCAATTTTTGTAGCTCACCCCTCTCCTTGTTCCGCACAAGTTGGTGCTCGTCAGCCGATGCTTCAAATGGTTGTTGTGCTAATACATTTTGTGAAGGCCCCGGCTGATCGGCAATGTGCTCCTCTTGTACACCAAGCTCAGGTGGTTCGCCACGAAGTTCCACTGGAAATGCGCTAAGCCGAGACACCAATTCAGCCTTGGTGCCCGCTGTTGGTAAGCACAGCACTGAGAGCCAATTTTTCAGCTGTATTGTCGAAAATTCGTTCAAATTAATGTCGCTCATCGTGAGTTATCCCACTTCTGAAATTGTGGTCGGATGGACGAAGTGAAAACGCAAGTTGAATTTATATTTACTCAGGCACGACGATACGTCTGTCCTCTCCAATGATCGTGCGAAGACTAACTCGGCGCGCTTCTTGCGCGTCCTCTTAACATATCTTATTCTACTTAACAGCACATTATGAGTCTTACATTCTAAAGCTATGTAATACATTCTTATGTTATGTTATTAAAGTGTCGATAGCTTAAGCCTAGTACGCTGTTACGGTGAGTGTTTGAGGTGGCCTACTACAGTATATGTAGTATATGTGCATAAAATGTCTAGCAAAGGAATTGAGTCTAGTAGGGGCAAAGGGAACAACAAAAAAAGGGGGGGCAAAAAAAAAAAAAAAAAAAAAAAGAAAAAAAAAAAAAATCAACCAGGGGGGGGGGGGGGAAGAAAAAAAAAAGGTAAAAAACCCCCAAAAAAAGCCCCAAAAAAAAAAAAAAAAAAAAAAAAAAAAAAAAAAAAAAAAAAAAAAAAAAAAAAGAAGGGCGGCAGCCATAGCGAAAAATATATATAAAAAAAGGGAAAAACAACAAAAAAAAAACAGAGAGAGAGAGAGAGAGAGAAGCGAACCATAACTGAATAATAAAACAAGTAAAAACGTTGCAGTCGGACGCAACCGACTGCGATATACTTTGATACCAGTTCACATAGCTGTGTTAAGGATTCTGAGTGCAAATAGTAATATATGAGTGTTTTGGGTATAAAATTGGAGACTCTAGCTCAAAAACTGACAAAGATATAGAGGTGGGCGGTATAAGTGGGCGTGGCATCCAAAACATTGATGCAGATCTGTTACGGATGCCACTAACAATGCTCATACCAAATTTGAAGAGCCTAGCTCAAAAACTGAGAGAGATATAGCGGTGGGCGGAATAAGTGGGCGTGGTATCCAAAACATTGATGTACACCTGATACGGATGTCACTACCAATGTTCATACCAAATTTGGTGACTCTAGCTTAAAAACTGGCGAAGATACATGCCTTTCGGTTTTTTTTAGGGCGGTGGGGCATATCCCGTTGTTTGGGGGCGTGGCATCCAATGTTTTGATGCATAACTTTGTCAGATGTCAGTATCTACCTTCATGTCAATTTTGGTGGCTATAGCTTCAAAACTGTAGAAGATACAGGCATTTTTGTTTATAATTGGAGGGGGGCTGGGGGCGAAATGGGTGGGCGTGGCATCCAAACTTTTAATGCAGTTTTTTGAGGAATGTTACCAGCTATCTTGCCATCAAAATGGGTGACTCTAGCTGCTAAAATTTGGGATATATTCGTGTTTTATCGATTTGCACATCGAGGTGTATCGACTTGTTATCGATTTCTCGGGCCCCCTGAGGTCGTAGAGCCCTACATTTAACACTTTGTCTGACGAAGACATGTACCAAGATATTTGCAAAGTTTCAAGGCTCTAGCTTTAAGGGTGTCGAAAAAAGTTGCGTTCATACAGACAGACGGACAGACGGACGGACGGACAGACGGACAGACACCATGACGGACATTGCACAAACCCAATATACTATGATACCTTTGGTATCAAAGTATAAACAATAATGTGTCGCAAATTGTGCGCGAATGAATAAAACACAACGGAAGTGGGGCCATAAAAACTGCGTTTAAAACTCGCCAAAACTCTCTCTCTCGCACTACCAGCAACAAAAATATAGAGAAATACACACATAGAGAGACAATATGGAAGTGGTTCATAGGCTGTGTATGTGTATGTGTGTGCGTCAGACAGGCTCTGTCCAGGATGTATAGCATTTTATGGTACAACGGAAAACTCAGCGGCTTCCTTCCGGCACAGTTTCAACTTGTTGGTCAGCCATTCACGCTCAACACGCTCAAAACGAGGGCTGCTCATTAAGATACCGTTTATTGAGCATAAAACGCTTTCACATTTATCACCAAGAGCTAAGGGTTTCTCGCCTCGAAGAAAAAACAAAAATTCATTTTCGAATTAACTGCTTAAGATGAGAACTTTTATAAGTATGCTCGCACTTTCTTCTTTTTATGTTTTTTAATCAGCTATTAAACTTTTGTGCGACTTAACAAGTGCTTGTACATCTTTAATGTATTTTAATTAGGCGTTTTAGGATGCGAAAATCATTTTGCCGGAAGCGTCCGAACGACTTAACAAAGAGTTTTGGTTAAGGTGTATAAACAAAATGAAATATTTAAGTTTTATTTATTGAAAATTATGTAACAACAAGTAAGAAGGCTCTAGTCGAGAAATCCCGACTAGGACATACCCTGAACCCGATACTTAACGCTTACAGTTACTTATGTGTATTAAATCAGAGACCAATATGACCAAACTTCAAACTGCGATATCTCCGGTGTTTCTGAACCAATTTTGATCAAATTTTTTTAAATGTTCATTATTTTATCCGTAACTTCAAACCTCATTTTCACAATTTTGAAATTCAAGGATTTTTTGTTATCGATCGCATGTGTATATCGGAAACCAGAAGTGTTATCGAAAATTTGAAGCAAACTTGTACTGCGCATGGTTTAGGAGAGTTTAAGTTTCAAGTTTGAAGTCTCTAGCTCTTATAGTCTCTGAGATCGGCGCGTTCATACAGACAGACGGACAGACGGACGGACGGACAGACAGACATAGCTAGATCGACTCGGCTGTTGATGCTGATCAAGAATATATATACTTTATAGGGTCGGAGATGCTTCCTTCTGTCTGTTACATACATTTGCACAAAACCATTATACCCTTATTTACCCATTTTATGGGTTAAGGGTATAAAAAGGGAGGTAAAAGGCATTTATGACTATGAATAGATAAACTACCAAAATAAGATTAGATAGATATTAGAATGGCCCTAAGATGAATGTCAGGTCATTGCAATATGAAGCCTTATGGCAAGATTTACTTCTAGGATCGAGGAAAATTTCTACGAAGTGTTCAGATACAATATGAAACAATGTAAACAATCAATAGCTTAAGCAAGGCTAGACTCCACATACAATGGCATGTTGCAGGTTTCCGACATGAATTCCTTGACAGAGAAAACTAACTAAACTTGGATCACACTGCATGCATTCTCTTAACAATATTCATAATAGCAATTAGTATTCTGACTTGTCTAAGTTACATGAAACTATAAATTAAACATCACTTTGATTGAAGGGACAAAGACTCAATTGAGCTATTGTTAACCCTCGCAGCATCCAACTTATATAAAGGCCTAAGATTTTGGGCACACTGCAAATCTGCTCGACATGCGAACTTCACCTGTATGCAACTGTGTGTGTGTGCGGGCCGGGCCGGGTGCGCCTAATGTGCTGTAATTGATACGACAGATAGTTGAGATTGTGCCGCTGATTGATGGGCTGACAATGATGGGCCATGACAGATTTTGGTTGGCAAAAGGCGAGATATGAAGGGGGGGCTTTCTTGACAGATGCGATTTCAACTCGAAATTGTCTATCTGTCCGTCTATCTATCCGTCTATCTGTCTGTCTGTCTGCTTGTGTTTCCATGTTGTTTGTCTAACAGGCGTTTATTATACCACAAATGACGTGTCAGTTTTTGGGGGAGGCAAAGCGAGTGTGAGTTACTAATTATACGCGATACACACACGCACACACACACACACACACACACATGCACACACAGATAGACTGTACGACGATTGCAGGATAGTATTGCAATTAGTGTTTAAGAGATAGAGTCATTGCATGACCTGACCATTTGATTATAGTTGGTTATTGTCAAGCGGTGACTGTACTTTTGTTGTATTTTGCGGTTCGTGTCGGAAAAACAAGGCACGGTTTTGTGGGAGGGGGCGAGAGGTGAAAGGCCGAAATTGATGAAATTGTCAATTTATTCACACATCGTTTAGTTTGCACGTTTGGAACTCTGGGGGCAAAGCGCAATTGGGCCAAAAGGCAGAGCAAACAAAATGGCTGCCGTTGCACTTGATAACGATAACGATAACAGCAACAACAGCAATCATGATGATGATGATGATGATGATGCTCGTGTTGTTGTTGTTGTTGTTGACAGTGGCTTACTGATAGGCTAAAACAATGGCAACAGCAACAGCAACAGCAAAAGTTGAAAGCATCCGTAGAACAGGGCAATAACAATAACAGAGCGTTTACCATTCAAACGGAATGAGACAATCTAGTAGCCAATTTAGACGTAATGGCAACAAAATGTCACTTGAGTCTCTCTCTGCCTCTCTTTCTTTTTTGCTGCTGCAACATTGCAAACAGCAATAAGAGAGCTTGAAAGGCCATAGGCGGACAGACGAACGGACAGAAGGAGACAATGCTATACAGAGGTCAACTAAAAGAGAGAGAGAGCGAGAGAGGAAAGGAAAGCAATGAGCTTTGCTGGGCAATGCAAACAATTTTTTTCCAGCTCGTTGCCATTTCATTTTGTCCTTTCTGCTTGTAAGTGTACGTATGTATGTATGTATGCGTGTGTGTATGTTTGTTCAAGGCTTTTTTTTTTTTTTTTGTTGTTCTTGTGACATGCCTTGGCACTGATAGCAACAACAACAGCATAAAAAGCACAGGACACGTTGATGTGCGTGTTGACATAAAGTTGTCGCCTTTTATCGTCCTTGGCCCCCCCATTCAATATGGCCAAGTTTAGCTGGCCATTGGCTAGGCTGCCTGTCAACAACATTTCTCAATTGGCCCCACAAAATTCGGTCATTAACAAACATGGCAAGGAGACGGGAATTGGCTTTAAAAAAAACGAAAAACGATAAGGAGCTAATGCAAAAACGAAAACCAATTCAACTTACTAGCTTTATTTACATTCACAATAGACATAGTGCTTTACTTAAAAAAGAACTCTGAAGCTTATGGAGCATGAAAATGTTAAAGCAATGATCTTGAATGTTACTGTTATTGTAGTAAGACCTTTAACATTGTCAAGTCAAACAATAGGCTCGCAAAAATCATTCCACATACTCCAACAAAATGTCGAAACATCGTAAAAACCATTAAAACTGCGCCTTTAAGCATCTTAAACCCAACAATAACAACAATACACAACAACAACAAAAAAAAAAAAGAAAGCAAGAAAAGTTGAAAAATGTTTGCAATGTGGTCCGCCGCACACAAAAAAAAATAAAAATAAAATGAGGTTAAAGCTAAAAAACAATTTTCAACCACTTTCAGGCTTGTAAAGTAATCTGTTATTGTTGCTGCTTCTGCTGCTGCTGCTGCTTGTGTGCCACGATGCGTATGAATAATGACAATTGCCAGTCGAAATGGCGTGCAACAATTTTAGACATCCTTTCAGCACCATCCAACCAACTAGCAGAAAAGGGTAACACATGAGAGCAGCGAGGTTACAAGCTACGGATACGATTTCGACTACCTGAAACTCAATTTTTGTGCCGAAATGCGCAATGCTGCAGATATTGAAAGCTCTGCGCATAAAGGCTGAGTCTTGTGTGTGGTGGTGCATACCCTGTAATGGGTATATGCATTCACTAGTTATTTTTGAAATTGTTGTCGTTAATTGAGACTCTGTTACAGCTTATTCGTTAGTCGAGCAACGAGAACAAAAATGCAAGGCTACAGTTAGTAGCGGTAGTCAGGTTGGCAACACTGGCACACACTTGTCATTTGGCCATATTTCGATATGTGCCTTTTGGTCTGCACTTTTCGGCCACCCTTCTACTTCTTTCTTTTTCGCATTTTCACCCATTTCCTCTCTCTCTCTCCCACACTGCCCTGTGCAAGTGTGATGAGTGCATGTGTTGATGATGGCGTTGATACAACCATGCAATGTCACGCTCATGTCAACTGTCGGATTGATATTGCACACACACCCACACACACACGCATACGCACAGGCAATTGTGCCAAAAGGCAACGGACACAGAGGCAGACAGACAGGCATAAGTACCAAACGATGTACGCAGTCGAAAAACTTGGTAATCAGCCATGTGTCAAAAATATCGCATTTGTGAAGCTTTAAGCTCAAACGGAATGCTGTGCAAAACAGTAGAATAACAATTAAATTAACTGCGAGTGATATTAAAATGATGTCTGCAAAACATGAGTCAAAAGAGATGCAGATGATAAACTCAATTTGCTGATAGCGATGCGGTGCTACACGATGACAACACATTTTACAGCTTGAACTTGGAATGCAGACAGCCCACTAATTAATTGGCAACTTGATCCAACTATGTGCCAGGTGCAGAAGATGCTCTCCTTGCCAAAGGAATATGACAAGGTTTCCGCTGTCGCTGTCCCTAACAATGCCAAGAATTCTTGCAATCACAATAACGTGAAATCAGCACAATGCCAAAACCAAAAACCAAACAATACAAAAAAATGAAATGGAGAAAAATAAATAAAAGAGAAAAAAAGGAAGTGTAGCAGAGGGAAAATGTTTCGCAGCACAGTTCGCAGTTTTGTGGCTTAGTGAACTCAGGAGTCAGAGTTAGAATCGGATTCAGAATAAGAGCTAGTCGACGTGAATAACGATGCTTGTGCCCCCTCCTCTCAGTTGTTGCCAATGGCAATGTTGCTGTTGCTGTTGCTGTTGCCATTGAGGTTGGTTGACTTAGCCCCCCGCATTGAAACATGCTAAAACATTGGTAAACTGCCACATACTCAACAGTCAATGGCCAGACGACCACAGTCACGACAATAACAACTAAAGCGTTGCACAAAAACAAAACAGAAAGCAAAATAAAAAGTACGTGCAACCAAAATGGCTTTTATAGCTTGCCAGTTGTTGCTGCTGCTGTTTGTTGTTGTAGTATGTTGTAAATTCAATACAGACGACGATGGGCAACAGTGAAAACTGCGCAACGAACGAGAAATGAAACTGAATGAAATTTATTGTGCAACGCTGGCCATTTGGCGCATTTCATGCTTGTAGGTCATATGCTTGTTGTTGTTATTGTATTTGTTGTTGCACTATTTCAAATGTCAATTTTTATGCCTCCCAGGCAGTAGCAACAACGATTGACATTATTGACAAGCGGCTAACGGCGTCGACCAAGTTTTTTTTTTATATCCCACCCTCTTCATACTCATCAAGCGTTAGAGCAATGGCCACCCTAAACGCAGATATCTTTTGCCCACCTCGCCCTCAACCCGCTCCACTTTCCTTTGACAGTAAATTTCAAATTGAATTTATGGCTTTGTGGGGCGAGTCCAGGGCGCGCGGGCGGCCTTAGCCCAGATGAATCGCTTACCAACCAACCAGCCAACCAACAAGCATCCATTCAAACCCAAACTCATCCTTCGACAGGCTTTATGTATTTATGTTTATTTCCATTTTATGATATGCACTGGCGCCTCGCGCTCTCTCTCTCTCTCTCTCTCCCTCCCTCCCTCTCTTGTCTTTTTTTATGAACCGCACGTGGTTCATTGAACCAACGGGCCGAGCGCCAGCTGTACCATTGGGTGGCTTGGCTTTGATTAGCGCCCAACTTGATTACCGTGGATTTAGTTTTTAGTGTCGGTTTGGGGTTCAAAATTAGTTGTTGGGCATCTGCCCTTTTTTTCAGCTGCTTTTGGTGTCTATTCAAAATCTAAATGCTGCACTGCTGCTAGCCATAAAATTATGCAATATTCTAGTCATCTTTTGTTTATTGCATTTGAAATCATTTAATCCAAACTGGCACAGCACCAAAATTCTGGAAATATATTTTTATGTTATTTAAATTGTGCGCCAACTTTAACGCCAACTATGACAGAATGACAACTCTGTTATGCTCTCATTTTTATTAAGTTGGCTGCGTTCGGCTCAGCTGCCTTGCTGATCAGCTGTTAGATGCCGTATTTTAAACAAAGAAATTATCCGGTGAACGAAAAAACTTTTTGTTTGCTCTTAAATAAATTCACTATTTTGTAAGTGTTTTGCGCTTATCATTGAAACTAACTTTACGTTTCTCATTTTATTCCCTTTGCAGGTAAATACTAACTTCCCAACTGGACACAATAAATAGGCCGTCGACTTAAAGAGAGAGACAGCGACTGAGACTCTCCAGTGGGACAAAAAGTGAGCCTAAGCCTGCGCCTAAATAAGCCATTTGTCAGGCTTACAGAGAGTACTGGCGCTATCTGTTACCACTGCGCTCTTGGCTCTTCGCTCTGCGCTCTTTAGCCGGCCCTGTTAATTACACTGGCAGCCCGGGCCGCCACACAATTTTGCCCATCTGCAGTCGTAGAGTTCACTACTAGTCCGAGCGGTGCATGCATTGCCATGTCCCTGACAAGAACAACAACAATAAGCAAAAAACAGGCAGCAACATAACAAAAAAAAAAAATCTGTGAAACAAAAACAAAATCACAGCCTTTAACACGACAAACATTCATTTCAATTGCCCCGAGTGGCCCCATCCTCCTCCAAATGAACGGCAACAACACTTCCCACCCCCGCCGACGAAGCGTGCCTTGCAGCAAACAAAAAAAAAATGAAATTGTAAAATATTTCACAACATATTTTTGTTGGCGCGACGACGTCAGCAGCGGCTGCGGCAGCGTCGGCGGCGTCTCCACTTTAAACAATCCGCATGACCATAAATCCACGCCGCTGTGCTCGTAAAAGCCAAAAACCCCCATGCACAAACCCCGCCAGCCCGCCCTTCGTCATACAAAAAGTCCCTCTGCTCTATCAGCACTCCTCAAATCCAGAGAATCCTGCACCCAAGGCCCACAGGCTATCGCGCCCGCCGCTTATGCTATACGTTGTATTTTTTTCTCTCTTTATTTTATCCTTGGTAGTGTTTTTTTTCGGTTCTTTTTTTTGTGTACTTTTATGACGCGTCGCACAACTTTTGACCACTTGGCCAACCGCGACATTTTAATATCCACACCGCGAGCTCAGCACCCGGGCCCAGACTATGTCCACATGCAGGACGCAATCACGTCCAGCTTTAGACATAGTCATAGCTATGCATAGCTATGGGCGACCAGCCAGCCAGTTGCTTGGTGTGTTTGTGTCTGTGTGTGTGGCATGTGCCACATTTTTGTGAGCGCCTAAAAATATGCCACAATCCTTTGCCAGATTTTTGCACAGTGCATAACTTGTAGCACGTTCAACATTTCACAGATACAAGGAGCACACAATGTGTAGAGGACCACCATCTACTCCAGATGCACATATAAATAAGTTGAAGTTGTAGTTGAAAATGTTTTTGGCCATGTTCGAGTAAATGTAATTGGAACCTATAACACAATAACTAAGCTTCCATAGAATACATACAATTCCAACGAGCAGATTGGCATTTTTTTTCTTAGGGGCAAACAAGTCTTATATAAACCTTTTGCTGCACAGCATACTCGAAAAGATAAACAAGCTAGATTTACTGATTTTCTTTTTAACTTGTATTCTCCGGCATTTTTCTGGCTAACTGCTTTGCCAAAAAAGCTCTAGAAACATGAAGTTCAATCTCTTATAAAAATCAAAAACAAAAGTCGACTAAGCTCGTTCCTTGTTTTTCTAATATATATTAAATGAAAAATATTGCAGTTGGAATCAAGAAACTTCAACTTGATTTTCAGTAAATTCATAGAAATATCGGCTTGCAACTAACTGTAGTAATTGATGGGAATGTGGCTTGCAATATTTTGAACAGAATGAAACCATATTGCACACAAAATAAAAAGAGAATAACATTATTATTTATTGCAATGACAAAGTATGAAATATGCCCTGAGGCAAGGGGCAAAAGGGGGCTCCTAACTACTGGCTAGACAAGAAGGCAGTTAAAAACTTTATCTATGCCGATAATTTCTAAAAAAAAAAAAGAACTCTTATACATTATAAATTATTTGTTGCTGCAGCTGCCACACTTTATTGAACAATGTTGCATGCTACGCGAAAAGTATGCCCCCCACTATTCCCCGCACCCTTTGCACCAACGTCGTGCTGCCGGCTATGCTGCAAAAATATGCAAATCGAGAAATATGTGAGCTCATATTTCAATTGCGCCTGCCCCCAACCCACAAAAGCCTCAATGCAATATCATGGCTCAACTTTGTGGCCATATTGCTTTGTTACATGTTGCATGGCCCAAAACAAAAAACCAAAAAGCTACAACTAGGACGCCTCCAGCTACCAAACTACTACTACCAGGCAACAAAAATGTCGCAGCGCCTTAACAATTTGGCTATAAAAGCAGCCACTAAACGAGTTCAAAAGGTTAAACTCGACTTGGACTCATATTTTTATTTGCTTCTCAGAATCAAGTTGTTAAAAAATGTAATTCTATTCTACATCTCTCCCTTTTTGCATGACTTAATTTCCAGCTGTATAATAATATTTGAATAGAAAAGAATTAGTAGCAGAGACAATATGGTATAAGTGAGTAGGAATTCAAATATTTGCAGGCATTCTACTGGATTCGTATAATTTTAACTGTTTAACCTTCATTAAACTTATTAGGATATATCAATTTGAAAGGCTGCGATTTGATTATAGAGTAGTTGAAAGAAATTTATTCAACGTAATCAAACAGAGTTCGTAGCTTGAAATTTAGCAGAGCTTTAACAGAGTATGTTAAGTGACAGCCAACAGATGTGTGTTACACAATTTCTTAGAAGGAATATTGTCAAAGTTCTGTTTAATACCCCAAATCCATTGAGCTGCATTCGTCAATAACAGAAGCTCAGGAATAAAGGTGATTCCGCAAGCAGTTCAATTGGTTTCACATCCTTTAAGATACTTATTAAATCGAGGAATAAGTATTCTGTAATGTTAACTTCTAACAACCAACCAACTGGAAAACATGATTCTCCCATTTCAAACGCGAATAATGCAGCATTTGCTGAGTTCCAATTACAAAAATGCATTCAGCATATATGTAGTGGATTCGGGGTATAAAAAAGGTATTTAAATACATATATGTATATACTCTATGATTTTTAGTAATTTCAATTCTCAATTTGATATGATTTGGCGATTTGGTGCGCGGGCGCGCGTTCATCATAATTTCAATTTGACACATTTCATGGGCAATTTGGTATGCGGCGACAATTGAATTACGAACGTAATGAATGATGAGGCTGAAGACTAAATGGTAAGGGGCTAAAAGGGAGAGGGGGGCAGGGGATTTGTGAGTTGGGTTTTCGCACTGAACTGAACTGAACCGAGTGACTCGATGCGACCCGATCGACGTTTATTTGCATTTAATTAATGGTGACATTTTAAATGAACTGCTCGGCCAAATGCTTTCTGATGCGTGAGGGCGTGGCTGTCTTGTTTAATTTTGATTTGCGACACATTAACGCCAGAGTGTCGTCGACACTGTGTGTATCTGTATGTGTGCATCTGTGTGTGTCTACGTACTTGTCCAGGCAATTGCATTCAATTGCACCTGCCACAAGGCAACAGGCAGCTGGCAGATGGGCAGCTGGCAGCACAAAAGCGTCGGCTGTCAGTCAAAGGCCTCGTGGTTAGTAACCCCAAACAGCTGCCACTTCTGCTGGCGCACATGTTTAATAAACTTAAACACACACACACATATGTTAGTGTGTGTGTGTGTGTGTGTGTGTGTCTGTCATGGCGAGACAAAGTAAACTTCGCTGTGCAGACACGCGTAATTAAATGCAACAACAGCAGCAGCAGCGCGTCCACAGACACCAATAAACACACACACACACATACACATATGCAGTTGTAAGTGTGACAATTTGCAACAAATCGTTGCAACATGAATGCAACAGCCAACCAAGCAAACGACCAGAAGCGACCCCAGCCAAGTAACAACTTACCAAACCCATCCTCACCCAACCCCCCAACCCCCTAACCAATCACACATATCACACACCCCACCCACACACCTATACACCCACTGGGCAGCCGCACGCCTAATGCGCTTTTGTTGTGCATTGTTAACATGGGGCCACACACACACACACACACACATCGTCGTCGTCGTCGTCGAGGTCCTCATCATCATCATCAACGCTGTCAACACGTTGACAGGCGGCTGGTGAAGGGGCATCTCCAAGCTTCTGTTCCTGCCACTCTTACCTGCTTCTCATGTTTCTCTCTGGTCACACACACACACACACACAGCTGCCGCCGCATTGACAAAGTTGTTAGCCTGGCCACCTGAAGGTGCAGCAAAACGTACACTGCAACAAATCAGTGCTATGTTATTAAGTACACTGTGAGAAAGTACTTTTTATTATGACTTGAGATCGAAACTCTTTAATAATGGCGGATACTTAATAAGTTAAGCTTTCAGCTGGCGTTGCCAGACTGTCATACCTGCCTTATACGCTCTCCCTCTAACACTTAACACCCTCCGCTTTGTGAATCAGTTCTTTTTTTTTTTTTTTTTAATTATTTAACATATAATTAAAATTATAAGCTAACTTATTCTTATGCAGCAATAGCATCTAGGCCTTCAGCTAGTTTTTCATTCTCTTTTGGCTCAGTGTACGCAGCAGTTAGTTGTGCTGCATTTCTTTAGCAATGCCTTCGAGCAGCTCCCACTCCTTGTTGTTGGTAGCCTTTTGTCGCAAATGTGTTGCTTCCGTCAATTTGCAACGTTATCTGCATACACTGCAACCAGACAAGGACCAAAACCAGCGAGCTGGCAGCAGCAACAGCAGACGCTGTTCAGGAGCAGCAATACTGATGCCATCCTCACACACACAGAGACACACACACACACTTGCACACGCACGTGCGTTCTCGTGTCGACGCATTCGTGTCGGGGTTTTGTACAATTTCATGTTTAATTTCCATAATTTATTTATGTGTGTGTGCATGTGTGCGCTGCTTGCAAGCATTAAGCTTAATCACAACCAGCAGCAGCAGCAGCAGCAGCAGCATCGAACAACCCACAAGGAGATAGAGACAGAGAGTGGGTTTGTCTCTCTGTCTCTCTCTAGTCTGTAATTGGCACTCACGTAACATTGATTGGGCGATTTGTTGAAAGCGCATAGCCAAAAATTGACCAAAAATCAAAGCTAGACCAAGTTGTTAGTAGAGTACAGTGAACACTGCCTAAAGATGGCACTCATACTACATCACATTTAGTACATTCACTCTAGTCTTCACTGTACAGTGTACCTGTATCTGAAGCTTTTTTTCCACGATTTTTCGTTAATGATGACAGCTGAGTTGGAAGCTATTAACAAACATAGCATTAGGTGCAAATTATATAAAATGCCAACAAAATATGATTAGAGCGAAGAGTATCTGTTGGTTTTGGGCTCTTAAGGTGTCTTTATGGTTTCATCTGGCCTTCATTTACATGCATAAATATTACGAGAAAAAAAACTCCTCCCTCCACAAAAAAAATGGAGCAATGGCAAAGAGAGCAGGTGTTGTTTTCAAAGCTAATACATTCTATACTGCCAGCGGGCATGGGGGGAGGTGGCGCCAAATGCCAGCAAATAAAATGTAATGAAAGCCTCAGTCAAATGAAATTTTAACACAGAAACACACAGAAAGAAAGACCAACAGCAATGCGCGCAACACGCAGCGTGGCATGGCATGGCATGGTTTTGCTGTACATTTTGTTGTTGTGCAACTTTTCAATTACACAGCTATGCAAAAAAGCTAAAATCACACGCAGAGCGAGAGGTGGAGTGTTGGGTTGTCTGTTAGGTTTGGGTGTTGAAGGTAGTATGCCTTTGGGGCGCCTTAACAACGCTTAACACACACACACACACACACACACCCACATAGATTGCTGCAACCAAGTTTTGAGGCAGCCAAGTGCAGTCGTTACCGTAAATGTTAATTGGCTTTTGTGTGTGTGTGTGTGTGTATGTGTGTTGGTGTCGAGCTTAAAATCACAGTAACAGCAACATCCTGTCTATCAACGCTGATTGGGGAAACACAATGGCCTTCTGCTTGAATTAACCTGCAATGGAATCAAAGTTTCAATACAGATTAATCACATACTAATTAAGCGCTGAAAGGTGCGGGAGGAAAAGTTGACGATTTTGGCAATTTATAAAATTGTTTTTAATGATTTTTTCCAACATTTTAGAACATTCGAAACTGAAATCTTTCAGATATTGAGCATTGGCAACACCTCTGTAAATCGCCATAACAGCTGTTAAATAACATTTTCGCATCGAATGTTATAGTGTATTTCCTTTATCCAGTTATGGTAAAATTTATCGGACATTTGCCAATCCTATTTCCATTATGCAAACATGCATGGCCTGCAATCTTTGTTGCTTGTAATTCAGGAACAATATACAAATTTAAATATTGCGCTAACCTTTGCACATTTCAATCACCTGTTTTAGCTATGTTAACGTAATGTTATTCATTAACAGCGATATTTCAGCGATGTTCATCGAAAAATAACGATAGCCGATTACCAGTTATTCCCAGTTATCATTGACTGAAGGTTTACTGCAGTAAATTCCTTATGGGAAAATACACGCAAAATGAACCTCAGTTACTCAAAATGGTAATAACTGAGAATAACTGGATAAAGGAAATACACTATTAAAATTGTTGCACATTTTTTGCAGCAATAACTTTATGCATATTTGTATTTATTGATGAATTCTTCGCATTTTGCAATAACAAAAGCAAAACAAAAAGTAATAAGAGAAACAATATGATACCAAAGAAGTTGATGGGTTAAAATGCAAAATGGTTATATTTATTGTAATTTAATATATTAAATGCATGTGGCAAATAATTAAATTAGTTTGTTTGAATAATGCACATCTTTTGCACAAACAAGTGACATTACATACATATGGTATATATTTTAGGGCTTAGTTCTTTGGGAACAACTTTAAGGGTTTGGGGCTAAAATTGTGTGGTTAAAGTCAAAGCTTAATGGAAATTCAGTAAATTGAGCCTAAGCTTTTGCAAATTTGTTAATTATAATTGTAAAGCAAGAATGCTTTGTTGTTGCTTGATGATTATTTAAGTGAAATTTGTGGATATCAGATAATCGAGTTTTTAACACCGCATATTTGATATTTGCATATCTTGATATGCAACATTCTCTGGGGATGTAATAATAATACGAGCATAAAGCTTTTGTAAAGGGCGTTTCTTTTGAATCCAAGCATTTGTACCCTTGGGGCCAGTTGTTGTTGTTTTTTGGGGGGAGGGGGAGGGGGGTAGCTGGTGTTCATTACCATAAATGCTGCCTAAATGCGTGCATATCCTGTTTGTTGAGGGGGCGGGTGAAAATGTATGTTGTGGGCTTCTTTAGAGGTGCAAAAATGGGTGTGGCATCGACATGCGAAAAACTTTATTTGCAAGCGGCATGCAACTTTTCAGGCAGCCAACATACTTTTGCAACAATTTTTCAACGCTTCGGCGTCAAAAAATGCGCTATTTGCGACACTCATTTAATGCACACAACAACAACAACAACAACAACAGCCAGAACAACAACAAAAAATTGAATTCAATTTTTACGTTTTTATGTTTTTCGCTTAATGCGTTCGGTGTTGGAAATTGTGTGCTATTAACTTCGTCTTCTTCTTCTTCTTCTGCATGTTGCTGCTGCTGCTGTTAATGTTGTTGTTGTTGTTGTAGTTCAGCGTGACATAAAATAAAAAAAAGCAACAGCAACAACCAAGAAACTCATTTGGTTCGCACACTTCACACGAATGAAAAGAACCGTTATGAAGGAGAAAAAGAGAGAGAGTGAGAGTAACAAGGCAGAGGAGCTCCCTCGGCATTTGGCTTGCAATTTTCAGCAACGACCGTTTGCCTGCAGTCTATGTCAAGGATCTAGCTGTTCCAATTTTTGTGTGCTCCCTTGCACTCTCACACTCTGGCACCCTCCCTCTCGCCGCTCAACCTGTTTTGCTCCCATCTCGTCGTACTCGTTTGCATTTAAAGTAAAAGTCGCTACATTCATTTTGCTATTTGTTGTTGTAAATGGAGAGCGAGAGAAAGAGAAGAAACCACCAGAACAACAGCAGCTGAGCACTAAAATTTAACAGTGCCGCCCACAGTCGCGTCTGGCAATATTATATACGGCAAACCCAATGCTACCGTCAACTACTTTATTTTTACACCCAAACAAAAAAAATTAAAAACAAAATACACAAATTATTGTAATTGGAAAACATTTCTGAGAATCAAAATTCTAAACAATATGAGCGCTTACAAAACATTTCTTAATTCCAGGTAGCTGCTTTGTTAACAATATTTAAAAAACTTCCAGGGTTCATTTGATTATTCAAATTTTCGTAAGAATTCTAAACATTTTTACTAACTTTGTATAAACATTTTCGAAATTAAAGATTAAGCCATTAAGATTTCTAATGCCCCTCATATCATTTATTTATTTTGCGAGTGTACAACTTCAACGATTATTTTGCAGCACATGCAGCAGTGTCGCTTTGCCACATTGGGGCATAAATATGCATAAAAATGTCGCCTCATTCAAGCTTTTATTGCATTTTACGTTGGGGTCACTGCCTGTATGTTTTTATGCTTTCCCTCTCTCTCTCTCTCTTTATATCTCATCCTAACTCTGTCCTTTCCCTAGCGCACTGCCACTCTATATGTATGAATGTATGTGTAGTATATGAACTATATTTTTATTGTTCCTTCCCTTGAGGCAACAGCAACAGTCGCAAACCCGTTTGGCATGCGTGCGAGTTGTCCCCCTTTTTGCTAATGTTCTATTTAGTTTCACAATTTGTGGGCATTGCATTCGTCAGACACGATAGCATCGGCACAATATTATGATATCATGGCATATTATGCATAGGAAATGAAGATATAACCACTCAAGGTATTGTCATTTAAAGCGCCACTTGCAGCACTAATACACACAAACAAACTCATATGTATGTGTGTGTGTGGCAAGAGTTGAAGTACTGAACTGCTGTTGTACTAGTTGGAGTGGTTGCGGGGGGTGCGGGAGACGCCTTGAGCGTTGCATGACAAACGTGGCCACAGACAGGCCGCACATAAGAAAAGTAGCTGCTACACCCAGAGAAAATACAATGTTTTTAGTTAAGTTATACAATCCAAAAGAATTTTTCGTTTATGTGCAAAAAACAATGTGGAACTTGAGTCATTAATTCTAGGATATATTACACAATTTTCTTTAATTTTTTTTTTTTAATTTACTTTCAATTTGTTGAAAGTTATTCAGCTTTGTTTATCTGTTCCTTTTCACAATCAAATCGCCATGAATACAGTTGTATACTAACATTTTTTGCCAAGTGTAAACATACTTGCGAGTAAATTCAAACCATATGCCGAAGCGTATAGTGCCATGCTGAAGATGTTGTGGCAGCGGGGGGATGGAGGGAGGGGCGGTACAGGAGTAGAGGGGCATCAAACAACAACTACTGAAGCACCTTTGCATGCCAACAAAACATTTTAGCTGGCAATGCTTAAAGTAAAGGAGACTTTTTGGAGGGGGTGGTAATGGGTGGTGTTGGGTGGTGCTGGGTTGTTTTGGCAAAAAACTTTGAAGTGCCAACGAATGCAACTTTGCTGCTGCTGTTGCTGCCGCTTGCTGCTGCTTTTGGCTCAAGTGCATTAGTTTGTAGTTTACTTTTGCAGTTTATGAACTGCCTCAGGTTTTCGGAATAGGGATAGGGGTAGGAGTAGGGATAATGTGCATTATTTTGGTCGCTGGCAGTGTGACCAAGCCATAAATACAACTTGGTAGACTGACTTGACTTGACTACAACGACTCGAAACAAATATCGATTTTACCGAAAAACGTCAAGACAATAACTTAAGTTTAGCCAACAAGGAAGAAAAACACATACACAAACAAACAAAGACAATATAGAAGCCTTTGGGTGAATTGATAGTTTGTCTATTATATGGTTCCCAGTACGCTTATTACCATAACAGCAATCTTGGCCCAGCAACGTTTCTATTAACCTGTTCGAGAATGTGTAAACAGCAGTTGAACAAAGGGGAGAGAGGCAGAGTATGGATGATTGCATTTGAAATGTTTATCGGTTGCACATTTTTGGCATTCTGACTGCTCAACTTAAAGTGCTTCTGGCGTATACGTATACGTAATATGTATGTACTATTTTTCTGCAATTGTTATTATCCATTTCAATATGTACACACACAGTTGTTGCTGTTGGCTTTTGTTGGTTATTGCCATTGTTGCCGGAATTCCTTAAACGTTTTGCATATTTCATAAGCCGAAAAGTGTTCGCTTAGAGCAAACACACACATACAAACAATTGTCATTGTCATTTTGATTGTATGTGTGTGTGTGTACCCAAATCTTAATCCTTTATCCCAGTGGCTAGCCTGTTGTCCCGTCTGTCGTTTGCCCATTTTATTTTGCATCACAAAATATTCATAACAATAATTTGGTTTTAATTAAAATTGTGCCGGCTTTTTGTTATTTATTTATTTGGGTCAACGCAATTGACAATTTTACAGTTTTCATCCAAAAGGCAAAGACTTGCCAACGTTGCCTTTTGTTTAACCACACACAAACACACACAGCTAACATTCAACACGCATACATAATTCATTTATAAGTAAACAACTATCGTAAACTCGTATTTACATATACACACACACACACACACAGGTCTCCCTCTCTCTATCTGTGTGTGTGTTTGCTAGTTGTAGTTGTGTGTGTGTGGAAAAGGCTCATAACAATTTAATTAATTTTCCTGTTTGGCTCTGTCGACTCTGCCTCTGCCGCTCCAAGGTAGCAACATTAATAACTGCAAATACTTATGTACCCCTTCAGGCTTGATGACACACACACACACACAGACTGTGCAACATTGGTGCCCCAGTTACAACTATCTAGCAATCAGTGTGACCAAGCTACTGTAAAAGCTTACCAAATGAGAGTTTTAAACTTGTTATAACCAAAAGGATAACCTTACATATTTTGATAGAAAAAAACAGTTTTGGGTCTTACCATAAGCAAAAATGTTAAGGACACCAAAATTAACCTTACTTTATTAATATTTCTGTGCAACTTTTGCATCTGGTCGAATCTTAGATTTGCATTTATGCGCCACCCTTAATGCCTTAGTGTGCCAGGAAGACTGATCGAGCGAACAGTGCTCTCAAATTACCGACGCCGTCGAAGCGGAAGTGAAAAATAACACTTTGTGTGCCAAAGTGGCGAATTTAATATTTCCGGTCCACTGCCCACGCCCCAGCGTTGGTCACATTGCCCGCTGAACAGCAACCCGGGGCCATCACCAACCCGACCGACCGACCATTGGCCATCAACATCATCATGGCTTCATTGTTCTTCTTGTTGTTGTTGTTGTCCCAGCTGACCTCCTTCCGAAAGCATGGCCGGTTTTGTATTCATAGTGTTACCCTTTTTTTTTGTGTGTGTGTGTGTGTTTGTTTGTTTGTGCCACTGAGGCACAAGGCAACCTGGCCTGGGTCAATGTTAGCTGCTTGTTTATCATGCCCCTAGATCATTTAATATTAATACACAAACAGTTTGATATAACAATTTCGGAATTGCTTTCAAGTGCAGCACAGCTGTTTGGACTTTCATTTGTAATCAAAGTGTTTATTTCGATTCGTTTTGAATATGTTATCAATGTTGCCAAAAAGTTTCTAAATTCTAACCATAAACCATCTTCCAGTGCAACGATTTCTACATGTTATAGAAAAAAGAGCATTCAAGTGGCGATGAATTTTTTTTATTCCTTTTGCTTTGGTAATTGTTGGTTATCCTTTTTATTTTTTTGTGGAACGGCAACGGCAATGGCTGAACGTTGAATGCTCGACGCGTTTTACATTTTGCGGCCGAGTGCATTGAAATTTGGCCGTGTGCTGACCCTAAATCACTGGCCACTGTTGTTGCAACTGGACGGTTGGTCGCTTGGTCACTTTGCCCGTTATTGTTGTTGTTGTTGTTGCTGTTGCTGTTGTTCGGTTTTGTTTGGTCGCATGGTCGCTTGACTGAGACTGCAACAGTTGCCCCACGGCAGCTGCAGCCATCGATTATTAACACCACAGCACAGGAACACTGGGCACACAAAGGACAAACACAAACACACATACAGACACACAGACACATAACTGGCCAGTGAACACAGCCAAGGGATGGGGGGAGGAGGGGGGAGGGAGGAACAGGCCGGTTGATGGCGTCGCGTCGTGTGCCGTGATTTACACGGTGCTAGTGTGTGTGTGTGTGTGTGTGTGTCTGTCGTCGTTCAATGACACACAAGGGGTGCAAGAGGGGAGGGGAGGGGTGCAAGTGGTGGTCGACCCGCATCGCTGGAGCGTAGCCGTTTGCTGAAATTGAGGCTTTAAGCCATGGCCAAAATGCATTTCATCAATTGCTGGCAATTAAAACGCAGAATGCAGCAATTTCCAATAATGCGCCAGTCGGCGAATGTGGCAGCCAAAACCAACCAATTTATTGCCCCCCACCAACTCCCCCTTTTTCCAGAAAAAAAAATAAAAATTTGTTTGCCAGCCTAATGCTAATTTTTGCGCCGTCTGGCAAACAGCAATAATCAATGTTGGTCCTAACAAACTGAACCTTTTAGATACCCTAACTATTGGTTTTTAATGTTTTAAGGTTTTTATACTTTGATACCAAAGGTATCATAGTATATTGGGTTTGTGCAATGTCCGTCATGGTGTCTGTCCGTCTGTCCGTCCGTCCGTCTGTCCGTCTGTCTGTATGAACGCAACTTTTTTCGACACCCTTAAAGCTAGAGCCTTGAAACTTTGCAAATATCTTGGTACATGTCTTCGTCAGACAAAGTGTTAAATGTAGGGCTCTACGACCTCAGGGGGCCCGAGAAATCGATAACAAGTCGATACACCTCGATGTGCAAATCGATAAAACACGAATATATCCCAAATTTTAGCAGCTAGAGTCACCCATTTTGATGGCAAGATAGCTGGTAACATTCCTCAAAAAACTGCATTAAAAGTTTGGATGCCACGCCCACCCATTTCGCCCCCAGCCCCTCCAATTATAAACAAAATGCCTGTATCTTCTACAGTTTTGAAGCTATAGCCACCAAAATTGACATGAAGGTAGATACTGACATCTGACAAAGTTATGCATCAAAACATTGGATGCCACGCCCCCAAACAACGGGATATGCCCCACCGCCCTAAAAAAAACCGAAAGGCATGTATCTTCGCCAGTTTTTAAGCTAGAGTCACCAAATTTGGTATGAACATTGGTAGTGACATCCGTATCAGGTGTACATCAATGTTTTGGATACCACGCCCACTTATTCCGCCCACCGCTATATCTCTCTCAGTTTTTGAGCTAGGCTCTTCAAATTTGGTATGAGCATTGTTAGTGGCATCCGTAACAGATCTGCATCAATGTTTTGGATGCCACGCCCACTTATACCGCCCACCTCTATATCTTTGTCAGTTTTGAGCTAGAGTCTCCAATTTTATACCCAAAACACTCATATATTACTATTTGCACTCAGAATCCTTAACACAGCTATGTGAACTGGTATCAAAGTATATCGCAGTCGGTTGCGTCCGACTGCAACGTTTTTACTTTTGTTTTTTTGGTTTTTAATGTTTTAAGGATAATATTTAGAGATTAAATTGTCATGCATTACAGTTTATCTTATTTAAGCCTAATATAACAACATGTTCTTAGGCTGGTCTTATATCTTTATGATCTGCTTTTTGCCGCCCTTTAATATCCCTGGGACTCCTTCAACATTTCTGGGTATAACAAGTTAAACGCAGCTAGCGCAAAACGCGTGATTTCATTTTGAATGCGACACAAACAAAATTTGAAATTAATGCGACAAATGTTGCGCACTGCAGAGCGAAACACACACACACACACACATACTAAGCCACTGCTGACTTGGCTAATTGATACGAAACGGAACGCGAACGCGAACAATACTGTGGCAGGCAATTTGGCATTTAATTTAAACGCAATTGGTCAAAGTCACCCCACCCCCCCACTCCCCAAAATGGAAGCCACACAAAACTTTCATAACAACAACAAATGGCCATGCCACAGAAGCAAAGGAGCAACAGAATTTGAAGCAGCTGCAACAGCCTTCCATTCTCTCTCTCTCTCTCTCTCTCTTGAACACTCTGCAGACAACAAAAGGCGTCTCAGTCATAAAATGGCAGCAGCAAAAGACGCTTTTAAAGCGACGCATCGTCTACTTTAGATGGGGCACTTTTTTTGGTGTGTGCCTCCGCCAGTGCAGCTAAACTTTGCGGTGTCGCGTTGGCTAATGGCACTGTTACACAGCATACTAACACACACACACACACACACAAATAGCATTCGCACACACATACACACTGAGCAAAATGGGATGTACATATGATGATTTTTTAGTCCAAATTTCTCTTCATTTTTTTTGAAGTCGTTTTTTTTAATAAACGAAAAACTCGCTTTTAAGTTTTAAGTGGAGTACCTTAAAAGTCTTCGTTTAGGCCCTACCAACAAACTGCAATAAAATCTAGGAACTAGGAATTCGTGACAAAAAATCGATTGGGCGATTTCCATAACTTCGTTAAAACTCAACCGATTTTTAAGTGAAATACCCCAAAAGTCTTTTATTGTCTACTTTAATACCGCATTTAAGTCTTGGAAAGCGAATTTCGATCGAGTTGGTAAAAACTTTCGATTGCGATAACTTCCTCAAAACTCAAATATTTTCAAATGCAATACACCAAAAGTCTTCTTTTGCGCTCTAGATAAATACTGCACTTAAATAAATAAATAAATAAAATAAAGAAACTTTATTTTTAGTTGATTTTCATGTCAATTTTTATGACCGATAACCGAATTGGGCGTGGATCGGATCTTCCGATTGCCATAAGTTCCTCAAAATAAGCCCGATTTTCATATGCAATACATCAAAAGTCTCGTTTTACGCTCTAGATTAATACTGCATTTAAATAAATACAAAATAAAGAAACTTAATTTTAGTCGATTTTCATGTCAATTTTTTTCTGTCCGATAACCGACTTGGGCGTGAAATGAAACTTCCGATTGGCATAACTTCCATAAAATAAGCCCGATTTTCATATGCAATACATCAAAAGTCTCGTTTTACGCTCTAGATTAATACTGCATTTAAATAAATACAAAATAAAGCAACTTTATTTTTAGTCGATTTTCATGTCAATTTTTTTCTGTCCGATAACCGACTTGGGCGTGAAACGAAACTTCCGATTGGCATAACTTCCATAAAATAAGCCCGATTTTCATATGCAATACATCAAAAGTCTCGTTTTACGCTCTAGATTAATACTGCATTTAAATAAATACAAAATAAAGAAACTTAATTTTAGTCGATTTTCATGTCAATTTTTTTCTGTCCGATAACCGACTTGGGCTTGAAACGAAACTTCCGATAGGCATAGCTTCCTCAAAATATGCCCGATTTTCAAATGCAATACCTCAAAAATATTGTTTTACGCTCTAGATTAATACTGCATTTAAATAAATACAAAATAAAGAAACTTATTTTTAGTCGATTTTCATGTCAATTTTTTTCTGTCCGATAACCGACTTGGGCGTGAAATGAAACTTCCGATTGGCATAACTTCCATAAAATAAGCCCGATTTTCATATGCAATACATCAAAAGTCTCGTTTTACGCTCTAGATTAATACTGCATTTAAATAAATACAAAATAAAGAAACTTAATTTTAGTCGATTTTCAGGTCAATTTTTTTCTGTCCGATAACCGACTTGGGCTTGAAACGAAACTTCCGATAGGCATAGCTTCCTCAAAATAAGCCCGATTTTCAAATGCAATACCTCGAAAGTATTGTTTTACGCTCTAGATTAATACTGCATTTAAATAAATACAAAATAAAGAATCTAAATTTTTAGTCGATTTTCATGTCAATTTTTTTCTGTCCGATAACCGACTTGGGCGTGAAACGAAACTTCCGATAGGCATAGCTTCCTCAAAATAAGCCCGATTTTCAAATGCAATACATCAAAAGTCTTCTTTTGCGCTCTAGATAAATACTGCATTTAAATAAATAAATAAATAAAATAAAGAAACTTTATTTTTAGTTGATTTTCATGTCAATTTTTTATGACCGATAACCGAATTGGGCGTGGATCGGATCTTCCGATTGCCATAAGTTCCTCAAAATAAGCCCGATTTTCATATGCAATACATCAAAAGTCTCGTTTTACGCTCTAGATTAATACTGCATTTAAATAAATACAAAATAAAGAAACTTAATTTTAGTCGATTTTCATGTCAATTTTTTTCTGTCCGATAACCGACTTGGGCGTGAAACGAAACTTCCGATAGGCATAGCTTCCTCAAAATATGCCCGATTTTCAAATGCAATACCTCGAAAATATTGTTCTACGCTCTAGATTAATACTGCATTTAAATAAATACAAAATAAAGAAACTTATTTTTAGTCGATTTTCATGTCAATTTTTTTTTGTCCGATAACCGACTTGGGCGTGAAACGAAACTTCCGATTGCCATAAGTTCCTCAAAATAAGCCCGATTTTCAAATGCAATACCTCGAAAGTATTGTTTTACGCTCTAGATTAATACTGCATTTAAATAAATACAAAATAAAGAAACTTAATTTTTAGTCGATTTTCATGTCAATTTTTTTCTGTCCGATAACCGACTTGGGTTTGAAACGAAACTTTCGATAGGCATAGCTTCCTCAAAATAAGCCCGATTTTCAAATGCAATACATCAAAAGTCTCGTTTCACGCTCTTCTTTAATAATGCATTTAAATAAATACAAAATAAAGAAACTTAATTTTTAGTCGATTTTCATGTCAATTTTTTATGACCGATTTGGGAAACGGAACTTCCCTTATTTACCCATTTTATGGGTTAAGGGTATAAAAATTAGGTTTTAAGCTGTTTCAAAATGTTTTTAATTTGTTCAAGGAACAGATTCATACGCTATTTTCTCTCAGTGCACACATTGAGCACATGCTCCGCCAAAAATGGCAGACGACGCGACCGGAAATGCTTAGCTGGGATTTCTCGCTGCGTCGACCCAAAAGGCAGGCGCTGACAATGTCATTTGTTTCCGGCTACGTGCACTTTGCACGTGCTGGGTCAGCCTCTCTTCCCCTCTCTCTCTCTCTCCCTCTTGTTGTTGTAGCTGTTAGTGTTGCAGCTGCAAGTTTTTTGTTACCCGCTTTTATTCGAAGGCCTGTCACCTGCTGCGGCTTGACTGCAGCCCCAAAACTTCAATTAAACATAATTTGTGCAGTTTATAAGCGCCCAGAACCACAAACAAAAACAGTTGTTGCCATTGTTGTTGTTGTTGTTGTAGTTGTCTTGTTTTGTATCTTGTCTAAGTTGTCTGTCAGCAATTTGGAGCTTTCATTCGCTTTGCCAGCTGCCAGGATGAAAACTCCACGCCTTTTTGCACAACTCCGTGTCTAATTATGCATCTAATTAGTGACTGTGGATGCTGACGCAATTCTCGCCAAATTAATTTTGCAGCTTGTGCCATATAATAATATAAAGCCAACCCACAAAAGATGCACAAAGCCAAACCAAACCAAATTTTCGAGGTGTGCTGTTGAATACAGCTCGTTTCATGTATGTGTATGTGTGTGGGTGTGTGTGTGCGTGCTCCATCCCGTATTCAATTCACAATTTAGCATGCATGCACAAGAACAAACAACCATAGTATAGTATAAGATGCTTGGCTTACAGCTCATACTGGGTTATTAGTACTATCTATCTATCTGCCTGCCTGTGCTGAATCAATTAAAATCATTGGACCAGGTTCTCGTTGTGTGTGTGTGTGTGTTTTGTGGGTTTGTAAACAGATCTGTTTAATTTGCAGTTTCAATAGTTTGGTTTTTATTTTATTGACGTGGGTTGGTTGAGATTTTAATAACTCGTTATCGCAATGTGCAGCAAACTAGTTTTAATTGCCCATAAACATATTAATATATTTGGCAATTAAAATGCGTTTTACATTCATTAAATAGCTTAAATGCTTTAAATTTCGATTGTGTTTATGTGGAAGCCCTATTGAAAATATAATTATATAAAGTTCAACATTTGCTGTAAAGTATGAAAATTGGCAGGAATACAAAAGATCCTAGCATATAGTATATGTATGTATATTGAAAGTGCCCATGAGAGATGCGCTTTAGAGAAAGTTTGGGCAGCGTGTGGCTGCTGCTGGACAGATCGTTACCTTTTATGGCATGGTGAGCAGGGTAAAAAAGATGCTATGGCTTTTCTTATTTTTTTTTTTTTTTGGTAACTTTTGGTGTTGTGCCATGACTTTGTTGCCTTATGTTGCCGTTGCCGTTGCCGTTGTTGTTGCTGTTGCTGTTGCAGGCAAAAAACTTTAAATAGTTGCTCCACTAACTACTTTGGGGGCCGCCCCATAAGAGTGTTCAGTTTCAAACTATTTTCAAGCATCGGCGTCGAGCATCTTTGATGCCATGATGGCCTCATGGCCCAAAAAGTGTGCGCCTCAAACTCAATTTTAGCTGGAATCAAGAAATCACCTCCTCCTGCTCGACCCCCTTTTGCCATTACTCGCCGGAACAGGACATTATCAAAATGCACGTTATTAGGTATTATGTTGTTGTCCTTGTGTTTTTTGTTATTAGTATTGTTGTTGTTGTTGCTGTTGTCTTCTTCTACGTCTTCTATTTGCTTTTTTTATTGTTATGGGGTAATGTTATGGTTGTTGTTCGTGCTGCTGCAGTATCAACGGTTTTAAAAGCTTACAAAATATTTGTAATTTTGTCACGTTTTAACTTTGGCGACGTCACTTAAAATAACATTTAAAAACAACGAAAAAAATATATAAAAATAAAAACCCCCTTAGAAGCAAAGATATACGAAACGAGTGCAAAAAAAGCAGAAGAAAAAAAAACGATGAGAAAACACGTGAAAGAAAAAAAATGGAGCACAGGAAATAATGTTTGTCTGCGATTTTGCTTTTGTTGCTTTGTCTTTTTTTTATTCTCGTTACACAAAAATCAAAAGTAGATGGATGGATGGGTTGTCAGTTGGATTGTTGTTGTTGGCATCCTGCCTGTTTATTTCTGTCTATGTGCGTGTGCGAGTTCCTGACTGCTCAGCTTCTCACGTGCTGTGCTTTTGAGTTGAGGTTGGCATCCCGTAGAAGCATCAGCATCAGCATAAGCATCGAAGCACATCACATAATGAAAATCATGCTGGCCAGACCGATTGACAAACAAACAAAGAATTGAGCAAGAGATGGAGACAGAGAGTAGGAGTAAGGCAGAACAGGCGGCTCCAAAGACAAATAGAAATGCAAATACAAATACAAATACAAATACAAATATAAAATACAAATACAAATAACATACGTGGAAATGCTCAGCATGTGACTAGAAATGCTTATGTGATATGCAAAGCAGCTCACACTACAAAAAAAACAAAAAAAAGGCAAAATTATATTCTCAGGAGCATTAAAAAAAATCGATGGGAAATAGAATTGAGCATTGAACGGAAATAAAAACCGTTTAAAAATAAGAAACAGGTTTTACTTACAAAGAACTTATTAAATGCACTAATGGAACGGAAGCAAGGGAGTAATGAACGGAAATAAAAACCGTTTGAATAATATAAAAAAAACTGAAACTTTAAGATTTAGAGAACTTTTTAAATACTTGTATGGAACAGTGAAAGTATCACTTTCATTCCCGTTTTGATGTTCAGATACCTAAAAACTTCTTCTTAAAATCTAATCTTGACCACGCTTGACCCCTTTGTTGCCTGGCTGATAGCACTTGGCATTTCGTTGAATCCCGGACACTTCCCAGTGAACAAGAAACGAAAATCCGAAATACCAAAAAGCGTAAAGAAACCTAAACCTAAACTAAATATGCTTGCCCCTAAAGCTTTGCACAAATTTGTCATATTTTTCGTGGAGGCAACAACAATTTGCCGAGCGAACGCCCAACTAATCCTCAATGCACTACACAACAACTGTCCTCCGTCGCAGACCGTGTAAAAAACAGGCAGAGAAAGGGAGCGAGAGTGTGAGAGAAATGGAAGAAAGCAGCTTATTTTGCAAGTATTGCATATACGATTCGTGCATAAATCAATGTTTGTGCAGAATCGAAAGAAAGAAACCAAAAAAAAAATACCCAAAAAAAGAAAGAAAGAATGAAAGAATGAAAAAACGCTCCTAAGTATGCTATGAATAGATGGCAGCCCATACAGATTCCCATTACCGAATATAACTACCATAAAATCACTGATACTGTCAATGGTGCAATACCAAAATAGCAAGCAGGCAAGCGAGTGGCAACTCGCAAGTGGCAAAGTGGCATGCAACTGCCTTGCATTTAAAGTTTCCACTAACTTCCACGCCCTTGCCTCGAATTTTTTTGTTGATGCTCTCTTCTTTCGCTCTGTTTTGTACATGGCCACCATGAATTTCCATTACTTAGTCAGTGGATCAATGCACTATTGGATTAAATCACCCATTTTTTCTGTCCCAAAATGACAATTGAATGCGAACTTAGTTCTTTAACTTGTAAGAAATCATAATGCTGACTTGATATGTTGTTCTTTGGGATGTTTAAAATAGGTTAAAAAGAAAACAAAGTATGGAAATGTGTTTAACTGGAACTGGGAAGCAAGAAAATACTGTTAGGAAATTTTTGAAATTGACTTAAAAGTATTTAAGGGATGCTACAGATTTATATCGTATCATCTTATATCATAACATATTATATGTACATGCTGTACGCTCTTTAAGTACCTTTAACAATCTGTTTTTGTTTAAAGTTCCTTTGTATTCTCCACTTGATTCTCACTTAAAACACAAACATTTTTTCAATGGAATGTAGCATTGAAGTATGCATAAATATTATTTTTTATTAAATTTATTGTGCCGTAAAAGTACTTCCTTGAAATGCATTGCACTTCCCACAGTGCTGTGTGGCGGCGGGGTAAGCGCATTGTGGCATTGCCACGAAATGTGAGATACGAAGCGCCATAACGCGCGGCGAGTTTCGAGATTCATCAATGAATTTATCAGTTTTTATAGGCAATTTATTATTTATTGATGGCTTGCCCGCCGCATGGCCATACAGCCGTATGCTAACGTCTGCATAAGGTCTATCCATCTCTCTAGCCATTGCCATTGCCATGTAGCATACTTTTTGGCAGCAAATGCGAGTTGGAAGGAGAGAGTTGGATTTTGCTTGGCAAGCAGATTTCGAACGCTCGTTTTTTTACGGTTTTCTTGTAAATGATGTTCCCAACAAAGCAAAAAAGTAATAATAATACGCAGAACATAGTCTCATATGTGTGCGAGTGCGGTCGTTGTGTCCGGACCAAAAGAAATAGTCCAAGAAAATGTGGAGTAAAATAGAAGTTTGAAAAACTAGAAATCGCACTTTTGCCTTCTCCGAAAGTTATGTGCAAATAATGAAGCCACAAAATGACCCAAACACATGCAACACAAATTATTGCAGTTGTCATTTGGCCCTTTTGTTGATATCACGTATACGCCATTTGGACATTTGCCAAGATCATCGCATTGGCTTTTTCTCTCAGTGTAGCTCAAATGGCATATGTGTGCTTGTCAGCCAGATTTGGGGTATGCCAACAATTTGTTTGTTTGCAATTTTTAGTTGAGTCACATGTTAATGCCACGTGGGCGTTTGGGCGTGCCACATACATATTAATTATTTATAATGGCGCATTGATTATTGAAATGCATAAAATGGCCCCAATGAATAATACATATTCACTCGCCCGAGTCACTAAATCACAAATGACAAATGTTGCCACAACACAACGCAAAGTATTTATAGTAATAAATTACACAAAGAAACTTTAAAAATATATGCATTAACATTAACAAAAAAAAAAAATGTAAATCACAAGTGTTTTAACGGCTATACACACAGATACGCACTCACGCACAGTTGCGTAATAAAATATTACAAAATGAATAAATGGTGAAAATATTTTAAATATTTTATGCAGTTCAACCCGAGGGGGGCCATAAAAATACAACCAACATGGAACAACATCTGCAAAAACACTTGATAATCAAATAAAAAACAAGTAAAAAGCAAAAAGAAGCAGCAACCAAATTAAATAAATAAAAATTAATATGCAAAATTAAAGTACACGCAGCGTAACGAAAGGGCAACAACAACAACAACAACACTCAAACAAACAACCAAGGCAAACAAGCAACAGTGCATATACACACACACACCCCCACACACACATGCGTACACAACCACATCATCAAAAAAATGAAAAACGAAGTTAAATAAATAAATGCAATGCCAAAAAGACACAAAGCAATGTTGACCCGATGAGCTTGGCGGCATTGCTAGCGGTTCATTATGCGACGGAGAAGAGGCAGAGACACAGAGACACTGAAGGACCGAAAGAGGGAGAAAGGCAGAGAGTTCTTATTATTTGTTTGTGCCCTTTTTCTTACCCCTCAACGTCTGCGGAGAGCAGAAACATCCGTTGAACCTATCTTAACCCGCTTCTTCATACAAATACATATACTTGATATATGAATATTGCTTCAAACGTACATAAAGCACTCGAAAACCAATGCGCATTAAGGTATCACAACAGTCGCATGTCATTTGCCCTGCCTGTCAACAGTCATTCGCGGACTAAATTATTGTAAGCCTTTCCACACACAAATAGTAGTTGCAATAAAAAAAACTATGAGTGCAACAGACGTGGCGGCGTCAGTGAGCTTTGCCGGACAGACAACTGGCATAATTGCATGCTCACACACATCAGACATGGTTGGGAATGGGAGAGTGGAGCGGCAACGGGTGGGAATGGTGATGCCAGCACCTCGTCCGGGGACTCATTAGTATGCACACAGGCGGCCTATTATTTTTAGCGCTGACGCGGGCGTCGACTGAATTGCCAACTGGGCAGCCGCACAATGGGCAAGAAAGCTTCATTTTTCTTTAAAACATGCATTTTTGTTTAAAACCTTAAAAGCCAAAATTATTAAAGAAAAAAAAAAATTGAATCTCTCTTTTGGTCAATTTGTTTATTTCAAGTCGTAAATGAAACTTTTGCTTAAGACTTAAGGTTTTTGCTGTGAAATTTCTATAGTTTTTTCTATAGTCCTAGGCAGACGGTGGCACTTATTGTGAGAGTCAAACACACACACACACACACCCTGCTCGCTACGTTTTTTTCTCTCCATTTTTTAAGCGTAATGCAACATTTTTTTAAATGTATATTTGATGGCTTTTGGGTTCGATGAGCGGAACAAGGACACAGGGCGCAGGACGCAGGCTCGGGGTTTGAGTTTTTTGGGTGGCGGGAAAAATGCCATTGCATACTTCAAAGAGCCTTCGGCACTTATTAATAACAATGCATGGCAGTCAGGCTGGCTGGTAGGCAGAGTGCTGCAAGCTACATGTGGCACACGTTGCGCGTTGCACGTTGACCCATTTGCGACGTTGCATGTGGCGCAATGCGCGTACTCAAAAGAGCCTATAATTAATGACAAAAAGCAATTTAAATGCAAATAATACACATGAGTAGCCAATTTGCCTGCCACCTTGCCACACACATATCCGGCTAATTATACTGTTGTGACACCTACAAATGTGCGAGTGTCTGTCTGTGTGTGTGAGTGTGTGCATCTTGCAAGTGGTAAACAATTGCGGCTTAATTTGTTTGTCAACGCTAACAAAACTGCAGCCATTGGAGTGAATGCGACAGATCGAGATAGAAACAAAAAATAATGTTGAGTAGACTCGCGACTTGGTTACGTGCTGCTGCATCCCCAGCTGGGGAAGTGACTCCATAAACACGTCTAACAACGGCAACGGCAACAGCAACAACAGCAACAGCAACAACAGGAACAGGAAACAGAACGGGGCGAATGTTATGTGACACACGGGAGAAATTAATGCTGCCAAAATGCGCCGGCTGCTCTCATTTTTGCTCTGTCGCTGCGGCACGTTCCCCAAACAGCCACAACTACAACAGCAACAACAACAAGGAGCAGGTCCACAAGCCCAGGCACAACGTGCTTAAAAAAATAAAAAGCAAAAGAAGCAGAGAAAGAAGAAGTTGCTGCCGAGATTTAGCCACAAACTTGGCAACTTTAATGCGAACGAAACATGTTGTCTGTCTGCGGCATAGACAGCAATCGCAGGCTACACCCCCCCCCGTCTCCTCCCCTACCAACCCTCTCCCGCACTTGGTGTGTGGTCTTTTTTAATTTTAAGGCAACGCAACCGGGATCACCAGCAGCAGCGGCAGCAACAGCTCGAATCCCTTTTCGCAATAGTAATCATAATAGCAATATGTAAGCCATGGCAAAAAACCAAGTGCGGTCAATGTCATTGCAAGGTTCTTGGCCTCAAGCGTGGCATTAAAACGAAAAACGCACACATATATATATATATATACATGTTTGTATGTATATGTTTGTGCAGAAAGTACTTTAGAAACAAGCAGACATGTTTATTAAACTTCTTGTTGCAAGCGAAAAAATTAAGCTGCATCCTTTTTTTAGTGAAACTATGAATTTTTCTCTTGACTAGAACAAAATTTTTGGAATGTAAGTAAACAAGAAAAAAATATGTGGAATAAAATCATGTTTCCTATGTTTTTTTTTGATTATAATAAAATAATTAAAATATAATATGGATTAAAATCCTCATTGCGAGCGAAGAAATCAAGCTTTAACTTTGACTTTTGGCTCCTTAAACTAAAAAAAATGGTGAATAAAATTATTTACGCCAAATTTGATACTAATAACAAATTTTTTTGATGTTTGTTTCTTTAAATATAAAATATTAAAAAATTGCAAAATATTTGCAGTTTGCTAAAAATTAAAAAAATGAAGTCAAATTTTATGAAAATCATAATTAAAAAACATATTTTTACTTAACTCCGCCAGGAATGCAATGAAAATTTCAATTACGTTCACCTTTAGATTATTACAGGGTATCATGGTGTGGGTGTGAACGCCACTTTGCATTAATCGGCAGCATCATTGTTTGCCGTTGTTTATTATTGTGGCCCAAAGCCTTAAAGTTGGCACACCAGCGCCTATGGAAAAAGCTTTTGTAATAACACTGGGCGAAGGCGGGTTTATTATTTTCGATGCTTGTTTTTGTCTCTGTTGTGTTGCAATTGTTGTTGTTGTTGTTGTTGTTGTTACTTGGGAATAATGCACAATGTGAGTGTCCGCAGGCGCCTAAAGTCGTCGTCGTCGAAAGAAGGATGCATATTGAATCTATATGTAGAAATATATGCAACAGCCTTAAAGCGACAGCCATAGCCATCTGGCCTGACTTTAAGCTGCATGCTTTCAATGTGATAGAATAGTTTGGGGTTTGGGGCTGCTGGCTGTATTTGTTCCTGTGCTGACCTTTAACATCTTTTGTACTTTCTAATGAACATGGAAAAGCATCCTTTATCGGAAAGTTGATGCCACTGTTGCAATCTTTGGCTTAATGCCTCGAGTAAGCGCTTTAAATCTTCTAAATATAGTTTGTTACAACATTTTAAAGCATCTAAAAGAGTTGAAGCTTCAACAAATTTGTACAGTTTGCTGTTGTTGTTGTGCATTTTTCTGGTCGATTTGTGCTTGCAACTTGGCAGTTGATTGGTTTTCTCTTCTGTTTTTTTCTTCTGGGCGCGCAAATTGATGATTGGAATTCGCAGTACGATTACAAATATGAATATATTTATCAAATGATTGCCATTTTGCCTAGTCGTTGGGTGAGGTGACAAATCAAGAAGTAACTGCCACACCCACTGCTACCCTGGTTGCTGCAACAGCAACTGCAACTGCTCTTGTTGTTGTTGTTGTTGTTGATGGCTCAATTTGATTTGTGATTTTGTGCTGCAGCTGTGCAAATTGCGTATACGCAGCGTATACGTCCAGCACATTCCTTATCAACTCAAACTAAATTCCTCTTATTTTTCTCTCTCTCTCTCTGCAGGCGTGCGACTTGGCGAGGGCGCTGGCAGCAGCTCGATAGCCGCATCGAATGTGCCATGCCCACCGGAAATGTTTCGCTGCAACAACGGTAAATGCATAACATCGCATTGGGTATGCAATTACCAGAAGGACTGTGACGATGGCGAGGATGAGATGCAGTCGTGTCGTAAGTTTATTTGTCCTCCTTCACTCCAACCCCAAACTCCCAAAACTCATCAATATGCTTTTGCGATTTTTGCAGCGCCACCCGAATGCGAGACACCTCAGCTGAATTGCGGCCAATATGTCTTCAATAAGACGTACTGCATCCCACCTCACTATCGCTGCGATATGATCGAGGACTGTGAGGACAAGTCAGACGAAGCGCAGTGCAGTAAGTACATTGACATTTTAACCTATACACTTGACAAAAACAAAGCCCCTAACATTGTGAGATGATCCAACGAAAGCTCTTTTCTATTTTTCATGCTTCTAATGAAATTAAATTCATTTTTATCGCAAGCAATCTAATATTTTTTTCAGTGTACCTTACCAGTTAGCCCTTACCGCCAATTCCCGTATCCATTTGATATTATCTCTTCTCGCTTTCAATACAAATTCGTTGACTCAGCAAATAATCTTGTGTGCATTTCTTGCAGTGTAGAAGCAGCAACTTTTGCATTTGCCACACCCCAAACGAGTACATTCAATTCAAAGTGCTCCCCAATCTTCCTTCTTCTGCCCTTTATACACCACTAAATTCTCAGTTCATTTTGAGTTTGGTTTTGGTTCAGTTCGGTTTTTTTTTTTTATTTTTGTGTTTTTTTGGTGTGCGCCAACAATTTGCTTAGCAAAATGTTTACATTTTATTATACCAATTTTATTTATGCAAATTTTGCCAAATTCACACACACACACACACATGCAGAGAGACCACATTTTGTTGGTTGTTGGCTTTTGGCAATCGCAGGATCCTCCACACACACACACACATAGAGCAACCCTTCTGGGAGTTGTTGGCCAAAACCAAGTAAAGTGTGTGTGTAACCAAAGGTGCGCACAGCGCAAAGCTAAAACCATTTTAACCATGCTTATACCAACGAGCACAAGTGGCAAGAGTGCAAGGGGGATTAGTAAGCAACCATTTTGGATGAATGCTCAAATCAGCATCCCGCACAATTCGACCAATTTAAGCATTCCATTTTTCCATCAAACTTTTAAGCTACAAATTTTTCGACCATTTCGCAACAAAACTAGTTAAGTAAAATATACATAAACAAGAATAGCCGACTAGAAGAATGCTCTGCGAACGAATTTACTAGGTGCTGGAAAGAGAAAGGTACATAAATTAAAGTCTAGCAATCTTTTAATACCTCAGTAAGTGGAGTTCTTCTGTATCAATTAGTTCGAAACATTAAACATCGTTCAGCAACTAATTTAAAGTAATTACAATCTCAATGCCATTTTGTAAACTAAACGCTCTTGGAATTTCAATGCGATGGCTGAACTTCTTGCTGTACACACAGAGAAAAAGGTACACAGATTAATTTAAATGTTTTCGATGAAAGTTAGAAAATATTCATGCAAAATTTTAACTAAAACATATGAAGCCAAACATAAAGTAGACATTTTAACACATATTTAAGTGTTCAATTAAACGATACACTTAAATTTTTCACTGTGTAATCCAAGACGTAGACGGAGAGCGTGTAGTTGGCCCGCTGTTTGCACTAAACTCGATAAATGTAATGCATTTTGAAGAGCTTTTGGGCTTGAATGGGCCTTGTATAGGTTTTTGGTTTTAACGTTTTGCCGTTTTACCGTTTTACTTGGCTCTCTTGTCTGCATCTTCTACGACAACAACACGAGCAAAAACAGCAAACAACAACAAAAACTTTAAACTAAAAAGCAAAACTCAAGTGCTTTCCGCCAGGCAGACTGACTGTGTGCGGCACATTTTGATTAAAACTTTGAACCTTTCCGCACACCCTGCCGCCCATAGAAAGAGAGAGGATGCGGGGGGCGGGACGGTAAGTGGTTGTGCTAAGGGCAGCTGCATTTATTGCTTGTTATTTAAGATTTATATATTTAAATATCTTTGAGCGACCAATTCCTAAGTACTCCGTTGCCTTTACAACTTTGCTTAAGCTTTGACTGACGCTAGACAAACGCGCACAACTTTGTCCTCAATGTGCAGCTCGGGTCCTTGTCCTTCTTCTTCTTCTTCTACTACTTCTTCATCGTCTGTCTGCAGCGTGCCAGACACAAGCTCAAGCTCCTTGATGTTGTTGTTTTGGCTGCTGCAAGCTGGGCAATTTGTTGGAAAGCAGAGCGCGCTTCTTCTGGCTTGGTTCAGCTTTGGCGCCAGATCAAGTTTAAATTTCATTTTAATTTAATAAGACTGCAAGCTAAAACTCTTTTCAAGCTTGTACTTTCGAGTACCCTAGAAATAAGTGGAGAGTTTTTTTAAAAAAAATTTTAAGCTATGCGTCTTTTTGGAGCAACATCAATCTGTTAGAAGGCAAAAACTGCTTTGTTTTTCTTACATTTTTTTTTTAAATATGTTTGTAAAAAGATCTATGTTTACTGATATATAGAGATATTTAAAAAATTTTAATTCTTCCAAAATAATTTTTTTAAAAAAAACTTTTAGTTAGAGATTCTCTTTTAGTACATTTTTAGCACTCAAATGTTAGTTTAAACGATATTAAATGTTTAGTTACTGTTCTAAATCCACTGTACCCCCTTCCCTCCACATCCCACTCCCCCTCTTATTCCGTCTGTTATTTCTTTGGCGTCTGTCTGTTGCTTTTACAATAATTTATCGCGCTTAAATGGCGACAAAATGTTCGCTCTTATTGCGTTCTTAACAAATTTATTTTGCGTACGTGTCAACGCGTCGTCTCTGAATGTTACACCTCCCCCCCTAAGACTCCACCCTCTCCGCCACTTAGTCAGTCTCAATCTGTCTGTGCTCAATCTGTCTATCTCACTCGCTCTCTCTCTTCCTCTCCATCCTTGGTGATGTGCTAAAGTGTCGTCTGCATCGTCTCCATCCTTCAGCCATAAGCATTTCCACTTTCATCTTTGTGTCGTCTCCCTTTTCGTTTTGCGTCTGCTTCTCTCAACGTCTTTTCAGTCTTTGTTTGTTTAATTTATGGCATATAAATATTAGAGCGAGCTTATTTCAACTATTTAATTACTTCAGGTGTGCGTTTAGTTGTTTGTTTCGCTCGCACATTAATGCGAGAGAGACAGAGAGATAGAAAGAGAGAGAGAGAGAGAGAGCTTTTCTCCCTCCACGCACCGCTCCGCATACTCGAGTTGTTGCCACAGCCTAAGCCTCGAGCAAACTAATAGTTTTACAACAGCAACACCAACAGGGATAAAAAAGAGAGAGTGTATATTAGAGTACCCTTTCGTACTTGGGGTCAAAGTGTTTTTCTGCAGCTGCCAAGTTACAGCAATGAGTGTTTAATTAAATGTCCTTATGCAAAAAGAACCCAAAGCAATGTGTACATTTCACCGGGGAGACAGAGAGATTGAGAGAGAGAGAGAAAGAGTGATGCGGAATGGGGGTGGGGAGCGTTTGGAATTGTTAGGTTTAAGTAGTTACTCGACACGCGAGTACTTTACTTTCCACTTTCTCTCTCTCCTGTCTCTCTTCTGCCCTCCTATTTGCAGCTTTGTTTGATGGCGCTGCGTCAATAAAGAAGAAGAAGAGAAGCAGCTCAGCATCAACTAAAAAGTGCTTTAATTTTACCTTTAGCATCTTGGCAACGCCTGCCTCCCCTTTCACTACTCTACCTCTTAAGTACAACCACAAAGGTATAGCACATACTACACTGTAAATAGATTTCGTTTCACTTTTAAAGCGAAGCAATAAATAGAAGGAAAAATAATTTAATCAATAAAGTATATAATTTTACGGACTTGAGACTTAAGATTTAGCAACAAAGTATTATTATTTTTATTATTATTATTTTTTCTATAAATTAACACCTTAAACTGCCAAAATGATTCTGAGTTTTCAATATAATCCAGTTGATAAAGTAAAAAAAAGTGCTTAACAAATAAATTAACAAATAAATTTCTTATTCACAAATTTCATGGTCATAAATTTTTAACATGAAAATCCATCGATTTGGTCAGAAATTTTTTACATAAAAATCGATCAAAAATTTCGTTTCCAGATTTAAATGCAGTTTTATTTAAGAGTTTAACACAAGACTTTTGAGATATTGTATTTAAAAATCAGTTGAGTTTTAATGAAGCTATGGCAATCGAAAGTTTTCCCCAGTTTTCAATTCTTATAACAGTTTTACTTTTGCAACCTTTAAAACAAACAAGAGCTTAATCAAAATATTCTTTAAACACTTTTATTAAAACGCAGCCCCAAATTTTTCAACGTGTACGCACACTAAAAATAGAAGAAAAAAATAAAAAGGCAAACATTCATGTGCTTTTAATTGCAAACTTAGAGTGAAATAGCTTAGAGATGTGGAGGGGGAAGAGTTGACGGGCGGGGGGCTATGACGAACTAATGAGGCAGCTGCCTGCAAAATTGTGCTCCATGCTCAACGCAAGAACGAAGAAGCGTAAAAAGTGCGTAAAACGAGACGAAACCCCAAAAAGTGCGCAACAAAAAAGGCTCAAACCGACTGCGTTTGGCCATTACCTGGCATAAGTACAAGTACGGGTAGTAATTCTTGTCGTACCCCATACCCCTCAACCATACCCCCCTGCGCCACTGCACTACACTTTCACTAAACGTTTATATAGCCTCCGCTCCCCCCTTCGCGTACTCGCTGCCAGTTACCGCCAAACTGTCGTAAACTGTCGTTGAACCCGGCGGAAGTTGGCAACGACTGACGTTTATTTGACTGCAGCTGTCAGGCCAGTTAGACGTGCAGAAAAGCTGTAAACTATGTCTAACGGGTAACTTGGACGCTGGACACTGGACACACACCGGACGTCGCGTCGTCCAACTCGGTGAACTGGGTGCAGGATGGTGGGGGGAGAGGGATTGTTTGGCTTGAACAACTTGTCGCGCGTAATTACACAAAACTAAGGCAGTGCACCAATACATACATACATACATATATACTATATACACACGCATAAATGTCTTGAGTCTCGCACTGCGAATCGTTTTGCCTGCAATAAACGTTAATGCACAGCAACAACGCCCCCTTTGTCTCCCCCGAAGAGAGGGGAGAAAAAAACACTCCCACTTACCAATTAGAAAGTGTTGCATGCCATGCCCTGCACTTGAAGAAAAAACAAACTACTTTTAACTTTGGGTGAGAATTTCAGAAAAATTGTTTTATTTTAGTTTTTTTCTAGTTGCACTAAGTGTAAAATATTAAAGTTGCGCAGTAAAACTATTTAATATATGCTGTTAAAAATTGTTAAATTTATGAAAAAAAAAAAAAAAAAAAATATAATATTTATGAGAGGATCTCTAAAAGAAGAATGATGACAAAAAACTGAAGATTCTACAAGCTGGGCAAAAATTCTTAAAGGAATAAAATTTTGATAAAAAATAAAAATGATCAGATAGAATCAGAAAAAGAAAATATAATAAAATATTTGGTAAGTTTTAAACATGAAATGATTTTTAAGATCGAAAAACCACAAAAAATCAAAGTTATAGATTTGAGACTCTGAAAATCAAACTTTAATATTATATCGCAACCATTTTCAAGGAACGCAGCTCTTAAAAAAAAAGTTTTTCATTAGAAAACCGTTTAATTTTTGTCAAAAATTCTTTGGTTAATTTTATTTTTCCCCGAGTGTGACCAGTTCTCGAGAGAGTGTAAAAGAAGTCAGGCATAAGCAAGAGCATTGTGCACTTCAAAGTTATGCCGCTGTCCGTTTGCCGTTCTGTTTATAAAAGTGCCAACAACAACAACAATAACAATAACAACGACGAGGACGAGGACGACGACGACGAAGACGACCGTTAAAGTTTTGTGTCAAACTTTTGTGCGAACTGTAAAAAAATGAAGCAGCAGCAGCAGCAGTTGGAGCCGTTGGAGCTGGAGCCAACCCAAACGCCTGGCAAACAACAGTTAACGGCCAGCAGCCAGCACACTCCAAACAGTCCAACACAGTGCCAACATTCAACATTTTTATGACCTTGCACAGCAAAAAAAAAAAAAAAAAAGTTACAGCGTAACCGAGCAGTTGCCCCACTTGCCACTTGCCACTTGCCACTTGCCACTTGCCACCCACTCGTTTGTCATTATGATTTGTTTTTAATGTAATGCAACAGCAGCGCCAACGAATTTGCAACAAATTGTGCGCGTTAATCTTGTCAATGGGCGAAAGCCAAGCAAACGCTCGAAAAATCACTGGCAACTGCGAACTGCAAACTGCAACTGCAGCTCAATACATCTGAAGCAATGTGTTGCGCATTAAAATTCCAATACCCGCATAAATATACAATATTGTTGGAAATCCTCTTACTCATAACAGCCACAAGTTGGCATTTTTTCTGCTGTTACTTTTAGCCAATTGAGTGGCAATCGTAAGAAGTTCATCGGATTTGGTCTACATATCTTGCATTTCTTTAGAAAACTTGTCTTTCGTATTGCTTTAAGTGGGATTTATGCCAGTTTATGGACTTTATTGCCAAAGTTTTGTAGTATAAGAAACTGCATTTTTTTCGTACACGTTCAATTCTTTTCTAAAGTCGATTATTTAATGGCAGTTGGAAGTTAGTTAAATGTTAAACACACAACTCATTCTTTAAGTAGAACGTTCTTAAACTATAGCAGCCAGCTTTTGTATGTCTTGATCAGCTGTTATTAGTTCATTTTGATAGCAAGCTGTTTTAGGTTGTATTCCTATGGAACCATATATCTAACTGCGATATGAAATAAACTTTATGCTTTTTAAGAATATAAACTATCTTTATTAAAAATTTCATCAATATCTATTTAGCCGTTTTGGCGTAATTGAGCAACAAACATTCAAAAAATCATCCAAGTTTTCACAAATGTACTAAAAATCAGTGTTATGATCTACATTATAATAAATACATTTCTGCATCTTCAAGAGTATTTAATCTTCAAGAAGCTGGTTGAGAACAAACACCATCTTCTTATGATTACAAACTATTCCCTGAGACGTTTAAGCTAAAGTCTCGAGTCTTATTCTTCGTCTCGGTTTTAACCTCGATAAAGTTGGGCTTGGTGCTCGCATTATCAAAAGGGAATAAGATAATAGGGTGAAGGCGGTGGGGGGTCATACGGGTGAGACGTGGCTACCTGCACGCACACACACACACACGCACGCACACACACAGGTAGAAAGAGAGGGGAAACATTTTATTGTTGCTGCTATAAAAGTTTGTGCTGCCGGGGAATATTTATACAACTTGGCTTGTTTAACTTGCACTAATTAAGTTTGCTCTGCTACACTTGGCTGCCCCGGTGCGCCGTTAATGTGAAGCAGCAGCTACTACACAACAACAACAACAACAACAACAACAACAACGACGACGACGACAGGAACAACAGGATAACTAAAGCGGCAGGAGCTGTAAAATAAAAAAATAAAAACCTTGGCAAAGTTTATTATGCCTATGCCAAAAGTAACTTGAAAATGGCATAGATCATCATATGTCTCTCCTTACTCTCTCTGTCTCTCTCTCACATGGCACATTAACTGGGCATTGCTTTAAGCTTGGGAATCTCTTGAATCTAAATCGAGCATCTCTTCACTAATTTCTGTACCATTTAAAGCTTCACAACTTTCGCTGAGCAATGGCCACCTCTTTCTTGTTGCCAACTTGATGGACTGTATGTCCCCGACGTATCTCTCCCCCCCCCCTCACTTCCATCTCTTGTTCCCATTGCTGCAACCAGCTACTCGATAATTTATAGCACTTTGCCTGCCAACATACAACTCAAGTGCACAATACGACCAACACAGAGAGAGGGGGGGAGGGTGGTAGAGTGGGAGTAAATGCTCGACGGAGGAGGCTGGCATGGTGATGATGGGGCTGGTGCAGGCCTGGCCAGCGACAGTGGGACGGACAATCACGCCCGACATTTCTATAGCTCCATGCATTATGTATACGCCATGCGTGCCCAAGAGTGTGTTCCGTATGTGTACACTGAGCGAAAAACAAACTAATAAAATTAAAATTAATGTGAAAGAGTGAATATAAATTTTGATTAGGTCTTAAAAATCTGCTTTTAATGCTTTTCACAGCTCTCTTAACTAATTATCTTTATTTCTCAGCGTGTATATATGTGTGTGAAAGTGTGTGTGTGTGTGTTTGACAGGGGTCGACTGTGGCTTGATGTTGCCAACTAGACAACTGCTCACTGCTCCCAATGTCTGGCATCAAAAATTTAATGTCTTTGGCAGCAATAGTTTGTACATATGTATCGTAGTGTATATGTATATGTATGTCTTCATATATGTATGTATGCAAGGCATTTTTAAGTTTCCCAGCAGCAGCGCCAGCAGCCCTGCGGTGAGAGTCGTTCAATCTACTCCCAAGCGCCATTCACAGCCTGTGTGTATTAGTGTGTGTGTGTTTTTGTGAAGATGTTTGAACAATAGCTGTGAATGGACGCATCGGGTCATGCGCGTCCCAGTTGTGAAAGTTGCTCTAGGCCTGAGGCAAACTAAACCAAACCAAAAGCGCCTGCTGTGCGTCTAAATTTTCTTTGGTGCTGGATGCTAAATTATCACCGACGACCAAAAGGCGGCAGCGGAACAAGCACGTCACACGCTCAATTGGCAGGGCTTGCCTTTGAAGTGGGCAAATCTTCTCTTTCTACCTCTCTCCCCCTCTCTTGCTTTTTGTTGGCATCTAGCAACTGGTAACTGGCGCTTGCCAGCGTGTTGACATAATGTAAATTTGATTAATTTGTCTTTGGTAGACTCTCTATCTCTTTCGCTCTCACTAACTGGTAGTAGGAGAATGGCAAGGCAATCTAAACTGAGCCCCGAAACCATACCAGTCCCAATAACAACAATCAACGTCAATATCTCACCTCCGGGCTTGTTTCTCTTCCTCTCTCGCTCCCTCTCTCTGTGTTTGTGTGCGTGTATTGGCTAGTTGCTTGTATAATTAAGTGTAGTGACAGGGAGAATACCCAATCACCTAATCACCCCAATCCAAATCTGAAACCACCCAGGCAATTCACCAACACACAGACACTTAATTTGTGTGACAGCTAGCAGCTTGCAAGACAAAGACAACAAATAGCTATGAAAATGGCAGATACCATGGGGCAAATGTTTAAGAATTTATATATTCATATATGTACATTTATTAACCGCTGATCATTTTTCAAAAATTGTTACAATCACATAATCATTATTACTGCACAGAAAACATCAAAAATTACAGTATACTTCTTACATACTTTTTAGCTATTTTTTAGCTAAACTTCTTACATACTTTTTAGCTATTTTTTTAGCTAAGCCGGCTTACAATGTAATTGAACAGCATACTAAGCTTAGCTCATTAGCATGGTCACACCAGCAGCTGTTTAAAGTGCATTCAGCAATGTAATAAGTATGTTTATCTCTGTCACTCGCGCTAAGCATTATGCATAACATAAACTGCAAGCAGTTAACAGCTGTAAGCAGTTAACAGCTGTAAGCAACGACGCGATCAACGTTAGAAGAAACATTTTTAATTGTGTTTACCAATATAACTTATAAAAAACAAAAAAGGTACATTTTTCATTTGCTTTCTTTTTCACAGCTTAAACTTTGCAATCATAAAAATGATTTGTGTAATAACTTTTTAAAGGACACCAAAAAGTGTTAACTCTTGCCCATGGTGCCAGCATACAAAGCAAAAGGGTTTATCCCCACCCCAACAGAGCAATTTGATTTGATTTGGTTTTACAAATTGCCGGCAACTTTTGTGTCCCTATTGTTATATTCCACAGTAATTAAATTGAAAGCCCGCTTTCGTTGGAATCTCATTCTCTTTCCCTCTCTCTCTCTCTCACTTTGCCATTTTACTCCCCCACTTTACTTTGATACAAAACGAAATAATCTTTTGTGTGTGTTGTATTTTCCCAGCTTATCGCAAATGCCAGCACACGGACGTCTTTTGCAATAATCCGAGCGGCGCAGCTCCGGCTGAAGGCAGCCGCCTCACTGGACCCTGTGTGCCCAAGGAGAAGCGATGCGATGGCTACCTAGACTGCCGTAATGGCCGGGACGAGGATGGCTGCAACGGTGTCGCCTGTCGCCTGGATCAATTCCGTTGCGCCAACGGGCACAAATGCATCGATGCGTCGCTGAAGTGCAACCATCGCAACGACTGCGGCGACAATTCGGACGAGCAAGGCTGCAGTGAGTATTCCACACACAATGAATGACGACAACCCGTGCCAATCCATTTTTTTTGTTGTAGATTTCCCACCCTGCCATCATGCGCAGTTCCGCTGCACGAATGCGCTGTGCATTCCGCACAACTTCCATTGCGACGGCTATCACGACTGCGCCGATGAGAGCGACGAGGCGAACTGCACGGCCATCGCTTGTCCCGATAACAAGTTCCTTTGCCCACGTGGCGGCGTCAATGGTGCACCCAAGTGTATCCTCAAATCGCAACTGTGCGACGGCAAGCGCGACTGCGAAGATGGCAGCGACGAGGAAACGGCATGTTGTAAGTATATTTTTGTCTTTCCTTTAATCTCTTTTAAACCTTTTTTGTTTTGTTTTTTATCCATTTTTAGCCATCGCCTCTTGTCCTGCTCTGAGCTGTGAATTCAAGTGCGGACCATCGTTAACTGGCGGCGTCTGCTATTGTCGCCCAGGACAGAGTCTGGCGCCAGACAATCGCACCTGCATCGATCTGGATGAGTGTGCCGAATGGGGACACTGTGATCAATTGTGCACAAACACACCAGGCAGCTACACCTGCCAGTGTGCCCAAGGCTATACGCTGGTCAACGATTCCAAGTGTATAGCACCCGATGCGAATAATCTGCAACTGATCTTTGCCCATGATCGTGCCATCATGCGAATGTTTGCCCACGATAGTGAGCCCAAGGTGCTGGCAAATGCCACGGCTGCGGCGGGCGTTGCTTTCCATTATGCACGGAACACGCTCTACTGGTCGGACATTAAGACACGCAAGGTGCAATCGTTGCCATTGGATGTGCATAATAGCGCTGTGGCCAAACTGGATCAAACACTGCCCGGCACTTGGGCACCCGTTGCCTTGGCTGTCGATTGGGTGGGCGATAAGATCTATGTGGCGGATTTGGTGGGTCAAAAGATTGATGTGTTTGAGATCAGTGGACATTGGCATGCCGTTGTCCTTGGCTCCAATTTGACAAGTCCCGCCGATCTGGCACTGGATCCCACAGCTGGCCTCATGTTTGTTGCCGATGGCGGTCAAGTGCTGCGCGCCCATATGGATGGCACTCATGCCCGTTCCATTGTATCGGAGGCGGCGTACAAGGCAAGCGGCGTCACTGTTGACATCATTGGCAAGCGTGTCTTCTGGTGCGACTCGCTCTTGGACTACATTGAATCCGTGGACTATGAGGGTGGACAGCGTGTGATGGTGCTGCGTGGTCAGCAGGTGCCTAGTCCATCGCGTCTAGCTCTGTTCGAGAATCGCATTTATTGGACAGATGCCACGAAGCAGGGCATTATGTCTGTGGACAAGTACGAGGGTCCCAGCTCCATTCAGGTGACCTACAAGGCTAAGGATATCCGTGAACCAAAGGGCATTATTGCAGTGCATGCACTGAGTCAGCCGCATGTCTCGAATCCTTGTGGCAGCAACAACGGTGGCTGCAACCACATGTGCATTGTGACTGCGGTTAAGGGTGCACCAACCGGCCTGGGTTTCCGCTGTGCCTGCCACACGGGCTATCAGCTGCAGACGGATCTGAAGAACTGCAAGCTGGTGCGAGAGTTCCTGATGTATTCGCAGCAGCGTTTCATCAAGGGCAAGGTCCTAGAACCGGTCATTGAGGGCTTCAGTGATGCCATTCTGCCTGTGGTTTCGCGACGCGCTCGTTTTGTTGGCCTGGACTTTGATGCACGCGATGAGTTCATCTACTACTCGGATGTGCTGCAAGATGTCATCTATCGTGTACATCGCAACGGCACCGGACGCGAGATTGTGCTCGCCTCACAGAACGAAGGCGTTGAGGGTCTGGCCGTCGATTGGGCCTCGAAGAATCTGTACTACATTGACTCGCGCAAGGGCACACTGAATGTTTTGTCCACCCGTAATGTCACACATCGTCGAACATTGTTGAAGAACCTGAAGCGACCACGCGCCATTGTTGTGCATCCGAATCGTGGTTATATCTTCTTCTCCGAATGGGATCGTCCAGCGAACATAACACGTGCAAATACCGACGGCACGGGGCTGTTGGTCTTCCGCAATGTGACACTCGGCTGGCCCAATGGCCTCTCCATTGACTTCAAGGAGGATCGTGTGTACTGGTGCGATGCTCTGCTGGATCATGTGCAGCATGCCAATCTCGATGGCACTGACATCAAGACCGTTAACTCACGCCTTGTGCGTCATCCCTTCTCCATTGTGATACACAACGATTGGATGTACATTACGGATTGGCGACTCGATGCGATCATACGACTGCACAAGCTTACAGGCGAACAGGAGGAAATGATGGTACGTGAACCGCAAACGAATCGACTCTATGGCGTTAAAGTCTACAGCCGTGAGGTGCAACGTATTGCGGATACGCAACCCTGCCACTCCAACAATGGTGGCTGCCAGAAGATCTGCTTTGCCATACCGATTACACAGAACGCCACGGAAGTGACAACAATTGGTGTTCCCAGTCGTTTGCAATCGCGTTGCTCCTGTCCGTATGGCGAGCGATTGGCCGATGATCAGATTAGCTGTATTCCCGATCCCAGCGCCGAACCGCCCGTTCAGCCATGCCCCAATCTATGGGACTTCACCTGTAACAATCAGCGTTGCATACCCAAGTCGTGGGTCTGTGATGGCGACGATGATTGTCTGGATAACAGTGATGAGGAGCAGAATTGCACAAGTAAGCAAAAAAAAATAATATTTACAGTGGGGAGCAAAAGTGAGTACATGTTAAAGAAATTGACTTTCGTCGACAATAAAAACAATTTATAGGTGAGATAGGTTATTTAAATTCCGTTTTAATAATTCAATACTCTTAAGCAAGAAATGTTTTGATGCAAAAACTTACTTCAAACAATTCTAATAGCGACTGATAAAAAACTTGTTCAAAAATCTCTTCGTATGTATTTTTTATGATTTTTTGAAAATTGCTTAAAATGACTAAAAATTAAAATTTTTGTTGAAAATTACATTTCTCTCATTAACAATTGTAATTTATTTTTTATTGTCGACGAAAGTCAATTTCTTTAACATGTACTCACTTTTGCTCCCAACTGTATATGCCTTAACTCATGTTTATATCTTCCTAGTTTCTTAACTTCAATTTTCATCCATACCTTACTTAACCCTTTTAATTTATTAATCCTTAATAGAACCAACCTGCGGCTCAAATGAGTTCCAGTGCAAATCGGGACGCTGCATACCTTTGAACTTCCGTTGTGATCAGGAGAACGATTGCGGTGACAATTCGGATGAGTTGGATTGCGGCAATGTAACCTGTGCCACATCTCAGTTTGCCTGTGCCAACGGACGCTGCATACCCAGCATGTGGAAGTGCGATAGCGAAAACGATTGCGGTGATAGCAGCGATGAAGGGGACTTCTGTGCGGAGAAAACCTGTGCATATTTCCAGTTCACATGCCCACGGACAGGACATTGCATACCACAGAGCTGGGTGTGCGACGGCGATGACGATTGTTTCGATAAGCAGGATGAGAAGGATTGTCCGCCCATAAGCTGTTTGGCCAATCAGTTCAAGTGCGCCGATCTGCGGCAGTGTGTCGAAGAATCCTACAAATGCGATGGCATACCCGACTGTAACGATGGCAGCGATGAGTTGGGCTGCCCTTCGATGGGTCCCAATCAATGCAATTTGGAAAAGCATTTCCGTTGCAAATCGACTGGCTTCTGTATACCGATTGCTTGGCATTGTGATGGCTCCAATGACTGTTCGGATCATTCGGATGAAGAGGACTGCGGTCAGATCACCTGTGCCCAGAACTTCTTCAAGTGCAACAACACCAATTGTGTGTTCAAGGCGTACATATGCGATGGCAAGGACGATTGCGGTGATAACTCCGATGAAGGCACTGAGCATGCCTGTGTGCCGCCACCATTCAAGTGTCCACATGGTCAGTGGCAGTGTCCTGGCGTTGCCGAACGCTGTGTGAACATCACTTCCGTCTGCGATGACACATTGGATTGTCCCAATGGTGCGGACGAAGGTGAAGGCTGTGATCTGGCCGAGTGTGATCATCAGACGGGTCAGTGTTCCAGCTTTTGCCAGAAGACGCCAAACGGTGCACTTTGCGTGTGTCCGCCCGGCTCAGAGATTGGACCAGATGGCTTCACTTGCGTCGATACCAACGAATGCGATCCACCCGGCCTCTGCTCACAGCAATGCACAAACACCAAGGGCTCCTACTTCTGCTCTTGCACACCGGGCTATACACTGGGGCCGAATAAGCATACCTGCAAGGCTGTCAATCATACGGCTGCATTCCTGATCATCTCGAACCGGCATTCGATATTGGTGGCCGACTTGAAGGAGCAGGGATTGGAGCGTGTGCCCATTATTGTGGAGAACGTGGTTGCAACGGCATCGAACATGCACACCGGCACCATATTCTGGAGTGACATGAAACTCAAGAAGATTTCGCGTTTGGATCATGGCATGGAGCCACAGGAGATCATCAACACTGGTCTGGATCTCGTTGAGGGTCTGGCCTATGATTGGATTGCACAGAATCTCTACTGGCTGGACAGCAAACTGAACACAATCGAAGTTTCAGCTGAGAACGGTTCTAATCGCTTGGTGCTGGTTCGGGAGAATATAACTCAGCCGCGTGGCATGTGCATTGATCCTAGTCCCGAGGCACGTTTCATCTTCTGGACGGACTGGGGTGAGAATCCGCGTGTTGAGCGCATTGGCATGGACGGTACGATGCGCAAGACCATCATCAACACCAAGATCTACTGGCCCAACGGTTTGACTCTGGATATATCCACAAAACGCGTTTACTTTGCCGACTCGAAACTGGACTTTATTGACTTCTGCTACTACAATGGTACGGGTCGTCAGCAGGTGCTGGCCAGCAGTCACTATCTGCTGCATCCGCACTCTTTATCCCTATTCGAAGACACACTGTACTGGACGGATCGTCAGCTGAACCGTGTGCTCTCAGCGAATAAGTTCCGGGGCAAGAATCAAACGGTTGTCTCGCATCTGATCAGCCAACCGCTGTCCATACACGTGCATCATGCCTCATTGCAACCCATGTATCCGAACCCGTGTGCCCAGGCTCGCTGTCAACATCTGTGCCTGCTCAGTCCCAGTGCCAGCGAGGGCTACTCCTGCAAGTGCAAGCCCGGCTATCGCCTGCTCAGCGAAGGTCGCTGTATTGAGGAGGAGAATCCCTATCTGATGGTTGTGAAGGGCACACAAATCGTTGATCTGCCACTCAATGGTGGAGATGCACGTGCTGGCGCCTTGGCACCAGTTATTGGCATTGAAAGCAGCACCGGTTTGGACTTTGATCGTAAGGGTGAGACCTTGTATTGGGTGCAGGGACGTGAGGACGATGACGAGAATTGCACCATCTTCACTACACCCTATGGCGGCGGCAACAAGACCCTGTTCCTGGGCATTGATATTGGCATTGTGGGTGCTCCCTATACCATTGCGTTCGATTGGCTGGGCCGCAATCTCTACATTGGCAACCGTGTGGCCAGCAACATTGAGGCCGTCCGCGTCGATGGCAAGCAAAAGTATCGCACTGTTATACTGGCCAACGATGGTAGCGAGAACTCCGTATCGAAGCCCAAACAGCTGGTGCTTGATCCCAGCGAGGGCAAGCTATTCTGGATAGATGAGGGCGTACTGGAAGTACCGGTGAAGATCGCTCGTGTCGATATGAACGGACAGGATCCGCGTGTACTCAAAAAGGATCTCAAGCATCCGGAGAGCATTGCTTTGGATATCGAAAAGAAGATGATCTACTACAGCACCAGTCACTCGGCTTCAATTTGTTCCATGGACTACGATGGTAATGATCACACAGTCATCCTTAACGAAGATCAGGCCATTTCGCGACCACGCAGCCTGGGTGTCCTCGACCATCGTCTCTACTACCTGGACCCCGTGTATGAGAAGATTGTGCGTGTGGATTTGCCGCGTGGCGATAATCCCAAGACAATTGTGGACAACGAGCCCGATTTGCGTAGCATGATGATCTACAAGAAGCGTGCGCTCATGCAGCATCCCTGCCAGACGGGCAATGGAGGATGCAAGCAGTTGTGCATACCAGGACCTGCTGCATCAAGGACATGCGCCTGCGGCATTGGCTATCACAAGGAGAACGAGATCAATTGCGTGGCCTACAAGACATTCGCCGTTGTCTCCCAACTGGACATGATTCGTGGCTACAGTCTGAGCGATAGCTCCGAGGCAATGGTGCCCATCAGCGGTCCGGGTCATCATATATTGCATGTGGATGTGATGTTCCGCGATCAATGGATCTACTGGGCGGAATTCAATCGTGGCTACTGGAACGGCATCTTCCGTTCGCGACCCAATGGCACAGATCTGCAGCATGTGGTCAAGGATGGCATTGGTAGCAATGGCATACGTGGCCTGACCATCGACTGGGTGGCCGGGAATATGTATTTTACCAATGTGTATCCACATGAGAACTACGTCGAGGTCTGCTGGCTGGATGGCAGCAATCGCAAGGTGCTTGTGAAGACAACGAATGATGCGCCACGTGAGCTGGCCGTCAATCCGATCAAGCGTTTGCTCTACTGGATCGACTACGGACAACATCCGCGCATTGGCAAAGCTCTGCTGGATGGCACTAAATGGCAACCGTTTGTCACATCGGGCATTTTGTTGCCCCGGGATCTTACCATTGATATGCAGACACATGATGTGTATTGGGTGGACTCCAAGCTGGATACCATACAGAAGATCTCGTATAATGGTGTCAATCGCAAGGTTATTCGTCGCGATTTGCCCAATCCCATGGGCATTGCCATCTTCCGCAACGATGTCTACTGGGTGGATCGCAATCTGATGACCGTCTTCAAGTCATCCAAACTTTTTGGCAATGATACGGAGGTCACGCGAGTGCGCACTAACCTGGAGAAGTTGCGCGACATTGCCATCTATGATATCAATAATCAGCCAGCCGATGATAACAATCCTTGTGCTCAACTGGGCAACGGTGGCTGCGATCAGCTCTGTTTCAGTTTCCCACCCGAACCCTCCACAGCTAAGAACTATCGTTGTGATTGTGCTACGGGCAAACTGGGTGCCGATAATCGCAAATGTGAGACAGTCAATGAGTATTTGGTGTTTGCGACGCGCACAGAGATTCGAGCAGTTAATCTAGATCCCCATTCGACGGAAGTGCCATTTACGCCACTCACGAATCTCACCAATGTCGTTGGCTTGGACTTTGACTTTGCCGACAATCGCATGCTGTATACTCAGATCCGTCCATGGGCCAAGATTGCCTATACGCAGGCCAACAAGCCCAGTCACAGCGACATCAATGTGGTGCTCAGCAAGGGCATCAATCCGGAAGGCATTGCCTACGATTGGACACAGAACAAGATCTACTGGACGGATAGCTCGAATAACTCCATCTATGCCATGAATCTTGTGGGCACCGAGCTGGTAATGATTGCACGCGTCGAAAGACCACGTGCTATCGTTCTAGATCCCTGCAATGGCACACTATTCTTTACGGATTGGGGCCGTTTCGGCACCTCCGGCAAGATCTTCCGCACAACAATGGCCGGTTCGCTGAAACGCGCCATTGTCGACAAGGAACTCTCGCAGCCCAGTGGCCTGGCCATCGACTATGACGAACGTAAGCTCTACTGGACGGATGCAGTGCGTGAGAAAATCGAACGTGCCGATTTGGATGGTCGCAATCGGGAGCCGCTTGTGGCGGCAACCATATATCCATTTGCCATCACCGTATTCCGCAACTACATCTACTGGACGGATCTGCAGCTGCGTGGCGTGTATCGTGCCGAGAAGCATACGGGCGCCAATATGGTGGAGATGGTGAAGCGTCTGGAGGACTCACCACGCGACATACGCATCTTCAGTGCGGATCGTCAAAAGTGCAATGTAAATCCGTGCCGCATTAACAATGGTGGATGCGCACAGAGCTGCCATCCGGCGCCAAATGGCAAGGCCGAATGCAAGTGTGATGATAACTCCAAGGTCGTGAATGAGGGTCGCATGTGTGCGCCAAGGAACAATACATGTGAGGCGAGTAAATTCTATTGCCAGAATGGCAAATGCATATCGCGCATGTGGTCCTGTGATGGTGACGACGATTGTGGCGATAACTCCGATGAGGATCCTAACTATTGTGCCTATCATTCGTGCTCGCCCAATGAGTTCCGTTGCAATAACGGACGCTGCATCTTCAAGTCGTGGAAATGTGATCATGAGAACGATTGCAAGGATGGCTCCGATGAGCTCAACTGCAGCTATCCGCCCTGTGTCGATGGCGAGTTCACGTGTGCCAATGGACGCTGTATTCCGCAGGCTCAGGTCTGCAATGGTGTCAACGATTGCAAGGATAATGCCACCTCGGACGAAACACACGAACGCTGCCCCATGAACACCACCTGTCCGCCCAATCATCTCAAGTGCGAGAAGACAAACATTTGCGTTGAACCCTATTGGCTGTGCGATGGCGATAACGATTGCGGTGACAACTCCGATGAGGATCCTTTGCACTGTGGACAACGCACTTGTCCGACGAATAGCTTCCGTTGTCCCAATCATCGCTGCATTCCGGCTACCTGGTATTGTGATGGCGATGATGATTGCGGCGATGGCGCTGACGAGCCGCCAGATTACTGCAAATCCGAAGGACGCACCTGCTTTGGCGATCTATTCACGTGCGACAATGGCAACTGCATACCACGCATCTACATTTGTGATGGCGACAACGATTGTCTGGACAACAGCGATGAGGACAACCGACATCAATGCAGTAAGTACTTTAATCCAGAGACCGTAAATAATTATTATTCTTTTATTTTTAATTAAAAAAATCAAACACCTGGAAAAGACATTGAAAAAAATTAACTGCACCGAAATTATTCATTATGGCCAAACTATTCATTTCCGCCAAGATTTTTAAATTTTGGATTTCTATTTTCAAATTATCGATAATCATTATATTTGAGTGATTTTTTAAAATTTAGACAATAATTATTATTTTGATAAAAAAAAAAAAAAAAATCATTTGTAATGATTATAAATGATTTTTATTTTTTTCGCTCAAAATAAAACTCAACTGTGAATTTCTCATACTGTGATTAACTTTTCGCCGATATTATTTTAGCGAATGTTGTTGTCCTTAGATTCCTTTTCAAGGATCATTATAAATGATTTTTATTTTTTTTATCAAAATAATAATTATTGTTTAAATTTTAAAAAATCACTCAAATATAATGATTATCGATAATTTAAAATGAATAAATTCACATTATAATCATTATGATGTTATTTTTATTTTAAAACTTATAATGATTACGGTCCCTGCTTAAATCATACATGTAATAACCAAAATATTATTATCATCAATTCCCTATAGACGATCGTAAATGTGACGAGGAAACCGAATTTACTTGCGTAGAGAACAAATCATGGCAGCGTGCACAGTGCATACCCAAAAAGTGGATATGCGATGGTGATCCAGATTGTGTCGATGGCGCCGATGAGAATACAACACTGCACAATTGTGCCACACAACAGCCATGTGGCGAGGATATGTTCACCTGCGGCAATGGTCGCTGCATCAACAAGGTATGAACTCTAACATCCAATAACAAACTATGAATTCAAATTGATCAAATTTATTACACAGGGTTGGATTTGTGATCATGACAATGATTGCGGTGATGGCACCGATGAGGGCAAATTCTGTAACTCCAAGTACAAGTCATGCTCCTCATTGGAGTTTACGTGCCAGAACTTCAAGTGTATACGCAATCAGTATCGGTGCGATGGCGAAGACGATTGCGGTGATCATTCCGATGAGGTCAACTGCAAGAAGGACAACGCAACGTGTGCCCAAGGACAATTTGCTTGCACGAACGGACAGTGCATTGACTACAGTTTGGTGTGTAACAAGGTGCCCGACTGCACGGATGAATCCGATGAGCCAGCCCACTGCAATGTGGATGAGTGTGCCAAGGTCGAAATAAATCAGTGTGGCCACAAGTGTGTGGATACCCTAACTGGTTACTACTGTGACTGCAACGAAGGCTACAAGTAAGTCATCAACTTTGATTAGTTGAGCCGGTTATTCATTTTAATCATCTCTCTTTTTGTAGACTCTTGGCTGATGGCAAAGCATGCGCTGATGTGGATGAATGTTTGGAGCAACCAGGTGCTTGTTCGCAACACTGTTCCAATACGCCAGGCAGCTTCTATTGCAAGTGTGACGAGACATACTATGAGCGACAGAACGATGAGCACACGTGCAAGCGCAAGGATAACATACCGCCATGGTTGATCTTCACCAACAAATACTATGTGCGCAATATGTCGGTCGATGGTCATCAATACAATCTAATGCATCAGGATCTGATGAATGTTGTTGCGCTTGACTTTGACATCAAGGAGCAGTATATGTATTTCTGTGATGTGACAGCGAAGACAATATTCCGTGCCAAATACTCGGATCCCAGCGATGAAAGGCCAGCGGAACGTGAGGCTGTCATTCGACATGATTCGCATGGCCTGGAGGGCATCGCCATCGATTGGGTGGGACGCAAGCTCTACTGGCTGGACAGGCACTCCAAAAATCTGGACGTTTCCGAGCTGGATGGCACAAAGCGCAAGACACTGCGTAGCGGTGTTGTTGATCCTCGTGCAATTGTTGTGCATCCGGGCATTGGTTATCTGTACTTTACATCGTGGCATCTACAGGCCTACATTGCCAAGATGGGCATGGATGGTTCGAACTTTACGCGCATTCTCAATTGGAATGATGGCATTGCCTGGCCAAATGCTCTGTCCATTGATTACTTCACCGATCGCATCTATTGGGCCGATGCGCATTTGGATTACATTGCCTACACGGATCTGGAGGGTCGTCATCGTCACATTGTGCTCTCGGGCAACAGTGTGCCGCATGTGTTTGCCCTGAGTCTCTTCGATGACTTCATCTACTGGAGCGATTGGAATCTGAAGGCCATTGTGCGTGCCAATAAGTTCCATGGTGCCAACTACACGGTGCTCCGCAATACCACACATCGTCCCTATGATCTGCACATTAATCATCCACTGCGTCAATTGCCCTACACAAATCCGTGTAGCACAAATAATGGCGGCTGTTCGCATCTCTGTTTGATAGCACCACCGCCAGAGTCCACCTACCTGAACATTGAGGGCTACATTGAGGAGGGTGCGCCAATCTTCAAGTGCGCCTGTCCCAATCAATTCTATCTGGCACGCGATTCCAAGACCTGCATTGCCAACTGTACGTCCGGACAGCATTTGTGCGGCGGCAGCGATGAGAAGTGTATACCCTGGTTCTGGAAGTGTGATGGCGAAAAGGATTGTAAGGATGGCTCTGATGAACCCACAACGTGTGCTCCACGGCATTGTCGCGCTGGCACCTTCCAGTGCAAGAACACCAACTGCACACCGTCTGCAACGATCTGTGATGGCGTCGACGATTGCGGCGATGGCAGCGATGAACAGAACTGTGATCTGCCCTGTCCCCTCTCGGACTTTAAGTGTAAGACAAGCGGCCGCTGCATCCTGGACAGTTGGCGCTGTGATGGCGATGCTGATTGCAAGGATGGCAGTGATGAGGATCCTCTCGTGTGCCGTAAGTACTAGATTCTGACTCAAATATGAACGACTTCAATATATTTATTTTATAGATAAACGCACCTGCGATCCGGACACCGAGTTCTCATGCAAGAATGGACGCTGCATTCCGCAGCTGTGGATGTGCGATTTCGATAATGATTGCGGCGATGATTCCGATGAGCCAGCGTACATGTGCCGTCAGAGAAACTGCACCACCGGCTGGCAACGTTGTCCGGGCCAATCCAACTATCGTTGCATACCCAAATGGCTGTTCTGCGATGGCAAAGACGATTGTCGGGACAACAGCGATGAATTGCCAGACAATTGCCCCAAGTGCTCCTCAGAGACGGACTTCAAATGCGGCAACAACCGATGCATACCAAAGTAAATATCCTAACCATTCGATACTCTATACTAGAGATGGGATCGGGAAAGAAATTGCTACCCATCCCATCCCGTCCCGAAATCAAATTCGCTTTTCCCATCCCGAAAATTTTGTATCCATCCCACGGGTCCCGACATTTTCCCGAAATTTTATTTTTCAAAAAGTGTGTACATATATTTATTTTTTTTATATATAATCTTACTTTTAATTTAAATTTTTGTTTAAAAACAATATTCTCTGAAAATTGTTACCAAATAATCGAGTTCTCTCTTCCAAAATTCTACTGGAAGTATTAAAATTCCTTTCGCTAGTGGCAGAAGACGTTGGAACGTTAAGCACTTGCCTGGAGAGCATTTCAACTTTGAAAAATCATTGCATTGTTGCAAAAATCTTAAAATAATAGTGATAATTTATATAAATGCTCGCATTTATTTTATTTTATTTCGATAATTTTTGGGTCCCAACAGGTTAACCGGGACCCGTGGGAATTTCGGGATCGACCACTTATCCCGACTTTTCCGGATTTTTTTTAAAATCGTTCCCATCCCGCCCGATCCCTATAATTTTTTCGGGACCCGCGGGATCCCCGAAAATCCCGATCCCGACGTCCATCTCTACTCTATAACTTGTATATTAACCTATTTAACTTGTTCTTTTAGGCAATGGATGTGCGACTTTGCGGATGATTGTGGCGATGCTAGCGATGAGAATGATGCCATTTGCAAGGGTCGCTATCGCGAGTGCTCCGAATCCGAGTTTAGATGCGGCAACGGCAAGTGCATCTCATCGCGCTGGCAGTGCGATCACGAGGATGACTGTGGCGACAACTCCGATGAGATGAACTGTGAGGGTTATCAGTGCAAGAATGGCACATTCCAATGTGCTTCGGGTCATTGCATCGCGAGCTACTTCCGTTGCGATGGCGATCGCGATTGTCGCGACATGTCCGATGAGGTTGGCTGTCCGCCACGTTTCCCGGGCGGACGTTTCTGTCCCGAATCACGATTCCAGTGCACCAACAACTTGTGCGTCTCGCTGACGGATCTGTGCGACGGCACCGACGATTGCGGCGATGGCAGTGATGAGGATCCCAAGGTATGCAGTGACTTCAATTGCGATACGCTGCGTCGCTTCCAGTGTGCCAATCATCGTTGTGTGGCACGCTATCAGATCTGCGATGGCATTGACAATTGCGGCGATGGCAGCGATGAGAACAACATGACCTTGTGCGCCAGCAAACAGAAACCCTGCGATCTCTATACCCAATACCAGTGTGCCAACAAGCATTGCATCGAACGTGCCCAGGTCTGTGATTTCTCCGATGATTGCGGCGATGCCAGCGATGAGCTGGGCTGCCATCATACGAGCAGCTGCTCGGAGCAGAGTCGCGGCGGCTGTCAGCATCATTGTCACAATCTGACGGATGGCGGGTATATATGCACCTGCTATCCGGGCTACATTATAGCGCCGGACAACAAGAAGAAGTGTGCCGATGTGGATGAGTGTGCCACCCGGCAACATACCTGTTCGCATCAGTGCCACAACATGAATGGCACGTATTCGTGCAGCTGCCGCGAGGGTTTCCATCTGTCCGATGGTAATAGTGGCGTCTGCAAGGCCGAAAAGGAGGATGTCATACTGGTGTTTGCCAATGGACCGGAAATACGCGGCTTGGATCTGCAGAAGAAGGAGGAATTCGATGTGATTGCGGCGGAGAAACGCATTGAGGCACTGGATTATGATGCACAGCAGCAGATTGTCTTCTGGGCGGATAGCTATGATAAGACAATCAAGCGTTCCTACATGGTCAATGCATTGGATGGCCAGGCCAAGATTGGTTTCGCTCAGGATCTGAACATGAAGGGTGGCTCCAAGCCCACAGCTGTTGCTGTTGACTGGCTTGCCTCGAACCTGTACTGGACAGAGGTGGATCGCACGGGATCGAAGCCACGTGGTCGTGTTATGGTGGCCAAAACAGATGGACGCTATCGCCGATCGATTGTGAATGCGGGCTTGGAGGTGCCCACGTCGATAGCAGTGAATCCACAGCTGGGACGCATCTATTGGGCCGATGCTGGCTCGGCGCCCAAGATTGAAGTCTCCTGGATGGATGGATCCAAGCGACGTCCGCTTATAACCGAACAAATCCGTCATCCCGCCGGCCTGACCATTGACTACTCACAGGATCACATCATCTACTGGGTGGACACGAAGCTCAATGCCATTGAATCGATGCGTGCCGATGGCTCGCGACGCAAGGCCATTGTCAAGGGCGATCAACTGCGTCATCCCGTCTCCCTGGATCTATTCGAATCGAACATGTTCTGGGTAACGCGTGACACCGGCGAGCTACTGCGTCAGGACAAATTTGGACGTGGCGTCCAGGTGGTGGTGCATCGCAATCTTGTCAATCCGTCCGGCCTGAAGGTCTACCACGAGAAACGCTACAACACCTCGCTGCGCAATCCATGCTATGAGTCCGCCTGCTCGCATCTGTGTCTCCTGGTGCCCGGCGGGCATCGTTGTGCCTGCCCAGATACGTCTGGACCGCTGCCCTCGCATCGCAGCACCGCTGAGGTCATCTGTGATGCGGCCGCGGAACGTCCACGTCCCGCTCCCCGCATCTGTCCATGCCAGAACGGTGGTCTCTGCAAGGAGGATGATCGCGGCGAACTGTATTGTGATTGCCTGCCCGACTTCAAGGGCGATCATTGCGAGCGCAGCACCACGGGTGCCTTTGGGCATGGCGGTGCCAATGTGACGGCTGTCGTGGTGCCCATCATGGTCATATTGCTGGTCATGATGGCTGCAGCCGGCGCCTGGTATGTCATCCGCAAGCGTCCATTGTAAGTAAAATACACAAATATGTTTTTGGCTTAATTTTACTAACCTTTATATACATTTTCTCCTTTGCAGTGGCAAGTTGGCGCGCATGCCGGCAATGACATCGTCGCAGAGCGTTACGTTCCGGCATGGCTCGAATGTGGAGTTCAGCGAAAGCGGCTTCCCGGGCGCCTCGGCACCAGGTGCCAATGATATGGCGCCCATTGAAGGCTACAACCTGCAAACGGTGAATGCCAACAAGGCGCGCGATTTTGCCAATCCCATGTACGATGCTGTACAATCGGGCACCAACACCGATCCGGGCATGAGCAATGGCTCAGGTAAGTACACCGAGAGCTTGAACCTTGAATTGGAAGATTTAACAAACAATTCTCTTACTCAATAGGCATCTATGATGTGCCACAGGAACCGTCCAAGTCAAAGGGCTCATTTACGGAGCCCGCATCGGCCATAATCGCGCCCAGCAGCATAACACACAAGTCATCGCCGCAGCTGCAGCTGCGCACCAGGGAGCTAGACCCATCGGCCGATACCGGCAAGGATACACAGTATCTGGTCGAGGAGGATAAGTCAGAATGCTGATATCAAGCTTATCGGGCAGCGGTGTCGCGACCGCTCACCTGTCGACGACAGCAGCGTTCCTCCAAGGCGCGCCCAAATAGTTATCCGCTGCACACATAGCATCGACTTATACAACAACAACATAAACACAAGCAACAACAGCAGCAGCAGCAACATGAACAACAGCAACAAGAACAACAGGGACATAGCAAGCATCACAAATCTTGGCATACGGTCGCCAGCGAGGGCACCACAAAACTAACCACTAAAGTCTAGAGCATTATAGATGTATTCCCAACAATTCCCCCCCACCACATCCTGCATACACACAAACATATCCTTCTTGAAGACAAATGTGGAAAAACGAAAGAAAAACAAAAAAAAAAACAAATCAAACAAAAAATATGAACAACTGTTGCAATTATTATTATATAAATCTATATATAAATTTATATATATACACCTATATACCATATGGGCATATCCGCCAAATGGTCAACCAGGATGACAAAAATGACCAAACTTCAAATTGCGATATCTCCTGTGTTTCTTAACCGATTTGATCAAAATTTTTTTTAATGTTCATTATTTCAATCATAGTTTCAAACCTCGTTTTCACAATTTTGAAATTGTATCTTTTTTGTTATCGATCACATTTATATATCGGAAACCCGAAGTGTTATCGATAATTTGAAACAAACTTGATCTGCTTATGGCATAGGAGAGATAATGTTTTAAGTTTGAACTCTCTAGCTGTTATATCTCGGAGATCGGCGCGTTCTTATAGGCAGACAGACAGACATGGCTGTATCGACTTAGCTGTTGATGGTCATCAAGAATATATATACTTTATAGGGTCGGAGATGCTTCCATCTGTCTGTTACATATATATGCACAAAAACATTATTTACCATTTTATGGGTTAAGGGTATAAGAAACCAAATAAAAAAAACATGGAAAAATCGTACGTTCGCGACCCGTACGTTCGCGACCAGTACTTTATTCAATTAAAAAAACCAATGGATATATTTTCATGTGAATGGACTCGAAAGAAAGCTACATGAATCTATTTTAAAAGTAAAGTTATCGCATTAGAATATTCCTTCCCAATTCGCAGATTTTTCCATTTTACTACATTAAGCCAAAGTCGACTTCTATTTTGCGTACGTTCGCGACCACGTGTTTTTTGCAATTTTCATGAAAATAAAAACTCGATGAACGCCATCATTTACACTAAGCAAAGAGCTCACAAAATGCTATCGAATCGCAAAAAAATTTTTCAAAAATGTTTTTTTTAAATTTTTTTGTGCATTAAACGCGTACGAACGTACGTTCGCGACCCCTGGAAATGCCCATATACATATGTATGTACACTAAGTTAGGCGGCGCCAACTCGGTTCTAAGCTGAAGCGCCACCCCACTCCCCCTCCTCCCGAAGACGCGCGCCTTTTGAAAAGCCAGCGAATCTCTAAATTAACAAAACAAAAAGCGCCACAAAATAAAACATTTTCGAGTCCAAATTTTTGAGGCGCGTATTCAACACACACACAAACACTAAGAAAACAAGATGTGAACAAAAGAAAAAAAGAAGAAAACTTTGTAAAGCCAAAATGTTTTTTTTTTTTTTAAAGCCATTTTTTGCGCCAGACTGCAAAAAAAAAAGAAACTGAATATGAATATGAATTGTAAAAAGGCATAGAGTATATACATATATATATATTTTTCTGAACGCTAAATGACAATATTAACTATATACTTATGTATCTAAATGTATATGTATACAAGGCAAAAAAAAAAAAAACAAAAAACCAACGCGACGATATGATTATACTATGTATGTATTTGTATTTGTTTTAACTTAACAAAATAAAAAATTAAATTAAAAAAAAAACAAACAACAAAACGACAAACATCATTGATAAGCTAAGCGTCATTTTTTTTATAGCGCAAAACCACAACAACAAAAACAACAGCAAATATTATTAAAATAAAAAAAACTCTCCAAGCGGAATATTTTTTCTAAAAAATAAACAAAAAAAAGAGGAAAGAAAAACACTTTTGTGCTTACAAGTTTAAACAAATTGAAAGAAAGTATGTAGATTAATGCGTCTAATTAATTAATTAATTATTTAATTTATTACACACATATTAAAGTTTAAAGTAATTTTTTTTTGTATTTGTGTCTGTGCTACATTTTGCATTTCTCTGTGGTTAAGTTTTAATTATTTTATTTAATATATTTTTATTCTTATTATTTTTTGTTTGTAATAAATGCATTCCAGGACATTTGTCAGCCTCTCTGAAATTTTGGTATTTTAAAAATTTTACATATTACTAAATATTATATATATACATGCAATACAAATATGTGTACTATTATTATTATAATAATTATTATATTTTTTTATATATTTAAATCTTGTTTGTAGAACGAAAAGCGAAGCTTTGTTTGTGTGTGTAATTAATATTTATGTAAACATTTTTTATTTGCTGTAATAATTTTTTTTGGTCATCAAATGTTTTTTTTTCTTGCAAATCTGTGCTTCCTTTTTTTAGCATAAATTTTAGTGAAAGATGTGACTAAATATGAATGTACTATATATATATGTGTACGTATTCCAACCAAGTTGACGGCATTCAGCCTAAAAACACAACCTGGCTGGCCTAACATCTATATAAATAAAAAAAAAAAAATATATGTGAAAGAGATTTGAAGAAGAGGAGTTAAATGTATGTATATTTAATGTCAAAAGAAACAAAAAAAAACTATTTGTTGAAAGAAATTAATTTTTTTTTTTATTATAAAAAATGAAAAACTAAAGAAAAAACATTAAATAAAAAATCATAAAAATGTAAAAAAAAGAAAAACAAAAGCATTTGAGTCGTTTTTTTTATTCTACACAGTATAAACATTTTTCCAGATTGCTGCATGGATCAGAGTTATATATATAAATTGTTTTTGTTTTATTGTTTGTGCAAATAAATAAATTGTTATATAAGTATTTGTGCTAAATGCTACGACCTAAGACATACATCGATTACTTTTTTGGGGACAACACTTGTATAAATGGGACGACATTAGTTTTACAGTTTAACATAAAAAAGAACTTGAAGCTTAACTATTAAATATATATAGATGTATATGTTTGTTTGTTTACAATCGGCTTAATGCATATATGTAAAGGTATATGTATGTATGTATGCTTGCTTTTAGGTCTTGTGTATAATTACTTATGCCTAAACATTTAGGAGAATTGCTCAAGTCTTGGTGAGGCAGATGATTATCGTCGTACTTATCAACGTAATTTATAGCTTACAACTCTTAAAAAAAATATGTATATAAATGTACTATGTAAAAAAATATTAATCCTCGCACACACACACACCCACATGTACACACACACTCTTCTGACACACACAGCGATGTTTAGCTGATGAATGTGGTGTAAGTGTGCATGTCTAGCTAATCACTCGTTTTTAAGCGCTTCACCGGCCCATCGCTACCCTGCGAATTGGAGTCCTCCGAGAAGGGCATGCTCGACACAAAGTCAGCACCCTGACTATCGCTAACAACCGAGAAACCTGGCAAAGACAAAAGAAAAACCCAGATTAATAGAAAAAGAAGATTTACTAAATCACCAGACTTACAGGTATTTGAATCCTCGGCCGTAAGACCGGCATAGCTGGGCGTTATTTGTGGCGGTGTGGGTGTGCCCTTTTGCGAGTTCTCCTTGTCGCTAATCTTATTGCTTAGTTGCAGCTTGGACTTCTTTTCGCTGTTCGAAGATATTGGCACCCATTTGTAGATCTTCATTGTTGTGTCGCTGATGGTAACCCATTTCTTTTCCCAGTGCCGCACCTTATCCACGGCTTGCATAACACGCTTGATGTCATCCTTGGCCCGGCTTCGTGTCTCGGCGCGCACACTACGTGACATTATAGTGTATCAAGTTGCGGTATGGCGGCGATGGCGATGGCAGTGGCAATGGCGTCTGCAAGGCGGTTTCAATTGCAACGTGCAATGCGGCCTACGGTTTGGAGGTGCGGCGCTGCTGCAACTTTGAGCCGGTGCTCCACGCCGTTTAGCTGTGGTGTGCGTTGAACTTTTGCTTCGTGTATTTGAGAAAATGCCTTTTTTTTGCAAAATCTCAATCAAAGCGAGGGGCGAAAATACATTTGTGGTTGAGTGTTGAATAGCGTGTGTTTTCATATCACGACGTATAATATCGGTATTTCTTGGCATATCGAAACATCGATATGATAAACTTGATTCGATTATTTTGAGCACATTCGGATGTGAAATTCTTTGCCAACTGATCAGAGATCAAATTTTTAATATAAAAAACGGGACAGCATTTTCCTTGAAGCATTACGCTTTCAATATTTTATAATTTATTTTGAATATCGTTAAATTAATTCAAACGTTGCTTACAAACTGATCAACATACCTATTCTCACAGCGTCTATTGGCACACCACCTCATAAAATTGATACCAAATAATGTTTTAAAAATTGCACGCTGTTTTTAACAACGAAAAATGTAATTTTGCTATTTATTAAAGAACAATCACATTTTTAAGACAATTTAATTAAATAAAAAAGATAATTCTATTCGACTGCAAAATCATTCAGCTTCTGAGCGTGTGTATTATCAGTCATATTGGTACATTGTGTGCATGGTATAACAGTTTTGTTTTCCCAATCGGATTTTTTAAATTTATTTTGATTAATTACAAAAAAATATGCGTGATTTCAATTCAAAGTGTTAGTGTTGATAAAAAGTTTTTTTTATAAAATGCGCTATTACCATACATTATCAGCAACAAATTGGTAGCATCGATACTACGTTAACTACCCTTATTATCTTGTCTGCACTCAACTGTGACTAATGTTTGTATGTACTAAATATGTTATCGATTACTTTTAATTCAATTATTAATTTATTGAATTTTGAAAATTAATTCCACGCAATTTAAACCAAATATACTATGCTGTTTTAAATTGAACGCACGAAATTTCATTTGCCACAAACAGTGTCGATGACTATCGACCATCGCAATCACTTTGTGTGCTGTAAAATTTCTAAATCATCGATAGACATAACAGGAACCAAAAAAACTGTTTGTAACATGCTGTTGAACAGTTCATGTTTTAACATTGCGTTAACAGGAATTAAATTTTTTCGACAGTCGACGGGCGAGGAAATTATGCGCAGCGCGGTGTTGTGGTTATTTTTTTTATTTATTTTTACGTAAATACATACAACTACCTAAAAGTGCATAATTGGTATGAAGTGCAAATATAAAGCAAACGGTTCGATTAAAGTGATAAAAGTGCATTCGACAACTGCTTTAAATATTGCTTTGGCTTTCCATTGAAAGTTAAGAGCACACGATATTGCAGGCAACGCCAACATCAAAGTCGCTTGGGTGCGGAGAGGAGTGGTGTGGTGTGGTGTGGAGTGGCGTCGAGTGGTGGGGACAGAGGATAGAAGCGGAACGACGGGTTCGAGGAATATCGCAAAAAGTTGCAGGCAACAACAGCGACGGCAACGTGCGTGCGTGTGTGTAAAAAAAGCATTAAAAGCCAGAATAAGAAGAAGCAGCGACTCGGGGGAAAAAAAACGCAAACGAATCGAAAGAAAAAGAGCGCAAGGTGGGAAGCAAGAATAACGTACGACGACAGCAGAAGGGCGACCGACAGACGAGAAAGAAATAAGAAAGAAAGAAAGAAATAAAGAAAGAGAGAGAAACAAATAATAAAAAAAAACAGGAGTACGAAAACACGGCCTAAAAGGGAAGACGGCAACCGCAGCAATAACAACAGCAACAACAACACCAACAACAGCAACAATAACTACAGCAATAACAATAACAGCAACAACAACAACATCGAAAATGTTAGCAAGCACCATGAGCAAAAAACAATTAAAATAGTTTTCATTTGGATAAAGCGAAAATCGCGTTGTATGCATGTGTGTGCGTGTGCAAGTGGGTGTGTGTGTGTGCCTCTATCTTAATCTGTGTGTGCGTGTGTGTCTGTAGGCTGTGTGTGTGTGTGACGATATGTTTTTATAACATCACCTACATAATTCGCAGCAACAGCAACAACAACAACAACTAAACAGTGAGAAGCTGGAGCTGGAAAATCAACTTGTAGCAAAAACAACAACAACAAAAGCAGCAGAAACAACAACAACAAACGCTTGCTCGATCCAATTTCACGCGTCGCCTCGCCATCTCTTATGTTGTTAACTGTCTCTGTCGCACTTGCAGTTGCACACGATCCGGCATCGCTAGATCATCGTCATCGCCATCGTTCTCGTCATCGTCATCGAGATATCGGCAATCATCATTATCAACATCATCAACATCAAAACAGAGACGCCAACTGACGTCGCAGCAGCAGCAGCTAACACAACATTTTTACAATAAATACAACAATTATAAAATAGTAACAACAACAACAACAAACACACCACCACCACCACAATCACCAAAATGCCCAAATGCGATGTAAAAACCCGTTACATTCCGGCGACTTTCGCATGGATTGTGCTGCTAGTGACCACATTTCTCTTCTTCTTCTATCCGTAAGTATTTTACAAATCGAGCATTTACAATGAAAGTTAGAGTATATGTATTCTTTAATCCTTTGCTCCCATGGTGAAGGGTGGCGGCGTCAGGCCGGGCCTTTCGTCATTCATTATTCGTTATTTACTTTGCGCTCATTTTCGTGGATTATAACGGAGCCGCCTCAGGACATTAATGACCCAACTCTTGCCCCTGCCCCTTCCTCTACCCCTCCTTTCAACAATTGTTGCTGTTATTCTAGCCTGCAAGAAAAAAATAGTTTTGCCTGATGAAATTAACTTTAAGGGTGGAGGTGGTATGTAATGTTGGCTGAAATGTACTAGAATGCATAATTGCATAATTACAAATGACGTCACTTGAATAAGTTGCACTAAAAACAATAAAAAAATGTAGTAGTCAAACAAGAAGAAGCAGCAGTAGTAGTTAAAAGCAACAACCAAGAAGAAAAAAATAAAGTTGCAATGGCAAAAGCAATAGAAAAAGCGGGCCAAGAGACAAGGAGGAGGAACTGACGACTGTCATGACGACAACAATAACAACAACAACAACAACAACAACAATTATAACGACCGATTGCTACCCTTACTTTACTGTCCAAAACCACTTCTTGTCTTTGTTCTTTGTTCGTTTTATCTGTCTCTCTCTTTCGCTCTCTTTCTGTCTGTTGGTTTGTCACTTGTTTGTTTGTCCCAAATGAATCAGCAAAGCTTTTTGGCGTCTGTTTGCAGTAGACTTGGCTAACAACAAAACTACAGAAAAAGAACGAAACAGATGGTGAGAGAGATAAAGGGAGAGGGAGACATGGAGATGGAGATAATGCAGCGCTAGACTTTCCCTACAAAACTAGAGACTAGTCTATATACAATTTGAAAAATTTGGACAAAAAAACGTTTAACTTGATATAAAGTTGCCTTAAAACCCAAAGCTAATTAGTTAGGAATTCTTAATTTATTTCAATATTTTACTTCAAGTGCAAATTGCATAAATAATTGAATATTTGATTATGCTGCTATAATATGCAAATCGGTTAAGCGTCTATTACTCGTGTATTTTAATTTGAAACTTATCATCAACTTTCCTTCATCCACCACCCTCAATCCACCCTCCGCTTCCTCTCCTGCTGTTGTTGTTGTTGTTGTTGGTGATTCGCATGCAGTCTCAAATTTAACTTCTTTACACTTGTTGTTTTATTGCGCTCGCTTGTGTTTATATAGCTCTGGCGCCATGCGATATCTTTTTCTATTCTCTTCCCTCCCCCCATACACTGCCGCAGGGCGTTGTATCTGTATGTCTGTATGTGTGTGTGTGTGTGGCATGCATTCTCGGATCAGTTTTAAGGTTCTGTGCGCTTAGCTTTCACAATTCTAATAACTTGAGGTGACGAAGGGGCTTGTGTGATGGGTGGGGGCGGGGGTCGGGGTGAACTGTGCGTCATTTTCCACATTTTGTAAACCGTTTGGCAAGCGCTACTTGGTTTTTGATATTTTGTTCGCGTTTTAATTAGGAAAATATTTGACGAATGGCGGGGAGTGGTGATGGGGGGAGGGGCGGTTATTCGTTTCAAGTGGTGTATAGACTTAGTAAGCTGAATGCCACAGGTTGTGTCTGTGTGTGTCTCAACAATAGTACAAGCACACACACACCCTAAACCTCCCCCAACCACCCACACACACACACACCACCCACCCACCCACACACACACACTTTAGCAAGTAGCATGCGGTGACGACGCGCCCCAAAAAATTGACAAAAATCAACAAAAACCGAAAAAAAACCGCAAGCAAAGCACGCGAAATTACGACGAAAGCGAACAAAACAATTACAACAACAACAACTGCAAACAAAAACACAAACATACCAAATTTAACTAATACAAATGCCTCTCTCTCTGTGTGCGTGTGCGCACATGTATCGTACAGCTATGGTAGAAATTCAATTAACGGCAACAAAATGGATTTTATTTTTTGTTTTTGTTGTTTTTTTTTAAATGAATATGATGAGTTTTTAGTTTAAGGTCATTTCGCTAAACGAATTTGTTTTCAATATCATATGGGTGGTGGGAGAGGCCAGAGGACAACAAAAAAATCTTTTAAAATTTCCACAAAAAAATAAATTTTTTAAAAGCAAATATTTTTATAGCTTGAAAAATGTTTCGAAAAGAATGTTGAAAGATCATTTCCAATAAAAATGTTTTCCTTGCATTCGAAACAATCTCTAGAAACACACAAAATTGAAGATTTCATTGATTACCAAGCCACACCCAAATCATCAATGATTAAATGATTAAAATCGTTCTATTTGAACTTAAATATTGTTTGCAATTACTTCGTTATGAAGAAGCTGCCCAAAACACCCACAAATATTATGAACAACTTCTACACTAAAGAACCTGAAATTTGTTTAGGGCGGGCGGAAAAACAAGTATATTTTTTCATTAGTCGGAAAAAAAAACGCACTTTGGCTATTGAGTTTCAGTAAACAAATTTTCATCAACATATTTAGTTTTTCTCTCTTCTCTTTTGTTGTTGACCCTCATGTGTGCTATTCGCATGACCATAGCTGTGCACACACACACATACTCGCTTGTAAGTACAAAAACAGTTTGTTGGATTTGGAGGCCAACGATAGCAAAAACAAAAAAAAAAAAAAAAAACTTAATAAAATAGAAACTGCTCGGCAGCAAGAAAAGCAAGAACAATTCAACTGCGTCACTTTACCGCTCGTCGAAACTGTTAACACACTCGCTGTTAACACACACGCTAACCACGTTACCAAGCTCTGCCCTTGCCCCGTTACGTTGCACGTTTTTGCTTTTTGTCATCGGGCAACCATTGAAATTTTTGAAGCCAACGGGCTCTGCTGATGCGTCGACGCGCGAGTGTCGCATTTTCCACCAGTTGCCCCAAAAGCGCGTACACACACACGCAAACATATAGACTGTTATCTCTTTGATTATTTCATTGAAGTGACCAACTCACAAAAGCGAACGAAAAAACAAACCAACAAAAAAGCCAACTTCAACATTTTCACATTTTCGCATTTTTGCATTTTAATTGAAAAAGCTTTTTTGTGTGTTTTCGTGGCGGAATTCACGCAAATGAAATGAATGCTACAAACATTTAACTATAGCATATGATAGTCTAGTTTACAGTACTTCAAAAACAAAACAAAATTGTTGCAATTACTCATTTTGCAAACGCTTTTACTTTGTTTTTTTTTTACATTCGCATTTCGCATATGACAAATAATGAGATTATGCTTGAATATACGGAAAAAAAAGCAACAGTATTTAGATGCCATTTTGTATGTGGATGTGTGTGTATTATACGCACGTGTGTGTATGTATTGTATGTAATTAAGACCTCAACACTAGCTAATTGAGCCCGAGTCACACTATTGCTCTCTGTAACGATGGTTACTTGGGGGGGAGTTCAATTTCCCCGTTAATACACATTTCATTACACACACTACATGTGTGTATATACCCTGTACGCATGCCATATGTGGCTTAAAGGATAGTGTAAACTCGATTTCTAAGGTATCTTTGGGAGTTTGAACCTTTTCAAAATGGGCTTTTGTTCATGCCTATTGTCTGTTGACCACATGTTGAGGATGCAGGCTTAACTTGAACTGAACAACAGAAGCATGACAAGCAAGCAGCAAAAGGGGAATGAGAAAGTGGGGGGATATGTGTAATGAAAAGGAATTTGAATCATGCCTTTTGTCTCTTCAATTAATTTGTCAAATGTAGTTTGCACCTTTGTGTGGCTTAAGCCGGTTGCATTGTGCCAATTGCTCCGAAAACACAACCCAAAATTCGAGAGAGAGATAGAGAAAGAGAGATTTGAACAATTGAAATTCCTGGAACAGAGCTTTGAAGTCTTTGTTAAAGGTGAAATTCTAGCAATTATACACATAACATTTCAAGGATTTTCTCTATATTATATGTTTTATATAGGAATTTTGCTTGTTGTTGTTGTTGTTCCTGTGTACTACTATGTTAATTTGGCTCTTATTTTTGTTAGCGATGCACAATTACTTACGGCTAATACTTAATGAAGCTCTTGTTCTTGTTGTTGTTTGTGTGGCACATAAGCTCTTGGTTGTTTGCTTTTATTCTTCTTGGAACAATGTGTTAGTGTGCGTGTGGTTTGTGTGTGCGTGAAGAAATTCAAGTGCTTCAAACCAAAAGCATTTTAACTAATTATATTAGGACAAACTTTGGTTCTGGTTTCAATTTGACGACATTCTTACAGCCCACAACAAGCTCGAGTTAAGACCAAACACAAGACAGTTAGCGTGGGCGGGCGGCAGGCAGCAGGCAATCAACCGCAAACATGGACAAAAATTATAGAGAAATGAAATATATTTCTAGTTAAGTTACACTTGGCAAATGCAAGAGGAAAACATATTTGTGCTTTTATAAGTTACAAACAGTATTTGACAACGTTTTTTCTCTGAGTGTTGATTACACATATGACAGACATACGTTTTCTTTTGCGTACCAAATGATTTGTTCTTGTTCCCCAAAACGCCCACAACAATTGTGACCTGTCCGGCTCAGAAACGAATTCATTTTGCAAACGTCAGCTTATTTTGTGCCCTTGTTGTTGTTGTTAGCTTGGTTAGGCTCTATAAACATAACAAATGGATGGTGAAAAAAGGTGTTTTTCGAAGAGTGGCAAAAAAAAGCGCATTCAAATGCTCGTTAAACTCGTTTTTGGTTTGATTCGAATGTTGACGAATAAGTTATAACAAGTACAAAGTGTTTGTAAAGGGTATTTTTTTTCTGTGTGTGGAGCAACAACCACATCCCACCTGTTTCTATGCTCTTTTGCATTGGTGTATTTCATGATAATGCCAAGTTCTTTGATTGAATTCAAAACTTTTAGCTATCGTGGCTCCAATCAGTTATGTGTGTGTGGATGCGTACGAGTGTGTGTGTGCATTCACCCACATGCAACAGAAAGAGCATTGAAAATGGACAGCTGCAGATTTTATGCAGTTTGTAGTTTCAACAAAACAAAACTAAACTCAAAGCTGACAGCAGTTGCATTTTACCAATCGACATGTCGAACTTTTTAATTTCATTTCAACATTTTCGTGTTTGTTTCTAGGCGAGTTTTAGTTAAAAATAAATCATATGAATCATATCGATCGATTTGCATTAGGTAAAATGCTTTAAAAAAAAATTATTTAAGTTCTTATCAAATTCCAAATAAAAATGAATTATAAATTTCTTATCAATCGGACGCTATAAATATATATAGAATAAATATATATTGCAACCGTTTTCTTACTCGTGGATAGTTTGTTGTGTAAGGCAATTAAATGTTGAATATACCCTACACTAAATCGTGTAAACATATGAATATGAATATACATATCTAATACATAAATGTGTGTATGCCTTCACCCCTTTGTCACCCATTTCACTCACTCCCAGACGTGCCTTTGTAGGCATATGTACCTTCTGGCATTTTCCGTAGGTCGTCGTTTTGTCAACTTGTTAATGAAAATAAATTTGTGACGCGCCAGCCTTTGGCATCGGTTTTTGTGTGCTAACATTGTTCGCTCGCCTCGCTGTTTTTTTTTTTTTTTTTTGCTGATAATAATAACAATAACAATAACAATAATAAAAAAAAAAAAAAAAACGCCATGTGCATATTTGCGCTGCTTGCTCTTGATAATATCCGTCGGTCAACGCGAGACACAGCGCAAAAAAAATTGTGAGTAACAATAAACAAAAACGACAAAAAAAAAAAGGAGGAAAACAAATACTATATAAACAGCAGATAAATCTAAAAAGCTAAGCAAAAAAGCAAGGACAAAAGTGCTGAAATGTCAAATACCTTGTAAAAAAAAAAGCAGAAGATAAATTTCTGAGCTGATCTAAGCCTAAAATCAAGCTGTTACTTTTGATCTGTGTGTGTGTTTTTTGAGCTTTGATCTTTGACTGCATTATTTATTGCATTATTCATGATGCTTTTGTACAAATACTCGAATTGATCTTTAATACATATGTATGAAAGTGTCACTGTTCAAGTGTGTTGTGATGAAAACGATCTCAGATCTCAGAACACACACATATTATAATAACTTGTTGAAACTTGTTTGAACTAGTTTTGTTGCAAGCCTTTTGGTTTTGGGTACAGCTGCAACGCTAAGCAACTCTTGGCAATGCTATGCTTGACAAAAACCCCAGCCGAACACATCCATCCGTCCGTCCATACAACCATGTAGCCATACACCCACCTATAGCTAGTAGCTACCTTCCATTTACACTTCGTTTGGCATTGCCATTTCCAATTCGATGCCCCATTAACATTCGCATCACTTTGCCGTTTCACTCAAATAGCAATTACGACTTTGACGTTTGGCGTCGTTGTTGTTGTTGGCGTTGTTGTCGTTTCTTAACGCTTTTGTCCAATGTCAATGACGTCGCCCATTTTAGGGGGAAGGGAGGGCGCTCCCTAGCAACCCAACAAGACAAGCTGATAGAGATAAAGTGGCTAGAAACCGTCGGTCTATGGCCAAATGCTATACCGATTTTGTTAATTATACAAAATGTGTTTCATATTTTTTAATTCCGAGAAAAATGCAATTTTTAAATCTAATGTCAAATACATTTGCAATATGTATATGTATTGATTGATTGATTGATTGATTGATTTGGTTGGCGACGTAATCGAAAGTGGCATAAAATAAATTACATTTAAATCGCCCGCTTGAAGTAAACTGATATTTACATACACAAACACGTTGTTGCATGTCAATTTGATGTTGAAAATGCAATTTCCCGCTAACGTTGTGTTAAACATATTTGGTTTTAGCATTTAACAAAAACGCGTTCAGCTGGTTTATATGCATATACTTAAATATATGTCGAAAGGCAATTGAACTGCAATCATAGCCCAATTAAACACAATTTAACCATAATTTATGCATGGCTATATCTCTTCACAGTCAACTACCTTTCTGTCATAATTGATTAACATTATTAGAAGTCTCCCAATGGCGCTTGTGCTCATTATTTCATTCGAATTCAACTCGAAATCCTTCGTCTCCTGCATTGAATAATTCGATTTGCAGACAAAAGAATGAAAGCAATTGGCCAACAAAGTTTTTTTTTTCTTTCTTTCCGACAATGCGAATGTCGTCGGCTTCTTCTAGACTAAGACATTTTGTAGCCAAGAAGAGAAATGACTTCCTGTTGCTGTTCTACTTCTCTTTTTTTTTACTTCTACTTCTACCTCTTCTCATGCTACATAATTACAAATTTTAATTAGCACAAAATCTACGCGTCAAATGCAAAAGAAATGGAAATAAATAAAAAAAAGACAAAATAATAATGGAAAATAGAAAATAGAGTCGCCAGACGGCGGCACAATGCAAGGAGAGAGAAAGAGAGAGCGGGGAGAATTGAGAGAGAGGGTCGTGTTCGTGGTCGTGTTCAGTGGGGGGCTGGACTGAGCAAAAGAAAATGGAATTGGAAATGGAAAACTTGTGTGTATGTTTTCGCTTTGGCTCTATCCACGTCTCGACGCTCGACGCAACATTGAGCGAGATTATTTTTAGCGATAAACAAATACACATACACAATACAATACATATGTATACATGTATGTATGTATATTACGCATACGCCCCAGAGCACGTCGCAGTGCTTCGAGTCGCAGTCATTCCGAAATTCAAAGCGGGGCCAACAAAATTAATTTCGCCGGCTGTCATAACACATTAAAAAACACAAAAAAAATAAGAAACAAAGACAACAACAACATAAAGTAAAATATATATATAAAAAATGCTACTCAACAACATTGTCATCTCATTTGTTTCTAGCTTAACAGTTCTCTGTTCTTTATATTTTTTGGACACGTTTTCCCTAATGTCCGGTAATAAATGATTGAAACTTTGCTTCTATGCGATAAATGTTTCGTTAGTAAGCAAATAAAAATGAAAAAGAAGTTGTCAACACGGCCTTTTGCTATAAATGGATGTAGGGCAGCTTTAACGAAAAAACAACAAAAATGTTTTTAATTGGTTTATAGAAAGCACTCAGGTAAAATGCTCTCTTTCAATTACATTTTGTTGTAATTGAATCTGGCAGCAAGCGCGTAATATTATTACAAAATATTTCTTCTCTGTGCAATAAATGTGAATGCGAATTTCAGCAACAACAGCAGCAGCAAAGGTGAAACAAATAGTATCAAAGTAAACAATATAGTCAACAATTTGAAATGGAATGTGAAAGCCCAACAAAATTATTTTGTTTATTGATTTGCAATGCAAACATTTGTATCAGACATATTGCACCTTTTATTTGTTTAAAGCATTTCATAGGTTAACTTTAGTTGGTTTGTTGGCGACACATGCTGGCATGCCAACATAAAATGCAATTCAATTCAAATTCATATTAATCCAAAAGCTGCTGCTGAATGCTTCTTCCTTTGCAAATTGCTTGCTTCGTCGTCTATAAACAATATGCAGATCAGGTTCATGCATCAATTTCGTTGATTTCGTTACGCCTTCATATATCAAATATATAAATATTATGTGGCATGTTTACTTAAGCACAGGGTTTTCGTGCCACACAAGCAATTTTCAATTGGCAATCGGTAACCCAAGAAGCACATTCATTTACCATATATGATACTGTATATTTGTTTGTTTGTAAAAGAGAAGCTGATAGACACGCAGCAAAATTTCAAACGCAACTGACGCAATCGAACTTAGTATAAACAATGAAAGAAATTTGGGTTAGTTGAGGCTAAAAAAATATGTTTGATATTTTATTGTTGCCACCTCGCTATAGTTGTTTGCTATTGGATTAGATTATAGGATGCTTAACCAAGGTAGAAATTCTATTTTTTACGACCGATAACCAACCTGGGCGTGAAACGGGAATTCCGATTGCCATAACTTCTTTAAAATAAGCTCGATTTTCATATGCAATACATCAAAAGTCATGTTTTACGCTCTAGATTAGTACTGCATTTAAATAAATACAAAATAAAGAAACTTAATTTTTAGTCGATTTTCATGTCAATTTTTTTGACCGATAACCAATCTGGGCGTGAAACGGGAATTCCGATTGCCATAACTTCCTCAAAATAAGCTCGATTTTCATATGCAATACATCAAAAGTCATGTTTTACGCTCTAGATTAGTACTGCATTTAAATAAATACAAAATAAAGAAACTTAATTTTTAGTCGATTTTCATGTCAATTTTTTATGACCGATAACCGACTTGGGCGTGAAACGGATCTTCCGATTGCCATAACTTCCTCAAAATAAGCTCGATTTTCATATGCAATGCATCAAAAGTATTGTTTTACGCTCTAGATTAATACTGCATTTAAATAAATACAAAATAAAGAAACTTAATTTTTAGTCGATTTTCATGTCAATTTTTTATGACCGATAACCGACTTGGGCGTAAAACTGATCATCCGATTGCCATAACTTCCTCAAAATAAGCTCGATTTTCATATGCAATACATCAAAAGTCATGTTTTACGCTCTAGATTAATACTGCATTTAAATAAATACAAAATAAAGAAACTTAATTTTTAGTCGATTTTCATGTCAATTTTTTATGACCGATAACCGACTTGGGCGTGAAACGGATCTTCCGATTGCCATAACTTCCTCAAAATAAGCTCGATTTTCATATACAATACATTAAAAGTCATGTTTTACGCTCTAGATTAATACTGCATTTAAATAAATACAAAATAAAGAAACTTAATTTTTAGTCGATTTTCATGTCAATTTTTTATGACCGATAACCGACTTGGGCGTGAAACGGAACTTCCGATTGCCATAACTTCCTCAAAATAAGCTCGATTTTTATATGCAATACATCAAAAGTCATGTTTTACGCTCTAGATTAATACTGCATTTAAATAAATACAAAATAAAGAAACTTAATTTTTAGTCGATTTTCATGTCAATTTTTTATGACCGATAACCGACTTGGGCGTGAAACGGACCTTCCGATTGCCATAACTTCCTCAAAATAAGCTCGATTTTCATATGCAATACATCAAAAGTCTTGTTTTACGCTCTAGATTAATACTGCATTTAAATAAATACAAAATAAAGAAACTTAATTTTTAGTCGATTTTCATGTCAATTTTTTAATGACCGATAACCGACTTGGGCGTGAAACAGATCTTCCGATTGCCATAACTTCCTCAAAATAAGCTCGATTTTCATATGCAATACATCAAAAGTCATGTTTTACGCTCTAGATTAATACTGCATTTAAATAAATACAAAATAAAGAAACTTAATTTTTAGTCGATTTTCATGTCAATTTTTTATGACCGATCACCGACTTGGGCGTGAAACGGATCTTCCGATTGCCATAACTTCCTCAAAATAAGCTCGATTTTCATATGCAATACATCAAAAGTCATGTTTTACGCTCTAGATTAATACTGCATTTAAATAAATACAAAATAAAGAAACTTAATTTTTAGTCGATTTTCATGTCAATTTTTTATGACCGATAACCGACTTGGGCGTGAAACGGATCTTCCGATTGCCATAACTTCCTCAAAATAAGCTCGATTTTCATATGCAATACATCAAAAGTATTGTTTTACGCTCTAGATTAATACTGCATTTAAATAAATACAAAAAAAGAAACTTAATTTTTAGTCGATTTTCATGTCAATTTTTTACGACCGATAACCAACCTGGGCGTGAAACGGGAATTCCGATTGCCATAACTTCCTCAAAATAAGCTCGATTTTCATATGCAATACATCAAAAGTATTGTTTTACGCTCTAGATTAATACTGCATTTAAATAAATACAAAATAAAGAAACTTAATTTTTAGTCGATTTTCATGTCAATTTTTTATGACCGATAACCGACTTGGGCGTGAAACGGATCTTCCGATTGCCATAACTTCCTCAAAATAAGCTCGATTTTCATATGCAATACATCAAAAGTCATGTTTTACGCTCTAGATTAATACTGCATTTAAATAAATACAAAATAAAGAAACTTAATTTTTAGTCGATTTTCATGTCAATTTTTTATGACCGATAACCGACTTGGGCGTGAAACGGATCTTCCGATTGCCATAACTTCCTCAAAATAAGCTCGATTTTCATATGCAATACATCAAAAGTCATGTTTTACGCTCTAGATTAATACTGCATTTAAATAAATACAAAATAAAGAAACTTAATTTTTAGTCGATTTTCATGTCAATTTTTTATGACCGATAACCGACTTGGGCGTGAAACGGATCTTCCGATTGCCATAACTTCCTCAAAATAAGCTCGATTTTCATATGCAATACATCAAAAGTATTGTTTTACGCTCTAGATTAATACTGCATTTAAATAAATACAAAATAAAGAAACTTAATTTTTAGTCGATTTTCATGTCAATTTTTTATGACCGATAACCGACTTGGGCGTGAAACGGGAACTTCCGATTGCCATAACTTCCTCAAAATAAGCTCGATTTTCATATGCAATACATCAAAAGTCTTGTTTTACGCTCTAGATGTTTTTCTTTTCAAAATTTTAAAAAAATAATTACTGCATTTAAATAAAATACAAAATTATTAAAAACTTAATTTTTAGTCGATTTTCATGTCACAATTTTTTATAACCGATAACCGAAATAATAATTAAAAATTATAAATTTTTTTTTTCTTGGCTATTTTTGAAACCGGATCTTTTCACGTATTGCTAACATTAACTTCCTACACTTTTAAAAATAAGCTCGATTTTCATATGCAATACATCAATAAGTCTTGTTTTTACGCTCTAGATTAATACTGCATTTAAATAAATACAAAATAAAAAAACTTAATTTTTAGTCGATTTTCATGTCAATTTTTTATGACCGATAACCGACTTGGGCGTGAAACGGATCTTCCGATTGCCATAACTTCCTCAAAATAAGCTCGATTTTCATATGCAATACATCAAAAGTCATGTTTTACGCTCTAGATTAATACTGCATTTAAATAAATACAAAATAAGGAAACTTAATTTTTAGTCGATTTTCATGTCAATTTTTTATGACCGATAACCGACTTGGGCGTGAAACGAAACTTCCAATTGGCATAACTTCCTCAAAATAAGCCCGATTTTCAAATGCAATACCTCGAAAGTATTGTTTTACGCTCTAGATTAATACTGCATTTAAATAAATACAAAATAAAGAAACTTAATTTTTAGTCGATTTTCATGTCAATTTTTTATGACCGATAACCGACTTGGGCGTGAAACTGATCATCCGATTGCCATAACTTCCTCAAAATAAGCTCGATTTTCATATGCAATACATCAAAAGTCTTGTTTTACGCTCTAGATTAATACTGCATTTAAATAAATACAAAATAAAGAATCTAAATTTTTAGTCGATTTTCATGTCAATTTTTTCTGTCCGATAACCGACTTGGGCGTGAAACGGATCTTCCGATTGCCATAACTTCCTCAAAATAAGCTCGATTTTCATATGCAATACATCAAAAGTCTTGTTTTACGCTCTAGATTAATACTGCATTTAAATAAATACAAAATAAAGAAACTTAATTTTTAGTCGATTTTCATGTCAATTTTTTATGACCGATAACCGACTTGGGCGTGAAACGGATCATCCGATTGCCATAACTTCCTCAAAATAAGCTCGATTTACATATGCAATACATCAAAAGTCTTGTTTTACGCTCTAGATTAATACTGCATTTAAATAAATACAAAATAAAGAAACTTTATTTTTAGTCGATTTTCATGTCAATTTTTTATGACCGATAACCGACTTGGGCGTGAAACGGATCTTCCGATTGCCATAACTTCCTCAAAATAAGCTCGATTTTCATATGCAATACATCAAAAGTCTTGTTTTACGCTCTAGATTAATACTGCATTTAAATAAATACAAAATAAAAAAACTTAATTTTTAGTCGATTTTCATGCCAATTTTTTATGACCGATAACCGACTTGGGCGTGAAACGGATCTTCCGATTGCCATAACTTCCTCAAAATAAGCTCGATTTTCATATGCAATACATCAAAAGTCATGTTTTACGCTCTAGATTAATACTGCATTTAAATAAATACAAAATAAGGAAACTTAATTTTTAGTCGATTTTCATGTCAATTTTTTATGACCGATAACCGACTTGGGCGTGAAACGGATCTTCCGATTGCCATAACTTCCTCAAAATAAGCTCGATTTTCATATGCAATACATCAAAAGTATTGTTTTACGCTCTAGATTAATACTGCATTTAAATAAATACAAAATAAAGAAACTTAATTTTTAGTCGATTTTCATGTCAATTTTTTATGGATTCAGTAAAATTTATATGGCATATCCCTTATTTATTACCCTGAACTCATAAAATGGGTAAAAAAGGAAACATGGTTTTGCGAAAACCAAAAAAAGGTTTAAATGCAGTATTAAACTAAAGCGCAATACAAGACTTTTAAGGTATGTATTGCATTTGAAAATAGGGTGAATTTCGGCGAAATTATGGAAATGAAAAGATTTGTCTATTGCCCAAGTCAATTTTTATCACAGGATTTTGGGATGAAAAAACTGCCTTTCTCGATTTAAATTCATTTAGTAAGGAGAGCCCAAACTAGACATTTAAAGCATTCCACTTGAAAATTGCAATAATTTTGACGGAGCTATGACAGTTGAAAGTTTTGTCCATTCATATCCTTACCTGTTTTACAAACGTTCTTGCTATTTTATCAATCAAAAATGATCTCATGTCTAACAAAAGTGATTTAAGCTTCAAAAAAGAAAGTTCAACTTTATAAATTATATGCTGAATGTTATAATATATAAAGCTGTCTTTTTTTATGGAATATCGTATGAAATAAGTCATGTTAAATTATACATGTTGAATGTCTTATTCCCAATCCCTACACACACATCCATTAATATGCATCAACAAAAATCAATCAAACTAGGGCGTTCAATGAACGCAAAGACAAAGTATATTTACATGCAAATTGTTCCTTCCATAATTTATGATAGACAACCGTCAAAGTTTGTCAAGGTGTATTTTTAAAACATTGAACTTAGACAACTAAATTTATACTTGTATATTTTGTATATTTTTGGTACACTGTTGTGTAAATGAGTAAGTTTTGTGTGTTTCGGGATAATTTAACGCGCCTACAACGAGTGGCAATAAGCCAGGCTAAGCCTACACACAAAAACTGTTGGCTGTTGGGCTGACCTTGCCTTGCCTTGCCCTGCCCTGCCCTGTTGGCCAGTAACCCAGTTAGGGTGCAACTTTATGAGGCTTTTTAGGGGTCACTTTTCATGGCAGGGAAAATCAATTTTCAGTCTTTCAAGCCAAGCCAAGCCGCCCGCATCTCTCACATAAATATAAATATTTGACTTGATATGGCGCATGACAACAACTGACAGAGGACACACACACACACTTCACTTTGCCTCTTACAACATCATCATCATCATCGTCATCATTATCAACAAGCTGAGTCATGCCACACAAAAAAGTGGAAGAAACACCCTGTTACCCATTACACAAAAGTTTTGCTTCTTTTGGTTAAACTTTTTCCGACGAGTGTACGCCCGTGTGTACATTTAAAATTTGATTGCATGAAATTTCGTTAATTGGCCAATAAATGCCTATCCAAAACCTGTCCAGAAACTACCAAATTTCAAGAACTTTATGTGTGCGTGTGTGTGATATTAACAAATATGTATTAAGATGGAATGCCAAACTATTTATAGATTAAGTTATGTGTACAGAAAGTGTGGCAACCCTTGAAATTGTATACACACAGAACGAGCCCTTGAAACAGCCAAGTGAATCGTAACTACATATGTTCATATACTATCTACATATATAGTATGGCAAATGTGATTAAAAGCGATAATTGAAAATGTCAAGTTTCTCTCACATATTGACAATTTAGTTTAGCTGTCATTACGTTTTAATTATAGCATTTCTCGAGTACATTATCATTTATGATAGACATCCAAATTGTCACATTTGCAAATGTGTGATCGTCAAGAATATGGAAATTTTTGAAAAAACTATTAACACATACTGTTAAACAACCCTTTTCAGAAAGCAGCCAGCTGCAGCTGCTGATTAATTATCTACTAGGCCAATGTGAACTATCGCTTATCGTAAAGTCCGGCGGCAAGCATTAAAGCGTTTTGTGAGAGGTGAACGATTTTCATTTCATTTTTCGATTATCGTCGCCCTCCAAAGATAAAGCTACACTCTCGCTCTCACCCCGCTCTGACACATTGTTTTCGTTGCTAAAGCTAAAAGACGCTGACGACGATGATGATGACGATGACTAATGCCCCGCAGCACTCGGCCATGCAGCAGATAGTCGAGGATATTTTTGTACATATATCTGTGTGTGTGTTTGAGTAAGCTTTTTGCTGCCACACAATAAAACAAAATGGTACTTGGAACATTTGCTACATGGTTTGTGTTTTTTAGTATCGGAAGTAAAGTAGCGAACAGTTAAGTCTCTAATCCGCTTTTATGCAGGTGTGCAAGAAGCAAAGCAGAAACGCTTAGATTTGAGTATCCGTCAGTAGAAAATCTGATAATGCCTGGCAGCCAACTGCTTTCATTCAGAATTGTGTTTGCTATTTCTGCAGCATGTGATTTTAAGCTGCATGCAACACATCGAGTGGCAGACTGACATTAAAAGTTTTCACACACACACAAAACTTATGGCATAGCGTTATAATTTTTTTATATTTTTATTTTTTACTATACGAAACTCAATCTCGAGCAATCTCCAACTGTTGATTGCGTTCCTTCGCTTCACCATCCCACTCCCCAACCTTCGTTCGCCCGAAGCTGCGTCAATTAATTGCACATTTCAATTTGAGAAACTGTCGTAAGAGAAAGAGATAGAGTGTGAAAGAAATGAAATTTATGTCCATGAACTGTGACTACATAACTGTGACAGCCAGTAAGTATTAAGTGTGACTACAACAACAGTGACTACACCACACACACACGCACGCACACTGTGGACATTACCAAAGTAGACTGCAGATGACAATGTGTGTGTCTTTTGCTGTCACTGTACGCTGTATGGTGTATACAGTGTGTGTGTTTGTGTCATCGTGTCTCGCATTACATAAGAATTCAATTTCCTGGACAGAATATACCACCGAGAACAACAACATGAGCAACAATAACTATAGCTATCAGCTGAAATGCTAACGCCGCTCTGCGTTTCACCTAATGCACCGGAAATGCTCTTGCTTTAGCTTCAACATCAGCATCAGCTTTTGCTATTGCCAAAGCCCAAAGCAGCAAAGCCAAAGCGGTGCTCTCCGAACGTTTTCCCAGAATTCACTTTGCTGCTTGTGCCACCCGCTGTGTGTGTCAACAGCTTTATTCAAGTTGGAAAACGAGTAAAGAGGGGCAAAGGCAACAGCAACGGCAACAGGGCAACGGCAGCAGAAGGTGGCAAGTGGGAAGGAAGTGGCATCGATTAAATCCCAGCGAGAGCATAGAAATTTACTGTCAGCACAACAACAAAAAAATAAAAAAAATAAAACAACTCGACTAAAATCGTTTTACTCAAATTCAAGCAGCAAAATGAAATGAATTTCTCTACCATGAATAAATTATAATATGTTTATTTTAACGACGAGCCAACAGGAAACTCTAGAAGCTAAACACTTAAAGTCCAGCAGAATTATAGGAATTTGTTTTCACTCTTGGCATCCTTTCCTCTCCTCTCCCTTTTTTTTTTTTTTTTTTTTTTTGCATTTTCCATTAACGTCAAAAGCTCAGGAGAGTAAAACGCTTTTTCCATCGCGTTTTCTCGTCACTTGTTTTTTTTTTTACACACTTTTTGCGAGAGCTGTCATCTTTTCAGGGAAAAATTAAATACTTGTCAGATTAAACTCACTTTCAAAGCGATATACAAACAGTGAAAAAAAAGTGGTTAAAGGTGTAATTAACCGTGAAAACTGTTGCATGAAACTTTTATGTTTTCTTGGAAACAACACGAAAACAAACATCAACACCAACAACAACAACTTTATGATGCCACAAGCAATGTTTCATAAAGTATGCATGACATCTCTCGCTCTCTCACTCGCTTCTGAACCCTATTGACTGCCACAAATGCTTGAACAAAAGCGGTGCAATTGTAAAGCCATTGGCAAAATCCCTATTGACCAAATTGCACCTTTATATCTTGCTCTCATTCACCTATTGCAACATGCTGCTGGTACTAAGTACATAGCTCTTGAGAGGCGCTCAAGCTTGAGCAAAGGACACTGCACTCCATTTCTCTCTCGTTCGCCTTAAACAATATCTACTTGTGTAGGATTAAAGCATTTATTCCGAGCATAGCACTATTAAGCTCTTATTTTTCCTTCCTTTTTTCAATCTCTCTCACTCATGCGTCGGTTATAAGTGCAACTGTCTGCAGTGCAGCAAACAAATTGCTATGAAATAGTTGGGTAAAATGCAAAGAATTCTTACTTCGCAGTACAGTTGAACCTTCATTTAACGAAATTTCGTATTGAGAAGCATTTTATGCAATGATTACGATTCATAACTTGACTAAATTGCTGCGACTTGGTTGCATTCAAAAACTATTAACGATGTTTTCCTATAACAAGGCTTTTCTTCTTGGTCCCCTCTAGATTTGTTATATTTAAGCTCGACAAAGTCCTTCCCTGCCTATCACAGATATGCAAGTTTGACTGTCAAATCTGTTGGCCTGCTTAAATGCTTTGTCTTCTGTTTAATATCTGTGAATAACATGTTTTTAATGGTTTTTGGCCATAGCTTATTGTTTTAACAACACACAATCTTGACCAAACCGCACCAATTAATAAATTTCCATGCTGTTAGGCTTGTTAGAAATTTCAATTGTGCTTAAAATCGATACAAAGACATGTTTTGCAATGTGTATTAAAGCTGATTTTCTGGGAAATTGTAAACTCTTTAGCAGTATTTAATTAAATTGCAATATTCTTTACATCTATTCCAAGCTGCAAAATTTTGTTACTGATTTTTCTCTTGTTCCCAGTTCCCAGTTTGATTGTCCTTTCTTGGTATGCTGCTATGCATAATGCATTGCAAGTTGGTTTGATCTATAAATGGATTATTGTAGTGGCATTTGCAGTTGTAGCTGTTGCTGTTGCTGTTGCTGCTGTTGCTTAGTTGTTGGCGGATGGCAAGTTCGCTATCAATTTGTTTTAATTTGATGGCCAACATTAATTGATGTTCTGTTGTTGTGTTCCTGTCGTGCTTTGCCAGCTTGCTGATTGTCTGGTTCACTCAGTCGATCTGTAATTTGTTGCCGCTGCTGCCACTGCTGTTGCTCTCTTTTTTTTTTTTTTTTGGTTTAAGCCCCACTGGAATGCAAGCAGAATGGCTGTGGCGGCCCTGTCCACCCCACCTCCTTCTCCCTCATTCTTTAACTCCAGGACGTGCAGCATAGACACGACCTGCATACATATGTATGTGTCTCTCTCTCGCTCTTTGGGTTGTTAGACTGTGTAAAAACGTGTGCAAAAGCAAGCAGAAAGAAAAATAGAAAGAAATCCTTGAACAAACACAGTCAGCCAGCCAGCAACCCGAACAATTTTATGTCCGCATATATCTTTCTCTTCTCGGTGTGTGCTCCATTTCGTAATACGGCTCACAAACATACATATCTCATATTTGCAAATGCTATGACTAAGCTTCTTTCAGTGGCGGCGGCGGCGGCCTCTAGCGGATTGCAGTTTACGTGTGCCAGCATATACTTAGTATAAAGTATATATTCCTGGCCTGGATTTGGACCGCAATCGTGTCGCTAAGTCGCCTAATTATTCAAAATTAAAAACAGAAAACCAAGAAGTTGCAAAACTGAACATGTAATCAAGAACTAAAATGCTGGCATATCAAGAAAGAAAAAAAATGTTTCACTCTTTAAATTTTTAACTAGTTTGAGTTTGGCTGACTTTCTGCAGTTTCCTTTTAAACGAAAGTTTCAAACAAACAGAAAAGTTGAAAACTAAAATTTTTATATGAAAGTTCGAAGACAAAGCGTTAGATGGATAGTGACAGGATATGTCGTTGGCCAAATCCGTAGTGTAAACTAACTTTATTTGTTGGCCAAAAAACAAACAAAGGGCAGCACGGCCAACAAGTCAATTTCAATTAGATAAGTAACAAAAGTGCACTCTTTTTTCGGCTGTCACTTAGCAGCAAAAGCATCAAAACCAAACTCTCTGGCTTATTGCAAGCCCTTGCAACACGGCCAGTTAACAGGAAACAGTTAGCAGTAAGTCGTTAGTCGTTCTCCGAAGGTCGCACGTGTAAATCTTAAGAAATACGTGGAATTTGCAAAACGGTTGCAACTTACACAGCCGTTTCGTATGAGTTTGGCATTTTTAATTTTGGCCTGTATTATTCAATGCGAATACAAAACAAAACGAAAGAATTGCAACAAAAGGTCGCACACACACACACACAGACACAGACACAGACACAGACACATGCAAAGATAACAAACGGGCTACAACTGAAAGCACTTAAATCCTTGTTGTCACATCCCTTTCTCTCGGTCTGTCGGCCTCCTGTCTGTTGGCTCGATTCGACTGAAAAGCATTAGACACAAAAACACACATAGATTTGTACAATTCTTGCTAGTGTTTGCTTGACACATTTATGAAGTCGAAAGCCAAAATGAAAATGAACAAATTGTGATTTCATTAAAATGGATATGGCATTAACTATGGCTTGTTGTGTGTCCTTTTTATAGTTGGGGTATTTATAGCTCTCTCTATGCATACTGCAATCAACTGTGAAATTGTTACTTGGAATATCAATTTGCAATTGGAATGTTTTTGCTGCAAATGCAAATGGCAAATAGCACAAATGGCAAATGCCACAACTTATGCATATTAGTCGTTTGGCAACATAATTAGACGAATTCTCATTTGAATGTTGAGTTAAATCAAAATTTGGTATTGAATATTGTATGCAAAATGCAAAATGTATTCCGACAATTAAAACACAACAATGTCAAAGAGAGAACGAGGGAGGCGGAGACGCGTCGAGGGGGGCTGTAAAGTTTGTTTAGGATAACAACGCCCCATATACACTTCCCTTGACTCCACTTCAGGGCTCCAGCATGTGTGTGTGTGTGTGTGAGTGTGTGTGAATAGCGGCTCAACTCGGCTCGACAAACAGTTCCAGTTCACTGGACTCTAAAGTGATTGCAGGATATTGGAAACAGGGATTGAGAATGGGAATAGGATGGGCGGCGCATTGACTTTGCTTTGGGCCATGCGAAATGTTTAGTGGGCAACCAGCCCACATGATGTGATGTTGCTGCCGTTAGCGGCCTAAATCAGATTTTGATTAAATTATAATTGGTAAACAATAATGGCTACAGTATGTTGTGCATGCAGCAGAGCTTGCCCCAAATACATTTGCATATCAAACCGAACTTAAGCAGTAATAATAATTAACTCTAAATAGCAATAACGACAGAACTAGCAACATGTGCAGACCAGACGTTGCACATGAAACGGCAATTGCATTCAAATATTTCAAATTTAGCGCTCGATGCGCAACAGAGGCGCAATGTTAACTTGCCCTTTGCGCACGTTACTGCTGCGATACTTATCGATGTTTTTTGAATTGAACGCATTTTTTGTGAGAAACCATAACATTGCAAGATCGTTTTCAACTAACAATTGTGTGTGTTTTTTCTCTAATGCTTTGCAGCTGCCAATACTATGTGAAGAGCCATCCATGGGTGCTGGCCTATCAGGGCGTCATCACATTCTTTGTGCTGGCCAACTTTACGCTGGCAACATTCATGGATCCGGGCATTATACCCAAAGGTATGTAGCGGGCTAAACGGTGCCCAGCGTCTCTCGCCACAGCCTAAATTTGACTGAATTCTAGCTTCGCCCGACGAAGACTGCGAGGAGGAGTTCCGTGCACCGCTCTACAAGAATGCCGAAATTAATGGCATCACCGTCAAAATGAAATGGTGTGTCACCTGCAAATTCTATCGCCCGCCCCGCTGCTCCCACTGTTCCGTATGCAATCATTGCATAGAGGTAAATACTTTTTTATTAACTAACTTATTTATTATTTAATCTTTTCTTTGTTCGGTTTTGCAGACATTTGATCATCATTGTCCGTGGGTGAATAATTGCATTGGAAGACGCAATTATAGGTTCTTCTTCTTTTTCCTCGTCTCACTCTCCATACATATGCTGAGCATCTTCTCGCTGTGCCTATTCTATGTGCTCAAAATCATGCCCAACATCAAACAGACGGCACCCATCGTCGCGTAAGTAAACGTTTTTCAACACATTTGTTTAAGCTAAACTTTGTAAATTTTAGTATGATTCTAATGGGTCTGGTTACCGTGCTTGCCATACCAATATTCGGTTTGACGGGCTTTCATATGGTGCTGGTATCAAGAGGTCGCACCACCAACGAACAGGTCACGGGCAAATTCAAGGGCGGCTACAATCCATTCTCACGTGGCTGTTGGCACAATTGTTGCTACACACAGTTTGGACCGCAGTATCCCAGGTAAAGTCGATATGATACGATTTGGTATGAAACAAGTGACTTATGTGTTTTGTTTGCAGCCTGCTGAAGCCAAAGAAGTATGCATCGAGAAGATCGCAGACGCAAAATCAAGCGATTAGCACGATATGCAACGATCGGACCAATCAACAGACCAATGCCGTTGGCGGCAATGGAGCAGGCGCTGGTGGCAATGGCACCACTGTTGGCAGTGGAATACGCGGCACTTCGGTACAATATTCACCCCGCTCCTACTACGATTCGAGTCGGGAGAAGCGTGGAATTCAGGTAAAGACATATATGGCCGAGGGCAATGGTTATAATCAGCGGTCGGGCAGCACAACGCTTTATAGTAAGGTGGGTAACATTTTGCAAAACCAAAACAAAACGAAACATTGCAGAAAATGCTATATAATAATCTCCTTATAACCTATCTTATCTGTACTCTAACCTCCTATCTATGTATATATTATAATTCTGTTTGTGTTTATGTTCTTTATTTATTATGTATTTGTAATCGGTTACATTGTTATTGTATTTGCTGCTGTTGCTATTTTCAATTTAATATTTAACAAATAATTGTATTTGTATTTCGTTTGTCTGCGTGTGTGTGTTAATCAATTGGTTTGTGTGTTTGAGCCTTGTAATTTGTAATCTAATCTAATATACATGCAATTTGTCACAAACATTCGCTGCTAATTAATTCCTCTTATGTTTAACATTATATATATCCTGAAAAAAACGAAGCTTATGCGCTGCCAAAATACGCTTTTGCTTTCATCATTAACATCAAACTCGCCAAGAACTGTATTTACATCTTTATATATACATATGTATTTAACGCACAGTTTGTTAGCCCTTTTGTAAATGGTCCTAATTACTTGAAGCTAAACCCTTTTTGTGCATTTTTATTTAACGCTTATCATATTCGCCATGACAACCATTATGAATGACCCCAAGTTGGCTGCTGTTCGAGCATCATTCACATTCATATGACATTACTCTTAAAAATTCTCTGTGTGCGTGTACGTGTGGCGAATAGTAATTGCGTACAGTAATTGCCACGCCCACAATGTGCTATCGTTTGACTTTTAATTAGACACTTAACACACACACGCACACGCATACGCATACGCATACACACTGACACAACATAACGCACACACAATCAATCAATCGCACAGCTTAAATGAAGCAGGACTTTTGCACATTCACATTCTGCCACACACTCCACACCCCTTCACACCACACCACTCCAATCAATCTATTTGGCGCGCTCCCAGGCTTTCACTGTCCATCCTATCAATTGCAAAATGCTTTCGTACCCAATCATGAATGCACTTGCGTAGAATATTTTGTCGTCTATACTCAGGGATAGAGCATTTACTGTAGCATACTTATCTGTGTGTTGTAGGCTTGCACAAAATTATGTAAATTCACACACATAAACGCTGGCTGTTAGACAGCCGCATTTGGAATTTTTAATGTTGGTTAGCAAAAATTGAAAAAATGAAGAGCGATGTTTATAGATTATGTATTAGAAATATACTTTTGTTATACAAACTATTTAATCAGTGGGTTAATAACAAAAAAGTCAAAACTATTGCTTAATAAAGTCTAAATTTTATGTTTAGAAAAAGTCAGTTCTTGAAATAAATAATACAAATTAGTAAAAAGAATTCCAAATAAGACATTTTTTTGTACATTAAACTCATTTATGAACTATAAAATTTGTTTTCATATATAAAAAAACAGTTCTTATATACGAATTTTCTCTGCCGTTTTATGGAAGTTTTTTTCATCCTAGGATAAAGTAAGAACTTAAGTAGAACGCTTTTCACTTAGAAAACTATTTACTGCAATTAAATGCCTATTAAAAACCTTTAAAATTTCTTTATTTAGTATCTTTTTGTTACTTTCTTATTATCTATACGGGCGCTTTATTGCTCCGATATATTATACACTTTATAGTGTGATTTCGTTGTATTTTCTTTTTGCTTGCATGATTTCTGATGCTCTTTTCGTTCGTTTAAATTGCAAATTTTGAAGGCTTTTGCATATAGTTATAGTATAAATGCTCTGTTCTGTTGCCGCCTATATAGAATTATATATCTGTATATGTATATTAGTTGATCGGCTCGTTTGTCTGAATGTGTGTGCTGTACATTCACTTGCCGAGTTGTTGTGCAACTATACTTCCATATATATATACAGTATATAGTACTAGTTTGTAGCGTACATAGAAAACATGTTAAATAATAATTGGTCAAAACAAAACTCTACACTTTCTGCAAGCACCGAAAAAGGTAAAAAAAAAAAAACAATTCAAAAAACTACAAACAAAAACAATTAAAAAATATATTATTTATTTTACAAGCATCTCATTATATTATTTTTATTTACGGATTTTTAATGATTGAAAAGTGATTGACTTAAATTCTGTTTCTGTCACACGACTGTTGCTTTCTCTTCTCACTTTAAAATTAAAGAAAAATTTAAAATCTTATAGACAATTTTCTTAAGCCTGTGAAACACGCTCTCTCTCTTTCTCTACCTGTCTGTTTTTTCCTCTATCTCTCCCTGTCTTTCTGAAACTCTCGTTCGTTTCTGTCTCTTTTCTCCTCTGGTTGCTCAGTAACTTGGCTGAAAATATTCTTTTGTAGCTTTGACCATTTTTGACAGTATTTTTCTTCACTTCTTTAATGATATCTTGCAAAAAAAAAAAAAAAAAAAAAAAAAAATATTTAACTTTTGTGGAGATTTCTTACACACTGTGCGTTATATATATATATATATTTATATAGGAGATTTTTAGCATCTTTCCTTTTCTGGCCGAATTGACATTTGGCATCGGATTCATTTGTCCAACAAAAAATAATTAATAAAACAATAAAAACACAATACACATGTTTCGTTTTCATTTGGTTTCAAGTTCATTTCAAAAATCGATCAATCGCAACTACTCGTTTTTTATGTAGGTTTTAAGGTTTTATTTCTTGTGTTGTTGAAGCACAATTTTTTAATTGCACATATTAAAATCTATAATGTAATTAACTATTTTTGCTTTCTACAATTCTGTTTCTGCGTTCGATGTGTGCAGCTGTCGCCGGGACGTGAATGTTCCGATACGGATCTGGAGCCGCCGCCTGCATCACAGAGTCAAGACTGCGAGCCGACGCCGCCATTGCAGCGCCACAACTCGACCAATTTCTATCTGCCCCAGGTGGCGGACACTGGGACGGGCATTAATATGAGCAACATGAACAATGGCAACATTGCCAGTGGTGCTGGCATTGCTTCCAATTCATCACAAGGTGGCGGTGGTGGCGGCGGCGGTGGTGGAGATTCACCACGACACATTCGCATGTATCATCCACGTCATAGTCCGCATGCGAGAACCAGGTAAGTGGCATCAAATACTTTAGCATATTCCATATATATTAACCAATGATATCTTTTGTGTTTTAGGGGTCTGGATCCACAGCGGGTATATACGAGTGAGGCACTGTCGCCGGATCATCCCAGCGGTGGTGGAGTTGGTGGCTACGTTGTCAATGGTCCGCAGGGCATGTCGGTAGCACAAGGGCAGCGTGTTGGCGCCACAACGGCCACGCCCACCATGCAACAACGAATCAAGCCACTGGGCGTCGCCACACCACTCGTCATCGCCAGTCCAGTGAGAAGGTAAGAGGTTTACCAACACTGGTTCTTTGTACTTAAGAGAACCTTTATATTACCTATATATATTATCCGCGCTCCATAATTAGTTGGATTGCTTTTATGCCTTGCCATTTGCTTCCAATTTGTTATTATCATTATGATTATTATTATTATTTTTATTGTCATTATAATGTACTTAAGCTGCTCAAGTTATTTGTGGCTTATTGGCAACACAACATGTTTACACTATAGAGGAGTGTCGTCAGTAAGTAATCGCTGTACCCAAAAGAAGCGCTTCTTAGCTCGTTCCTTGTTCGTTCGTATGCATTTACTCTGTCTCACATCGTAGTTAGTGCTTACTGTGTACTGTACTTTATTCACTCGCTGAAGCCTTTAGCGAGTAAATAATTCATTCGCTTGCATGGCGGTGAGCGAGTTGGCAATAGGTGGAAAACAGTTCATTGAACCGAAGCGCTAGGTCTGTCGATCTCTTACTCTCTCTCTTTCTCACACTATTGCTCTTTTTATCTCTCTCTGTCTTTGCTCTCTCTCTCTCTTTTACACGCATCAGCTCTGTAGATATATACATTCGTCCTGTCATGTTTCATCTACATAAATATAAGTGTATATACAGCTTATGTTACCCAAAAAAATAATAACAATAAAAAATAATAAATAAAATAAAAAATAATAAAACAATTGAATTTGTTTATTACACACTTTAAAACTAATTATTTTTCTTTCAACTTTTCTTTTTTCGTTTTCTTTGTTTTTGTTTATTTTATGCCTCGATGTAGTCAATACTCAAATTCTGAGAGCAGTACTAATTCCTAGGCTTAGCTTACCACAAAAATAAAAAACAAACTGAAAAAAACTTAAAAAAACGAAAACTAATAAAACAAAAACAAATATATACATATATATATTATATGAAAAGTAAAAACCAAAAGCATCTAGAAATTAAATATTAAGTTTAAAAGGGAGACGACTTATTCTATTTCTAAGAACCAGACCAGACGATAAATTCGGCCACAGAGGCACACAGAGCCTGAGTCATATTCTCAACGATATATCTAGAATCGACCCAAATCAAACTTAACTTTTACTTTATTTCTGCCTACCGTCTTTCTAACTGGATGATAACTTTAGATGACGACACACACATACTACACTGACACACACACACACGCACACACACACACACAGTTAAGACACACACTATCCTTAGAATGTTTACAACCACTTCAACTAGCGCCACCAAAGAGCACAACCACCCAACCTCTGTGTACAACAAGCTCAGCTTTCATTTGATTGGAAGGTGAGTGATTTTCTTGATTTCTTCTTGGTGCTGTCTTTTCTTTCATTTTATATTTTCTTAACTTACTTTCTATTCTTTCGTTACGTTTCGTTATCGCCACACACAAACACACATTATGATCAAATCAAGGCAGGCTTTTCTCATGACATATGAACTTTGGAACTGGTTCACTTTACCAACAACAACAACAACAACTACTCATTCCAACAATGACATTCTAGTCATATCGTTTAGTATAAAAGTTTTGAAAAAAATGAAAAATTATGAAAAATTTCGTGCTTTCATTTTGTTTTCATACACAGCACACAAACTAACATGTCCTTCTTTTTTTTCTTTTAAAAACAATAGTTTTAATTTTTTTTTAATTTTCGGCACAACGTAAATAAATATATATCGCCAAATTGTGGTGCAATCCAAATCGTTTTCCATACAAATTAAGTAAATATTAAGCATTGTTATGAATAAGAACAACTATAACTACAACAACAACAACCACGACAACTACAACAAACAACAACCAAAGATGCAGCCGAATGCCGTTTCCGGTCGCATCCGCAACCTGGATTTGCTGAACAAGACGAGCGTGACGGCTGCAACGCCGCCACAGTTGCGCCATCGCCGCCATTTCCAATTCAATGGCATGCACTTCGAGACGAATCCATTGTGGCTGAACAAGACGCGTGCCGCTCAAGCTAACACTAACACTCACACTCACACTCACGCTCACGATGGCGATGCTGGTGATGCTCGCACATTGTTTGCACCCAAGGAGCAACATCGTCCTTTTACATACAATGAGCCGCAAGCTGCTGCTACTACTACGGAGAGCGCCACCAATACGGATGATATACAGCTGCTGCCGAACAACAACTTTCAGCCGGAGCAGCCCGTCGTCTCCAATGATGACAACAATAATCAGGCTAATGATGATGAGGATGTCTACGACAACAGCAACAACGAACGTTTACAGCAAATTCTGGACAGGCATGTGAACTACAACAACAACAATGTGGAGGCTATTAAGACGGATCAACAACAAGAACAACAGGCGCCAGTTCGGCCAATTCCCTCACGCACCTATACACGCCCGCTGAATTTGGCTAGCCATCGTTTGAATCAGATGCGTGCTGGAGGCGGCGGCGCCTTCAAAATTCCACCAGTTGCTTTACAAACATCCATGGCTGGCATGCACTCTAAAATGGATTACATAACATTGGCTGGCCTGCTGTTGGGCTATCTAATATCGAATGGACTATTCTTTGTTTGCTGGTACTTTAGCTGGCTTAAGGATCAGGTGGTGAGGCTGCGCAGGCATTTCCTGGGTCAGTCAAATCTCTGGGAGTTCTTTGACTTTGCGGATACCACACGCTACTCAATGCAGACCAAGCTCCTACTGACGCCCATCATACTTGGCTGTAGCGTACTCTATTGTGTCGCCAACATACTCCATTTGCTGATCCAGCTGGCTCGCTCCAATGTGCCTCGCCACATTGTCGATTTCGTGCAAAACATTGTCAAAGCTTATGGTCCCTAAAAGCAAGCAAAGCAACAACTAAAATGCACCTTTTGTAGTGTTCTGCTAACCAGTGTTGGGCCAACGGTTTCGGCTTTGCTAACCTGTTAATGGGAAATGGAAAAGGGGTTGTCAACTGTGCATAATAATAATAATAAACATGTATTTCATTCAACATCAACCAAATAATTGGTTTACTCTGTCAACTCTGTCATTCTCTTTTGCGCTGTGCAACGGTTCTTGCTCTCTCGTGTTTCTCTCTTTCATCTGCTCGCTCTCTGTCTCTCTGAGGCTCTTGCACTTGTGTCTTGTTGTTTTTGTAACTGTTTAACATGAATTGTTTAATATCCTAATCTTAACATAACTCATGCACACACACACAACAAATATACACACACACTCTCTCTTCTAATACAATGCTGTTTGTCAAGTCCTCTAACATAAACATAACGCGCTGTGTTCAGAATATCGCAGCCTTAAATAACTTTAATTAAATATTGTTAACATAACTCGCTTTGTTTTTTTCTTCATTTGTTTTGTATATATATATTCTAATATTTAATTTATTGTGTGCATCTTCGCAGATCTAATCCGGGCACGCCGACGCAACCGCGACGTCCAGATTTCATAGGGCTCAATGCGCAGGCAGCGGCACAGCAGCAGCAACAGCAACAGCAGCAGCAGCAGCAGCAACAACAACAGCAACAACAACAGGCGGCTGCAGCGGCAGCTGCATATTATGAATACACGACCGGGCTGCCGCCACAGCATCCGCAAGCGGCAACGATACAACAGCAGCAACAACTCTTGCTGCAACAGCAACGTGTCATGCTGCAGCATCAACAGCAACAACAACAACAAGGTACGATTGTCCATTATGTGAATTTAATTTTTGTTCTAATAATTTTTATATATACCCTAACACAGCGCTGCAGCAGCAGCAACAATCGCTGGCTCAGGCTGCCTATGGCGGCAGTCCGCAGCGTCGCTTCCTCTCCGAGGGTGAGCTGGTGCGTCAAGGTGCCGGCGGCGGTGGCGGCGAGCTATCCTATGCGCGCTCCAACAACACCGTGGACAATATACGTGAACTGGCGGGCAGTCCGCAGCGCGGCGTCTACATGTGGAAGGACACATCGCCCGGCTTCAGTGGCGGCGGCGGCGGCCCGTCGGTTAGCATTGGCAGTAGTGCGGGCACACTGCCAAGCAGCAGCAATACGGGCGGCGGCGGCGTCGGCGTCATGCAGCATGCTCAGTATATAACAGCCGGCGGTGGTGCCCATCCACTCATTATGACACACTCACGCCTCCAGGACTATGCCATCCAGCAGCAGCAGCAGCAACAACAACAGCAACAACAGCAACAGCAACAACAAGCGGCTGCCGCATCATATCATCGATCCAATCCCACAAGTCCAACAACCCTACCAATGACATCCACAGCACAAACATACATATTACGTTGCAGCGGCGGCGGTGGCATGGCTGCGGGCACAGCTGCAACAACAGGCAGCAGCGGCAGCATTGCCAATCTGCCAGCAAACAGTAATCCTCCCGTATCCAGCGGCGGTGGCTATCAACCGCAGCTGCGCGGCGGCGTTGCCGTCTTTCCGCCCAATCCTTTAGCCGTCGTCAACGTCAGCAATGCCATTGGTGCACTGCAGCCGCAGGCTTCACCGCAGATTAAGCGTAAGCAGACGCCAACGCGTCCCATGAGCTTTGTGCGTGCCCTGGAAATGACCGATTCCATGGAGATGCAGACACTCGAACAACAGCAGCAGCAGCAGCAGGTGGCAGCAGCGGCGGCGGCAGCATCCATGGCACGCAACAATGGCGGCCTGCCAAGCGGCGTGGTGCCCACAAGTCTGGCCCAACAGAATGCAGCGGCGGCAGCAGCAGCCGCAGCAGTGGGACGCAATGCAGCGGCCGCCGCTGCTGCTGCTGCTGCAGCGGCTGCTGCCAATGCCAGTGGCACACCCGATCGCGCCAGCATTTACGATATGAACTATGAGATATCTGTATAACCCGTGGTTGTGCCCGTCGTCGTAATGCCACCCGCCTCAGCAGCCAGCCAAGCGGTTGCCAATTCAACCGCCGCCTTCTATGCGCAACAGCAGCAACAACAGCAACAACAACGAAGCATTATAATGAATGGCGCTGAGCCGGCAGCGTACGCCTCGGTGCCCATACCCATGCCCACGCCAACGCCAATGCCTGTCTCCGTCTCCGTCTCTGTGCTGGCATCCAAGCACAATACCAGCAACGGCAGCACACATCATCATCATCAACATCAACAGCACCAAAGTCACCTCAACAACAAGACGCCAAACAAGCACAAGTTCTCCACGTTCTTCTAAAGCAGTTGGATCATCCAGACATGCCCCCAGTCTCCTGTACATAGTATCCGTGTTTAAGATGCATCAATATAAGCAGCTAATTTGGGTGCTGCTCGATTTTTTTTTATATTTTTATCAATTGAAAGTTTTTAACTAGTTTTTTTTTAACATATTTATTTAAACCTTTTTCGAGTTGGCCCAAAGCGCGTTTTATTTTTACATTTTTAAGTATTTTTAACGCTTTCGACACGGAAAACTCTTTGTGCTTTTATTATGTCAATACTATACACAAACAGAAAAAATTAATATAAACATTGTAAAAGATTTGATTTAAAAACTAATTTTACGACACTCGGGCATATGCATATGTATGCGTACACCACATGTACATCAATCTAGCTTATCAAATTGTACACGAATGTATGTATATGGTTCTATATATATATATAAATGTGAAGAAATATATAATATGAATGTATTTTGCATTGCAATCAACTTTGAATATATAGGACAAAGGTCAGGTCAGGTCAAAAAAATACAACAAATTGTCGAGCGAGTTTAATATATATATACTAATGCTATCTGCATACATATACGTGTATGTGTGTGTATTTCTATGTACTACAACCTAATCGAAAAATAACAACAGCAAATGCCAAAATTTGTAAACGATTATTATCGAACATATAACTATAAAACAAAAATGTCTGCGTGTGTGTGTTTAAATGTGGCCATATATATTTGTGCGTGTGTGTGTGTGTGTATGTGTGTACATAGAATATAACCATATAAACATATGTATATATATAATATGTATCTATGGCGCTCTATTCTTTAACTCAAAATCCCCCTCCAAATAGTTAGCCAGCGTGTCAAGTCCAGGAAGGAGCTTTCTTACGGTCATGATCTTTAAATCGTCCACATTATGTTAATTATTATTTCTTTTAGTATGTACATTAATGTATATTCATGTATTTATGTGTACGATTATTATTATTACAATATTATGTTAAGGCCAAAAATGTTACAGCCAAGCATTTAGTTGTTGTTTTTCGTTGTCGTTTTTTGTTATGCCAGCTAACAACTACAAACATACATGCATACGCATCTATACTACATGATTATATGGTTTTGATGTAACATATTTGGTCCGTGCTTATACTAATATATGTTTAAACAAATTTGTTGTTATGTTTTTAAGTCCAATTAGTGTTTAATTTTTCATGTCCTCTGTCGCTTTGTAAATCGATTGTCGTCAATGTGTTATAAGGCTTACAGCGCAATACAATCTGGTTGTAAAAAATAGGTGTATCGTTGTCGTTCAGATGTTTGTGCTTATAACGAAACATTTGATATTTTGAAATGCAATCAGAATCGTCGTCAAGTGAAGCTTGTAGTTACGTATTCGAATAGAAGAAAATTAAATTCCTAGAAACGTTGGATGATTATGAAGTTGTAATATCAGAAGACGTACACACAGTCGAATTCCTCAGACTCAAGAAGTGGAGGATATAGTTTCGAAAGAGCCAAAGAAGCGAAGGTCCGGAATGAAAGGTCAACTGACTTCGAAAAAGAAGTAATCTTTGAACGACGAAACAATTCCTCTTTGAGAACACTTCCCGTATTCGCTCTGTTGGCTCTCTAGGACCTTTCTTTTGACGACTTATATTGATGACAAATACCCGTAACTACAAACCTTTCTTTACAACCAGTTTGTATTTCACAGTAAGCCTTATAACACTTTGACGACGATTTCGGCAGAGGCCAGATACGCACGCCCACAAGCGCCATCAGTCGAGGCCCATTATTAGGCAGGCCATGTATGTATATAAAGCATTTTGAGAGACAATTGAATCAAAACTCGGACAACATCTGAGGGCTTTGTCATTTGCTGGCCTCCTGTCCCAGTTACTAACAGACAAAAAAACAAACTAACACTAAACATTTAGCAAAATAGAATTGAATTGGAAGCGATAGTACTTTAAAGTTATTGCAAAAGTTAACAGAACAACAAATGCAACAAATGATTAGAAATATGAATAATAATGTTTTGTAATAAAGCCTAGCCTATATACATACATATTTAATTGAGTGTTCATACACAAGGACCACACACAACATATATATATATATATATATATATATATATACATTTATATAAATAGAAAAAAAGAGCAAATAGTGAGAGGTAATTAGGGGAGGAGACGATTTCCAGCTCTATAAATCCGTGGACGTGTTGAACACAGAAACAAGTTTAAACAAAATAAAGAAAATATTAACAAGCGATTAATCGAGTAAATCGTAGACGAATGCGATGTATTCTAAGTGTTTTTTGCTAACAAATAATAATTAAAAGAAGAGTGCATATACAACATATACAGTATGTATGTATGTATATTTAAATATAGTATATGAAATGTAACTAAAAGAAATAACATAATTGTAACAAAAGAAATAAAAACAAAATCATTGTTTTAGATTTTAATACCAAATTTAATTAATGTCAAATCGTGTTGTTTAATCAATATACATATAAATATTTATATAAATAAATACCATTTTTTTTATTATTTTATTTATTATTTATGTTCTTATTATTTTTCTTTTTGTATGCCACACAAATTCAGTTTGGCAGGGCAGAGCAAAAACTCAAAGAGTAATATGTTCATGCCACAAATGAAATGTCAACAGTTGGCAAATGAGATTAAATAGTTGCAAGCATCATTATTATCATCGTCATAATTATAATGCGACTGTCGTGTTCTCCAATTATATTTTATTTGTTTTAACAAACATAATTATATAGATATATACATATATATATATTTTTTGTATACTGTGTGTACTTTGTAAAATATACAACAACAAATTTCATAGCAACATTAAACAGCAAGGCAATTAATATATAATAAAGATAATAATGAAAAATACAATAAAAAAAGAAATCGTTCTTTTTCCACAGTCAAATTTGTAACTGTTTTCAGTAATGCGTCAACTTGTCAACTGTCATTCTAATGACATGAAGCCACATCGATAACTCCTTGAATTAAGTGTCGAAGAATTATATTCTGCCAAGCCTCATTGCAGCCTTTTGCTTATTCATTAACTCTTGCTTCTCCGTTTGGAACACTTCAATTTCAGAACTTTTCCATACGTTGCGGGTAAACGTTGTTTTATTCATCAAAGTTTATGTTTTCATTAAAGTATTTACAGCAAACTCAACAAATTTGCCAACGAAAATGGCGCGCACAATGGAATATAAGAGCTCGAAAAACAAATGGGCAAAGGACTCCAATGACAGCGGCTTAGGCAACGGATCAATTCTTAAGGGGTCTGAGCATGTTATCAATACGCCCAACAAAACGGTGAACACTTTAACGTCAACGACGACTGTGGACTCGTTGGCCACGATGTGTACTGATGTCAATGTGGTTGATTGCAATACCAGCGTCATCTCAAGCACACATGCAGCCGCTGCTACTTCTGGCGACACCTGCATGAAAGGAGGATTAATATTGTGGATGGTAAGCCGTTGCTGCTTTACACAAAACTTCTCCCAATACTCATACATTTATGTTTTACAGAAATTCACAAGATAAGTCGTCCATACTTTAAGAATTATCGAGAAAGGCGAACTAAAACATTCAATAAGCTGTTATGCATAGTTAATTAAATAAAAAAGATTTTAAATCATATTCAAAAGTACATCCAAACTTGTATAAATAGACATCTATTGCGGACACACACTTAAGTTCCACAGCTGTGTGCAAACGGTGACCAAACGCCCCCTGGCGGCAAAGTTCAAGACATTTAGTGTGGACACACACCGCTGCAAGAGCCGTTGACGTTTAATGCTGCAAAAGATTTATTTACTAATGAAAACAAGTAGAACTATTTTAAAAAAAATTTTATTGATTTTTCTTTAATACGTACAATGTTTTTTGTTTATCCACTGATAATGTAATTTGTGTTTTTGTGTGTGTGTGGGGGTATGTGTGGTTTTTAATTGTTGTTCTTTGTCAATACGAGGACACGTTAAATATGTATGTTTTGTTATATCATATGTGTATATAGATATAGATAAATATGTTTGTATATATATATATATATATATATATTATATATGTTTAAACTATTCAAATGTAAATACATGTATGTGTGTGTGTGTGAGTGCACATTTACTTTGTCAGTGTTAAAATGTACACTGATACAAAATAACATAATTTAATTATGCCTTCTATCAAATGTATCAAATTTGCGGTTAATTATTTTATAAATAATTTGCTATGTGTGATATTGTGTACTGCATATGCATACAGTATTACATAAGTGTGTGTATGTTGAGTAAATATTATTATCAATATCATCCTGTCCATTCTTTCTTTTTGTTTTTGTATATGTATCTAAATCGTATGTATATGAATGCATAGATGTGCCATTCCAAATGTGTTTTCGTGTGTGTGTGTTCTCCTTTTGTGGATATAACAAATAATAATAGAACAAAGAAAAAACACATTGTAATTGTTGGTTACAAGCATAGACACATTATTTTTAAGAGAATAGCATTGGATAATAGTAGCATGTTCGCTATATGTTTACAACATCTATGTAAGTATTTGTTCATTCTTTCATTTTCATTTTTGTATGGTACATAAGGAAAAATTGTTCGAAAGACATAAATTCGCGGTTTTCTTATCGCTTGTTTCTTCTTTGTTTGGATAATAATATGTTTAAATAGACAACAATATTTTGAAAGCTTGACATCGATTTAAGCCATTTTTGGCTTGGCTCCATATGGATCCTGTGCCTGTTTTTGAGAGTTTAGTTGGTTTTTTTCCATCTCTTTCGATTAAACTAATACTTATTGTAGATACAACATTATTTTTTTTTTCTTTCCTAAAGGCATGGCTTAGCCGTTCATTGATGTGACACACTCTCACACATTCTCTATTTCTTTATCTTTCTCTCTCTTGTATTTATGCATCTTAAGTGCTATATAATATTGTATATAAAAAAAAATGTATATTTGGATATTCATTACATATGTATACAATATATATATATATATATATGTATGTGTATATGTTGTATATTGTATATTGAAATACATTTATCAAAAAAAAAAGGTATACAATAATAATAATAATAACTATTCACTTATGTTTAGCGTGTACTTAAAAAAAAAACAATAATGTAAAAATAGAGATAAGAATTTAAATAAGGCGCCGTAGATAAGCTAAATGTATTCGATTTATATATATGTTTGTTGAATAAAATATATATATGTACATATGCTCCAAGCAATATGCACACTAACACTATAAAGTACACAAATATAGATTATACATATAGATAGATTTGTATATAGTATATATACATTTTGGCAATGGCCAATGATGCCATATGCTGCATTTTGTATGTATGTATGTTGCCCCTTTGTGTGTGTATGTGGCGGCATTATAACATTGTAAATTGGACAGATATATGTATGTATGTTTGTATATATATTACTAGAACTAGAACTCCTTGAGGCTGCCGCCTCGCTTCAGCTTCGTAAGTCGCTTCAAACTGGCACTAAGCATACCGCCGCCGCCGCCGCCGCCACTGCCGACGCTGCTGCTGCTGCCACCACTACTAAAACTAGTTGTGGCAGCCAAACGCTCACCATCCGATCGCCAGCGCACACTGTAGCTATCCCGGTCCCGATCCCGATCGCGGAATGTGCCACGAAAACGTACACGTCCGCGCCGCGGCTCACCCACCTTGCGCCACAGATCGGTGAGCGGTGGATGATGCTGATGGGGGTGCTGTTGCACGGTGCAGCAGCACACCAACTCCTGAGATTATAACTTCTTCTCCCATACCACTATGTGAGCGTCGTTGGAGTTGGCGGTGAGTGGCGCCAGACTGGGTGCACCACCCGACCCAGAGGCAGCGCCTGCAGCGCCCGATGCTGCACCTGCGGCACCCTTGTGCCCCGGCGAGTTGCTGTTGCTGTTGTACCACACATGACGCCAATAGCCACGTCCACCCATCAGCGTGATGACTGTACGTGGTCCATCCGCATTCTGTTGCTGCTGCTGCTTGCTGTTCTGCTTCTGTTTGCGCTTCAAGGTGGCAACGGCGGCAGGTGCGGCCTGCTTGTCAGAGCCAGACTGGGCCAGCATGTGCTTGAAGCCATCCTCGGATTTGGGTGTGCTATTGGACAGATGATGCTGCTGCTGCTGTCCGTGAATGTCGGCTGTGGTCATTAGGCCGTTCTCGGATATGTTGCCCAGATCGCTGCCAGTGCCGGAGGTCTTGTGGCTGGCGCTGCTGCTGTTGCGCGATACGGAACGTCCGCCAAAGAGGCGTATGCCCATGCTCTCCTCACTGCCCGACGATGTGTACAGGCTGGATGATTTGGAGTCCACCGACCAATTGGATAGATCCAGGGAACGGGGTCGCGATGCCTTCATGCGCAGACGTCGATCCAAGGTGCACACCTTGCCGGGTATGGCAGCTAGCTCGGGATCGGAGCGACGCATGCCCTCATACATCATGTCCATGAGATTACCCTGATTGCCATCCTCGGCATCGTAGTCCTCCTTGACGAATATCAACTTGCCATACAGGCCATACACATCGCAGATGCCCTGCTCAATCTGTTGCGGCAAGGTGATGGCATACGAATGCAGTCCTGCAGCACCGCCAGCTGAGCCCAGGCCACGCGGCAGCGTCTTGGACATGCGTGAGCTGCTGGCATCGCTTGAGCCAGCGCCCAAATCGCGAAAACGTTTGCGATGAAATGCTGGCGAATTGGCCAATGAAGCGCGTATTTTGGCCGTGAAACTTTGGTCCAATGAGTGTTGCTTGTCCAGCTTGGAGCTGCGTGGTGATGAGACCGTAGCCACTGCTGATGCATTCTGTGCATCTGTGGCTGGATTGGACGGAGTTGCTGTTGCATTGTTCTCCTCTTTGGGCAGATCACGACGCAAAATGACTGTGGTTTCGTCCAGATCCGTTTCGGTTAGCTTCTTGGGATCAGCATCGATGGCCGGCAGCTGCAAATCATCGCCCATGCTCGGTGGCACAGTGGGCAACAATGGCGCCGAGACGGTGGCACTGGCCGTTGGCTTATAGGCCGGATAAACTTTCGGTATAAGCGGCAAAAGGAACGTAATGGGCCCGAAGTGAGCATGGCATGACATATTGATGCCACCACTTATAATAGGCACGCCTTCAAGGCGTGGCAGCGGTATGGTCACAGCAATGCCCACATTTGTGCCCACCCACAGCAGACCCTTGCAGGCCATCAGTGCGGTCACATAGATGGAACTATTATTCAAAGGCTGCTCCTTTTTGGCATCGTAGCGCAGCACACTGGATGCAATATTGATATCCTGCAGATGCTTAAATGTCTCCGTATGATACAAGCAAAGCATCGTGGAGTTCTTCAGCGAGATCCAGAGTCCGATGCCCGAATGTGCCATCAAATTGACCTGTTGACTGGCCCCGTGTTGCACCTCAAAGCTGCGCTGCAGCTCACCATTGAGGGCATTGAGCACATAGACACGATTCGCACACGACGCATAGATGTTCATGTTGATGGGCAGCATGCTGGGCACCGACATGCCCGACTCGCCCAGCGTCACCTGCTGCGGATCGCGTAGCATCCAGACACCATCGTGAGCACGTCTATAGATCAAGACGGTGGCATTCGAGAGCGAAACGTAGACGGCATCAAAGTGATAGAGTATACGCTGCACAGCACCAGGCACAGCATAGCTGCCCAGTTGCTCCTCCTGTTCGGGATTTCGGGCCGAGTAGACGAGCAGCTTGCGACTGTCCGTGCCCAGCCAGACGAGATCACCCAACAGGGCGCTGTGCTCCTCGCGTGTACGGCATTGATCCAGCCCTTTGACAAACTCTATGGCGGACACCTGTGTCTCCACGAGATCAAAGGCGCCAGCCTCACGCAAATTGCCCGCCTGCTGCGGATGCTGGGCGAGCACAGTGATGTGCGATGAGGTGCCATCGCTGCTGCACATCCACAAATAGTTGAGTTGCTTATGACGACGACGCGCATTGCCGCTCTGTTTGATGTCATTGGTAATGCTATAATAACATCCACAGCGAACCTGAAAACCAAATAGAGAAATTAATGAAATGCCTTTGGAATCTTGTCATTAAATCAGGGACCGTAATCATTAAAAGTTTTAAAATACAAATTACATCATAAAGATTAAAATGTGAATCTTTTCATTTTAAATTATCGAAAATCATTATATTTGAGTGTTTTTTTAAAATTTAGACAATAATTATTATTTTGATAAAAAAAAAACTAAAAAAACTAAACTTTCAGATCCTTGAAAAGGGATCTAAGGGCAACAACATTTGCTAAAATAATATCGGCGAAAAGTTAATCACAGTATGAGAAATTCACAGTTAAGTTTTATTTTGAGCGAAAAATATAATAATTATTGTCTAAATTTTAAAAAATCACTCAAATATAATGATTATCGATAGTTTAAAAAATAAAAATTCAAAATTTAAAAATCTTGGCGGAAATGAATAGTTTGGCCATAATGAATAATTTCGGTGCAGTTAATTTTTTTCAATGTCTCTTCCAGGTCTTTGATTTTTTTAGTTAAAAATAAAATAATAATCATTATTTACGGTCTCTGCATTAAATTGATTTAAAACTCACCTCCGTTTGATGCTGTGATCGATAGACAGGCATTGCCTTGACAAAGAGCGGCATCTTGCGCGACTGCTTCTGCTGGACGGCCTCCTGCAGCTGCAGTTGCTCGTGCGTGTGCAGCGTGGCCTGTGGACTGCCCGTGTGCAGCTGCAATGGATGATGTTGCTGCTGCTGTGATCCGGATCTCTCCCAGGCGGGCGAATTGTTTGGATCGAGTGCGAGTTGTGCGAGACGCAACTCAGTAATCCATTCCTTCTTCACATTGGGCGTTTGCGTTTGGAATGTGAAGGTCTCCTCCTTGCCGGACTTGTGGCGACCAATTAGCTGCAAGCAGCACGAGTCCACCCAAGCCATTTCCTCATCCTTGCGCTGTATGGAGCCCTGTATGGTATTGAGTACGTTGCGTGTGGTATTCGAGTTGAGTTCCTTGTAGCTGCCCTTGAGTGTGCCCACCAGATCATGTATACGCGATATGACCTCATAGTCGAACATCAGAGTGCTCATCTCGTTGCACAGATTGTCCGCACCATTTGTTAGCTGGGCGGCGGGTGAACTATGGGCATCGCTGGCACCGGTGGCAAATGGTGAGCCCAAGCCAGCTGCGCCATGGCCAGAGAGTGTTGCGGCAACGCCGCCGCTGGTGTTGCCAGTGCTGCTATTCGACTTGAGACTGCCGCCACGATTCAGACCTGCCACAAACAAAAGTTGCATCAGCATCCAATATACATACATAAACATTTAAAGTATTCAAGCTTACCTGCTGTTAGGATTCGAGATAATGTTGCTGATGCACTGTTGTCCACAATCTCCACATCATTGACGGGGAACATCCACTTGAATGTAAGCTTCTCGGTGGCACCAAAGTCATGCGATTGCTTGGGCGCAACGGACACACAGATGACCTTGTCATTGAGGAGCAGCAGGCGTCGCTGCTTGCACTTGACAATGAAGCCAGCCTGATTGAACTCCATGTGAGTGACATTATCCTCGCGCAGCAGATACCGAGCACGATTGCCCGAGCTGTCGTTGATGCTGTTGTTGAGGGAGCGTGTGTTGAAGGTGCCACTTATGTGGCCAAGCATCTCCTTGAAGGCCTGATACTGCTCCGCCTCGCGCTTGCTCTCGTTGAGCAGCTCGGCGAGCAGCTCCAACTGGGATAGGGCCAGCTGCAGCGACATGCGATCATGATGACCCTGGGGCGTATACTTGAGCAGATCCTGCAGAAAGAGTATGAACTGGGGAAAACGTTGCACCGGCTTCACCATCAGGCCAAAGAATGAGAGACGATCATGGGCACTGATCTGTTTGACTTTAAAGAAATCGGCTAGCGCTGATTTGCGCTTCTCCTCCATTTTGGCCAGCTCCATGGCCGTTGAGAAGTTGTTAATGAAGCCAGAGTATGTCTCGAGCAGCTGCGGTTTGCCAAAGGCTGTAACAAAGCAATCACCAATCTTCTCATCACGATCCCAGTTGCGTACGCATTCGGACAACGAGATGCGGAACAATTTGTGCGAATGCAATATATCTGGCAAGCAATGGAACAGTGTGGCAATCTTCACTGGATTTAGCACCGGTGGGCTGCACTCCTCCAACGGTTTCTTGTAATCCTGAACAGAAACAAAATCAAAAGACATTACGAACATTAGCTGGCGTTTAACTTAATATCGTTGCATTTTTATTCGTTTTTGGTCGATTCGTTACCGGGAAAACTTTAAAAAGATCTCTGTTCGCCGTTTTGTTTAATATGCTGGGGACTATTTATTATGTATGGGTGTGTACTATATTTTCTCTTCATTTTGTTTTTAATGTTTTTGGCTTAACTAATTTGGCAACTACTTCTTTAATGTTGTTATTATTGTGGTGTAAATGATTAATGCTTCATGTCAAGTGGTGGTGTGTGTGTGTGTGTGTGTGTGTATGAATGATCATGTGTTACAGTTACAATTTACATGTGTGTGTTAGAAAGAGATAGAGGTGTGTGAGAGTGTTAGTTATGACGGAGAGAGAAGTGGCGGCATATGACGTGGGAATTGGATGGCATGTAAAGAAGAAAACAAATGAATTGAAATGAGAGTTTAACATTAATGATTAATCGGCAAATATTTATATATATAGATGCCATAACTTTCTAGGTTCGACAAACAACAGCGACTAAATAGCACTATATATAACAATAACGGCTTTGTAATCAATTACTAACAAAACTAGGTAAGCCATGAGCTTTATATTGACACCAAATTATGTATTTAGAAGTAAACAAAAAAATGTTTCAGTATTTAAATAAGACAGACGGAATTTAAAAGTTTATATATCTATATATTTTATAACAATAATATTTGCACAACTTAAAAGAATCGAACTTTATTTTGCATACTCGCTGCTGCCATTAAAACAAAATACAAAATGGCAAACTATAAATTGAATATTAACGAGAATAAAAATTCAAAGATTCCAAATACGCTGGATATACCGGAACTGGACGAGGACAAGATATTGCTGGTTACCGATACATTCAGTCATGTGGAATTGTTTCTACAATCGGACAAGAAACAAAGCTACGCCCGTCTCTGTGCGCCGGGCTTATACAGTTTTGAATTGCCAGAGCCGAATGCAATGAACAGCGAGTGCGTCACCAACAATGAGGAGAATGAACACTTAACCGATGCCTGGACCAATAATGATGAGTGCCTGATTGAGTTGAATCTGATCAATGAGCACGATGAGGCGCAGTTGGGTGTACTCCAGCGAGACGAGCAGACCGGCGAGATGTACATGCTGATGCCCATGGAAGTGGATGTGCTGTTGAAACCCGATCCATCGGTCACAGTGGACGATCTATTCAACGCGGGACTACATATAATGGCAAATCAAACGGGTGGCAACTCCACAACACACACAATTGCTGGTGATGTTAATAATAATGCTGCTGATAATGCTGCTGATGGCATTGTTGGTGTCAATGTTGATGTCAACTTTGAGGCCGCATCGCAAACAACCCTAACTGAATTCTCCGCAAGTGTGGCACGCAAGGAATCGGATGCACAAAAGGAAGTGGAACAAGTGCTGAGCGAACGTCAGCTTTGCAGCATTGTGGTGCCCAAAATGTGTTTGACCTTTGATCTACAGCTCGAAACTGGCTCGCTGTTCGATGATGCAACAACCATTGAAACGAATGACAACTGAACTTATAAGGAAATCTCTAAATTATTTAATGCTAGGTACAAAATTAGTCTTCAAAAGCACTGCACAATGCTAATCTTCTAAACGATTATATGATATGAAGCATAACAATAAAACATCTATATATATATTTTAGTTAATGAATTCAAGTGTTTTGCTTTAAGTTAGTTAAATAATGATTTAATGAAAATTTATTTAATTATATTTGGTATTGATTAGTATGGTTTAAATTATTGTGCATTAAGTGTAAGCTAGAGGCAAAGGATACAAACTAAAGCATTTCACTAGGCTTGGAAACACGTTTCTACATTGTGCTAAGTTAAGAGGTGTGCTTTTTCTTGCAGTGTATTTGCTACTCACATTGACTAGACGTTGTAATGTGGCCACATATGAGTTTTCACTTTGAACGATGGCCGCCAAAATGAGGCGACGCTTGATCTGTTGCTGCGATAGGCCAGGCGGTGCTGGTGGCAACAATGGTGCCATTACCCGACTGTTGCCAATGCCTGCCCCACCACCAGCAGCCGCAGCCGCAGCCGCTGCACCGCCAGCCGCAGTATCAAAATTGTTTCGACTGCCCGAGTGTGGGGGTGTCATCAGGTCCAAATCGTAGCTGCGATTGCCCGGCGTTGCGCTCTCATCATCCTCATTCTAAAAACACAAATCATAAATATGCAAATGAGCATTTGTTAATTGTCATCGAGAGGAAGGGGGAGAGAATTTACCTCCGGCACACCGGGCATCATTTTGCTGGCACCCAAATTGGCCAGCTTTTGTGGCGAGGCGGCGTCCAGCGTCGCTGTCGCTCCTGCAGCAGCACCAGCTACTCCGCCTCCTACTCCACCTGCTGCTCCTGCGGCTGCTGTTGTTGGCTTTGGCATCGATGCAGTGCCGCCGGCCGATGCATCTGGTATATCAAAACTGGTGGTTGTCGATTGACGTCCATCACGTCCGCCCACATCATATTGATGCGATGAGCCACGGCGTATGGAGAACCAACGCGACAAACGTCCACCCGGCGATTCACCTGGTGTTGTGATATCCTCACGCTGCGACGCTGCCCCCCCGCCGGATGAGCTGGTGGGCATTGTGCAGGCGCTAGCCCGACGCATAATCATATTGGTGTCACTGGGGCTACACTGTGATGCGTTGGCGTTTGTGTTTGTGTTTGTGTTGTGGGTGTGTGTGTGGCTGGAGGCTCCTCCAGTTGCGGCGACGGCGGCAGCGGTGGTATTGTTGTTGGCAGCTGTGCGCCATTTGTCAAAGGACAAATGCTGCTTGGCCTTGTTGAAGGTGGAACGCAATTGGGAATTGCGTTGATTGCCGGCGCTTAATGAACTCACGCTGCTGCTGGTTTGATCCTCTTCGGTAAAGATCTCCTCGTCGGAGTGGCTCGTGGCTTGTGGCGCTTCGCGTCCTCCTCCTCTATCGCCACGCGACGGTGACTTTGTGTCGCGCTCGCTGCTGCTGCTGGCGCTGCTGGCGCCAACACCGACGCCGACACCGACACCAACACCAACGGCAGCCTGGCCACCGTTGGCGCTGAAGCTTCCGCCGGCAATTGTGGCGCTGTCTGCCTGCTGGCTAATTTGGCAGCCCTTTAAACGCTGCTGCTGCTGCTGTTGTTGCTGCTGCTGCTGCTCGGCAATGCGTCGACTAAATGCGCTGTGCAACTGAGCTGTTGTCACGCTGGCCTTGTGACTGGGCGATGTGATGAACGATGATGTTTGATTAAGATGTTGTTGTTGTTGCTGCTGTTGTTGTTGTTGTTGTTGCTCTGGTTCCGCTAAGGTATCCTCCCATGAGCCAGAATTTAGTTTATGCTCATCTGCAAAAAAGGTTGAACAAAATCCATTAATATATGTTTGATTAAGCTTAATATAATTATAAATATTTTTTTAATATGATTTTGAGCTTGTTAGTCGACAAAATAATAAATTCTGCATTAAATTCAATTACAAACTAATCCAATTATTTAGTTACAAATGTTTTTCAAAAACCATTTTTTTTTTTTTTTTTTTTTGCCTCACATTTAATAAGCTGTAATCAATGCATTCTGTGCACAGCTGCAAATTAACAATGAATAATAAATTATTATATCTGCGTGTTTTTTTTTTTCTTTTATGAGTGGAAATAAGCGTGGTTCATTTGACTGTTGAATGACGCCATACGCTTAATGTTTGCAATGATTGGCAATTATAAGGCGGCACTTTAACGCCAATTGGATTAAGCCAAGTGGCTGCTGTTGTCGTTGTTGTTGCTGTTGGCCGCAGGCGTGATTTAGCCATGGCCATGTGCAGTAGTAGCATGCGTAGGCTGCCTTGCCCCCGACACTGGGGGGTGGGGAAAGGGAGCACAACAGCTTCAAAGTAAGCGCACCGACACCGCAGCAAATTGCAAATTGCAAAAAAAAAAAAAAAAAAAAACAAGAATCAAAATCAAAAGTTCTGGCCACAAGAACTGTCGTCGTTGTCATTGTCGTTCGTTGTTGTCGAGGCAACTCGTTAACGCCGGCAGCGGCATAATGTGTGGGCCGCTTCGAACTGGCCATGGCCACAGGCGGCAGCAACAGCAGCAGCCGGAGTAACCAGCTTTAAGAATAATCATGGCAAAGAGTAACAAACACCCACACTTGAGCATTAGTTGACTCTTTTTTTTTGCTAGTGGAAAGCAGCAGCATTTGTCATGCCAACAACAACAACAACAACGACAAGAGACAAACAGGGACAAACCAACAACAAAACCAAGATTCAGTTTTCGTGCCGACTCACGTGGTCGTAATTAATCATTCAAGAAAAAAGAATTATGCGATAACTGCGTTTTAAATATGTATGTTTGACTTTTCACATTGTTGTTGTTCTTAGTTATTTTAAGGGGCGTGTGGCATGCCCCTCTTTTTATTTAATGTTATCATCAATAACACAACGGGGCAACAACAGGATAGCGACGAGACAGGCGACACTTGGCCAACAGCAACATGCGTGGGCAGCAAGAAAAGCAACAACAACAACAACAGAACACAAAATGCCGGCAGACAAATATTTACCAATTTCCAAAGGCATCTCAAATTGCCAGCATGTGTGTGTACAAGTGTGTGTGTGTATGTTGTGCTGCCACTGGCAGGTCTCCTCCTTCACCCAACCCCTCTCTAACCTCCTTCTAATCGACCTTCTTTGGCACAACTTCCCAAAATCCGCTTTTACAAAATTGAGTTTGTGTAACTTTTATTTGGAACCCAAAGCAGCTAAGAAATATGCCCTGTAACTTATGAAGAGTTCAGTAGGGTATATTTGCTATACAAATAAGTTATTTGTTCTTGTTAATGGGTATTTTCATGTCCTGCAATGCGTTTTGTGTTCATATTTATACTAATGCTGATGTATGCACAAAAGTATATTTATTTTTGGGCTTTCATAATGCGCCAAAGTTTGGCGCAAAAAAAAGGCAGCTTAATTTGATTGCTGTTCAGGATGTGTGTGTGTGTGTTTGTGCAAGGATGCCACGCAAGTGTATTTATATGTACATATTTTTGATTAACATAAGCCATGTGAAATTTTGCGGTCTTGTAGAGCTCATTAATTAATTTCATATACATATGTAACTCTTACGATCCTATTAATAAATTATGCAAATAGAACAACTGAGAGTTGAGAGAGTGAAAAACATAAATTTATTAATGCTCCGTTGGCATCATATTTGATTGGGAAGTTGTTGTTTCTGCCAATCAATATGCAGATGACCACAGTGCATGTGAATGCCAATTAAGAGGCAACAAACGAGGCACAAACAACATGTGAAAAGTGATACACCCACACACGAACACACATCTAACATCTAACATTGCGCATACGCCCAGTGTGCGAACACTTGTTCTTGTTCTTGTTGCTGTTGAGTTTTGCTTGGGTAAAATGATTTGTGCAGTTCTGTGGTTTCGCCTCAGTTCGCTGACTAAGTTGCCCTTGGCCGAGAACAGCAGCAACAGCAGCAGCCTCCTCGTTCTCCTCCTCTTCACGTAAGCAACAGCAACAATGACGACCTACAAACAAACACAACACTGTTGGCACAATTTGTATTGTAAGTGGTTTCTTGGCTTGTCCTACAGCTCATGGCAGCATGTCCGGTAGCCCACACACATACACACGCACACACACAACCTACAAGTGTGTGTGCTTTTGACCATGTTAGTTTGGCTGCACTGATTCTTGTTTTCCTTATTTTTTTGCGTTTGATTTCATGTTAGGGTTGTGTAACGCTTACACATACACACACATGCATGCACGCATATCACACAGATTACGTATACGCCACGATTGCACATTAATTATGATCAAAATGCAAAAACTCCTGGCACGCGATTCTCTGCCCTCGCCACTCCTTTATTTCTTTTTTTTTCGCCTTTTGCATAATGCATCAATTTGCACTGCGAAATTAATCATACGCCACGTGAGTCGTCGCGTTGGTGGCAAATAGAAGAAACGCAACAATTTGTTGTTTTTTTTTTCTTCTTTTGCATAACAACTAACTAGTCAATCGTTCAGTTTGTCAATCTGTCAATGGAGTCAGTCAATGGTGCCGCCGCCAGTTGAGAGTTAAAGTTGACAGTGTTTCATTCATTAGTTGAGAGTTGCTTTTTGTGATTGACAATTGGTTTGGCATGATTAATGAGCCTCATTAAATGTGGCCAACACACACACACACACGCACTGAAACTGAATGAAAAAGACACAAAGAGACTGAGACAAATGCTAATGACTCCACGACGCGCACTTACTTAAATTATACAAATTATATTTCATTGTTTTTGGCAGCTAAGCACAGCCCACATCGAAAGCGAAAACCATAAATGTTAAACGTTCAACACACCGACACACACCAGACACACACACACATTGAGCGAGAGACACATTAAAACGAGAAGCAAAGTTGTCTAGAGAGGCTGTGGTTGTTGGCTAATTGAAATGACAGCGCCAAGTGGCCACAAAATGTTGGCTTAAACAATGATTGAACCAACTTGAATGCATATGCTTCTTTTGTTTGTTTGTTTTTGGCCAACATAAGAAATATATATGTTTATAAAGACTCTGTTGTTGTTGTTTGTTGACATTGGCAATGACAATTTTGTGGATTGTGTCACACAAGTCGCGAAAAATCACCTGCTGCGCTTGATGTGAATGGATGATATAGCATGTGGTCTAATGAGGCCACAAGGCAGATTTATACGCAAAAAAACACACACACACACATCAGTTGCCACTTGCCACTAGATGCTTGCTACTTGCACGATTGCCACTTGCCAGTTGGCGGCACGAGTTACAAAAGTAATTTCGTGTGTTGCGTGAGAGACAGAGAGAGAGGGGGAGGGAGTATCATGCGGAGTACATGCACTTAAAGCAGCGCATAAGCTTAGCCAAGTTAGAGTCGAGTTAGCCAAGTTTGTAGGTCTCATTCCCGGGGTTTTGTTTGCCTGGTTAAATGTAGCTCATTACGCGCCCGCTAAGAAAAGCTGCTTAAGACACACACACACAGACACGCGACACACAAACACAAACACACACACACGTGTCTATAATAAGTGTGGAAATTGCTTTCTATTTGCAATTTTGATGATGATGCTCCACAGTAGGAGCAACGCATGCCTTTGCCATAAACTAATTATTATAATGTAAATCACACACACACACACTCGCACACACACACACAGACGACAAGAGAGTTGAAGATGCGAGCAAAGGAAGCTGAGGCATAAGGCAATCGAAACTTCATGAAATGCCAACTGGCTTATCCACTCACATAATTATTATAAGCATATAGATGTGCGTGGGAAATGAAAAATGAGAGACACGCATCAACGCACACACAGACACGACACATACACACACACACACAAATACACACAGTCGTGTATGTATTATGTTTGGGGGATGGATTAGCTGACAAACTTATCGCACTTATTAAAATGGCAAACCATAAATTCAAGTGATGCTGCAAGGCAATACTTGTTTCTTAAGGACCTTTTTCTTTGCTTTGCTTTAACGAATTTCATTATTTGACTGTGCCTAGAACAAAAGTCGAAGATTTAAGTTATCAATTTTAAATTTTTCTGCACTTATTTTGCTATTCTTCTGTTTGTCATGAGTTATTTGATAGAAAGATGAATGAAAAGGTAAAGAATTTATCTTCAAGTGATTCAAAAATGCATTTTTTACAACAGTATGCACATTCTTTTTTTCTTTTTTCTTTGATTCATTCATTGCAAACGAAACAGTTAACATTAGTCACAAGATTGAGATAGCGTCTGGCGGGGGAAAGCCGCACATATTTCTACTTTATGTGACTTGACTTTGCGTGCTATCATCAGCTTTATCATCATCATGACAGTCATCATCTTCATGTGCAATGGGAAAGTAAGTACAACTAAAAACTGTGTCAGCCAGAAAGAACGAACGAATAAACGAACGAACGAACGAATGGAAGCTTGCAGCCGCCAAAATTCACTGGCTAAATAATTAATGGCAACAGAATTCGTTGTTAGACACTAAAATAGAAAATTAATGCTGTGCACAACTGAACTGTTCAAGAAAAATCTAATAATCTTAATGACTTTATTGATTCCATTTGAAAGAAAAAAAACATCACTAAATGCTGGGGTTGCAGCAACTTTGCCCGCAGATTTTAATTAACTGATGCAAATTCTCCGCCTATTTATAGCTTACCAGCATATTTTGAATTCCAGAAGCCCATTTTAATTGCTGGTTGTGTGAAATATTTCAACGGTTGTGTTGCAAACTTTCCTGGTATTTTATTTATTTTTATTAACAAAGAAGTCGTTAGTGGACGTTACTGTCTTTGGCGGCGTTCGATTTGTGTCTAAACTTAAAACTATAAACGAAAACCGACAAAAACAAAATTTGAAAAAGTCATTTTGTGGCAAACAGTTGCAACGGTCCTTTAATTTTCCTTGGGTTTCTCGTTTAGCAATCGTATTCTTCATGCATTAACTATAAGACCAAATTGCCTGACAAGCAAAAAGACAAACGTGTCTAAACATGACCTTGGTACACACACACACACACACACACATACACATACATATGTGCACAGTGTCATCAGCAAACACAGACACACATTCACACACACACACCCGTTAGAAACTTTATCCAACTTTCGTTGGTTGAATTGTGGGCGTAATTAGTAATAATTAACAATGAGACGCTTTCGACAGTTATATAGCGAGTTGTGGACTAGTTTACATCAATATTGTGAGCTTTGGTGCCACTGCCATTGCCACTGCCATTGCCACTGCCACTGCCACTGCCGCTGCAACTGCCACAGTGTACCGTTGCAGCAGAACGTAACAAAAACTTTGCAACAAAGTAAAATTCAGTGTGCAGTTTGCAGTGTGTCCCACATGAATTATTTAACTGTGCTCCGATTGGAATATATATACATACTATATATATGCTACCTTTAGGCATGTGAAAATGTCAGAATCAAATTAAACTGTTTGTGCGCGCGTTGCAAGTGCCTGCGAAATGCCACAGAGCCTATGCGACGACCATCTGCTGCGCAATAGTACTTGCAACAACAGCAACAACAGCAGCAGCAGCAGCATGCCCCACACACCTGCCTACAACAGCAACATACTTAGAAACAGACCCTTGTCAGCCACAGGCACAATCAAAGTCCCATTCCAATTCTCAGTCCCATTGCCCCATCCCAGCAGCAGGCCCAGAGGCAAGTCAATTGCTTTGCCAACTTGATGCTGAGCCTCAGCCGCATCGACCACTTGAGGCTGAATAGACAGTGCCACTGCCACTGCCACTGCCAGTGCCACATTTACAACGACTTCCACAGCAACTGCAACTGCAACATCAACAGCAGAGCATGCAAAATGACACATGAGTGCGAATACTTTCGCACACTCTCCAAAAAGCAAAATGCTGTTTGATTTCGGGATGGAATTGATTTGAGTTTTAAGAAAAAAAAGTTAATCTTGATGGTTCTTTATTTATTTTAAGACTCTCTTTTGTATGTTTTCACAGAATTTAACTTAAGAAAATCATGTTTAGGTCATAATTTAAATATACAAATTAATACAAAATTATTTCGACTAAACCTATATTCAATTCGCTTCTTCTTCTTACCCAACTATATTGAGATTGATTTTTCTAATGTTTATTCAATGTCAAAATTTGGGTGTTCCGGTTTTAGGATTTGTTGTCATTGACAAAATGTTTGGAGTTTAAACTAAGTAAAAAATACAAGTATACTTTTTTTTTCGAGTGCAAGCACATGGACACAATATGTTAGTGTGTGTGTGTGTTTGGCTCTTCGGCTTCCTAGCTATTTTAAGGAATTTTCTTGACGTTTTTTAAAAAGGAAACTCGTCGATGTCGTCGTCGTCGTCGTCGTGGTCGTCTCGTCATCTCGTCAGCGCTGCTGCCTGGTTGCCAATAGAGAGGGAGTGCAGAAGAGAGAGAGAGAGAGTTGTGGCAATGTTGGCTAGATGAATGTGAATGTGAATGTGGGCCCTTAAATGCCACATGCCTTTGACTATATATAGCGGGCGCTGAGCAGGCTGCAAACAATGCGGCGACGTCAAGTGGCCTGACTGGCGCTGCCTAGCCCCTCCCCGCCAAAAAGCCTCGCCCTCTTGCGCTCTCTGTGTATGTTTAGCCGTGTATATTTGCCACATCCCCAGGCGCATCATGCACCACAATCCACACATTTACCTTCTCTCTCTCTCTCTCTATCTATCTCGACGACAGCAGCAGCCACTGCCACTGCCGCCGCCGCAATCTCGACAACAAAAACTTGAGCTTAAGGCTTTGGCTTTGGTTTTGGTTGTTGCGCGCTGCTTTTGGCTCGCTTGTTTTAGCCCGGCTCGCAAAGTGTCAACGCCCACAATCAGGATGAGAGACGGCGGGGGAGGGGCACGCTTCAGGACTTGAAAAGGCTGCTGCTGTTATTGCTATTGATGGGTGTTGGTCTTAAAAGGCTTTTGTATTTTTCTCTCCTCCATTCAAATTTAATTTGACGTGTGTTGGGGCGACAGCTGCCAACCCCCTTCCCCTCTCCACTCACAAAATTAAACGTTTTGCATTCATTTTTCTACAATTTTATTTGAAATAAAGTCGTTCATTCATATGTCAGCTAATTGCATTAAAATGTTCAACTCCCCCCCTCTGCTAACCGTGTTGCTCATTAGTTTTGAATTTGTCCCAAAAGTCCATTAATAAAATTGAAAAGCTACAAACAAACAAGCCAAAAGGTCGAGCTATGGAAACTTTTATCAATACTCATTACGCTTTGAATATAAGAATTATTTTTCTTTACCATTGCATTAAAGTACAATTTCAAAGGTATTGGATTCATTTTTTGTTCTAGCTTGCAAAGTAAATGCAGTTTCGCAAGAGTATATTATTTAAGATAAAAATTACGTAGAAGGAGTGAAAAGAAGAAACCATATGTTTTACTGTGAAAAAAGAACCGTGAAATACTTAGTATTTAATAAAAATTGTTCCAGCGAAATGGCAAGGAGGCAAGAAAATATTTCATTGGAACTTAACAGGAAAATTAATAGGTAGCATAAGAAACCTTATTACAAAAGAGTTTATAAAATTCTTATTGCCTTTTCAATTCCCTGGTATTGATGGGAAATAGTGTTTCGTGCTGTTTTTCTAAAAATTTATATGTAGTTTGTTCTTTGTGTTATTGGTTTGGCTGAAACTCAATTTAGTTTTCATGGTTTTCATGGCCATCGATTGCATTTCATTTCTCAACTAAATTGGTTCACATTGCATGCGTTCAATCTTTTCATAATTGAAAACTTGGCTTACTTATTCCCAAAATTGTAGGGATTCAATCTTGGAGTTCGACACTCTTCTGGGGTCAAACAAATTTGCCGCATTTAGTTTTTTTGCCAATAAGAAAAAATTTGATAAAAAAAATAACAATTGCAAAATGCAAGCGTTCTGGATTTATTTATTTCGTTTTGGTTTTGTTTATTTGTATTTATTTCCGTATTTTCCGTTCTGGCTTCTCTTATCAAATTGGAGTTGTCGGCACGCTCTGCCCCCTGCCCCGTCTCCCCCTGCCGTTTGCATTGGCCCTTTGAATTTTTTCTTTTATTTATTTATGATATTTACACACAACAAGCAATACAACCAATGCAGAAAGATATATGAGCTAAACCTAAAAAGGCGGCTCAATGTTTGTTGTGTGCTTGTGTGTATGTGTGTTTGACACGGTTTCACTTTCATTGACGCTTATCAGAGGGTGCTTGAGAGAGCGTTCAAGTATTTCGGCCAAAAGCAATGTGTGTTGTTGCCGACGCCGCCGCCGCTGCCGCGTAAACGCAGGGGCCATAACAAACAACAAGCTAAAACGACAACAACAGCAACAACATTTGGGAAATATGCTTGTTAATATGGACATTGGGTATGACTATATAGTATAGTAATATTTGGAGAGCATGGCGCTATGCAAGCTGTTCAAAACTGCATCTTTGGACTGAAGTGGAAGAGTTGGCGAGAGAAAGAGAGAAAGACTTGGTCATGGAATACGGACACGGACATGGACACATTAACATCAACTGTTGGTTCGGTTCGTTTTGGTTTGGTTTGGTCTGCGCCGGTTTGTCGGTCTGTCGGTCGCTTTCTTACTCGAATTTGGTAATTGCAATTTACATAAATTTTGTTGTCAGCTGTCGGCAACCGGCAATTTGCGCACATTTATAAACATTTTGTTGTTTTCTTCTCTGTTGCCGTTTGCTTTTCGCTCATTCGGCTATTACGCTTAAAGTAAAACATAAAACAACATAAAAAAACCAAAATACAAAAACCAAAGCGACGCTATAATTATGGCCAACAACATAATTTATGAGGCTGCTTGATGAGCAGCAGCGGCAGCGGCAACAGCAAGTGCAACCTGGCCACAATCACTAAAAAACAAAAAAACTGGCACTTGCCACAGTCTGTGACTTTAATAAAATAATAAGCAATAATAATAATTGATCATAAGCGTCGAGCGAGCGACTCGATCGAAAAACTATTCGAAAAATGCAAAAAATTGCAAAAAAAAAAAAAAAAAAAATAAAAGCTGCCTCTGAAAGGCAGCTGGAAAAAAGTCAACAAAATGCTTGCTGCAACATCAAATTTGCAGTTGGACAAGAATGCGCGCAAGTTCAAAGTGAAAGTCATCAGTAGTCAACAAACAACTTGCAACATGCGACAGGTGGCCAACAGACAACAACTGAGCGGCGCTTATAAAAGCAAAAGTTACTCAAAAAGAATTCAAAGTCAAGACCAGCATAAAAAATGCACAAATCCATGCAAAAACTAATAAAAAGACGATTGGAAGCAGGATTAACCAGACTGAGAGATACTTATTGATTGTATGATCAAAGACAATAATACAAAATGTTCATATTGTGTTAAGAAACATATTGAAAATGGAAACGGTTATCAAACTGAAGTAATTAGATTGCCTTAGCTCTTATTATTTGCTTATTAAACAATTATGATCAATAATAACACTTAATAATTATATCTTAGGTTTGTTGGGCAAGTCGAAAATCAGAAATATGTAATACTTAATGGTTATTGATATCATGTTCGTCTTGGAAAACAAGGAAAGTGGAATTTATTGGTACTTTTTGTCTCCAAGACATGTTCTCTTATCATGGTCAGCCCAAATAAAGAATATACTTATATATAACTTTGTTAATCAATTCTGATTAGTCAAAGTCGTCATTAAAATAACATGCTTTAAACTTTTCGCAATCGTATGTTATAACAATTGAAAAAATCTATTAAACTTAGTTAGTTTCAACCGTCATTTGTCATTATGATGAAATGAAATGAACAAATTGGAATTACATACACTTGGCCGCCTTGTCAAGTGTTTGGCAATTGAATTTCTAAACTGCTTTCGATTTGATGCACTTTCAACAAAGCGCAACGGAAGTTGTATGCTCTCCGATCTGCCTTCAACTGGTTGTCTCGATTGTTTGTGTATTCGATTGCGTGTGTGTGTGTCTGTGTGATTGTGTGTGCGGGTGAGTGCGACTTCCCGTTATTACGTGAACCAATTGCAGCTCAATATCAAAGACAAAATGCAGCCAAATGTCAAAGCTTTGCGGTTGACAGCATTATGCTGCCTTCCATACCACCATCCCATCCCCCCCCCCAACTATCACCTCCCTAGCCCTTTGCAGTGGTCTTTGTGCGTGGCGTGTCGTTTCGTGTCGACTTGTTGGCTTGTTGACTTTTGAGGAAGTCTGCCATACGGCAATATAGACACGCAGTGTGCATCCAGCCACCCCCAGCCAGCCCTCCCTCTCCCTATCGGTTTTCAAAAACGATGCTCGTCAGCTTTGGGTTTTGTGGCAATGCCCTCAACAAGTATATATATATTTATAGTTGGTGGCACATATGGAATTGCAACTGCAACTGCAACGCAGCTTTGGCTTCATCATTTGTGTTTTTGCTTTGTTTATGCGTGTTTCTTTTTTTTTCTGTTGTTTCTTCCCTTGTTTTGTTATTGTTTTCTCATTGTTTTTAGCCACAACGTATGATCTTGTGCATATAACTTGAACCATTGGAAAGTGTACACACACACACACACACAGACACACACACACAGACACACGCACACAAACAGACATACATAAATGGACACCCACCAGAGAGTCACGAAGTTTCCTTACCCCATAACCATCAACATTATGGTCCTACCACCATCCTCCCACCCCACCCTACATTAAACTGTATGTTTAATATTAAATTTCATTCATGTTTGGATTGTTGTTGTTGTTGTCTTCTTTCATGTCATACATGCATTTCCATTTTCATTTCCATTTTCATTTGCATTTATCTCTTTCTTCATTCGATTTCGATTTCGATTTACATTTCAATTTGTTGTTGTTTCTTAGCAATATTATTATGATTTTGATGTTTGTTTGTGGACCATCTGTGCTTTAGTTTGTTGCCGAGCGGAAGTCCATCGAATCACTTTCAGAGAAAAAGAACACCAAACTTTTATTGTATTCGATATTACAATCTATGTTTGAGATCACATCATCAGTAAGCTCGAGAATCAATCATTCTATATAGAGTATATAGTATATGTATGATCAGCAAATAGCCTCGTTTCACTTAATTAGCAGTCATGATCACATTTTGACGCATTTGTTTCACATTTCCGCCAAAACAAACGATGACTGAACACAAACTGAAACTTAATTCGAGTACAAGTCGAGTCGAGTTCAGCTGGCTGTTTGGCTACTTCGCTCTGACTGAACTGAGCTGCGCTGAGCTGAGCTGAGCGGAGGGCATTCCAAGGGGAGTGGGCCGGTGTTCGCCAAATGAATGCCATTAATAGGTTTTTGGGCAACAGGTTAAACGACTCCAACAACAACAGCAAAAAAAAAACACTCAACGCAAGCTGCAAATCAAATGCGAAATGTCACACGGTCAAATGACAAAAGCAGGCAGCTCATTAAGTGTTGAGTATAAGCGACAAGGGAATACCCTTACTATAAAGTGTTTTAAAACTACATATTATGTATACTTTATGTTGTATTAAACATGTTTTAGAATACTTTATTTTTCAGAAAACTTTAGGACAAAGAATGCTTTCGTTAACATATTTATACAAATATACATATCTTCAAACATAATATTAAGTAAAGGTAAGAACCTTAAAGTCTCAACTAAAGATATCAAACCGTTTCACAAGTTTATTTATAGGGCATAATAATAAGAGTATTGGGATTGTTATTAACAACAACATCAAATCAATAACCAAATATTGTATATATACAATTCATCTAAGCAAACTCGTTCCCTTGTCGGCTATTTAAAGCTGTCAAGTAATGCCAAAATACACACACACACAACAAACATTGAAATGTATTTATTAATGGATTTGCGACACATACTATTTATATATATATATTGATGAATTTTGCTGCTACGCAGAAGCTGTCACAGGCAGGCATTAAACAAATTCACAGAGTTTAAAGATAACGAAATGAGATAGTTTTTGTGCGTTTTTTAATGATTGATTCTTTTGGCGCTGGATGAATATGAATATGAATATATTGTACGAATGCGACATGTGGTGCGGCAAAAGATTGCAACACGACAACAACAACAATAACAACAATGTCGCTGACACGCACAAGCGACAAACTTGACCTTAATTTGGCGCCGTTCGTTGCCATTCGACCATTGCGTGTAGCCAACATCTCGCGCTCTCTCTATGTGTGTGTGTGTTTGGTGTGTGGGCCACTTAACCTTTAACAGATTGGTCAGTGTGAATGTGCCACCCCAATTGCCTGTCAACTGCAGTAGTTGCCACAGCGGCAACAACACTGCAATTGCCACCTGTGAGCAGTCAACTACTCACAAAAAAAAAAACTTCAACTCGAAGCTCTTCGCTTCGTGTTGGAAGTGCGCACAGCGTGTGGCCGGCCTGGCCAACAGGCAAATGCAATAAATGTGTACAATAGCAATAGCAACAACTATGTAAACAAACCGAATGTGTAACACACAACAACCTTGAAGTTGTGTTAAAGAGCCTCAGACGAAATGCATTGCGCAACTGGCAAATGGCCCAGACAGACAAACAGACTAGTGACTAAGTACACAACAACAAAAACATTTTGATAATTTAAGTTGAGTTCATGTATGCCCAAGAAATATTTTCCGAATCAAAGAACGCAGTAGACATCTTTTTTCTCAGTGTACTTTGATGTGTTGCTCTAATTTGTTAAAGAATTCGTATTCGTTGGCATTAACTATGGGCAGCAATAAAAAAGCAATACATATATTAAAACGAAAACAAACGAGGCGCCAGAAATCTTGATCTAATAAATGATAAAAGCATTTTTTTTTTTTTTTTTTTGTGAGATACTTCAATGAAATTCGTGAATTAAATCGAAACAAGAGGGGGATTATCGGCATGATGTATCTTGTGTATCTCGTGTATCTTGTATCTGCAACATTTTGGTGAATGCCTAACTGCAAATGCGCATACTTAACATTTATAAGCAACTCTCAAAAGCAACAAACAACATTAAACAATAAACAACCGCTTACTTTTCATCATTATCATCATGCCGCCAAATAAGGCGTGGGGAGAGTAGTGGAAAGGGGGAAGGAATTACTAGTAGTTGGAAAGGGGTTTGTCATTTCACCAAACATGTCAAATGTGCAATGCACAAACGGCACAAAACAATAACAAATACGAGAGTACATGAATGTATGCACCTAAGTTGTATTACCATTATTCATTAACAAACAACAAAACTGTCTAACTGACTAACTGGCTAACAGGTGGCTGGCCAGAGAGAGAGAGAAGTGCGTGCGTCGATTGCACAAATCAAATAAAATTACAGCTTTGAGCTTTTAATCAAATACACAAACTTAATGCACACAACAAATACAAATATGAGCATGAAATTGAAATCGTCAAATAGAATTGCACAATATTTGGTGGCAACATTTAGTTAACGGATTCACTTTTCTCAAATCAAATATACAGCCTGTTTAAAATACCCTGTAAAGACTGAAAAGTTTGTATCTACAAGTATTAAATCACCAGTTACCAGTTCTGATTTCACCTTCAACCCGTTAGCTAACTTATTACAGGGTATCCACAAGTGATACACGCCCGAATGTCTTGGCAATTACAACAGCATCAACAAAGTTATCGGTCCAATGTGAATTCGAGAAACGCAATAGGTTTTTCACACGAAATTAGCATATTTTCGTTTTTCATTTTTTCACTTTTCATGCTGCAATTGGCCCCCAAAAATAAATTCAAGCTGAATGCGCTAAATGCCTAAGCAAATCATCGTGCTCATATATACATACATATATATTATGCAATTTGCATTTGTTGTTTCTTTCAGTGTAACTGATATGGGTCTTTGGGCAACATTGACCAGCCGATAAGTGGCATGCGGCGCCCACGCGATCTTTCTGCTATTCAAAGACAGCTTCATTAGTTTTGGAGCCCCCTTCCTCCTCCGGCTCCCCCAGCTGCTGCTGCTGCTGCTGTTAATGAAAATGCAAATGCGACATTTTCCACATCGTTAAAAAAAATATATATGTATATTCGGCCTGATCGGTTTCTCTGCACCGCTGATTGCCGCCGCGCATGACACAATTTGTAACTCAACTGGATAGCGGAGGGGGGGATTGGGAATGGGTAACGGGTATGATTAACTGTGTGCACACCTAGTGATATATAAGTTTGTATATGCTTAGGCGCACTAATTATCATAATATCCAGTGACAACTTGGGCCCCACGACAACAGCATGATAAAGCGTATAAGACAAACCCAAACTAATGTCTACCCAAAGCCTTAGGCATTTGAAAACCTATTGCCATAGGCGGATATTGCGTGTCAGTTGATGCTTGACAAAAGACTACATTGTTAAGGTAGGCAAAGAAGTTAAATAAAGTGTTAAAGAATTTTCAAGGAAGTTGAGGGGTGTAAGAACGATATTTATACAATAATCTAACTTTATTATATTATATTTTCATTATATTACGCATCTTTAAATCAATTAACGTTTCGAGCATATCATCAAAAAACAACAATTGTTGAAACAATAAACATTTGCCCTTAAATGATGCCGACAGACAGATTTTTTTTTAAAGTGGCATGCTTCAAAGTGCTTTAAACGATTCCCCCACTCCCCTTCGAGTTCAGTTTATATCAGTAATTTGGAGGTGCTTTAATTGTTTGTTTGTTTGTTTAGCTTATCTAGCTGAAACAAATGCTCCACATTTAAGCGACCTACTCCATTTGCCATGCCGCCATCGCCACCGCCGCCACGCTCCCGTCCCCCTCCCGCCAAACCCCACTAACCGCTGACCCAAACGATATCTAAGAATAACTCAACTAATTAGTTTTTGTATTAGGCGTCTGTTGTCTTGACAGTTTGCTTTGGTTTTGCTTTTGCTTTTGACTGTAAGAAAGTAAATAAATTGAAGGGCAATGCCAGACACATTACTCATACGTCACTTGAGCCCAAATATATGTATGTAAATGTCAATTGACCAAATATACATATAATTCCAGTTAACTGCATCTTCTTCTTCGTCTTGTTTTTAAGCCGCGTTGGCTTATCTGTCGCAATGACGCATAAAATCGCGTTGCCTGAACCCTTTTTGGCTAATTGATTCAACTCCAAACCCCAACATCGCCCCCTCATTATAATTACAAGCCAATTTTTCAGCGATTAAATCCTAATGAATTTCCAGCGATTGAGTCCTTGCGATAACAACAACAGCATGCATACTTTTCCGGGCGCACACACATACATGCAAAATGATTTTATATTAGGTTTAATATAGCTTTACTTTGTGTATGTGTGTGTGTTGTATACAGAGGGGGCTGGGTGGAGTTGAGAGCAGTTGTAATTTTAGAAAATTATTTTAAAGCTTCTCAGACGAACAAGATTATTTGCCCATAATTCGCCCGACCCGCCCGCCACCCACAACCAAATGCGTCAATGCAAAAGGAGGAAAGAAAGAAACAAGCAAAGAATTTTATTATTATTAAATAAAGCAAAACGGGGCCCACACACACATACACACAGAAGTGAATCCTTTAAGCTGTGCAGCTGTAAGATACAGATACTGAAGCTAATAAAAGGTAAATATAGTCGAAGGACAGTCTAAAGACATCCAAAGAGAGAGAAAAAAAGAGATAGGGAGAGACATAAAGTCCTAGCTAAAAGCGGTTAATCTTTCAAAATGAATTTTTGCTGCTGTTTACGGCGCCCATTTGCGCCCATCATTTTATCAGCGTATTCAAAAATGTTGCCCGGTAATTTACAGCACATTCTTTCTCGTTGTTGTTGCTGGTTTTTCGTTCCATGGAGAGCGAGAACGAACGAGCGAGCGCGACAAGCAATTAAAACATTGTGCCAAACGCGCCCACAAAATGTTTTGACAGCCAAGCGACAAGCAACAAAGACGACAAATGACACAAAAAAAAAAAAAAAACAACGACGTTAGTCAAACATTGAGGAGGCATTTTCCAAGTTGAAAACCCAAAAGCCAAATAGACCATGACGACAAAAACGTTCGCGACGCGTTGTTGTAAAGGAAACTTACATTTTGGGTGTGGTTCGGTTCGGTTCTGTTCAACTGCTCCTCACTTATGAGACAATAATAAAAAAAAAAAAGCAAAATAAATAAATAACAGAATTGTATTGTTGTAGTAGTCAAACGCAACGTGCGGCACGGCAGTTAACTAAAACTTAGCCCATGTATGCTGCGTGTGCGCATGTACTTAGACTAACAGGGGGCGGGGGCGGGGGCAGTGGCAGTGGCAGAGGCAAGCATGTGTGTCACACAAACACGACACAAACGGCTGCAAACAACGGCAATTGAAACGCAGTCAGAATCGCCCTCTGAACGGACCGGACCGGAGACAAACGCGACATACATTTGGGCATATCACATATCACATTTCAAATGCGCACAAACATTCAAACGTGCCAAATGCCACAGAGGGCGTGGCAATTGTTGCTGTTGTTGTTGTTGTTGGCTCCTTCCGGAAGGGTGGCAAAAAAAACAGAAAAAACGTTGTGGCAGGTACGTGATGCACTTTGACACACACACTAAGAGACCTTGCCACCACACGGCTCAATTCTTATTTTCGTATGAATAAAAAGAGATATTCTTTATGCAACAAGTGGAAAGCATGTTGCATGCCACCTAATTAAGTTACGTGCTGTTGTTCTACTTCTCTCTTTCTCTTTTCTCACAATCAGTGTGCTGGGGTTTGGCCAAATACATTTTACATTAATGCTGCCACAACTCAATCGTTTCGTTTGACTGCACGCGACATTGACTCACCTAAAAAGACAGATGAAAGGAAGTAGAAAGAAAACAAAAATATTAATTAAAATGCAACTTTATAAAGGTCAATTATAATAAGCGTTTAAAAATATTAATTTAAATATATGCCGTCAACGAATCAACTATCGTTACGCGTAAATAAATCGTTTGTGGATTAAATTTAAGAGCATTGTTGGTAAGATTCAAGATTCAAGATTCAACTCACGAATTTTAAGTTATTGCATTTGAAAATTGGTTGAATTTTGAAAAAGTTATGGAAATCGAAAAATTTGTTAATCTTTCAACTCCATTTTTTTCAGGATTTTTTCAGATTTTTTTATGGTATCTCCTTTTTGACTACTTGTTTCTTCTGTTTCCTTTTTTATTACTTTCCATTTACAAAACGTAAAATTTTACAAGCAATTTGTCATGTTTTGAAGTTCAAGTCAGCATATAATTATTGTCCAAATATCTGACCAGAGAAAAATATGTTTTTTAGAGACAGTTCGAAAATTCGCTTCGATAAGTAGGAAGTAAAGTTGCACCGTTAGACGCTGATATCATCGTCTATAACGCTTAGTACGTTTTACAGACACATTGAAGTGTCTGTTATGTTGTTTTGTGGGGCTGCTGCAATTTGTGTCTCAGTTTTCTAATTATGAAGCTGCATCAGGTGGATGTGGGCGCCAGCGCCCACACTTTGCCACAACCAAAGACAGTCGACAAAAATGCCGACAAACGAAAGCGAAAATTTGCCGTTGTTTTTGTTGCTGTTTGTAGCTGGTTTCGCTTTTGTTGGGTAAAAAGATAAATTTGCAGTCGCTGCCGGCTTAGATTTTTGAGAAGCTGCGTCAGCTTCGATGTCAGCGCCATTGTTTTGTGTCTAAGGCGCTTAAAATATTTCACGCTTTTCTTTCGGCCCGTGGGCGACATGCAAATTGAATGCGAGACAAAGCTATTAAACATGCAGCATATACAACACACAAAATAGTTGTTTGTTGCCTTGGTTGCGGCTGCGAGGGTTGTTTAGAAACAAATGAAAAAAGTGAAAAAGTCTAGACACTAATTGCTATATTAAGGACATAAAGCAAAGGAATCAAATACAAGAACGAAGGACCGAAAGCTCGACTAACTGATATTCTAAGCCTTTGACTTTACGATAACAATACTGCCTGCACAATGGGCCCAATGCATGATGAGAACACTTTAACATTAGTATCTCTGATGTTTTTTGGGAGGTTTTGATAAACATTTTACAGATATTCACTATTTTGCGAATTGTTGTTTCACTTTTAAGATTTTTATACCATCAATTGTATATCAAAAATGGAAAGGCTTATCAAATTTTCAATAAACTTGATATTTTTGCAAAAAAAAAAAAAAAAAAAAAAAAAAAAAAACTTTTATTTTAACTCTTATTTTGGCTGTTTATACAGATCACGAATTTCGTCGGTAACATACTCAAGCAGAATCCTTATTACCCTTTCATGGGTTCTGGGTATAATTGTAATTGTTTACCACTGATGAACTTCAACAAGTACATCAATTAAATCCAGTTTCGGATTTATCATGGATTCTGTAAATTAACTTATTGACCGCTCTTTTAATCAGAAATTCCAATTGTAAGCAACTATTGATTTAAGCTCTGAGAAAAAATCTGCTTTATTTTCACTTTTTCATATTTAATTAATTGAAACGAAAAACTGTTAATGTTAATATTGAATGAGCCCTCGCTGTGGTTGGGTCTATAGCACATGTGGCATTTGACATGTGCATGTTTCAACGGTTTCCGTTAATGTTTGCATATTTGATATGTCCATACAATTTATGACTCTCTTTTAACTGTGGTTCATATAGGGATGGCGTCATAATCGTTGCACAGCAAAAAACCCAATAGATAGTGTGTGTTCGTTACAAACAAGAAATATATCTCTTTATGTACAAATAAATATGAAAATCAACAAACGTTGACAAATTGCATTTTTAATATGTATAGTTTGTGTGTTTTTCTTTATTGATGTTGAAGTCGATGTTGAACGTTTGCCAGTTGCATTCGGATTTGCATTTAAAATCGAATCCAGTTTGCGACCCATAAAATGAACGTAAAATTTAATTATAAATTGCCCATAAGCTGTCGTAAAGTATTAATGAACGACATGGATGTAAAATAATGTTTTGTGTTGTTACAAACTCCTACGACAAGAGCACGCCCCCGACGACCGACGCCCGACTTTGACATTGAAGTTTGCCCCCCAAAACACACAGACACACACAATAAAAACAAAAAGCAAGAGTTTGCAACAGAAAACATGCTTCATTCACATTGCTTCGATTGCTTGTAAAATGACTTTGAATATCGTTTATCGAGACAACAACGACGACAGATTCGTGATGACAGACAGCGACATTTGTATAGAGTCTAGAGAGCGTTCCTTCTCAATAGTTTCTCAGTGACATTGCTAGACAAAAATACAGTATATACTCGATTTGAACTGCAACATGTCGCATGCAACATGCTTTGTGTAAACCTCAATAGGAAAAGTTCAAGAGTAAAGTAAAGTCAAGTTCAAGTAAAGATAGAAAACATATTATGAATGAATTTGTTGGGAAAAAAGAAAGATATAAAGGACAAAGAAAGTAAATGGGGAGCAAATTATAATTATAAATTATAAAAAAGTTTTAGGATCAGTTTAACACATTTTACATTTAACTCAAGAGGAGCTCTACTTAAACCAACATTTTCACCTTAAAAGTCACTTTTAATTTCACTAACTACAAAAACGAACTAACAAATTTTCATAAGAAATGATTAAATTTATAAGAAAAATAATATGTAGGTAGAAGTGTTTTGGGGGGTATTAGCCATAATTGGAAGCGCCTTAAGTTCACGTTCACTAATAACAATTATACAAATTGTTCGACAAAAAACAAAGACAAAAAGGAAGACACACAGACAAGCAAAAAGATAACAAGTTCCAACCAAATAAAAGCCATATTTCGAATAAAATACAAAGGCTAAGCTGCCGACTAAAACAAAAAAGAAGGGGCACGCCGCACCAAGTTGAAAGTGAATTCGAATTTGAATTTGAAGCGTTTACGCAGCCAGCGACAGCAAATTAAATGCTCATTAGCATATTCCAAGGAGCCGAGACTGATATAGCCCAGAGGAGAACGAACAGACGCAGAGACAGACGGATGCGGCCACGCACGATTTCACCAGAGGGAACGAGAGGGAGACGAATGGATGGATGGATGGACGGACGGAGGCACTGACTGGCTGGCAGGAAGTCGGTTCCGGTGGCAATGACAACGAAGCATTTGGGTTCAAGTTGACAACAACAAAGCGTTGAAGCCGCCTCCAAAAAAAAAAAACGACATGGCTTAGTTGTTGGTTAAACGGAATGGAAATGGGGTAGGGTGCTGTGCTTTTTTTTTGGGGGGGAGTTGGCGAAATAAATTAATTTGCTTTACTTTTACGTTATATTTATGCTTCGCCGTGTAAAAGCTCCCCCCAATCTCTCTCTTTTCTTTCTCTCTTCTCTCTCTCTCTCTCTCTCTCTCGCCGTGTAGCACATTGTTTGGCATATTTGTGTTAACGTCGGCTCCTTTTGCTCCACTTGAGGCAGTGTGGCCTGGCCAGGGCCAGGGACTTGGGATGGTTCCGTTTTGCGGTTCTGTTGCGTGTCATTCAATTTACATTAATTTAGTTGATGTTCCACAAGTCGCGCACTAGGCGGGAAACAGCCAAGGCTGAGGGGCGTCCCGCAGCAATTTGATTAGCCAATTGGGCAGAGAGTGGAAGTGAAAGGAGAAAACATCCGTCAGCTTGTGTCAATCAATCAATCAGCGGGCGTGGCATACGCCCACATCTCTAGCAAATTGTACGTCAAACACTTCACAAGGTGCTTGGCCAAGGATTCAAATATAACAAGGATGCAGGTACTCCTTGACGATGTGAAAAACGTCTCGACAGCAACAGTACAAGCAAAAATGCAAAAATATTGCGGAAGGTTCAATGCTCTTCGATACACTCAAAGAAAAAAAAACGTCACTCAACAAAAAATATGTTGAAAATTTTTTGAAAAAATTCAGTTTTTTGAGAAAAAAAACAAATTGGTTGACAAGAGTTTGGTTTATGGAAGATCGACTGTATGTAAAAGCTGAAAACAAAAATGACACAGTCAGCACTAAAAATTCTGCAAACATATGCGAAGGCAAAAGGAAAGTGTACTATCTGAATGGGGGCGGGAGGAAAGGGCGGGACTGACTGACGATTGAAGCGAACTCATCCAATTCGAGCGAATTGAGAATTCCAAATCGCGGGTTTCGTCAATGGACTTGTGAGTCATATGAAGGCTAACGGGAATGAGATAAAGGTTTCCTTTCCTTTCCACACCCCCACTAAATCACTTCCTTACCCATCAACGTTTAGTGTGAGAAAAGAACGGCCGAAAAAAAAAACGGGCCATCATAAATTGCACATGTCAAAAGATACAAATGTATCTTTGGCCGTTGCAAGTAGCACACAGCACACAAGCTGACCGGCCGGGCCGCCTATAAAAAATGTGCTTTCATTGATTAGCATGCTTCAAAGTGTTTCGCATTTGATTTCGTTCTTTTTATCGCTTCGTGTGAAGTTCTCTTTTCTTTTGAGATTGAGTATTCATTGCACCTTTTTTTGCACACTTTTTTTTTTTTTGTATTTGTTGTTCCACTTGTTGTTTACTTGAGAGTTAACCAAAATGTTAAATTTCGACGACGACGGCGGCGGCATATTTAAGTCAAGGACGTGACTTTTATAGCAAGTTTTGCCCTTCGGCACTGCACGCAGCTCGCTCGCAGCGGCGACTCTGCTGCTGTAGCTGCTGCTGCCAACGCAAAACGTTGACGCTGGATAAAATGACTGCTACTTTGCAGGGGTGAGCAGGTTGTTACAGTTATAGCCTCAGCAACAAAAGCCAACAAGGCAACAACATCTACAGTTTCTTCTGGCCATTAAACAAATATGTCTTTGATTTCTGTCAAGTAATTGGCTATGTTTGTCACGCTGCGCAGGACAATAACAACAATAACAACAACAAGAACCTAAGCAACGTCCAACAGCATCTTAACTGGAATTTGATATTTGATTATGTATTAAAGTCCAGCTGGAAACAATGCATACCAAAAAGGTCGCATAGTTAGCATATGACAAATCGGTTCTTTGTTTTCGGCAACTGAATAACTTTTGATTTAATTGTAAATTGAGACAAATAATCATAGTGTGAGATTTGATTGAGTAAAAGTTAACTGAATTGAAGCTCTTTAAAGTTGAATCGAAATGTGAATTGGAATGTAAAATTTTAATTATTGTAAGCGTTGAATGAATTGTGAAATATTAATCGAACTGTTGCAAATTCATTCCACTGGGTTGGTCAATCTTTCTCTCTCCCTCTCTTTCTTTCGCCCTTTAGTAATTGAGTTTGAGTTTGGGTTTGGGTGGGGCTCTGGCCCGGCAGGTGTGCCAATTGGCAATTGCCAATTGCCAATTTTCAATTAACTATTTACTCTTTGCCTTGCGCCAGAAAGGCAGGCCAGCAGCTGAGCAAACTCAACACAAAACTATGTAAAACGAAAAGAAGTGAGGATGGTGAAGGGAGAAGGGAGAGAAAAAAGTAAGTCAAATGTTTTGCAAACAATAAAATTAGTCAACACTGTTTTATGCAAATGTCTGAACAAGGAAGGGGCAGAGGGTTGGCGGGTGGCCAAGTGCAAGTGTTTTGCAACAATTGTGACAACTGCAAATAGTTTGACCTCATTTGCTTTCATTACGAATGCACCATTAACTGGCGTCATCTAGTGTTTGAGATGTTGAACTTTCAAGCTGTCAGCTACAGATGGAACACTTTGGACAATAAAATTTTACATTTTATTTAAATATAGATGTAAGTATATGTGTCTATACACTCAATTTGAACACCCACGCCGATGCCAACGATGAGCATGCAATATCCAAAACATTTTTCACGTCAGCCTCGATTACAAAAACTTATAATTGAAATGTCGAAAGGCAGCAAACAATATTACACGTGCCGTGTTCAAATGTATGAATGCATTTCAATTTTCCTTGCCTGTAGCAGCAAAACCAAAAATACGCTTTGGCATTGTGCTCATGTATTCATTATGTGACGCTTGATATGACAAGCAGGCAAATGCAATATGCAAAGTTCAATTTTCCTCTTGCAATTAGGCTCATCATCATCAACAGTAATAGCAGGAGAACAGTGTCAGTTTCAATATGAAAATTCCTGTCAAAGATTGAGTTTGAACGCAATTTGATTGCAATTATAGAACTAGTTAATGATGATGAGAGACAGATAAGAATGCATCAAACTGTACAAAGTGTCAACTGGGTTATCTTTTGGCTTGACTTTATCTATAGCAAAAGCGGCAAAGAATAACGATCTGTATTTAAGAACTAGATGCTGGATGCTTGGTTGCCAACGCGATGATTGCGAAACACAAAGCAAGAAAAAAAAAACAACAAAAATAAAAACTTGCCGCATCATATCTTGCTCACCCAGAGCGAACTTTAAAAGGGAAATAATAATAATAACGTCCCCAAGTCTCGGAACGTTGAGAGCAGCATTCAAGGTTAATTGTGCAATAATTTATGAAATTTATGAAATGGCAACACAAACAAAGCCCAGCAAAGCCAAGCAATTTACATACGCAGGGCAGCTGGTAGTTCACAAAACAAACATATGTCTGTCTGTATGTCTGAATGTATGTAAGTGGCATTTAATTTCTTCGAAGACAACACACACACAGACTAAAACAATTAAGAATGCCTTCTTCTAAGCGTTTTGTTTATAAACATTGAATTAAGTCATAAAAAAAACAAGTAGACACAAACATATAAATTTCATATTATTACTATCATCAACATCAGCAAACATCACCATCATCATCATCATTTTGCATGTTAGATGCTTATAAAAAGTATAGTTTGTGTATTTTGATCTTAGCTATTGAAACGCAAAAAGACAACTCAATTGTTAAGCAACTTTTTTGTGAATTTAATAAAACGAGAAGAAAGTAAATATTCAAATAGTTTGCAACATAATTAAACGAAATCAGCAATTAATTATGAATGAATAAATGCTTGTGGCCAAAAGAAATCGAATGTGCCACATCATTGCCACAATCACTTAAAAAGCCATCACCTTTTTTGGGGTGTTTTGGCAAAGCGTTTATAACTAAATGCAAATGCTTAAGCACGTAGTACAACAGCAATAAAAAGCAACAACAAGCTATGACACCAAAATGTTGCACAGCAATTATATTTAATGATTCAAATGAAACAAAAGCCAAGCGAAATAATCGTTAAATAAAAGAGAAAAACGCTACAAAATCGTAAACAAAACGCAAACGATTTAACGGCTTGCCAATTGAGCGCATTTGAAAATTTCGCACAACAATAACATTCAAATGCTGAACTCTCGACCCACACACACACAATCGCACACACACACACTAGCGCGAACGCGTGTAAACAAATAAACGCCGCGTTTTTGCACCATTTAAACGCCAATGAAAGACTATTAACAACAGCAACAAAAACGGCAACAACGGTAATCAAAACAACACTAAGAACAACAAATTTGGATAAACTTCCGGACTTGAAATTCGCATTTTTCGAAACGTTTTTGCCAAAAAAAAAAAAACAGCTGGCCACAAAACTTGAAAGGTTCAAGGCAAAATAAAACAACGAAACTAAAATACTTTATTTTTTTGCCGAAAACAAAATTCATTTAAACGACGAGAAAGCTTTGGTCAACTGAGTGGTCAAGTGATGCCAAATAAAACGGGGTGTGGGTGCCAGTTACGCCCAGACCAAATGCTGATGGGGTGGAAGAGATGACATTACGGATACGGATGCTGGGTTCATGGCATGGCAAATGCCCAATTGACGTTTGGGAAGTACGAAAGAAAGACAGAGAGAGAGGGAGAGCACGAGATGATATCCGATGATTTGGCAATTTGGCGTTTTCATTATGCGAGAGGGCCAACAAACTTGGCCAAACTCAATGTCTATGCACCAATGTGCACGAAAGAAAAACTAACAGAAACAAAATCTATTCCTGTTCATAAAAATTTGCATATCTTATGTGGGTTAGTCGTAAAGGCTTAAAATAGAGAAATGTATTTTTAGAAACTTTTAAAAATAAGAAATTTCAAAGAATTTGCATTTTGAACATATATTCAAAAGTTTACTTGAATGAATGCAAGAGATCTGATGATAAATTCTTTGTTATATGTTTTTTGTTAAGTTTTCATAGTCAAAAACATTGGATACAGGGTATGCTTAAGTCATGCATTCATTCAAGTTTATAGTATACTTTGAACTTGTTGCTATTGTCGCTAAGGCTGTCGCTGTCTTGCTTTGACAAATTATGAACACGTTTCTGTATTTAAATAATGATTTTGTGTTTGTTTCAATACATTTATACTTTGTTTGGTGCGTCGAACTGTTGATAAGATCGATTGCTAATGTCGCTGATGACGACACAAAAAGACGCACAAGAGACCTTCAGTCTCTCTCTTTCGGATGGGAGGAGATGGGTTTTTGGGGAGAGCGTTGCCATTGAAGAGCACGTTCAACAGTTTGTTGTTTTGTTTTGCTTTTTTTTGTCAGGTTCATGGCACAAATTTAGATTTCAATTGGCGATTATGTGCTGTGGGTTGTGACCAATGTTTTAGCGGTGGTCAACAACAACAACGATGCCAAAGTGCAATGAACTGATTTTTTTGGCAAATAATTTTTAAGAGTTCGAAAGAGTCAAAAGCCGAAAGATGCACAAAAAATAATTACAACCGCAATTTACAAATTTAAGATTGACATTGGCAAACACACACACGCATACACACACACAGCAAGAGAGCCTCCAAGTTCAGACCATAGTTCAGCACAGTTAACACATTTTGGCACTTGGCCTAAACAAGTGGTCAATCGATTGATCAACAGGTTGATTGACCAGCATCAACAAACTCAGCTTTATTCAAATTTTGTATTCGCAATTTGTTGCTTTTGCTTATTAATCGTCAAGCAGATAAAAAGCACAGCAACAACAAAAATAAGTGAAAGGCAATTGTCAATTTGCGTTTTGTTAATTCGTTTTGTTTTTGTTTTTTTGGGGATTGTGACCCACTCTGCCTGGTCGATTTGGGTCACAGTCATGCTACGCCTAAAAGAAAATCGAATTTAAATCTGGAATTTTGAATTTTAGAAAATTGGCTTTAAAAAAACAATTTTTTTTTTGCTTTTTTAAATTTTCAAAATTTAGAAAAATATTTTTCTGTCTTAAAACTACTTTTATAAGCATATATCTTTATTTTTTAGTTTTTTAAATTTTTAAAGTAACTTTTAAAGGAAAAAATCTATAAAAAAAGTTTTATAATGAGTTTATAAGAATTTCTTAAAGTGTAAAATAAAAAGGGAACATATATTTGTAGTTTTTTTTTTTTACTTTAAATAAAAGACGGACAGTCTGTGTCAGAGATTTGTTGTTCTTGTTGCATCTTATTCTCTACATAAAGAGGCGATGAGGCTGAGGCTGATGATGATGTTGATGACTCAGCCGCCTCAGTGTGATGTATTCTGTGATACTTTTAGCTTGTTTTAGCCATGTTCTGCCGAATGCCATCACACACACACAAACACACAGAGCGAAAACATTGCTAAGCAGCCGCTACAATGAGTCAGAAACAGAAAACAGCAAAACGGCAAATTGGCAACGCAGTTAGTTTTGTCAGCTTCACAGATAGAGATAGAGATAGCGTTTGAGAGACGACAAAGACAGAACGATGAATGCATATACGGATATGAAGCAAAGAACCAGATTACAGATTGTTGAACAAAAGGCCGAAATTCTTGTTCATGTTACATGAGTCAGAAACGGAGGTCAGTGGATTATTGATACTTGCCCCAAAGACGTTGCATAATTGATAGGCTTAGGCGGGAGAACTGTGGCTTACCTGCAATTAGATACGAAGAGAGAACGAAAATTGTTGTTAATTAGTTATCATATTTCAGCATATGTATGTATTGTATGTATTTTCTGTGTTATTAATAGCTAATTTAAGGATACGTTGCCATAACAACACACATTCACGCACCCACACACACACATGGCATTGTATTTATAATCTCATCTCGTATTCATTAGCTCTTTTATATGAAATTCCAATGCAAAATGAGAATTTAGTTGCTTTGACTTTCAATTGATAGTCAGGCCATAAAAAGAAAGCATAGTAATTGGAATTTACTGAGAATTTTTTTTATTTTTTTTTTTTATCAGAACTATGCCAAGTAGTTATCAGTCATTATGACAACTTGTTGACAATGTCAAGCACTTTTTGTTTACGACCATAAACAGATTTTTGCAGAAAATCGAACATTTTCCAATTTAGCATATGCTTGACAGATACCCCCATACCCCACCCCATCATGCCATGGCAACGTTATTCTAATTGGGCCTTGCGTTAACATCGAAAGTAAAAGTAAAAGTAAGGCGCAATATGTTGCGTATGGGGCGTGCCACAAGAAAGAGCCCATTGCCCATGGAAAGTGAAAAGCGTTGAAAACAAAACAATTCAAATTGAAAATGCGAATGATATTTACAAACCGACTGCGACTAACTAATTGTTAGACAACGGAGATAGAGAAAGACTCTACTTGCAACAAAACAGACGCGGCGGCGTCAGCGGCAGGCAGGTAGGTGGTATGGGTTAATAACTTAGTGGAAAGAAAAGTGAAAAGAGCAAATAACAACAAAAAAATGCTCGTAAAAATAGAAATAGAAATGGACACGACAACAACAACAACGACACCAATGACAATGAAAAGTCCAAATGAAAATGCAAGTTTAGCGAAGGGGAAAATAGAAATACTGAAATGAGGCCGACTCGTAAATTACAAATCAATATACGATATACAATATGCATGTGCCCCAAAAAACCAAGAAAGCCCGCAAACACAATAATACTCTAGACAAAGTTCTTTGGCAAACTCGTGACGCGTGACTCATTTGCGGAGTGGACTGACCTCGCTTCAAAGCCAAGGAATGCAAGAATCGCATAGAAATGAAATGGAAAATGAGTTGTTGTTGAAGAGTTTTCCTGGTAAATTGCAGCGATGACAACGACAAACTTTCATAATCATGATGAAGCACAAATAAAGAGGGGTTAAAGCAATATAAGAATCTTGTGCAACAATTTCATGTGTCAACAACAGGCAAAACAATCGCAACTGCTTGGCCAAATCCAGATTCTCTGACGTTAACAACACTGCTGCTCTGCGCATAACAGCAATAATATATATATAATCATCCGCATAATCAGCATAATGTGCGCACTTGAAAAGGTAGACATTGTCTAAGGGAGACCATGGTGTGAGAGTTGTTGACAGCGTGTCGTCGCCAGTTGCAGTTGCAGTTGCACTTGCAACACTCAGAACAGGCACAAAAATAAAACACAGATTTGCAGTTGACAACACAGAAGGGGTGAAAAGTGAATGTGAAGATGCAACAGCTTGACATTGCCAAGAATAAACTTGAATATTATATAAGAGCAGCTAATACAGTCCAACTTGCATGTAACGAATCTCAAGGGGACGCTAACGACAATTTATGGAACAGTTTAAGGCTGGAATTAGTTCGCAACGTTCTGGAAATGAGCTCGTTAGACTGAAGTTCTGTATGAATTCTAAGCGTATTGCAAAGTTCCAATACAATGTTTAAATAACCAAATTTTGCAGCTTAAATGCTTAAGGCCTTAACTATAGGCATATCAATCACATTGCGGCACGCTCAAACGGTCCAAAATGATAAGAGAAAGAGAGGCTGAGAGGCAGAGAGAGCGGCACTTTTAAGCTGTTGATAAGATGGCCGCAGCTTAAGATGCAAAAGTCGTTGAATTTAATGCGCTTAAAGCGCAAAATGCGAACGTAAAAACAAAATAAAGAAAAAAAAAACAATAACACAAAACTTATCAATTTGTTGCTAATTAACGCTTGACATTCTATACTTACATACATATATATTTAATTGTTTGCTTTAGCTGCAGCAGCAGACGCAAAAAGTTAAGAGCAATATATATATCATGCTATCGCTTCACACTCATATACCGCCCCCCCCCCCCCGCACTACCCCAAGCCGCTACGCCAACTAACTGGCAGCTGTGTTGCTGTTGCTGATATCAGCGCTTCCACAACACAGCTGTAGCAACAGCAACAGCAACAACAACAATAACAACAGCAGCTCAACTGGATCACTTAACTGGCCGCCTTTCGCAAAATGCCACCCAAGTGGCATCAACGGGCGAGTGCAAGAAAACAACAACAACAACAACAACAGAAGCAAGGCAAAACAAAGGCAAAACAGCCAATTAATGAGCCTACTTGGCAAAAGAAAGTGTGTTGACAAGTTGTTGAGTTTGATGAGAATGAGGATAAGGATAATGACGACGATTGGCAACGCGTCAACTTGCAACAAAGCGTGGCAGAAGCGAAAACGAAATCAAAGAAAAAGAAAGATTAAGGCAATGCTTGGATTCATGCATTACTTTTAGCATTCCATAGAATCAAAGTGCAGAAAATTAACAAAAGCCTTTAAGAAATATTCCAAACAAAAGCTAGGTGTAAACAAATCGAAGTTTAGGTTTAAAGTCTATATACTCAAACTTTGAGCAACAATCAACAAGTGCAGTGTATTTTTGCGTCGTTTTGTGCAAAACGTCCTGAATCACTTTGTTTACCCTCATCTTTTGATATGTGTTGTCGCGCTTGGCATTGATAATGAGAGCGTCTCGTTATCGCGCATCATTACAAGCCCATTACAAAGTCAAGCACACACACATATGTATGTATGTGTGTGTGTATATAAACTTCGCACTTTCTTCTTTGTTAAATATTGCAGCACACACACACACTACACAAATATTTGCATAAACAAATCGCCTGTCATTCAAAGTCACGAGAGTGCCACCAACAACAACAACAACGAGGGGCGGTGTTTGGGGTGTGTGTGTGTATGATTTAAACATATGCAACAACTGCTTTTTAACTATGATTATAGTATGATTCTTGATTTCCCCTCCCCCCTTACCAACATTGTCAATAGAGATGTTTATATAGTATACAAACATTTAGATTAAATATCAGCAAAGGCGCAAAAGCATTTGACAGGTTTTATTCACAATCATCAATACACACACACACACGCACACACACATTGGGAGCTTAGTGTATGTGTTGATGCGTAATGATTCTCATGCTCCATCTCTCTCTCTCTCTCTCTCACTCGCCTCGTTCAATTGTGCGGGCATTAGCATGATAAATGATATCAAAAGCCAGCCCTCGCTCCATGCCTCACTCCCGACAAAAGCTATCTATCGGGTTTTGGGTTTTATGCGTTTGTCGTTCGACGCTTTGCATTCATTTTGTATGTATGTATGTGCTATCATGCACAAGTATATGTATGTTTGAATGTGCCACAAACATTCTGTGTATGCGTATTCGCTTCTGTAAAGCCTATGCCCAGTTCTGGGACTCAGTTTGTGCTGGGACTTCCCCTCTGGTCAGAGGCTTTGCTTTGGTTTCATTTTGTTTCGCGTTGTCATTGATATGGTTGCGAGGTTGATTCAACAAGTTGCATATGTTGTACAAAGTTTTAATCGAGAACGTTGCAATCGAAAATAACACATTTTTTCAGATTTTTTCCTCTTTTATTTCGCATACATTTTTTTGTTTAATGCAAAATCTATTTTTCAACTATACTGCAAGAATTTGAATATCTATGTTAATTAATGCATATTTTTATGGAACTATCCTCACCAAACACGCACACACACTCGCATACCATCATCAACTCCATTGTGAATTGTTATGGTATTTGAATTGATATAAATTACTAAACGCTTGAAGCATCATCGCACAACTTCCGCACACACACACACTGGACGAGTTTTACAGACGATAATAAATCACATGGACTTAAACTAAACATTATCTGAATATGCATATATATGCTATATATGCTCTATCGATGCTATTTCCTGCTACTTCCATTAGAATCAACTTAATATTCTAAACAAAATGATAAATAAATTAAGCGCTTAAAACGATGATTAAATCATAAGTCAAAAAGCAATGAACAACAATGGCATAGGTGGGGGGAGGGGGGTATATTTAGCCAAAATATCTATGCAAATGAACAACAACAACTCGCGGAATATGTTAAACACCCAAAAGGAATATAATATATTCGTTAACGATTCAATTAGCACATGAATTATTATCATAATTTGAACTTGCGTTGATATTTAATTTATGTAAAGTTTATCTTTACTTTAAGCCCTCCACCCCTCTACTTCTAAGCCATCGCTGTAAAGCATTTTGATTCTTTTGTGGCTTAAGGTCAACAAACAAAATTGAATTGATACAACACAAAAATTCAATTTTGATTGAATAGCACAAAGTCCCGAAAATAATACAACATGAACGATAATAGTATAAAAATAAAATAAGAATAACAAAAACAAAAACAAGCAAACAAACAAACAGAGTTCAAGGCCATTTACAACAAGGCAATAACAAAAAGAATACTATTATTAAGTATACGACGATTGGGACAAGACAAAAAAAAACATGAAAAAAGCCAACAAAGCCGAAATCGAAGGCCGAAAATCATATAAATCAATATAAAGAAAGAGAAAGAGCGAGAGTGAGAGAGAAAGAGCATACAAAACAAATCACAGTATTAATAATTGATTGAAAGAAAAAAAAAAAACGGTGGGAAATATCGTCGTCTGTCGATATAGTAGTCGCAAAATGACAATCAAACATTCAGCTACTAGTCAATGCGCCCCGTCGCCCCTCCTCTCTGTGCCACAGCTAGCTGGCCAACTGACTAACTGACTGATGTGTGGTTTGGCCAACAAACAACGAAATTGATTTACAGAATTTCGTTCAACTTGAACAAGTGTATGTGAATGTGTGTGTTTACGTTGTCCAGCAAGGAACAACAGGAAAAGTGTGTGTAAGTGTGTATGAGTGTGTGTAGGCGTTTGATTACCACAACTCATTTGGCAGTCAATTAAGTTCGTGAGCACCGGAGCACCACAAGCACAAAATCCGATTAACTGAGCTTCACACAGAGAGAGAGACAATGCTGATAATTTATCAGCATTAATTAAGGCCAACATAAGGTCAAAGCGAACTAAGTTTAAGGTTCTACAAAGGATGGCAAATAGGACACATCATCATAACCTTCCGATAAAAGCTTCCATGAATTCTTCTTAGTCTTTTGCAAATGGTAGTGTATTCTTTCAAACGTATTTCCTTAGTATTTCTCAATCAATAGCATAACTTCGTGTAATCACCAATCAAGAGTGTTACAGCTAACAGATTAACGGCAGCTTCCATCGCAGCAAAAGATGCAGCAGCAGCTTTCAGAATTCCAAACGCTTACTAATTGGTAACATGATTTGCTTCTACTACAACTTGCCACGCCAGCCATATTGAATATCAATGCAAGGCTGGATGGAGTAGGGGAAGGTAGATTTTATGGTTGGCTTGCTGCCAAGTTGGTCATGCATTTGCCCTATTCTATCAGTCATAATTGGCACAGTGGGTGTGAGTAATGTGAATGGCCATTTGATTGACTGAAATGAAGCGCAAAAAGAAAGCAAAAACAATGGAAATAAAATAATAATAAATGTTGGGAGTTGAACAAGTTGCAACAAATGCAACATGTCTCCAATTTATGTTGTGGATTCAAGCGAAAAAATAAATTGCAAACAAAAATAAGCGAACCGAAAGGTTCAGACGAGAATATAATAAACATGGACGAAATCAAGCAAGCACAAAGCTGTTAATAAGTGCAGCAATTAGTGTTGATAAGCGAGAGAAAAACAAAAACAAGGCATGGATAAATTATGTATATTTCTTTGGCTGACAAACTGATTAATTGGCAAACATAAAGTGACAACATTTGAACCTTTTATCCCATCGAAAAAAAAACTCTTTAAATGATGATGCCTTGTGTTGGGTGCAAAAGGTTAATGTTAACATTATTGTACAATATGTTTTTTTTAGCAGCTGTCGCAAAAGACTTTCGGTGTTTGTCAGTGTGTGAGAGAGTGTGAGAGTTCAGATAACGTTGCAAACGCCGCATATTTGTCAAACATCGTTGCGGACAACTCAACTTTGACTTTGAAGCATTTGCGCCTGCGCAATTGCAACTGTCTGTGGCATCAACTGCGTCTGACTTGTGGGGCCAAACGAGGCGCATGATTGATGATGGAAATGTTCACAAAATATGTAAGAAAATAAATAAATATATAAACGAAATAACAAAAAAAAAACACAAAAGAGCGTATATGAAAAACGACTCCAATGTTGACAACAAACCGCAATGAGGAAGGCGATAACGATGACGATGTTGACGACGATGGCGTCGATATCGTCTGTGTGTGTGAACTGTAGCAAAGTGCCAGCTCTTTGCTGCCTTCTATTACTTATAGCGAAAGTGTTGTTGTTGTTGTTTCAGTCACACATTAACCCAGCGACCAACTCCCAAAAAAATCATAAATTATTAATGCAAGTTTTTGTTTGTTTTTTTTTCGCCTTGTTTAAGGCTTTTTTTCTGGGCATAATCAAAAAAGTTATAATTTCAATCTGCTGCTTAAGCGCATCATTAGGGTATAAATAAAACAAAATTATTTTATCACATTTCATTAATATTTAAAAAAAAATTTAAGTTGCTTACAAAGTAAGCAGTTTGGTAAGGACTTTTTCAGCTACGTTTCACAACAATTTATATACATTTTAAGTAGTTCTGCTTTTCCAAGCAAACCCCATTAATCTTTATGTTTTTTACTTTTTTATGCAGAAATATTTTTTAATGTAAATTATTTTTGTCAGCTTCATTAGAAAATTTCTGTATTTCCTAGCATCATTTAAATTCTTCACTTTAAAAATAAAAGTCCTTTGATTTCCGTTAAACCATTTGAAGAGGTTTATTTTCGTTAGTCCAAGCTTTTTTTTTTTGGGTTAAAAACTTCAAATTGTTTTACGTGTTGGCCAAAAAAGTGTCCAAGCAATTGCTTGTTGGGTCGCATATTTAACTTTTGTATGAGTTTTTTTGGATGTAATTTTTTTTTTTTTTGGTTTTTTCTGACATTTTTCCAAATGCAAAATCACGTAGTTCGGCGTGCCAAGCATGTGGAGCGACCAAATTGCCGCATATGTGTGTGTGTGTGTGTGTGTGTGTGAAACTGTCATAAAAATGAGATAAACATCTTTTTAACAAAAGTAAAATACAACAAACACACTATATAAATACATATATATATATATAAATAAAAGCAACGAGACTTCGACTTGAGCAGCGCGTCTGGAGGCGCACAAGCGTGCTCCAAGATTTACGGCTTGCTTCGGCCCCGGCAATATGGCTATAAAAATAGTTGAATAAAACAATTTACTTGTGCACAAAAAACGCCGGCAGCTGTGTTCCGCCGACGCCGACGCCAAGCGCATATTTCTTTGCAAAAAATGTATTTAATTTTTTTATATTTTTTTTGTAAGCAAATTAAATAAGTTACACATTTCAGATATTACGATGCAACAGCGGCTGCAACATCATACAGGCAAATAGCCTGGTCAAGAGTTCAGTTCAGTTCTGGGCCAACTTGAGGAACTTTATCATGTTGTTGACGCATTTGCAACCAAATCAACATTTTGTGGGGCAAAGAATCGCCAGAAAGAACAAAAAAACAGATTTGTTTACTTCTTCTTTTACTTTTGTTTATTGCTGTTGTCGTTGACATAATGCAAATCGGTGTGGGAAGTAAAGTGCTGCACAGGCATACACATGAATATGGTATGTGTGTGTGTTAGTTAAGTTGATTTAATGCCATTGCCTGTTGAGCTTCCCTTTTTTTTTGTTTTTGTCTTTTTGTGGCTTTGTTTTTTTGACTTTTTGACGATTATGCGTGCACTAAGAAAAACAAATGTTGGTTAAGAACTTTGAATATATAAAGGTAAACTTACATTTCACAAAACAATAAAAGTCATATTAAAGCAACTTTTCAAACATTTAAAATGATTACGTAAAGAAATGAAATGCACTGGTTTTTTCATTTTTGTAATGTATTTTAATATCCTTTTGTTTTTAACAAGCTAAAGGTATGTTTTCTGTTTGATATTCAAATCAATTTCTTTGAATATGTCCTTCCAATAACTAGAAAATCACAAAGAAAATCTAAAAAAAATATTCTAAGGAATATTTTGTGTTCTTTTAGCATTTTTCCAAGTGTGATGTAATTCAATGCACATCCTCACAAAGCCATTGGCGACAAGAGCGACAACAGTGCCTCCCCCTCGCTCCCTTCATCTGTTCTGGGGCTTGCCATCTTCTTGTATTGATAGACAAAGTTTTTAGTACACGGAACGTGGGAATTCAGCAGCAAAGTTCAACTTAGTTCAGCTCTGTTTAGTTTAGCTTCCCCATTTCTATGCGTCCTTCTATGCCCCCCTCGCTGCTGCGGGACGCAAGCATTATCTTCATCATGAGAGTATTATTGTCAACATCGTAAATTACAATTCGTTTGCGGCAAAAGATTTATCGGCATTGACATTAAACCCAAGTTATTTATTTTTTTTTTTTTTTGTGTTTTTTAGTTTTATTGCCTGAGAACTATTGTGAATGGCGAGACTTTTTGCTTAATTTGATTTTTATTGTTGTTGCACGAAGTTATGAGACATTTTTTCTATCTTACAAACTTGAACTTAACTTAAAAAGATATTTTTTCGGGGTGGCTTAAGTTTCAATTTAATTTGTATTTTTGGCTGTATATTTGCGTTTTTAAATAAGGCCCGCAGTTAAATAATATAAGTATGTACGTAAATTGCAAGTTAATGAGCTCAAGTGGCCCATCGTGCCACACTGCTGTGGGTTAGCGGAGTTGGGGGGACGAAGTGGAGTGGAGTGGAGTGGAGTACTGAAGTGGTTAAAGTTCTTTTATTCATTTTTTGTGTGTCCGCCCCTAAAGACAAATAAATTCAAATCAAACAGAAACGAATTATGTATGTATGTTTGTCTGTGCTCGGCTTTTGTGCCCGCATCAACGAAGACTGGATGAGAGAGGATGGGCTGTAGCGGGCGTAAGCAGTGGGTGGGCGAACCTAGAAGCATAACTGCCATGCCCATCAATTAAGCTGACAGCCAGCGACCCATTACGCGCTCATCAACGGCACTTAACCCTGAGCAAAACCAGCAGAGAGAGTGTGAGAGAGTGAAAGAGACTTTCAGTTGCAGTTGCACCGTTATAGTTGTAGTTATACAGTTAAGTCTACTCGCTGCTGACCTTTAATTGTTCACCCTCGTCGAATGCCGTTCAAGTGTCAAAATATACTTAGTGCGAACGAACAAACCATATGAGAGAAGTTCTCGCTGCGAGAAGAAGCACGATAAGCTGTGAGAAAATAACGAACAACATAAATGAACAGCTTGAGCGACAGTTAACTGAATGTTGCAACAACTGCATCTAAATGCTTTTAAGGTCATAATACAACAAACATAGATAGATTGCAACAAGAAAAAGTTGAATTTGTAGACTAGGGAGTAAAAGTTAGTTAGTTAATATGATGGGTTATTTATGGTTAAATAACGAAAACATAGTTTGAGCTTTGACTTCAAAACTATTTAACTAATTTATTGCATTTTTTAAAGAAGTTTCTAAAAGTTTTGTTAGTTTTGTTCGAATATTTACGTTGAAGCTTACGAAAATAACATTGTAATATGTTTAATCATTTTTGATTCAATTTTAACAATCTTTTCAACAACCTTTTGTGGCAGATTAAACGTCAAACATTTTTTTATCACAATTAAACATTGAATAACTTATTTAGAGAAATATTTAATAATGAAAAACTCGTTAAAGTGTAATCTTACAAATGTTTAATACCCCAAAACTAATTATAATCAACTGCCTTAACGCATTATTCATATAATTTATACAAATTGCAATTTGTCAACGAATTAAAATATTTAACCTTTTTTTTAGGCTTTTGTAAACGTTTCAATGTCAAAGTCAAAGCTATAAAATTGGCTTAAGCTTTGATTTGATTTGATTCGTTTTTTTTGTGTCTGTCAATTGTGAATGAGTCGATTGTGACTTCTTTTTGTTGTAGTAATTATGTATTTACAATGAACCGGGGCGTGGCGCGGGTCTAAAGCTTCTGTTATTTGTTTGTTTACGCTATGAATAATGAGACAGAGAGAAAAAGACAGGGAGACATTCATTAAAGGATTCAAGAGAAAACGAATTTTGTTTTGTTTAGTTTTTTTAGGTCGTTGTTGTTGTTAGTTGTGGGGAATGTCGTGGAATGGAACGAGCGCACATTAACAACAGCTGTCGAAGCTTCCTCTTCTTTTTCGTCGTTTACCATAGAAATTAACTTGAAAATACAAATAGAATTAGAGAGCGTTGAACAAGAAGAAGAAGATGAGAGGGGAAAAATGCATTTGTACACGCAAAATGAAATCGAAACCGAAAACAAAAAAAAATTCGAGTTAAAACCCAAATGCAATGCAACGGCCCGTGACGCTGGCCATAAAATCGGGGTGGGGGGATATGTTGGGTTTATGGGGGGAGGGGGGTTGAAGATGTGCGCCATGAAAATTGAAAATTGTCAAATTGAAAACAAGAAAACGAAGACGACATCAAATTAATCAATGCAACTGAAGACGAACGATAAAACACACTGGGATTGCAGTTTAGGTACGCTTCACACATTTCCAATTGGATGATGTGGCAAGTTTGGCTGAATGCAACAACAACTGCAACAACAACAGCAACGAGGCTATCTATTTACGCAGCGTTTCAATTTAATTTGCTTTGCAGTTATCACAATGAGTTTTCCCCCTCCCTGTCCCTCCTTTGCCATCTATCTATGCTTACCGTATACCCTGTTGTACCCAATTGGAAATGGTACAGGGTTAGATGCGTGTAACTATTATGAGACAGTTTGAGACATCACCGACTAGGCGCTAGGCGAATGCGTACCAAGTGGATCGTCATATTCTATTTAACGAGAATTTAAATGAGTGTAAAAATTTCCATTCTTAACAATTGTGTCAACAAAATTGTACTATATGTACCAAGTTTTTCTAAAGACATGAAGTCTTAAATTTTTTTATTTACTCGACATAGGAATTGTATGCCTTTTGGCTAAAGGTTTTTCGATTTTTTCTCGAAATTAAACTTAAAAATACTTTCAGGAGCATGAAAATCCGTTAAATTTTTACTATTTTCACCATTTTGTTTACGAAAAATACAAATATTTAGATTTTTTCAAGAGATTTAAATAAAATTACTTTCAAAACTAATCTTTAAAACAATTTTAAGATATTAAAAATATATTTTAGCCAATAAAGATTTTTATTGACAAATTAACTTGAAGTGTTATGCTGCTTACAGAGTATCTAACAAGTCGTTGACTTAATATATCTCTCCCATTTTTTCAACTCTCCTTTCCCCCCCCTTCCTATCCACGCTCTGTGTCTAATAACAATCAAGCAATCTCTTTGCTTGTGTGTGGCCCAAAAGACTTTCGTTTTCATCTTAGTTGTTGTTTTAGTTAAAATCATTTAATCTTCTGCTTGTTGCGTTCCATATATGAATGTACGTATGTATGTATGTACGTCGTTGTCTGTGTGTGTTTGTATGTTTGTCTTGTATGCTGTTTGTTGAATGTTTGTGTTGTTGTTGCTGTTGTTGCTGTTGTTGTTGTTTGCGTAGATGTTATTGTTTGTAGTTGCAGTTAGTTCGTAAATGGGAATAGTTATGTGCAGTTAGTTAGTAAGTTTGTGAGTTTTTAAGATTCACTTTCACTGCATGCATGCCGTGCCCCATAAGATAGACAACTAATGAAAATAACACTTGCACAAACCGGGCCATGGATACCCCGTACAAGAGTTTCTAAGGCATTGAAGTTTTTCTACCCCTTTCTCTTATTCCTTTTTTTGTTGTAATTTTGGGATCTACACACATACATGCATGTTCGTCAAGTGACAAACAGATGACGCAACTGTTGCCCAAAAAAAAAAGTTCGGGCTATGTTTTCTATTTATGCATGTGTGTGTGTGTGTGTGCGTGTATTTGTTGCTGCTGCCGCTCAATTTCCATTTTGGTTATAACTCAATTTGCTGTCAACGTCAGGCGTTTCGTTTTGTTTCAGGTTCATGTATTCCATGTTGTTGTTGTTGTTTTTGTTATTTGTTTTGATGTTGTTATTGTTTTGTTCTCCTGTCGCCATCTCAGCTGGCTTAGTTCCTGTCCGTCTCTACCCCCACTCTCGCGCTCTCGCTACCCTTTCGCATTTACCAATATAAAGGTACAAGCGACGAGATCCGTGAGGAGTTTATTGAATATTATGTTTGTAAAGCGTTTGAGAAACATTCTCATTTATTTAAACAATCTTTATGCCCTATAAATATCTCTAGATATTCGGAATTGACCTTTAAAGGCTTCAATCAAGCATTTAACTAGTAATTTTCTTGAAGTGTATCCGTGCATCGGTGCAGCAAACAAATGCTAAACATGTGTTGCAAATGTGGCGACATATGTCGTGGCATGTATGTAAATATCTCTATACAGACACGAAGCTAATGGATAATGATCAGTTCAGGAAGATTGAAAAAAAAAAGTAACGCCAAATATCAAACAAGAAATAAAAAGGCGGTCAAATGCACGAATTTCTGGTGTTTCTTTCATATTATTAACTTACAGTTATGCCTAAAATTGTGTGCCCCAAAGGGCAGCAGAATTGCAGTAACAGCGAATAACCAGCCATAACGAATATTGGATGCTCTTATGGAAGATTTATTTAATATAGGGCTTCAAAACTTAAATTTGTATATTTAATATGTTTGATAATATTATTAAGGATCATTAACAAATTTCTTTGTTCAATATTGTTCTGGTTTTGTGTTTTTACAAGAAAAAACAAACAGCTTGAGAATTTTAACTATGATTACAAGTGTAATTGTAGAAGTTTTTGATCAGAAAACACATTTTTCTGTTTCCATATCATACAAAATATATTTTATATCATTTACGTTACGTTTTACGTACGTTTTCAGTATTTTCTATGTGTCATATGCGATATATATTTTAAGCAATACGATTTTTAATTGAAACTATAAATCATTTCGACATTTTTATCACCCAAAATATATATATATTTCGATGAATGTAATTCGCAAATACCCCAAAGATGATTTCAAAAACCTTTCAAATGCTATGAGGCAAGTATAACAAGTGCAAACATATATATATATCTTCTGTATTTGTAAATATGAAGATCGGTTGTGGTTCAGGTTCATGTTTGGGTTTGGGGTTTGGGGTTTCGGGTTCGGGGTGCGTTTGTTTTTGTAGGCGCTGGAGGCCAAAATTGAAAGCGGCACAAAAAAAGAGCTCTTTGTTGTTGTTTTTTTTTTGTGATACGATTCGAATTCGGTTTGGTTTCTTGCTTGAGGTCCAGGGTCTTGGGTCTTGGTTCGGTTCGGTTCTTCTTGGTATTGCCAAGGTGGCCCCGGGGGCCGCATTTCGTGCTGCTTGCTGCCCAGTTTCGGTTGCGGATCCAAATTGCACTTTGATATGCAGCAGAAAACACACACACACACACACACACACACTACATTTGATTTGATTTCTTTCAGTTGTTGTTGTTGTTTATCGTCAATTGTTGCACGCCCTCTTATACAGCTGCTGCCACAACTCCACCCCCTTTCATACCAAAAGTTTGTCGTTCTTTCTCTCTCTCTTTGTCAGAAAGTACAAATAAGTATGTTGTTCCTGGAACTGCGAACGCAAACCTCAAAAACAAAAAATCATTTAAATGCAACTGCTGCGTGTTGAATTTTTGAATAAACATGCCGCATGAGAAACCTTAGAGGAACCTTTTTCTTTTCTTTTTTGAAAAGAAGCGAACGCCAAAGAGCGAGAGGGAATGAGAAAAAATTACAATAATAAATAAATAAAACGAATTTTTAGTGTGCGGAACAAACGGAATGGGCAGGAAACACGACAAGGAGTTCGAGAGCGAATGGATAAGATCGAGAAAGAAAGAAAAAAGAAACAAACGAATTCAAGACAATAAGAGGAAGCAGCAAATGTCACGAAATGTATGCGTTCCATATTCCAATGTTCCTAATGCGAATACGAATGCAGCAAAGCGATAATGCACAATAATTTGTTATTGTTCTTTTTTTGTATTTTTACCTCTTTTGTCTTTCCTTTTTATGTGGATTTTTTTGCAGCACTCTATCACTCTCTCTCTCTTTCTATTACTGTCTGTGTCTGTCTTGCGACGATCACGATGATGATTGTGTTCTGGGATTCTTTTTTTCTTCTTCTTTAGCGTCTTTCTTTTTGCAGTTGTTGTTGTTGTTGTTATTGTGTTGTGTGTTTTGTGAAGGTGAAGTCACTGCACTTTTGTTTTTGCCGTTTCGCAACTTTTTTTCTCTTGCTTTATATTTTTTTTTGCTTTGACAGCTGCTGTTCTTATTATATTTTGTTGTTGTTGCTTCAGTTGCTTTCTTTTGTCAATTGCAGTTTTTTTTTGTTACTGCTTAGAACACACACAAACACACACTTAATTTGCAAGCGTTCGTTTTTTGTATTTATTTATTTTTAACTTGCATTCGCTTTCGACTGTCGTTTTGTTTGACTCTGCACTTGTTGCTTTCTTTGCTGGCTGCTCTTTGTGCCAACACCGACGCCGACGCCGCCGCCTTTCCGGCAGGAGGACAAGACAAACTCACAGACTGAGCGAGAATCGAAAGCACACACAAAAAAATATATTACAAACAACACAAACACTCAGTTTTAGATGCAAAAAAAATAGTACACACACGGGTTATGTTTTATTTGTTAATTGTCGCAAAACAAAAATATATATGTATTCGTGGTGAGAACTATTCATAGGCAATTGCAATTGCAACACGAACTGCAATGTGATGAAGATTTGAATTCGAAATATTTGACAATAGTGACGGCGAACGCACGTCCTCACGCTACGACTGCTGAAATTATACTGTTCTGTTAATGCACAGGCGCTGTTAGTTGAGAGAAGCTGTTGCATACTCAACTGAGCTGTTTAGCACTCATTTGAGCTGTTCGCCGCTTTGCGCTGTTGCCGCTCAGAGAGTCTGTTAACTTAACAGCTGTGCGCTCTCAGAGAGCTCTAGCGCCAGTAAACCGCCGCTGTGCAACGTAAATATGCTGCATTTTTGTAGGTAGATTCTTTCTTTTTCCCATCAAGATCTGCCGTTAATCATCTACTAGTTGTTGTTTTTAGTGTTATCTTCAGGTATTTGGTGCATTTGTTTGTTTTAAGTTCAATTTGGATCAATATAATACTGTATTTATGGCATTTTGTGTGCACGTCAAACTATTATTAAAACTGCATGCATTAATGTGCATATATTATATACCGAAATATTTTTGCGCACTTATTGAACATTTTGCAGATGCATTTTTTTTATATGTATGTAGCTAAACGCTTTTGCGCTTTTGTAAGCGTAATATAAACAGAACGCTCGACCGACAGTGCTTTTGGGTTGTGCACAAATGGCTGCTACTGTAGCGATATACAAACAAAATTTTATGAATGAAACCTGAAAATGAAGAGGCAGACGAATCGAACGAAGCGCAGCTCAAAAGAATGCGAGAGCATCGATCACAAAATGAGCGAGTGAGAGCGAGAGAAAGAGAGAGCTGTGCGAATGCATTTCTCATTCCAGTGCTAAACATAATGAGATACATAAATACAAGATACCCAGTAGAAATTATAGAAATGTCTTTTTTGTCATGTAATTTCACAGATAAATGGTTTTTGATGATGTGTACAGAATTAACGCAAACATTAGTGCAAACAGGCACGTGATGCTAGGGCTACATAACTACATACATCCAAACGGTACATTTAACCCGTGCCATTGGAATGGAGAGTGCGAGCGAAGTTCAGGTTTTTCCAAATGCATTTGCCGATATTTGTCCCTTTTTTTTCATGTTAAACGCGAACACAATGGACTCAGGCTCAAACATTTCACACAATTCAGCCATGACGCAAAAAAAAAGAAAAGAAAAGGTCTGCCTGATGTTCTTGTTGTTAGGTTTTTTCCTTTTTGTTTGGTTCATTCAAATCGCAAATGGTAAATAACAGCAATTGGGCATTGGAAGTTAGGACTTCGTCGCCTGGAATCGTCGCCGATAAGTTGGCACGGTTTCGCTTCTTATAGTGTTCGTGTTTGCTGCTGCTGTTAATGCTGCTGGTGAAGCTTCAGAGAATTGAGATCGGAGCAAAACGCATGACGCACCCGCATACACAAACGTAAAAACAACAACAGCAACATTGAGAGCGAGGGTGAGCGAGTCTGAGTGAGCAGTGCGTTATATATGTAGATAGATAGAGCAAGACGGAGAGAGGTGTATCGAGGGGAGCGAGTGCGGCTTAGAGAGATGGCGTTAGCTGATTGAGAACAATAGCGGCACCGGAAATTATTGCATCTGTTGTTTTGTGCTGTTTCTGACGCTGCTGCTGCCGCTGCTGTTGCATCTCCACCATGCCACTCCTTTGCAGTATCTTCTTTATTGCCGCCCCTACACATGCATCGCTGTGTATGTGTTTGTGTGTGTGTGTTTGTGTATTACTTGTATTTTGTTTTGCTTCTGCATTTGTTTTTACTATTCCAGCTACACTTGAATTGTTTTCAGACTCTGCTTTTGAGTTCTGCTGAAATTTTCAATTGCTGGCAAAAATGAAATAAACATAAACCTCCCGCGTGCATACGGTCCCTCTCTCTCATTGTCTCTCTGTCTGTGCACTTGAACAAAACGACAAGCGGGGACGCCTGCGCGCAAAGGCGTTAACAGAAAACGGCGTCGACAACTACGAAGGCGACGTTAGCCTCAAGTGCAAAGTGCAATTGAGCCCCTCGCATGCCCCGCTCTTCTTCCTGTTTGCTGCTTGTTCATAACAATGGACACAAAAAAAAAGCAGTCAATGTCGTCGCTTGCACAGCCCTGGAAAACAATTCATTGGATGCTGCTGCCGCTGCCGCTGTCGCTGTTAAACTATATGCGCTCGCATTTCGCAACTGTTAACTTTAACAGCGGAAGTTAATGCGCATGTTTCCCAATTGCTGTTCGCCTGCTACGCAATGTATGCCAGTGTGTGTGCGTGTGTGTGTGTTATATGTGGAGCCGAAACGAAGCTGGTGCACAGGTGCATCCTCTGGCTGATAAGCTGATTGGAGCTGCAACAAACCGTTGCGCTTGTGCAACAGAACAATGCAGCTGCATTGAAGGCCCCAACCTACGAACTTTTCAACTATGCCAACATCAAGATACATAAACATACAAACGTACACTTAGAAAAAATATTACAACAGAAAAATGAAGATAAAAAAATTTACATCAAAATATTTTAGATTTCTTTTTTTATTTAGGAAATTATTTTTTTTTTTATATAGTTATGCATAACTACAACAACCGCTGTTTTCTTTGAGTGTATAAACAGGTACTTAACAAGTGTTGTTCTCGTTGTTTTTGTTGTTGACACGGTAAGTAAGTAAGTCGGGTATGGGGTATGGCTGAGATAAGTGAGAAATCAAAGTTAAGATACATTTTCAGAAATACACAGATACATATGGCATACGTAGTGCACACAATGCTGCAGCCACATCCAAGATGGGATGCATGGAGGCAAACAAACTCATCGCACTTTTATCTTAACTCTCTCAACTGTGCGTTCATTCATGTAATTTCGCTTTTTATTTGCTTGCCACCTTAAGAAGCTGCAAGTGTAAGGGGAGGGATAAGGAGGAGGGGCAGAGATTCTTGGCCATTGCCTATGAAGCATGTGAATTTCAAGCTTCTTTAGTTTTTTCTTTGTTTTGTTTTGTTTTTTTTTTTTGCCATATTAAAGATAATTATGATTGCCAGCAACAACAAGAAGACGCAGACTGTATGTTGTACCTGAAGTTGCCACAAACACCGACACACACACACACCAACACAGACACACATGAAATCATTCATGCTGCAAAAGCGTTTGTGTATCTGGGAAGTATCTATAAGATACGCATCGTGGCAGGGGCAGCCAAACAACAAATGATAATGATAAAAAACCAAAAACCAAAAAAAAAAAAACTTACCCAAAACAGGTAAGAACATTATTCAATGCTATGTTTTTTTTTTTTTTTTATTCGGTTTTGTTTTGTACAAAACATAAATAAATTGAAAATAAGCACAAGACAAACGATGTACTACAAAGAAATGGAGAGAAAGAAAGATTGCGGGGAGAGGGGGCGGACAAGGCTCTTGAATCATGAACTGATGAACTGGCGCTGATAACAACCAAAGCCACAGATAGAACAACAGCCGTAGGGGCAAGGGAAACGACACACACACACACACACACTGACAGAAAAACTCTGATGTTGGTGAAAAGAAATTAAGACAAATCAAACAGGTTTTTATTGCCTTCTGCTCACTTGTTAGCCACAATGCGTTTTCCCGAAAAACCAACTGCCTTCATCAAAGACAGGCCGCAAAGCGAGAAGAGGAAAACCCATCGAAATAAACCCAAAAATGCAACATGTAAAAAATCCGGAGTCGAGATATCCCAACTAGGACATACCCTTAACCTTTGGTATTCCTTGAAACATGGAATAGGATAACTTAAGTTTCAAATTTGATGTACCTAGCTCTTAAAGTCTTTGAGATCCAGGCAGACATGGCTAGATTGACTGGGCTGTTAATGCTGATCAAGAATATATATACTTAGTGGGATCGGAAATGCTTGCTTCTGTCTGTTATATACTCACAAATTCATTATACCCTTCTTTACCAATTTCATGATTTAAGGGTATAGAAAAAGGGTGACGGAAAACATGAGGAAACATCGAGGAACATAGGATTTTCCCAAAAAGAGATGCAGCCAGGTAGGACGAATGTGGAAAATGAGTTTGTAATTGAAAAAATGACAAGTCACTTTTTGGGCTCTAGTATAATGAAGCAAGCAACCCTTTGGCGCAACACTGTGCAACCCTTGATGTTGCAACACCGCAATGTAAACCGCAGATAAATCAAAGTGACAATAACAATAATGAATGCATGAATGAATGCATGATTGTATAGAATTCGAGTGTGCCTTACTACCTGGCATGCCCCTCTGTCTCTCTCCCTCTCTCTATAAAATAAAAATGCGTCACACACATATACACACACACACACGCACATAGTGTAAGGATCCTTTGCTGTTGACAGACATGTGCTTTGCCTGTCAATTGTTGCGCTTTGATTTGATTCGATTACATTTCTTTTACACGACTCGTTAAGCAGGTAAACAAACACTCGCACACACACACACACATGCACACGCACACATACAACGAAACAATGAACTCTGACCTCCCCCTTGCCCCCTCGCATACTGACACCCACACAACACTTGACACTTGATGTGACCTGTTGCTTTTGTGTGCATTATTGATAAGCTAAACATTTATGCAAACACTTGAAATATATATATTTTCATACAATGAACTATATTGAAAGGATTTATATGTATAAAGTTAATGTTATTAAATGTTGGCTTGCTTAACTTGAGAGCTTATACTTTAAAACAAATCATTTAGAAATGTTATCTTGAGAAACTTGAATTTAATATATATTTATTTTGCATAAATTCGAATTTAACTTATTATTTGCGCATCGTTGCTTATCACTTGGCATTCAAATTGAAGTTAGGACTACTTGTATGCTTTGATAGCAGTCAATCAGTCATAATGAACGGCGTGTATCCAAATCTAGCCTTAGTGTACTTAAATCAGATTATTATACATCACATAGGATCACAGCTAAAATGATGCACTGAACATGAAGAAAGCGATTTGTATCCAAATCTAGCCTTGGTGTTCTTTAATTTGATAACTTAGTTTTAAAGTGTGACTTCGAGTTGATAGCAATCAATCAGTTATGCCTAATATTAAGTGTTAAGATAGAACGACTTCATTCAAATAAACATCTTCTAATTTTTGTCCATATCACAGCTTAAATGATGCACTGAATAACATTTGAATGTTTGTGAAATGCAGCACTAGCATATTTTTGAACACAGGTGCGTACTGAAACACCTATAAAACTCTATAGTATTCAAACAATTTCGATCTCTTAGTCTTCAACTATCTTAGACTCTCTGCGTTGATAGCATGGATAGTCATGGATATCTTTTAACTTATATCAATTATGCTAACAACAATATTATCTATAATATTCAAAACAGTTTAGATCACAAAGTCCTAAAGTTAAGTCTACTCACTGATAGCAATTAGTTAGATATGGATAACTTTTACTATAAATCATAGTTCAAATGATGCAGTGAGCACAAAGACAACGATTTGTGGCTCTATCAAAAACGTAGAGAAACATCTTGTAATTACTTGGAATACATTTGTGAATGATTTATCTATAGACTCATTTGTAGAATACAACGACAAGAAGCACTTAGATGAATGGAATAAGTGCGGAACACACATCTATATACATATGTATGTATGTGTAAGTCTGTAATTACGAAGATTTTTTTAAGAACAAAGCTTTGCAAATGTGGATTACAACACTCATTCATAGACGCATTCGCAGTTAAGATCTGTGGCAAATGGAGCATTGTTGTGTGTGGCAGCAGCAGCATCATCAACAACAACTTCTATTTTTTTTTTGTCGGTCTTTTGAAAGTTCTTTCTCTCAGTGCGTGAGTCGGTCGGTGAGTGAGAGGCTGTGATTAATGGACTTGGCTTGAGGCGCGTCAACATTTTGCAGGGCCCAAATCACAGCTGCCAATTGCTCATCAACAAATGCTGTGGCTTCTTCTTGCTCTCTCTGTTGTCGTTGTTGTAGTTGGTGTTGTTGTTGGTGTGGGCCACACGCGGACTGCAACTTAAAGCTGAAGTTGAGCTCAATAGAACTTCAATTCTTTCACTGGCTGCATGTCAACCCATGTCAGTTCGAAGAAGACGCGTCTATGCCCCATTCATTGTGCCACAGACACACATACATACATACACTTATAAATATGCATTAATTGCCGACTCCAAACTCCAATCTTGATCTTGTATATGAATCTCGATTGCGTTCTCGTTCTCTTGTTCTTGTTCTCGTTCTCGTTCTCGTTGTGTGCCTTGCAGCATTAATATGCAGCGAGTGCATAAAACACAACACACACACAAAACATGACAAAGGGCGATCCGACATGCATTTGCATTTGCATTGCCTCCAGTGTGCGATCGTGTGTCCGGGTCAGAGGATGCAACCGAATCGACCACACACACAACCTTCGGGCAATATTTTTTCTCTGGTCAAGGGTTCATCGTTCATGCGGGCTAAGCTGCAGCTGAAGCTTAAGCTTTCAACGCGATCATCAAACAGCTAATAAAAAATTTGTTGTTCGCATTCAAACTTTCAATTAATTGATTTAGGGGCATCGAGCATCGAAGTCGTCGCATTAACTTTTGAGGCGACTAATTAAAATGCCATGAAAACTGTTTATGATGAATCTGCAACCGAATTCGAAATCGAATTTAACGTGATCTGACTAACCGTAAACACTTTAATAAAGTTGGGAATGTTTTGTAATAAAGAAAAATTAATTTTTCTATCGATTTTACAAAAATATTTTTGAAAACAAGTTTGAAAAGAAAACAAAAACATATATAAAATAAATTTTGAAAAAATATGTTAAGAGCGTAGTTTTTGATAAAGCATTAAGTACATACATTGAATGATATCTGACTTAACATTAATTGAAGAATTGGCTGTGAAATCTTTACTTTAAAATGATGAAACTTTTTACTAACATAAATTTGGCTTAAAATCAAATGTTACTACTTGATTGAAACTGAATGAACCCTCTTATAAGCTGGATTCTACTAAAGTCCGTTTTGTCAATTTGTTAAAATTTTATTAATTTAATGTTTAGAGCTTTATTTTCGCTAAGTGCATCTAAGGTCTCATTATCAGCGCGGCCCAAAAACTTTAAATCAAATACGAACTGGGCCAACAAAGCAAAAGAAAGGGAGAAAGAGGAAGACAGATTGGGGGCTAGAGATTCTGTTGTGTGTGTGTGGCAAGCAGAAAGCAGTGCAACAAGCAACATGTGCGCCTTGTCATAATTACTTATCAGCGCCACTTTGGGCCAATGATTGAAGTGCTGCCTGCCTCACTGCCAGTTGCCTCGCTGACTCTATTTGCATAATGAAGTCGTCTTCTTTCATTTGGGATGCATCCCATCCACTTTACTACTTCACTTAAGTAGTCGCAGCCAGCCAAGATTATAGCCCCCGCACTTCGAATCTTCCATTTTTTTTGGAGTTCTTAGAAAAGAAGTCTCATAAAACTGAGCAGTCACTTTTGGGTTTTTCCACTTTGAAAACCGTTCTTTGAGTTTTATTTTTGAATGAGATTTTCGAATATCTAGCATTAATATTGTTGTTATTATTGGCGGCATTCGAGTGGCCCCCAAATAAAAATGCATCTGCTCTAGAAAAAAATGAATAAAAAAACTTTAGAGCTTGGTTTTGTTTTATGCATTTTTAATGACGGGGAGGACGGTAGGGGGGCTTTTCGTATCTGTTGTTTTTACAGTTCTCAGCTCAATGAAAGTGTTATAAATATGTATGTATGTTAGCTTTCCCAACAAAAATATGGCCCAAGAGTCGTGACATTCAGAAAGTGAAACTTCATTTGGCCCACATTGATAATTCAAACATTTTCTTAAACGAAATACCATCAAAACACATATTTTTGAGTATGGGGCCAAATCAATAATCCATCGACAGGAAGCTTTTGGAATAGATTCGCAAAAATAAAGCGACCTTGTTCAAATAATTGTGCGCTGAAGGCAAACCATAAAAAAAATGTATAAAGTGTGCTAAATTTATTAGCGGAAAGCTCGATATAGATATATATAAAATGGTGAAACAAATGGAAAATTTTGATGCGCAGTTGAATACCCTAGGTAAAAAGTTAGAAGAGGGCATGAAATCAAGGATATTATTTACTTGAAAACCTTTTGAAGTAAGTTTAATGCAAAGTTTTCAGTTTATCTAAAGTTGTGCCATATTAAATGTGATACAAACTTTTCTGCAGTGACAATATTCAAAATATTGGAAGGATTTAAGTAAATATACAAGTCTGACTAAGACAATATAGAACCAATGGGCAACAAAAAAATTATATTTTTAGAAATATTATTAAAATATTTTCTAAGCATTCCTTAACAATTTGTGAAAGCTGTCAACTCAATAAAAACATTTGAGCTAGAGTACAGATATGAACTGCAAGGTATCTTAGAAGTCGCATATACCCTGCCACACAGTTTTGTTGTTTGCTATTATAGAACTGCATTCGCTGCTGTCTGCCTATTTGGGGAGGGATGCAGTATGCAATGCAATCAAGCGTCGGCATCCGAAATGAGTTGAGTTGAGTTAAGATTGACCATGCAACGATGGCAAAAGATCTTTTATCCATTTATTGACACGCATCAAAATTGCTTATACGGGAAAAAGGGAGGGGAGAGGAGCAAGGGGTTCCCGTTGAAGCGCAGTCATTGATAAGTTCTCGAAACAAAAAGCGCATTTTTCTTAATGAAAATTTGTGTTGTGTGTTTTTTTTTTCTTCGCTTCTCAACACTTTGTAGCACAAACAAACAGATGCGGCCACAGTCAAACCCGCCCTGCAGCCACCCCCTCCGGCAACTGCCACCTTGAATGCGGGTCAGGCTATGTGTACATAATTCAATTAAAGCCCATCAACAGTGGCGTCCAAACTGGCGCCGGAATTGAGTGTACTATCTCGTATGTATTGTGGCCGCATTTTAATTTCATTTAATTATAACATGGCCACTGTGAAATGAGCACGATTTATGCTTCTATAGTATAGTTCTATAGTTCTCTTTTCTCACAGTGTACGACTGTATGGCATGCATGATCTTGTAGGTGTGAATCATATGCATCTGCATCTCTCTGCAAGCTGTCCAACTTTGGCTGCTTCATTAGCAGTCGCTTCAACATGAAGTTGGACCCGGGAGAGTAGGCAACGCAGTTGGAGTTGGAGTCACAATCACAGTTGAAGTCTCAACTTCAGTCTATTGGCGGTACAGTAGAACAACTAAGGGTGGACATGAATTGACTTCAGTCAATTTTATGCTTGGAATTTTATTATACCATGAATTATTTAAGGAACAGTGATGTTTTAATATTAATTTCACTTTTCTAAGTTTGTTTTATAATTTTTTCTTAGTTTTAAATTAATATTTTTTTCTATTTTCTTAAAATTTCTTGAACTTTATTTTTTTTTCTTTTCTTTTTAACTCAAAATTTTTATATATTTTTTAAGTTTTTAAAAAGATTGCTTTTTTATACTTCTAAGTTTTCTTTATGTTACGATTTTTTTTACTTCTCAACACTTTTTTTATCCCTATATCTATGGTTTTCCTTCATTTTCAAAGAATCTTTTGTTTTTTGTTTCTAAAGAAAAATTCAAATAATATTTAGATCTATTTAAGGCACTTAAAAAAATCTATTAGGGAAGCTCTACTGTACTACTCTATTGTTGTTGTTGTTGTTGTTGGCTAGATGGCTCTTTTTTTTATTATTTTTTTATTTTTTCACACCTCTTTAGAGAATGAAGAGGAGCCTAACAAACCGCGTGGTCTCCAGTTGCCAACCAACAATGACAACAAATGAAATCCATACATAATCATAATACACAATAATGAGCACAATAGATGTAAGTAGCAGGAGTAAAGAAGCGAGCAGGGGGCAAGAATGTCAGCTGTCTGGTGTCTAGTGTCTGGTTGAACCCCCACACGCAAAGACAGAGTGGTGTTATGGCCATATTCTCCATGTTCTGGCATTCATATTCTAATAGGCCACTTAAGATGCAACCGAATGCAGACCCATCCATGGCCAGACAATGGGCCCCAGACAATGTGTGTGTGCGAGTGTGTCTCCTACACACGCACACACACATCCCAGTTGCACTATCCAGCTGCATTCCCTCATGGCCCCAATACCTTTTCACATTAAGCTTAAGTAGCTTTGCTCATTAAGATAACACACAGAAAATATAAAAAAAAAATTAAAAATCCCAAAAAAAAATGAATTGGATTTTAATTACGCTGTTGCTATTGTGTGGATTATGCAATATAGCATCAACTGTCTGGACCATGCCACACTCATTCCAGACCTAATTCCAACCGCACCCCATCCATACCCAATCGCATACTGTGTAAGGTGTGCATTGTGGTCTATATTTTTGTCTTATATAGGTCAGACACAACACATATTTATCTGTACACACGCACAAGATTTTATGGAGTGTGTGGCAGCGCATCTGATCAATATCAAATAGTAAAAAAAACCAGGCATTGCCAGCCATTAAAATGTGCTTGCGAAATCGCTAACAGAGGCGCTGGGATAAAGTCCAGACACTGTGCCCACACACACACACACACACACACACACACACACACAACTTGGTGTGGGTGAGAGAATTAACTTTCAAATGGGCGCCGTCTTGCTTTGCAATTCTTGTTGTTGTTTATTGCAGCCCAACAGTGGCAATTGCACAATAGCATGCAACAAGCAACAAGCAGAAGACACAGCCCTAGTAGTTCCCTTATAAACACACGTTGCAACAAATGAAAAATGCATAGAATATAAATAAATACGCTGGCCTATTGAAAAAGATTAAAACATGCTCATTACGCAATGCGTTGTTTTCTCAACATTTTCGTTAAGGATTCTTCATGCAATCTCTCTCTTGAAAATAGTAAAATGCAAATTGTTTTTTTAAGCTTCTTGGCAAAAACTTATTATGCATAATAAAATTGCATTTAAGCTGTTTTCAATGTTACTTGGCAACGCATTATTAGTTTCTCGGAACCCGGCATACTGCTGCTAGAATACTTGGTAAGGCTTAAGGATCTGGTTTTTGCTTTGCGCTTCTCATTAACACAATAAGACACCCTCTTTGTTAAGCTGCTTAGTAATTTTGCGTTGCACTTGATTTCGGGGAAACGCGCAAACAAATATGCACCAAAAATTGTATAATAATCTTCATTATTATTAATTGAAGTGGCTCTAGTTGCTTCACGTGCCTCTTATTTCGCAGTTCTATTTGTTTGGCGTACAACAAAAGTGCTAATTGCGTAAGGCATCTCGAGATGAGAATTTACAGAAGCTTAGGTGAAAATTTAAGAAGAAATGTTTTACATTCTGATGAAAATAAAGACTTTAAATACATTTATCTAACATTATTTATTTTGTTATATGGAATCTTGACTGTTCTAGTTTTTCGTAAATTCTTAGACTAAGAAAAGCATCTTCAACACCATAAAGTATACTTATTCTTAATCAACATGAACAATTAAGTCGAATTAGCCATATGTATGGGGCTAGATTTCTCTGAAGGGTTTATAAGAGGCTAAATCTATAGTTCTCTGCACATGTTATCTTGAATTGGAAAGGCTTTTAAACTGGTTTACAAACTAAAAACAAAACATAAAGAATGTTATTCCTCTGAATTAGGTTAAGAAACATCGAAAGATTCGAGATATTGTTTTGAAGCTTATAGATAAATTTTCCTGTTATCAACTAATTTATGTTTCGACCTTGAACAATCATTAAAATCAAACATGACTGGAACCAGATACATTCATTAACTGCTAAAAACTATAAAATGTAGGTCAAACTAATTTTAATTATGACTTTTATGCAACAAACTATAAAAATGTATGTTATGAAGTATTTAATTCCATTTAATCAACAGGTTGCATACCAAAATTGTTCTGTTAAACCTCAGGAATCTGTGACTATATAAATATGCCATTTACCCAAACCAACATACAAACATATGTATGTAGAGTGTATGCATTCTTTCATGAATGTGCATGAAAATGCAAAATTTCAACAAAAACTTTTGCCCAAATCCACACAAACAAAAAAAACAACACACACACCTACTAATAGCCCCCCAGGGCTAACACACAATTCACGCCCTGCTTCCCCCCAATTTGCCAGCCTTCGCAACGTATTTAAAAGGCAAAGCCATTAAGCTTGCTCTGGCCTTGGCTGGAGTTTTATGGTAAATCCTGATGCTGCAGAATGTAGCATGAAACAAGGTCGAAGACACAAAAAAATAGGAGCTACAATGGCAGCCAAGCAGCTAACAGGATACACATAGATATATGTGTATGTGTGTTTACTTTCAACTTTTGCTGTTCGCCTGTTGCTGCACTTTACCATTGCATATTTTTAGGTCGTCAGAGCTTAAGCTTAAAAATCAGTCCAAGCAATCGGAGCACAAAAACTGGCTCTGAGTCTGGCCCTGGCATTGACATTGGTAATGGCTTTGACTGGGCATCAGAGTAAGCTGATTGCCGGCCTGGTTGTCATACATAAGACGACACTGAGAGAAACTATGAGTTAATAATATTGAACTTTAAAATCTCATCGCTTATAATAATTGTCTCAGCGATGTTTGTTGGTCTGCCTGTCTGCCAGCCTGCCAATTAAAATGGCAACGGCTTAAGTTGGCCAAAAGCGCACATTTCTTAGCTTAGCCAAAGATGGGGTCGCATTTAGCGCACGTGGCCCAAAGACCTGACCCAACACAGCCAGACAGACAGCTCTTAGCCCGGTTGGCATGTATGCAAACACACAAGCCTCTAAGTTTTCACGTGCCGACCGTGCAAAACAAGGCAATCGCAACATGAACATGAATTTTACAGCCACTGATATCTATCGACAAGCAAAATCGTTTCAATTAAAGTCTCGTGTCTTGATTGTATGCGAATGCTCTGAATGGGTATGCAATCTGAATCCGGGCGGTCCCGTCCGAATGCCCACAATGCACGCAAGATACACACAGCGAACGAATGACAGAAGGAGCAAAGGATGGATTGAAAGTAGTATCTGACACTGACGCTGAGAAGTATGACGCCAGTCACAGTTCACAGTCACAGTCGTAGTCGCAGTCGCAGTCGCTGGCAAAAGGAAATCAGGCTTTGACGTCAACGACAATGACAAACGAAAAGTTGCTGGTTTTACGCAATGTTTCAGCTTCTGCTGCGACCAGCATAACGGCAAATGAACATACCAACACGACCTAATGATACCCATTAAAAACCATAGCAAGTATGTTATTATATGTATGAAATACGACAAAGTTTCCAATATAACGAATTCATTTCCAGAAAACTGCAATCTGTTTTCATCAATGAAATATTCTATATTACAAATTTGGAGTCTTCTTCTTTAAATTTAAACACTAGTTTAAGCAATCCAAGTTAATACTAAACTCTACGTTATATCTTATAGTCCATCATACTCGAAAGCGCTTAAGAACTTCGCACTTGCTTCACCATCCTGTTGCTATTGGATGTTCTTGGTGCGGCCCACGTTGCACTGACACGTTTCGTTTTGGTGTTGTTGCTGTGACAAAATCTTTGCAACAAGCGTCCAATACTATTGTATCAATGTGTCTGTGGGGTGTGTGTGTGTGTACTTATACAACCAACCTTCGTCGAGTAACAGAAATCTTTTAGGCTTGTTTCAAGGTTTTCGCATCAAATTTGACCATGTCACAAACAAAGGATTATGTAACATATTCATTCATTGATTTTTCACAAACAATTGAATTGAAAAATTGCTTCTTTATTATAAATGAAGATTTCATTTCAAATTATAATTTTGACATCTTGTTTTTTTCGGCATCAAAGTCGAAAGCAGAGCAGCAAGCACATTTGTTGTAAGTGGCAAACAGAACCTGCAACCACAACCGTTGTGGCATGCCAAATATGCAATATTAATATGTTTTCCAGCCAACCAACCAGCCGGGCAGGCAGCCAGGCAACCAACCGCATACATGTGCAATCAGTATGTATGTGCAATATGTATGTACATATGTATTTAGGTATTGCCAACATGGTTGATACCTGGGGCTTAGCAGAACATGCCCTTTGTGGCATCCGCATCTTGGCCCGCATATTGCAGCAGCATTGACTACTCACTATATGCAACAATACCCTGCTGTTGCTGCTGTAACTCGTTCGATGCCTTCATTTAGCATCCGTCAAACTGTGCTGAGAAAGAACAACTCCAACAGAGAAATACTCTAGCGCTCGCATAATAATGTAAAAAATGGACAAATGCTTAAACCTAAGGTTAACTATGAGGCAACTTTTAAAGTCGATCAAAATTTAAATTGAATCTTTTAGATCAAGTTTTAACACAATTGTTTTTATACAACAACGCATACCTCAAGACAATCCATTGCCCCTTAGGAGTTCTTTAAACATTCTACAGGAAGAAAACCCAATACGTAAAAGCTACACTAAAGAGTTGAGATTGAAGTTCTTCACCTTAAAAACATTTATTTCTTGTAAAACAAACTAAAATGATAATAAATCGAGAACAATTTGCAAGATAAAAGAAAATGCACTCAAGTAATGTCACATTTAAACAAAGTAAAACTCTAAAAATAGGTCTTCCCTTTACCTCAAAAATATTAATTCCTAGCAACAAATTACGTTAAAGAATTGAGCTTTTAAGCTTAAAATGCAAATAATTTAAAGTGTATTTGCAAGTCGCATGTTCTCATCGCTGATCTCTTACTTCTTCTTGTTTTTAGCTATGGTCTCTGATTCTGCTTTTGTCCATATCACACACAAAGACTGCCTGTACTGTATGGGGAGTATGGAGTACACACACACACACACACATGCACACACTCCTATGTGTGTGTGTGTGCCTTCTTAGATGCATAATTTAAAAACACATACTGCAAGCAACTGCAGACTCCATACTAAGTATATATATATATATATAATGCATATACATATAAGTATGTATAACAGCGACATGGGGCATGCCACTGATGCAGTTGCTGCTGCTGCTGCCGCTGCTGCTGCATTTGGCATTTGGCGACTGATGACTGGTGACGACGTCAACGACAACAACGACGACGACGACGGCGACGACGGCGAGTGGTGACTGTGGCTATGGCTATAGCTATGGCAGTGACCGACCCGCAGCCTGTTGAGATTTCAGCTGAAGTTCAATGTGCGCTTTGTTGCATGCCACAATGCTGACACGTCGTCTCCGTGCAGTTCCGCATAGTTCTATTAGTTCTATATGTACTTTTTTTTGTGTACGCACAGAGAGAAAATGTGGCCTAGGACTCCCTTTGATATTGAGATATGATTGAAATCTGCATAGATTTTTTCTCTCTGTAGTTTGCTTATCACAGCTTAAGTTCTAGAGTGCCACAACGCTACGCTTTGATCTGCAAAATGTCGCTAGTGAAGACGGGCAGCAAAACGTAGCAAACACTTGACCAATTTGAAAGGCGGGCGGGTTGGTCTGTTTTTTTTTTTTTTAATATTTTTTGGGGCGTGATCACTGCAATCGTCTGACACGCCTTGCGGTAATTATGTAAATTACCTATCAACATCAGCGCCACAACAACAACAACAACAGCAACAACAATAATCATAATAACAACAACTTATCACACAGAAAATAAAGCCAAAAACAAAAACAAAATACAAATTTGTTGAACTTGGTTGGCTGCTTTTCATTGCCTCGAGCGCAATATTGAAAATTAGATAAATCTCACTCTCGCATGACGCCGAATAAAGAAAAGAAAAGCAAAGAAAAAAAAAAACAACACAGCACAAAATTATGGCGTTGTTTTCTATGCCATGTCCATGTCTATGTCTATGTCCATGTCCATGTCCATGTCCATGTCTATCGACCATTGTAATCGCCAATTGGCAACAGTTCACTTCGCACTAAGCCCCTCGGGCGCATCGACTTGTTGAAGCGAGGAAAGCAAGAGGGAAAACCCAAAATGCAACCATTTACTTGCTCTGTCTCTATCATAAGTAGGAAAAATTGCTACAAAAACAAAACAAAACATTGAAAACTTCCAGCTAAAAGTAATGCGAAATGGAAGGCGGTCTGTGTCTGACGTTCGCTGGGCTCTCACTCTCTCAAGAGATCATGTGAAACACAAAAGTACAAAAATACATTTAACATTTCATTTCTATTATTCTCTTGTCTTACCCTCAGCACCCCTTACAAGAGGCATTACTGGCTACTCGATTATTCTAAGAAGCTGAGCACAATTACGCTTACCTATGATATTTAAATATAAATTTATTTCAAGTGTAAAAACAAGCGCCTTTTAATACGAAAAGCTTTTAAGCCTGAGCTTAACTTGGCTTATTTAAAAGTTGGCCTTAATTACATTTATTGGAAGCACATAAATAAATATGTTTGAGTTCTGGTGAAGAGCTTGATGTAAGTAGATTTTTCGCTTGAAATAAAATAATCTTATTGAAGATGATTTTCCTGAAACTATATAAAAAGAATTCTTCGACATAATTTCAATGAAATTTAACATTATGAATTTACTCAACAATTCGAAGATACTCCCACAAGCGTAAGAGCATTACCACTTCGTTGTGTGCAACAAAGAATTATCTTGTTGATTTTTTCTCTTGGAAATCGCATAACAAAACAATCATACAATAATGCGCATTTGATTATCTGACTCTAAAAACCACATTGCCTTTTGCCACATTCTAATAAAATGCTGTGTGAACTAACAAAAAACAAAAAAACAAAACAACAAACCAGAAGATAAACAAAAAAGTATTGCTGGGCAGCTCTTCTAACGAATTCGTCATGGCTTATTTGGCCAAGATACTCACAAACTTCGAGACTAAGAGTAAGAGTGTATATTAATTAATCAACGCTTTGATGGACAGTCGCGTCGCACACTCAAAGCCAAAGTCACGTGCTATCGCCGCCAGACACGCCAAAAAAGAGAGAGAAGGTAATATTAAGCAACAAGCTCATTGACCGAGCTAACGAATCTGGCCAACAATCGACCCAGAGACTCTTTAGCTGCTTTAATAAGCGAGGCGTGAAATTGTTCATGTGAACTAATTGATCCTAAAGGCACATTACTCTGAACATTGAACCTGCCAGATTTGAATTTTGCAACTGGGTCAAACATTTTCATTCACACTTCGTAAAGAGATGGTTTTCGGTGCATGTAAAAGAAATGTGTTTTTCTTTTGATCAATATCAATCTATATTTATGACCTTAAATATTATATTTTTTTTTTTCTTTGCAGCTCATGTCCTGTTTTTTTTTTTTTTTTTGGCAATTGTCGTTAAAGGTGGGTATCCAGTACAGCAAAAAAAAAATTTCCCATACAAAATCGTCGTAGCAGGAATAGTTTTTTTTTGGCTCCGTGTGTTTTGGGTATCCAGTAACGTAGCAAAAATACTAAACTTCTTATCGATAGTAGCGATTAAATAAATAGGTACACACTGGCGCTCGGCTCAGGAAATACCAAATCATATATATTTTTGTGCCGAGAGCAACAACAAACACTTCATGAAAAATAAAAATGAAAAGAAATCTAAAAACGGGTGGAACATTGTAACCACGACGGAAATTTTGGATGGATTCCATTGGATTCTGCACCATATTATTAAGCTATAAGTGCATACAATTTTTTAATATGTTTTATAAAATATGTGTATTTTAATTTAAATGCTTGCGTCGTTCACAAGTCTTCCATTCTGATGCCTTCGATGCAAATATGGGTTGACCACGATTTGTGCTGTCGGCGTTGACGGTTCCGATGCTCTTCTTTCTCGCTCGTTTTTGCAACATTATATGCTGCCAACAATGGAATAAGCATACTCGCATTGTTTACTTTTTTAAATTTAATGCCTCAGTGTGACCATGTATCTCCTAAGATATTATGCAAAATGGCATATTTTTACCACACATTGGGGGACGACCATGGTCACACTGCCCAAGCTTCCAAAATATATCTCAAATTCCGGCCAGGAATTTTTTGCTGTACTGGATACAGGCCTTAAGTTAACAACGCTAAATATTCTCGGTAAGGCGATTTGTGTAATTTCGTGCAGCTGTGCAATACATTGAGTGATAAGCTGATAAGCAAAAGTTGCATGGTAATGACTGAAAGAGGGGGGGACGGGGGCAGAGCGACAACATGTTGTTATTTTAACGGCGCTGTGGTGAAGTTTTTCTTGTTGAACAAATGTTTAAGGTGCGGGCGAGCAACAGTTTTGACACCTTTTCTTGTTGTTGACCACCGTGAAGAAGAGGGGTGCGGTCAACTGAAGTTGGGATTTGGGATTCGGGTTGCAAACGAATCAATTGGTCGCCGTGTGTGGCACACTGCGGGCGAGTCGTCATCGTCATCGGTGTCGGCGGCAAGCGGTAAGCGGCACAAAAACGTAAAAGGAGACAATTAATATCAATGTTCAATCGAAAAAGAAACTTCAATGCCACACACAATAATAATGATAGAGATGCACCCAAGTCGCACCGTGCCGCACCGTCAAAGAGCTGGGAAATATACATAAATAAATACGTTAAGCAGGAAAACGCTTGAAACCTGAGGCAGCGACAATCTGGTCGATTTTATAGCTCTTTATGGGCTCTACCCTGTGGTGTATGTGTGTGTGTGTTGGTACAGTCTCGAATCACCGAAGGGTGTTTTGGTTTTGAGCTCGCTGCGCATATGTTGCAACTAAACTGAACCGGCACCGTAAGCCGTAAGTCAAACAGAAGTTACATCCTGAATGTTCGATCTATTTGACTGGCAAATAATACACTTAAAGAAATATTCGGTTGTGTTAAACAAAAAATTATCAATTATCCTGAGCACGATCATGTCTTATCTATGGGGTTAAGGAGTTTAATAACATTTCGGTCTTCTATATCGCTGAAATTTCTTAACCGATTTCAATAAAAGCTTCACAGATTTGTGTTTTCTCGTTTGACGTTTATGAGAACCATTTCAAGTTGCAAGATTAAAGTGTTATCGGTAGCATGATAGCAAAGAGTACCAGGCAAAGTTATCGATTATTTGAAAACAAACTTATAACTTAGGATCTTTTATATTAAAAATCTTGAGCTTCTAGCTTTTGAAGTGCCTGAGATCATTTGTACTGACGGACGGAAAGCAAAGCCTATTGATAACTTATTAAGAATAATAATTTGTCTATAAAACAGTGCAAACAAACAATTTTTTTTTTGGGAATTCTTAATCTAAAAAATGTGTTCCTGCCTTAAAATCTGCTTAAAAAGTGTAAATTGAACAAAAACATTAAAATTGTATAAGAAATAAAATAAAATTACCTAAAACGCACCCCCATATTCGTACAGTGTACGTATTTAAACAGGCTCAACAATGCGCACAATGCAGTTTGATAATGAAATATAATTTATGAGCAACAGCTGAGCTGAGCTGAGTTTGCTTAAGTGGCGACAGGCGACAGGCGAGAGGGAAGGTTCAAATCAATGTTTGTATTGGGCATATCAATATTTATATGTATGCAGCCCAAAAGTGTTGGGGTGTGAATACACACCCGAAAACGTATCAATGTTTTTCTTGCCATTTGTTGTGCAATTTGTCAATTTGCAGCCACTTCCCACTTCAATGTTGATCGACATTTCCCCCCGTCACCCCGCTTCATCATATCCAGCGGAAATTGCGACGCGCGCTCTCTCGTCGCGTCTCTAACCACGATAAGCGACCACAAACGCAATGCTTACTTATGAATACAAATCATTTAGAATATGAAGAGCGCGTTTTTTGACTTTTGCAACCCTCCAAGCATTTTCGTGACGTCCGTTCCTTTGGGTTTTGAACAATAAAATAATTTCGTGTAATCCTGTGCGCGTGCTCTCAATTACGTAGAAGCGATATTTTTCTGAATTGCACAACACACACACGCTGCACATTTACGCACCACGCACACACACACACGCACACACACATAGGCAGCTATAAATAGACGCACACATCATGAATGAATGAGAATTTGTTGGCTGTCCCAATATGTCCCGGTTCTCCTGTATGTGTTTTTGTGCCAGCTTCAAAAACAGCTTCAGATTTCATTATAACACACTGCCATAAAGAGTACATCGACTATTCCCGAACAATCTGCACGTCATACATACAGATAGTCTGAGAGCATTGCCCATTCGTACATTTTAAAATTTTCCTTTCGGCTGCGACATTTTCTGTAAATGCATGATGAAAACTTCTGTGGAAATGTAATACAACAGAGAAAGGTTTCCCGCTAATAACTACGTCGCAGCAGTTATTTGTGTATGGTAACATTTATTTTTGGACACAATTCCGCTAACAACAACAGAATATGAAATGTACAAGAAATGCTTTTCCATTTTTAAGTCGCATTAACTGTGCCCCGAAGAGCTAGTATTGATGATTCCACAGAACAGTCATCATGCAACATTTAAGATGATATACTCTGAAAGGTCAACATAGTACGTCAGCAGTGACATATTATGAATTGAAATACGCAAAAGAATATTTTACGTAATCGCATACTAATATACGTTTTTCTTGGGGTAGCTGTATGCATAGGCAGTGTAAAAGTGCAAGAAAATAACTAAAATCCACCACATGGATTTTTTTAAAACGCTTAAGATGCAAACCGCAGATCGAATTTCAAACGTGCTCAACACGCGATTTAACAAATTTCATTGTGTATGTTTTTATATAGAAGTAACACATAATACGTACATATATATATCAATGAAATTCTTGAACTTGAATTTTAAGAAAGATGAACAAAGGGTGGAGAGAGTTTTAAATGAGTTTGGCAAGCTTAAAAGGCTTCTGCAGAAAATAAACCAACCCCAAATCCAAATTCTCTTAAATAAAAATATGAATTTAAAGCATCAATATAGCATACTTTTTGGCCAAAATACAATCTGTGCAATAAAGTTGAGGCAACAACAAACAAAAGCCGATTAATTTAATACACAAACAATGTAATTAAAAGCACACGTCAATTGACTTATAAACAATTAACGGTTTATGGCTTTTGAATGTACATGCTGTCAATTGATTGGTTCTTTTTTTTCGGGTTTGGGTAGATTTTTGTTATAAATGCATATTCACTTCCTTACAGCCTCTTTGGAGCCATCTGTTTCGAATACAAAATAAATAAATGAATGTTGCGAGTTCGCCAAAAAGGCACAAGTAGAAGCTTTTATAAAATTGAAGGCAAAAATTGCAAGATGCTTAAAGCCAACAGCGGCAGCCACAAGCCAAAGCAACAAAAAATAAAAAGCCATCCGTTTCCATTGAAAATGAGTTTTGTTCGGTTTTTCAGTATGCTCAGAAAGCAAAAAAAAAAAGAAAAAAAAAAAACATTGAGCACGAAGCACGTGTTGTCGACTCAACAACAACAAAAAACAACATCAACTCAAACAGCGACAAAATATGACGACCAAGTGCTCCACTTTATAATAATTTTTGTTGTTTTGCTCGCCGTTTTTTTCTTTTTTTTTTCCTTTGAGCACAGTCTTTGCAAATTGGCTTTGCCTCTCCCAGCTGGTCATTCTTTGAGCCCGCTGACAGCTTCAATACCCTGTGCCAAATGAATTGAATATGACGTTAGATACTAAGCGCTTTCAGCATATTTTCTAAGCTATTAATTAGGCTTTCATTCCTTTTCAATTAGCGACTAGCTGCTGCAAAACTAAGTCGGCTTTAGTTTGTTTGTTTTCATTTGTGAACTAATCATTAAAGCTTTACTAATGATGCGAATACGCATGTGTTTGGTTTGAATTGAAGGACATGATTAAGTTAATTTTTGCTATTATATTATTTTGTACCTTTTGAACCTTAAAAGTAATACGAAAAGATCTGAAACATATAGCTATAGTTTCACAACAACGAAAAATGTTTTTTATAAAGCATTAAAAATATTTTATTTAATAAATATTGAATATTTTAATGCTAAGTATGCTTTGCACATAACAAAATATTATATTTTTTAGTAAAATTATTTTTTCGCAGCCTTGATTGACATCAACTATAAAGTCAATCAATTTTAAAGTCCTTTAATATAGTTTCCTTTTTACCTTCTTCTTTTTAGCGAATTGTTAACTAATCTAAACCAATTAACTGGGGTAACTTTGCCGTCGTGTATTCTCCTCTCAAGCACTTTTACTTGTTGTGTTCCCGGTCTGGCAAAAAAAAAAAAACAACAAACATTAACAAAACTGGACCTGCATCTGGAGCTGATGCTGGAGCTGAAGCTGGAACTGAAGCTGACGTTTAAGCTGGCGCGGCTGTCTGTAAATTTTTTTTCGCTTTATTTTGAATTTGTTGCAGCTAATTCATGGAAATTTATGTTTTAATGACAACAACAAAAGGCAGCAAACTAGAAAAAAAAGAAAATAAACAACAACTATGAAGCAAATTGCGGGCAGTGTACTTTGGCGGTGGCAGTGGCAGTGGCGGTGGCACTGCGCTTTCTGGTAACTCATTAAAAGCAAATTTGCCTGGGCGACAACAACAACAATAACAACAACAACAACAACGGCAATAACTGACCCACACGAACTAAACTGTGTTAATAAGCCCAAGTTGAACTTTTTTTTTGCTGCTGCTGTTGTTGTTGTTGTTTGTGCTTTGTTCTTGTTTGTTTGTGTTTTGCGTTGTCTGAGAATGCGGGCGTTGCAACGTTTGCGTGGGCGCTTGCAACAGCACTGGCAACGGCAACGGCAACGGCAACATAGAGACCGAAAGTGCAACTTGGGATTTGCAACTGTGGCCGAGTTGGTGGCACAATTGTCAGTTTTGCTTGGCAGCTTTATGACACCTGGCATGCAATTATGTCCATTGGACACACAGTGAAATTCTTGTGCCATATCTATTGCGCAATGCAAGCTTGCAGATGATATATACACACACACACACGTACACTTACTAATACGCAAACAAAGCCAAATATTGCTGTCAATTATGAAATAAATCACTTTGACTAAAACATTTACTAATTGCAATGCATTGATATATATAAATTTCCTTTTGTGCAATTTTATTTTGATGAATTTGATTATGATATGTGCTCAAATCAATGTTATTTGATATTCAAACAGATGTACAAATATATTTAGACATTATTTCAGCAGTTGCATACGAGTATGCAGCAAATTTTCACCAATTAGTATCTTCCCACTAAATTCCTTTCATTTGATGTACAAAATCTAAAATACCTTTGGTATTCAAAAAGCTAAAGTTCAACTAAAAATAGCTTTAAATAGTTAGCAAAGCTAAATGAAATGCAAATGCTTTGAAGATAGAATCACACTGAACTCAGTTTAAAAAAAAAAACAAAGCATAAGCATAATGAAACACACAAAAAAAAGTTGAATGTGACGCTTTTAATTAAGCCATAACATTTAAGCATCAGTTAAAAGCCATTGGCTATAAATAGCTTGATCAAAAGTGTGGGTGGATTTTATTTTTTTTATTTTCGCACATATGAATGGGGCACGGATACGCTTGACGAATTCTGAACAGCATTCGCATATGTTGGCTTTCTACACACACACTCTCCTCAGATGTCTGTATGTTCGTTTGTTTGTCAGTTTGTCTGTTTTTGGCTGCTTCCGGCTGGCAGCCGGCAGTCTGCTGTCTGCCCAAAAATGCATAAATCATGTGGCAGCCGAATCGGCAGAGTCTGCCCACTGGCAACGGGGCATCATCCCAATCAAATCAAGAGTGACCACATTTTGCCAGCCGCCACAAAACACGAAACGTTTTGTGGCACAAAATGCTGGCCATACGCTTTTTGGTAACGTTTGATTTTGGCCAACAACGGCGAGTCGTAAGTATTTCAAGTCAATCCAGTTGCCGCTGTCGCTGACAGCCTAACACAAAAACTTAATTAAAAGCCAAGACCGCCCCCCCCTCTACCCACCCGGCCAATAGCAACAACATGTTGCTTTTAGTTTTTTTTTCTTTTCGGACTGAGTGGTTTCCCTTGCCAGGCCAGTGTGTGGCACACATTGTGCTCTTATTCTTATTCGGGTGCTGATGCTGATGCTGAATGTGTTTTAGTTTTAGTTTTAGTTTCTGTTTCGGTTTCACATTCGAAAGTAATGCGGTCGTTTGGTTCCTGGGTCAACGGTGCGTATTAGCAATGCGGACGGACACAGAAATTGGTCGATATCGAATGTTGGCGTTTGGCTGTTGGCTGTTGGCCAATTATCAGCTGTAGGTGGCATTCAGTTGTCGTCCTACTCTCTATATCTCAGGCAATGATCCGTGGCATGCAATTGTGGCCGCTTGAACTTTTGCAGCACGTTAAATGGGGCAACTCTCTTGCTTTGTGTGGGAGGTGGGTGGGGATGGCGCGGGTCGCGTCATCAGACGGCATCAGTCTGCGGCATTTAATTAGAAGCGAAAAAAAAACGCAAAAAATCGCGAAAAAATTTGCCAACTATTTGACAATGTGGCGGCTTTTTAATTGGCAAACGAGAAACGTTGCATAATGTGTGTGTGTGTGTGTGTGTGTGTGGGTGTGTGCTGGGGATTGCCTCAAAGTGATGCACAAAACGTTGCAAACAACTACGACTACTGGCTAAAAGCAGAAACATGTTGGCCATATATTTACCCAACTTGAAGTATCTAAGCCCCAGCAACAACAACATCAGCCACAAACTACTAACAACAAACTACAAACGACTTCTGTCTTAATGGTGTCAACACTGTGCTGCCTGAACTGAATGCAACAACTGGATGCAAATGCAGGCGCCGCCATTTGCCAAACCAAAATATATACCATTCGTATGTACGGCTTTCATTGGCATTGACAGCGTTAATTGGCTAAATGCGAGTCCGTACCGTAACTTCTAGCTCCTGATTCTCTTACTGTAGCTCTTGACGTTTTGACAGCGCGCAGGCTGCAGCCATCATTTATCATTTGCGACCGTGGCCTAAAATCAATATCAATCTGCTTGACGCTGCTGCTGCTCGCCAAACCGCGATATGCAAATTAGTTTTGTCGCATTTAACAAAATTTATGGTTCAAGTACGAATTGAAACCAAATCGATGGGCATTTCTCAAATTATGACAGACAACATACAATTGCACCTAATTGCATGTCAATTAACACCATTTCAATATGCGTTATAAAGTATTTATTAAATGCGTTCCTTTTGACTCTTTTGTCGAATGCATTTTGAACTTAGAGCTGTTGCTTTTTGACTGTTTTGTCCCACGGATTTCATTCTTTGAGAGGTTCAATTTTTCCTTGAAGGGTTAATAATATTTCTTATACATTTTACCCATTGACTCTTTTGTTAAATGCTGTTTATCTACGAAGATGTTTTCCTTTGATACAATTAGCTTCAAAACATAATTTTACCAAGAAGCAACTAATAATGTTTTTTTACGCATTTTGTCCAGTGCATTTTGACCCCTCAGCTGTTTACTTTGGATACTAATCTCACAAAAATGAAGTTGAATCAAATAATGCATTTCAACTCATTCAATCCTTTGAATCTTTTGTTGAATGCATTTTATCTTTTGAGCTTGTTTTGATACAATTTGCTTCAAAACATATTTTTCCCAAGTTCAAGTGCATTTTATCCTTTGAATTACTTCCTGTTGACGCAAATCGCTTCACAACACGCGTATCTAATCATGTTTATTATTCATTTAACCCTTCGACGCATATTATCCTTTAGAGCTGTTTTCTAACGACGCAAATATCTCCAAAACACATTTTTTCGGAGGGGAATCTAAAATTGTTTCTCATTCATTTGAATTCTAAGTCATTTGCCAAATGCATTTCAACTTTTGAGTTGTTTACTTTCTATCCAATTAAGCTGTTATCTTCTCTGACATTAGATCATAAACAAATGATAGCTAGAATCCTTTACAATAGCATGAGAAACACAAACTGAAGTGTTTTGCATTTTGCATTAATTGAAGTCAAAAACAAACTATTCATTTAGCTTTTGCTACCCTTTACCATTTCTATCTGTCGCTCCCCCTTTTTTTTCTGTCGTTGGCATAGTTACAATTATAGTTGGACAGTTTCGAGTTTCAGTCTGAGATAGCGATGTGAAACTTGTGGGGGATACAAACAAAAAAAAAAATACAATAAACCTGTCGGACTCATTCCGCAGCTGTTTATTATCATTGCCATATGCATGATTACCAAACCCTAAAAAAAACCGCATAAAACAATGCATACAGAAGATACTATATGTTGTGTGTATGTACAACGGGACGTATGCGCGTTATTGTACTATTTGGTATTTTGTATGCCTTCACATTAGATAAGTTGAGATTGGCGATTGTTGGTTACATTGTTTGTTGTTGCGGCTGTTATTATGCAAATTTGTTAACAACCTCTAAATACGGCAGCAGCAACATTTTCATTTTCATTTAAAATTTTTTCGGGTGGCTGTTGTTGTTGTTGTGCTCCTTTTGTTGCTTGAATTTTTAATTAACATTGCGCATACGCCGCATGAACTCCCCCTTCCATTCAACCAACCAGCGAACCAAAGAGTCTGAATCTTGAAGGTGTGTTGTTGTTGTTGCTACTGTTAAATGTATGCCAAATAAATGTTACTAACAAAAACTTAAAAAAAAAAAATGAAATAATGAGCACAATTTTTTTGTGCTTGTATTCAAACATGGTCTAAACACTTTCACTACACGAATTTCGTGTCGTAAAGCTCTCAACTCTGTTGGCCAAGTAAGTAGCACTAGGACAGCCCGAGTGGGTGGCAGAGTAGGCAAGCAAGAGGGGGTTAAGGGGATGCTGCAGTTCGAGCACACTACAAAAAATAGTTTTTGTATAACTTTAGCAACTATAAACTTTTGAATTCAAGAATCGAATTGGCATTTTTTTTATGAATAAGAAAGTTATTTCAAATAAAATAAAGTGATAAAATGGATTGTATTTGTGTTAAATTATTAATATTTTTAAAGAAGTATGAAGTAAAAACTTTTTATAAACGAAAAAACCAACAAAAGTTTAGAAGCAATGTAAATTGAATTTAATTTACAACTGCAACTAAAACGTTTCATATACATATATTTTTTTTGTTTGGCTAATCCAACTAACATATATAATTAAAAATCGTAAAAAATAAACGAAAATTCGTTGTGGTATCAAATAGAATTACAAGAACGTTATAAATTTAATTGAAACTTTAAATTTGGTGTGCTGTGTGGCATTGACAGAGAGTGTGTGTGTGTCTTGCAATAAAGTACGAGCTGTAAACCCATTGAGATGCACATGAAATTGAATATCTGTTGGTGACTCTCACTGTGTTTGTGTCTGTGTGTGTGTGTGTGTGTTGGACATGGAAATGGGGAAATGGGGAATGTGAAAATTGCAGTGGACATGGGCCAGTTGAAGTCGCTGTCGCATTTGCAATTAACTCAGTGACTAAGGCGACAACGACGACGACAACGACGACGACGACATTGATTAACGAGGCGTTTTTAAGCGGTACTCAAACACGCGCTAATGCTGCCACAGACAACAATACATATAACAACAACAACAGTAGCTGACGTTCGACAGTCTATATATATATACATATATAAACAGACAAAGAGAGGCGCGCATCTATACAATGGCAATGCCAGAGTGCAACGCATGTATCTATATATCTTATAGTTTTCCACACGCACACACAAACAACGAAAGCGATACCAAAAGATAGCTGAGCTAGAGCTGGAAAAAAGTGTTCAATTGTTGGCAATGTCTGCTAATTGAATTGAATGAGCACTTAGCTGCTTAGGATAAGTCGAAAATTAGTTAACAATTGACATGACCCAAACACATATACACACACAAAAGTACACTATATACAATATTAAGGGCATGAGTGTGTATGGATATATACATATACATACATATATTGAATATTATTTATTAACTCAATCTTTTTGTTTTTCTTTTTTTATGGAGAACAAACGTAGAACGAACAATAACAAAATGCTAACTTGAAAAGCGTTAAGTACATGCATTTATTTATTTTTTATTTCGTTTCTTTCTTTTTTCAGTATGTACTCGTACATATATATGGAGATAGTCCGTTGAGCGAGGTGAAGTGAAGTGCACCAAACAAGACGATGACCCCAACAAGTGGATATACATATGCATCGGTAGAATTATTTATGTAGCCATAGCATATAGATGGACTGATTGACGAACTGGCGAACTGACTATTGTGTTGTTCTATGAGCTATGACTTTGATTTTTAAACACAAATGTTGCTTGAGAAGATGCGCAAAAGAACTTTGTTCAAGTGTTTGCTTGTGTTTCTGATTATTTTTATGATAATTAATATTATAAGGCTTTAGTTTAGGTGAGGCTTGTACGTTGAGAGAGGTATGATAGGAGTGGAAGAAAGTTTCATACATTTCCTGAGATTTGGTTCCATTACAAAACCATTCGATATTACGAGGGGTTTTTTGGTCCCTTTAGATTCATTATATGAAAATTCGATACAGAATATGAAAGATTATGAGTTCAGAACGCACTTGATCCTTAGATATTTCTATATTTTGAATATATATTCATTCCAGTCATTTACACATTGTATCGTCACCTGCACATTTGGCTTTCGTTTGCTTTCAAACGCGTTTTGAGCTCACAACTTTTTCGACGTTCATATTTATTTATAATAATGAGATGTTAATATTTGGATTGTGGTTATTGTTTTTACTGTTTACTCTGACCCTTGTGTAGCCAATAGCTAAAATATATAATATTTATTTGAGAGGGTATTCAAGCTTCATTAAAAGAGAATATACAATCCATCAATTGTTTATTTTCTTGTTTATATTAAAGTGCTTTATTTTTTGTTATTGCATTCTAATTGATTTGCACTCGCAATGAAAGCACACTCACAATTCAATTATATGCTATATACAACGTAAAAATAACAAAATCTCCAAAAATGTATTTTAGTTACAACAACAATAAAAACAACAACAACAACGTCATACAATATTAGTCATCACTCTATGATACAAAGTAAAAATAGCATCAAAAACTAACAAAAATCCGCAAAAATCACATCAAAAGAACGAGAGACGAGGGGGGAGAATTGATGTGTGTGTGTGTTTTGTAAAATGTGAAGGCATTGTCCATAAACAAGTTAGCTGATTCATTTGCCTGACAGCTGTTTTTGGCCTAATGGCAAAAGAACCTGCCGCAATTTACAAATTGTTTAGTTCAATTACACAGCAACAAATTGCGAAGACTTTTGAAACAATAAAGACAAAACTAAAACTAAGTAAGTACTTAACTAGAACTAAGTAAGACTTAACAATTGCTCAAATATTTCATAGTAAAATTCAATTAAACATATTTTTGCCGTTTGTTAAATGTCTTCGAATTTTCAAAATGATAACAACTGTTTTGTGTACAGCACAGAAACGACCTTATGAAAGTAATAAAAATAAATAATCTTTTGTGGAAATTATTATATTTTTTTGACATAAAAGTCAAGATTTTTTACGAAAAACAGAATTTTTATGTGGTTTCTTTTTTTTTTTTTGTTCGTTGTTAATTATGATTGAAAGCTGTTTTTTGTGTTTTTGACTTTAGTTCAGGCTCAACTTGAACTAATTTTAATGCCATTTCTGAGTTTTGTTGAGAAACTTTTACTTAGAAGCCCTTAACCACTTTAAACCTCTTTTTAAGCAAGGATTTAAGTCTTTTAATATTAATGATATTAGTATAAATAATGTATATTAAAAAAAATATGAAGGTTTGTACGCACATTTTAAGAGAATAACACCGTTACTCTGTTGATTGAGATTGAGTTCGAGATTATTGCGAATCAGCGACTGATGCGAATGTTGATGATGTGTCCCATCCAGTGCGGATTTAATGATATGGAATGCCATCATTCAAATGCATTACCCGAAAAATTGCACTATGCTTTTAGTTTATGTGTAACTTTCTCTCTCCTGGTTTTTGACTGTGTATGTCTGTATCTGTATATGTGTGTGTGTGTGTGTTAAGTAATGTGTCGGGTCATCGCCATGCGGTTATCTAACTGAGACTAGTTGCAACATCTGAGAGTCTACAAAAATGTTCGTCTCTTCGAATTTGTTAACAAATCGTTTGTCAATTAAATAAACTATTTCTAGAATTCAATAAACAACAACAAGAACAAAACAAATGCGTTCAACTGATAATGCAAAGACAAGAAAATGTCGAAGCTTGCAGCTTATGTTAATTATTGTCGATTTATTTTTGAATACCTACGGTCCGTAACATCTGTTTGTGTGTATGTATGTATGTATGTATGTATGTATATTTATGTTGCCAGCGGCAACGACAACGCAGTGTTAACGCCTCCCCCAGAGTGAAAACAACAACAAATTTGTTGCCATATCTTGCTGCTGTTCAGTTTTTGGCTTTTTGTTGGTTAATAGGTCGAGTGGGGTCAGCAAAAAAAATCTGTCCGATATTGGTCATGGGTCAACAGATATATGACAACAACACACACAACACACACATACACTGAGAGAGATTAAAAAAGACTCACAGTTTGTTTGTTTTGTTTTTTTTTTTTTTTGCAACACTTTCGCAGCCCTGAATAAAACTCTCCAACACTCACTTGCACTTATACACCGTAAAAAAACAAAACGCATGCACTCTCACTATAGAATCAAGATGAAATGATGTGCATCAATGCGCGCACACATATGTTTGTATGTACATTTATATTTACGATTCGTGAAGAGATAAAGCGAAACAAAAAACAAAACCGGGGGTAAAAAAAACACACACACAAAACTGTGTTGGTGCGCTTCAAACGATAGCGCGGCCTGGCAAGCACGACAAGATCGATTCTACTGAATCCACTGAGTGCCGATGAATGGGAATGTAGCCCCCCCAAAAAAAAGAGAAAAAAAAAAACAGCGGAGCCAACAACAAAAACAACAACGACTGCGACTGCGACTAAAAAAACGACGATGACGATGACGAGACGACGACTATGATGATGATGATGATAATGACGACGATGATGACGATGTCCAACGACGAGCGAGCTAGCCAGCCAGCCAGCTAGTCAGCCAGCTAGTCAGCCAGCCAGCGGAGCATGTGCCACAAAAATTATCACGCTGGCTGCCTGCACATGCAAGTACATATGTGTTTGTGTGTGTATGTGTGTGTGTATTGGAGAGAAGGGAGCTAATGGGGATTAAGGCAGCCTGTTGTGAGCTAAACTTTGAAGAGCAAAAACGCAATCAGCGACAAAGTTTGGCAAAATGTTCATCAGCAAAGCCTCCAACAGCAATATGCAAAGCTTAAGGATGTAAGTTTTTTGATACTTTCGATAACATTAGCAAAGTTGCTTACATTCTGCACTTAAAACATTGTAAGCTTTGTCGATTTATGCCCTGCAGCTTTGCATCCTTATAAATTATGAGTTATAATTGTTTGAACACATCAATACATGCAGCTTGTGTTAGTTGTTGTGCGCTTTTTTGTTTAAGAATTTTTAAAGAACTTGCAAAATGCAGCGTCCAAAAGCACGCATTGATATTTAAATAAAAGCACGAGCGTAAAAGTATGCAATAAGTTTCAGCAATAATAAAAGTGTCTTCGCTTAGTTTGAACAAACTTTTTTTTAGCCAAGACACATTCCACAACAGTTTGGAACAAGGCGCAATACAACAGATGGCGCCACAGTGTGCGCTTTTTTCATAATCATACATTTATGTATCAACATGAACAAAAGATGGTGCTTTGCATTTAGCAGAATTTTCCATAAGTAAAAATGTTGTTGAAAAATTCAAAACACTCACCTGTTAGACCCGCATCATTGATGCTTGAGGTGGACGTGGAGAAACCTGGCAATTTGCGCCAACCTTTACGATTCCAGAAGCTGCGCGCCTTCGACTCCGTGGGCACCGTTGGTCCTGGATCCTCGGCAGCACGAATGCGCGCACAGCTAAGTATGCGGCGACCGCATGAGGCACGCGTCAAAAACGTCGAGTTCGAGGCACACATTAGCGTATTGGAGGTGGTGGCACTGGCTGTGGCAATCGCCTCATCATACGCCGTCGAACGTTGAAATGAACGACAGCTCTGTGTGGCATAAGCAGCTGTTGCTGTTGGCGTCTGGCGCGCGCATTTGATATGCTGCGTCTTGCTCAGACGCAGGCTACCAATATAGCTGGCACCACTACTCCCGCTGAAGCCACTATCCAGATCCCCAGTGGCAGTGTTGGCACTTGTTTGTTGGTGGTGGGCACTGTTGCTGTTGCCAGCTGCCGGCTGACCCTTGAGCGTGGCCAGCAGCGCCTCAATGCCGCCAGCAACATTGCTGCTGCTTGTATCACAGATATTGTCCGCCGAGGTGGAGGTAAGCCGTGCCAGTATCGTTGGCTGTCCACTTGTTGCCGTCACACACACCGTCGGACTGGGTTTGGGTGGCGTGCCCGCCGTCGCAGCAGCAACAATTGCTGGTGGACTGCATTTGGGTGGACTTTCGGGCATCAACATTGCCTCCACACTGAGATTGAGCTCGCCGAGTATCTTGTGATGACGATGCTGCACACGACGCAGTTCCTCCTCCACCAGCGTTTGATTCAACGATCCAGCCGAATGTGAGCCAATGCTGCAGCCCAATTGCTGCTGCTGCTGCTGTTGTTGTGGTGCAACCTTGCCCGATTGCAATGCTGCCGCATTGATTTCCTCATAGAAATTCTCGCTCTGACTATTTGCTGTTGCGGTTGTTGCTGCCGATGCTGCTGCTGTTGTTGCTGATGCGGTCAGCTTGTGGTAGCGTGTTTGATACGATTGCAGTGTTGCCGGCGACACCAGCTGCTTGTTCTTCTTGCCCTTGGAGAGCAGGGCGCGTATGGAGTTTGGTGGCGGCGGACCAAGCTCAACCTGTGGCTGCATTGCTGCACAACAGTTGGACTCCAGATTTGTGATGCCATCCGGCTTGGGTACATTGGAGTGTCGCATGGCAGCGCCCGGCTCATAATACGCATATGAATAATCATGCTGCTGATGATGATGCGGATGCGGATGATGATGATGATGATGTGCATGTTGCTGATGATGCACATGATGTAAACTGTTTGCCTGCTGCAGCTGCGACCATTTATCGCTGCTGCTGCTGTTGTCGCGTCCCAGCGTTTTACTTTGTCGCGCCAGCTGCTTGAGATGATGCGGCGATAGCTCCTGCTCGGCACAGATCTCAATGGCATCCGGATCGGGATCGGGATAGCGTGGCAATAGCTGACGTCGTCCATTGCCGTTGACAGCAACATTGCCGGCGGCGGTAACAGCAATCGTATTGTTGCTGCTCACAATTGCCGCAACGGCAATGGGCGAACTGCCGGCGGATTTGTGCAGCGGACTGCTGGCTGCCGGTGGCGGATAATCCGGTGGCGGTGGAAACTGTAAACAGCCAGCACTATGCTTACCCGCGTGTCCTTTGTTCATGCCATGTATACCCTCTAATTGCTGCTGTTGCTGTTGTTGCTGCTGCTGCTGTTGCTGGAGTTTCTGTTGCTGCTTGAGACGTTGCAGCTGCGTCTGCTGTTGCGTGTAATAGTTTTGATTGGCGGGCTGGTGTGAATGTGAATGCTGATGCGAATGTTGCTGCTGTGAATGTTGCTGCTGTGTGTGCTGATGCTGTTGCTTCAGTTTTGTGTGCGTGTGCGTGTGCGAGTGTGAGTGCACGTGCAACTTGGCCAAATGATGAGCGTGCTGATGCTGGTTGGTGGTATTGTTGCCGCTGCCGCTGCTGCTGTTGTTGCTGATCAATGTTGCGCTGTTGTTGTTGTTGCTGTTGCTGTTGGTGCTGCTGCTGTTGGTGTTGCTGTTGTTGCGTCTGCTGCCCAGTCCCAGGCCCTCCATGGCACATGTTGCCGCTTGCCGCTAACCTCGTGGCTGGGCGCTGTAATGAGTCGAGTTTAGCGACAATTAGCTAAATATTTTTTAGTGGCAAAGTGGCAAAAAGGCAAAAAGAAAAGAGCGGAGACGAAACAAAAAAATAAATTAAACAGCTGCACGAAATGAAGAAAACAACTTCCTGGAACTTTAACCAACTGGCACGCTCCTAAGCGTGCACCATGGGCCAAAGAGATGATTTTTGTGGCATTTACTAGAAGCTCAAAAATATCTAAAACTAAAGCACAATATTTCTTTTCCTATAAGGTTAAAGATTCATGTGATACAAAAGATCATTGTGCTAATCAAATTGATATAATGATTTTATTACAGAGTTTTCTTTTAACCCAAAAAAGTCTTTACTTTGCCCATTGTGCAGCATTTTGAAGAATTCAAATGCATTCCATTTAGCGCCCGACACAGAATAGAATTTAGAGTTTAGCCTTCAGCAGCCAACAGCAAGCAGCACATGTCGTGTTAAATCCCTTAACACAACCCCTTCAACACCTTCCTTCCTGCTGGCCCACCCAAGCCCCCACCTCTCCTGCCCAAACACACAAAAACAGAAAGAGAGAGAGAGAAAAAGAGATTAATTGCTGCTAATTAAGTGAGTCTTGGGATGCGGATGCGATGCAATGCGATGCGATGCGATGCGACGACCGCGTCTCTAGCCATCCATGGATGCCAAACACTGCTCGCTACTGGGCTTTAGCTTTTTTTTGTTGCTTCTTCTAATAGTCGCTTCTTTTTTTTTATATATATATGTATGCGCCGAAGCATAAATTGAAATCAAAAAACTTTGCAAAGCTAAATATGTACAGCTATTAACGGTTACAACATTTGGATGCCCTGTTATCAATAATAAGATATTAATTTTGCCGGTCAAGTTGAAATTTAGTCACAAGTTTTTGTGGAGAAAATCAAGTAAAAATCGCGTTTCTAGATTAAAATACAGTTTTATTGTAGATTCCAAACTTAAACTTTTAAGGTATTGCATATAAAAATCAGTTAAATTTCGACATTCGAAAGCTATTTCCATCTTCTAAACAATTTTTGTCACAGTTTATAGTTGAGTTTAGGGTATCTTCTAGTTCGGATTTCTCGACTGAAACCTTCGAACTTGTTTTCAATTTTGAATAGTCAGCTATTGTAGCAGAGTTGCAAATGTTCGCCAGTTTAATGATAATATCAGTTGCCTGGCTAGAATATGACACTTAACTACACTTCAAAGAATTTTAACTTATTTCCGTAATATATCAAAGATAAAAATAAAAACTTAAATAAAACTATAGCATATTGTATATAAGTCTTAAAGTAATTTATTAAATATTGGCAATTGATTTAATTCTAAATAAGTTCACATTTTCTTTGAGTGTACAAATATGCATGCATAAACAATTAGCTAGCAGGCGATCAGACAGCAAAGAACAGCCTGATAATGTGCAAGAACATAAAAAAGTTGACGATGATAATGCCACCAAGTTATGACTGCATAGCAGGTTAAGCCAAGACGAGAAGAGAGAGACACAAAAATTCAATTGGTAATTTGAGTCGCCATCCCAATTCTCATTCTCTCTCTCTCTCTCTCTCTCTCTCTATCTCTGTGTTAGTTGTCCTTGCCTGTGCTTGTATGTATGTATGTAACCTAAGACAGCGATGAGAACTGGAATGTTTGGGACGTGGACGTCGATGTCGACGACAATGGGGACAGCTTTGGCCAAAGAGTGCAGTGCGCTCTGTTTGGCACAGCGGGCCACCAAATTAGCGTCTAAATTTAGCGACTCGACCATTGAGTCGCTTGCGGAACAGCGGGTGTTGAAATTGAATCAAAGCAAGCAACGTTTGAATTTGAAAGCAACGAAGCTGCTGCTGCTGCTGCTGATAATCTTAAATCTTCTATGGCTCTTAAAGTGGCCAACGTTGAAGCTATGGCAACATCAAAAAAACAACGCACACACACACACACACACATGCACACACATTGTCAACAAGGATGTTGGCAGTACGCACACAAGCCAAACAGTAGCTGAATGTTGTGTGTTGGGAAAACTGCTGCAAAAAGCACTCAAGCTGCCAACCCAATCTGTGGCAAGTAGCGCCATCCTTGGCCAGGACATTGTTTATGCTGCAAAAATAGTGCGTACGTATGTGTGTGTGTGTGTGTGTGTGTGTCTGCACACTATCCTCTGCCTGTTAGCTTGTGTTGCTTTAGTTTTTTGTCGCTGCTGGATAAAAAGTACACTTAAAACATTGTAAACTTTAAGGGAAGCAAAAGTCGTATGCTTCCAAATTCATTTCTCTCAGTGCTTAAGACGAACCCAAGCACATGCATATGTATTTTTTAACAGGCAAAGAAATAGCTAAAGAAAGTGAAGTGATAAACATATACATAGATGTTCCTTCCATGGCTCTATGCAAAAATCAACAACAGCTTCCTGGTTTGGTTTGTTTGGGGTTCGGGTTCAGTGAGACGGGGAGGCAGGGAGACAGGAGAGAGGAGTGCCCAATTAGCCTGCGGTTGTGGCTCAAGACTTTCGCTGCCCATCCGAGGCGATTCCTACTAATTACAAACACACCCGCATTATCCCCCAACCCCCTTACCAAACCCCTTACCCCCTCTGCATATGTAATATGCAGCTACGCACTGTCTGTGCAAACAATTGGCAGCTGAAAGTAATTCAACAGCAATGTGTTAAAGTTGCCAGCCAACAAAATGTGGCAATGTTTACTTTAAAGCTCAGACAGCGTACAGCAACAACAACAACAGAAACAAGGGCAACATGATGACGGTGGGGGCAGGCAAGGCGCGTGTTCAATAAGAACATGAATGAGCATAAAGTCGCGAGTCGAGTCGAGTGTTTTTTTGCACAAGGGGGTTACACAGTAACAGTACACTAAGAGAAAACTAGGTTTAAAATTTTAAAAAAGTTGATACAGTAAAACAGTAATCGTTTTAGTCTTCAATTTGCTTGAAAATCGTAACATAAATTTTAGTCGATTTTCATGTCAATTTTTTCTGTCCGATAACCGACTTGAGCGTGAAACGAAACTTCCGATTGGCATAACTTCCTCAAAATAAGCCCGATTTTCAAATGCAATACCTCGAAAGTATTGTTTTACGCTCTAGATTAATACTGCATTTAAATAAATACAAAATAAGGAAACTTAATTTTTAGTCAATTTTCATGTCAATTTTTTATGACAGATAACCGATTTGGGCGTGAAACGTAACTTCCGATTGGTATAACTTCCTCAAAATAAGCCCGATTTTCAAATGCAGTACCTCAAAAGTATTGTTTTACGCTCTAGATTAATACTGCATTTTAATAAATACAAAATAAAGAAACTCAATTTTTAGTCGATTTTCATGTCAATTTTTTCTGTCCGATAACCGACTTGGGCGTGAAACGAAACTTCCGATTGGCATAACTTCCTCAAAATAAGCCCGATTTTCATATGCAATACATAAAAAGTCTTCTTTTACGCTCTAGATTAATACTGCATTTAAATAAATACAAAATAAAGAAACTTAATTTTTAGTCGATTTTCATGTCAGTTTTTTTATGACCGATAACCGAATTGGGCGTGGATCGGATCTTCCGACTGCCATAATTTCCTCATTATTAGCCCGATTTTCATATGCAATACATCAAAAGTCTTCTTTTACGCTCTAGATTAATACTGCATTTAAATAAATACAAAATAAAGAAACTTAAATTTTAGTCGATTTTCATGTCAGTTTTTTTATGACCGATAACCGACTTGGGCGTGAAACGAAACTTCCGATTGGCATAACTTCCTCAAAATAAGCCCGATTTTCAAATGCAGTACCTCAAAAGTATTGTTTTACGCTCTAGATTAATACTGCATTTAAATAAATACAAAATAAAGAAACTTAATTTTTAGTCGATTTTCATGTCAATTTTTTCTGTCCGATAACCGACTTGGGCGTGAAACGAAACTTCCGATTGGCATAACTTCCTCAAAATAAGCCCGATTTTCATATGCAATACATCAAAAGTCTTCTTTTACGCTCTAGATTAATACTGCATTTAAATAAATACAAAATAAAGAAACTTAAATTTAAGTCGATTTTCATGTCAGTTTTTTTATGACCGATAACCGACTTGGGCGTGAAACGAAACTTCAGATAGGCATAACTTCCTCAAAATAAGCCTGATTTTCAAATGCAATACATCAAAAGTCTTCTTTTACGCTCTAGATTAATACTGCATTTAAATAAATACAAAATAAAGAAACTTAATTTTTAGTCAATTTTCATGTCAATTTTTTATGACCGATAATCGACTTGGGCATGAAACGGAACTTCCGATTACCATAACTACCGAAAAATAAGCTTGATTTTCATATGCAATACATCAAAAGTCATGTTTTACGCTCTAGATTAATACTGCATTTAAATAAATACAAAAAAAAGAAACTTATTTTTAGTCGATTTTCATGTCAATTTTTTCTGTCCGATAACCGACTTGGGCGTGAAACGAAACTTCCGATTGGCATAACTTCCTCAAAATAAGCCCGATTTTCAAATGCAATACCTCGAAAGTATTGTTTTACGCTCTAGATTAATACTGCATTTAAATAAATACAAAATAAAGAAACTTAATTTTTAGTCGATTTTCATGTCAATTTTTTCTGTCCGATAACCGACTTGGGCGTGAAACGAAACTTCCGATTGGCATAACTTCCTCAAAATAAGCCCGATTTTCAAATGCAATACCTCGAAAGTATTGTTTTACGCTCTAGATTAATACTGCATTTAAATAAATACAAAATAAAGAAACTTAATTTTTAGTCGATTTTCATGTCAGTTTTTTTATGACCGATAACCGAATTGGGCGTGGATCGGATCTTCCGACTGCCATAATTTCCTCATTATTAGCCCGATTTTCATATGCAATACATCAAAAGTCTTCTTTTACGCTCTAGATTAATACTGCATTTAAATAAATACAAAATAAAGAAACTTAAATTTAAGTCGATTTTCATGTCAGTTTTTTTATGACCGATAACCGACTTGGGCGTGAAACGAAACTTCAGATAGGCATAACTTCCTCAAAATAAGCCTGATTTTTAAAAATCAGCTTTCATACAAGACTTTTCTTTAAGTGTATTTACATAAGTAAGTTCAAGTCGATGCGTGCAAATGCGAAAGAAAACAACAACAACAACAAAACGCATTGCAATAATTATTTGCAAAACGAGAAGAAACAACATCAACATCATCAGCAGCAGCAGTTGCAGTTGCAGCAGCAAAGTTAAAGAGTGTTGCATGTTCTTCTATCATATTTACAATTTATGTGTCGCCAATGCACTCAGGCAAGGCCCAGTCCACGTTTTGCGAATGCAGCCCCCTTTTCGTGTGGCACGTTTGTTGAGTGTGCCCCACGTTGCAATTGCATCGTTGCAGAAATGCAAATGGAGTTGTGGTTGCTGCAAAGGCGGCACAACTCGCCGCAGTCGGCAATTCTGATAGCATCATGCGAGCGCGAACAAGTAATTAGAAAATATATTTAAGATGTTGCTGCTGCTGCCACAGTTGCTGCTGCAACTCCAACTGGGAGTCCCAAACTCCAATTGCAAACAACGCCATCATCGGATGATGATCATTAATATCATCATCGTTGTTATATTTATGCCTCATGCATTCCGAGGATGCAACGTTGCGTCGGCAATGCCAAAGGCAACCCCCTGGAGTACAGCGCTCGCCCCTTTTAATATTCAATTGAAATGTATATATGTATTTGTATGTTTGTACCAACAATCCCGACGTTACCACATGTCGAATTTTTTACATAGAATTTTTTTCATTAATAGCTTCAATGCACGCTCTACTCAAAACCGCAACAAATGCAATGTAATCCACTCAAAGGTGTCGACGGGCAAAGTAGCTGTAGTAATTGTAGATTATATTTGATTTTTTGTACTCCAAAGTAATTGTTACTTAATGATTAGTTAACCTTTCTAATAAAAGTAATCGAACTACTAATGGCTTAAAATAATAATAATTACTTAAAAGATCTGCTCTATTTGTACAACTTGATAAAAATATCTGCTTTCTGACCCTTGCGTAACTCCTCCGAAATGTTGCAGTTGCAACGGGTGCGATCTGCCTGGTGATAGGAATTGCTTGTTAATTTATGCGTTTAATGAAACGCGCAATTGTCATGCAGACGCCAAAGTGCAGAAGAACGAGCAGAAGAACTAAGGAACTCAATGGCTAATTGGCGCTGGCAAATTGCCGACAGCAACAGCAGAAGCGCCAACTGCAACATCTTTAATGTTGACAGTTTTTAGCGAAAGAAATGCCACCCCTGTTTTGATGTTGCTTTCGCTTATTGTTGGGTGCATTGACTTACTTACTCCCTACAAACACACACATGGCTTGCAACATTGCAGACTCTATATCGGGACGTTTACCGGCAGCAAACGCGGCGTATGCGTGATGCATTGTCAACAAGTGCCGCACAGACAAACAAAGAACGTGCAACAACGAGTGTGTGTTTGTTGGCAGTATTTTGTAGCTTGAAGCAACTCGCCGTTGCATACCTTCTGTGGCATAACAAAAGCTGCTTGATAGATGCATATTTGATTGGCTTAATGCTTAGATGCTTAAGCCAAGATAAACGCCATGATGCTGTGCGCTATCTTGGCCAGCTGTTAGTCAATGTATAGCTTCCTCTCTTTAGTGTTTAAATGGAAGAAAAAAAAGGCTAAGACATTGGATAATAGATTGAGTACAGTATCTAAATATATATATTCAAATGTTCTGCTAGTAAGTAAAAGAGAGAGAAAGATGTTGGTTAAAGTGTCTAAAGCTTTATATATACACACATACATGTATATATGTACGTATGTTTCTAAGGATTCTGTGTGCATGCTCAAGTGTCATTTTCACTTAGCCAACTTCAAAATGTGTTTTTAGCTTTCACTTTTTGTTTCACTACGTTGGCTTTGGATTTTCTGCCCCTTTGGCATCAATTCAATATCGATTCAACGTTTGAGTTTAAATATTACAGCAAAAAATACGAAAAAATTCCAACTTTGCCATTCATATTTGGGTAAGTATTGAATGTGTTAACGCTGCTTCTGGGTCTTACCAATATTTGATAGGTTAGAAAAGAGATCAAAGAATGCCTGGAAATTCTTTGTTGCAGCTATTTCGCCACAAGACGAACGGCTTCTTGGAATTGTTTAAGCGTGGCAAGCCGGATGCTGCTAGAGCCAAGCAAGATGTGGAGGTGAATCTGGAGATGCGTTCGCTGCAAAAGTGCAGTGATGATCGGGAGCAGGAGGTGCACTACGGCAGCATTGGACAAGCACATAGTACCCCACCCACCGTCAAGGTGGTGCGTCCACCCGTTGGCTATCACTGCAGGTGAGCCGTGATGCTGCAGCAGGAGGTGACAGGGGCGTTACTCTTGGGCGTGGTGCCACACATCATTTATTAAATGTAATTCAATTTGTTTTGGCGCCAATGTTGGCCACATATCGCCTACCAATTTATCACCATGCATTTTTTGTCTCTCACTCTTATACTAAATGTCTCATCAGCAACTTTCACTTGCCTTCGTTATTGTCGTTGTTGTTTCTGTTTTTCGCTGGCTGTTTTATATTTTTAGAAAGGTTGAAGTGGTTGTTGCATTGCTTGGCAGCTTTTAAAGCCAACTTGGCACTGATTGAACAACCGGCTCGTTGGTCTAGGGGTATGATTTCCGCTTAGGGTGCGGGAGGTCCCGGGTTCAAATCCCGGACGAGCCCAAGAAAAGTTATCTTTTTTTAAATTTTTATATATTATATTTTATATTTACATACACATATACATATTATATTTAAATAAACAAATATATACGACGTTTTTTTTTTTTCAAGAAAAAATTAATGTATTAGAAGAAACTTAAATTTTGTTTAGCTTGCATTTTGATAGGAATGAATATGTTAATCTAAAAGAAAGAGTGACAAATGGGAAAAGAGAGATAAGAAAATGAAGAAGATTACATTTAATGTTTACATCAACTAGAACAAAAGTGTTATCAAATGAGAATCAAATGACAAAGCTTAGAAAAAAAAAAATGGAAAATCAGTAGCTTAAGGGAGAAGCAAACGACATTTGAGATGAGTCAATCCTAGATAATGGTGCAGGGTCAAAGCACCTGGTGCAGGACAACAGGGTCACGAGGGTTGCGTTAATTGTTATGCATGCCACATGGCCTCCTTCACTACCATGGCATTTGACCATACATATACATATATGGCATATAACACTTGGCAAACAAATTATGCAAAATATGCGAACAAATTGTCGACGCAGGAGTGCGCCTGACACTTCAACTATGGAAAGAGGGTGGTGGGGTGCATAAGAAGTAGAAAGGGGATCGACGGGATACGAAGCCATGTTTCGTAATTACTTAAAAAGCAAACTACATCCAAACATACACATGTACATACATACGTATATGTGCATACATAAATGTATACATAATTGTGTGTGTTTTCTATTGTTTTAGCATGCTTGCAGCAGCAGCAGGAACAACAACAATGGTGGCAAATACACAGCAGGCAGTGAGCCGCTTGATGCAGCTTCCTTGACAGCTTTGAAGGCTATGTCGCTTGAAAACTTTGAGCATGGGTCACCTGCTTGCAGCAACATCCTCAACATCGTCAACATCCTCTCAGCATCATCATTGCCATCTTCTTTATTTTGTGCACTTAAGCGCCTTTTACTTTGTGCATAATTTCTCATGCCTACACTTAGGAAATCAGAAACAAAACATGGCAAAAACACCTTTTTTTCCTAGCTCAGCCACAAGTTTGTAGTTTCTTCATTCAATATTTCTGAGAAATCAAATTATATATAAATAAAAATCTATAAACATATGGTTTCTTATAAGAAACTTATGTTTTGTGCTCCTAAGAAAAAGGCTAAGATTTCTCTGAGTGTATGCAGTGGGGCGTTAATATAGCTTGGGGCTGTTTGTGGGAGCAATGTACTATGATTTAACTGTTTTGCTATTTGCTGCGGCACGGCGCGCCGCGGCGGCTGCTGTTGTGGTTTTCGACTGTTCTTGAGGGCTTGCAACGGATTGAAATGGAAATGAAATGGAATGACTTGTAGCTGGAATCGAATGATCATTCGATACAAGATGTTGCATAGACAAATTGAAATACATCGTCGCGGGCGGCTGGCGGCAACATGCTGCCCTTCGCAGGTGGCATGCAGCAGCAAGGGCTAGCTGCTTTTGTATGTATTTGCCCCATTCGGGATGGTAAAGCCTCCAACTCTATATTATTTACACATCGTCCCTTCTTGAGCATTGCACCCTCAGCTTTCTCGTTTGTCGTTGGCTGCTTGTCTATCTGCCTGTTTCTGTGTTCCATTAAGAGTAGCTCTTGGGCATGAATGTCATCATCAGGACAAGTGTTGCAGCGCGCTCACATGGGACAACAGCGGCAGCAACAACAACAGTTGCTGGGGTGAAAGTAAAATTACACTTGCAGCAGCAGCAGCAACTGCAGCAGGGAAACGAAATTCTCTTCTTCTTCTTTTTTTTTTTGTTTTTGCAAAAACGTCAAAGGCAAAAATGAAAATAGAAGAAAAATGCGTTGACGTTTGTGATCCTGCAGCTAAAAATTAAGCTGATGCTGAAGCTAAAGCTGAAGCTGCAGCTGCTCCAGCTCGTGCTGTTCCTGGCTCTAGGGTTGTCCCTGCACACGAGTTCGTTAAACCTTCAAGCATCGAAGCTTTCATTTCTTGACAAAAAAAAAAGAAACCCCACAACAACAACAAACTACAACATGCCAGTGGGGCGCGAATCTCAGCAGCAGCAATCACAGAGCCACCAACACCAACACCAACAACAGCAACAGCAGCAGCAGCAACGTCAGAGCGGGCAGGTCGAGCCAAGTCGCGATACTCATATCGCAGATACTTTGATGCCAAGTGCGCTGGTTGGTGGAGCCACATACAGACCAGAAAGGGAGCACACACTCCAAAATAAAAAAAAAACTTAGCCGAGTGCGCCCCAACCAAAAGTCGATGATGAAGGGGGGGTTTTTGGTGGTGCCGGAGTCAAGTATATTGCGTTAAATTTTAATTAAACAAGCCACACGCACTTTTTCCAGACTGCTGCCATCGAATGGGGAGTTGCTGCTCTTTTGTTGTTGTTGTTGTTGTTGTTGCTGCTGTTGTTGCTTTTGTTCCTCTGGTTGCTGGTTGCATGCGGTTCGCTACGTGCTCTCAACTCAGTGTTCCCGGGTCGAGCCTCAAGTGAGTTGAAAATTATTATAATTATAATTATTATTTTTATTATTACAAACATTGCCCATCTAATAAAAATCAGCACACAGCTTGCAATCTTTTTTTATGTATTTATTTAATTTTGATTAAAAAAGTCGAAAATTTGTTAACAAAATTTGGGGCTTAGTATGAGGTTAAGGTTTATGTTTAAACTATAATATGAGCTTAAAAAAATTATAATTTATTGTTTTCGTGCCAAAAATGTTACTAAAAGAAATTATTTGTTTAAAAACTTGGACTCAAAAAACAACTTTCGTTTCCCTACGTATGTTCTTTCCATTTTAAATTTTCTTTTCATAGCTTTTACTTAGATTAAAACCATTTTCTAGTCAATTTACTGTGAAAACGCTGTGAAAATTGCACATTGCCAGCTAAACCTTGGCGCTTTGATAGGCTCTGATTGATTTTAGTTGAATGGAAGTTGATTGAATACCGCCGCAAATAATCGTCTTCCTTTCAAGCGCTGTGGTGGTCAATGTACAGTACACATAAAAAAATGGGTGTATAGTTTTAAACCCTAAAAATAATAAAAAACGCTTTGCATAAAACGTAAAATACTTTTAAGCAATGTGTTTGCAATTAGCCGACAATAAAGTTAAACAAATTTAAAATCGTAATCAAAAATTGTAATTTTCAAGCATTTATTCATGTAATTCCATAGTTTATGGAGGCAGATATTATGCAAATTTTGAATGTCAAAACGATAAGTTTGAAAAGCAAAACTCTTTTTTTACGCTTCGCTCTGTGTAGTGTTGTAATTGTGCTGATGGCGATGATCTACTTAAGTTTTAATATGATCGTTGGCCAGACCAGGGACAGCGATAGCTTGGAGGTACGGAGGGGGGTGTGGTTTGTGGGGAACCAGCTTGGCAACTACCTGTGCGCTTGGCCAGGCGTTGCACTAATTGATTCTGCCGCTTAAGTTTACAAGGCGTAATTTTTATTGAAATGCAAAGAAAAAAGAAAAAAAACAAAACAAGAAGATAAAAAGGCGATGTGCGATCCAGCTGGCGAAAATTGGTAGCTGTCGCTGTTGGTCTGACCTCAATGTGTCCATGTCCCATGTCCCATGTCCATTGTCCATTCGCTGTTGGGTGCGATGGTAATCGGCTTATGGCCACTGTCACTGGTTACTCTGGTCACTGGTCAGTCTGGTCGCTGGTCAGTGGTCAGTGGTCACTCTAGACAGTTGGACAGTTCGCTGTTCTGTTTTGATGTTCGGGTGCATGTCGCAGCATTTGTAAATGATATGCGCCGCTTGGCCAACTGACAGCGCTAATGGCCACTGAGCAGTGACTAAGGCTGCATCTGTCTCTCAAATTGCCCGGCGGCGGCGGCGGCAGCAGCAACATTGCTCGCTCAATCAGCTCAGCGCTCAATAAACTATGAAACTACTTGGCATTGTTTGAATGCCACTGTCGCTGTCGATGTTGCTGTTGCTGTTGCTGTTGCTGTTGCTCCTCATACACACTCGATCCTTTCAATCCACCACTAAGTGGCCAAAGTGTGTCGTCGTCATCCGCGCACGTCCCACTAGTTGTTTGTCGGTTGATTGCTGTTATGTGCTGGTATGCAGCGCTTAACACGCCAAGTCAATTAAATGTTGCTTCCGCAACACACACACACATACAAACACACATCTTGGGCAAGGAAAGTGTTGCAGTTAAACTGAAAGTCGGACGAGTGTGGAGCACAACAATAAACGTTGTTTGCAGCTCATGTTTGATGTATCACACACACAAACACATACACACACTCGATACCTGATGCCTGGACTAAAGGGGACACACGCTCCTGGACGCACATGGTTAAGTGTCGATGAAGTGTTTATGGCATAAACAACAACAACACCAACAACTAAAGCATTTCAAAAGACTGTCTTGGACTTGCTAGGTGTTATAATACACTCGGAAAAAATTCTTTAATTTTTAATATCATATTTCATTTTGGTTTTTTTTGCAACATTCGAAATTTCTTCAAGTGTAGTTGGTATCATGTGCTCAAAACCTTATAGCAAGCCATTGTTGCAGTTGTGGTTGCCGTCGCTGTTGCTGATTGCCGTTGCTGCTGGCATCGACATTCTAGTGTGGCATGCGTGCAATGGACCCCTGGCTGCAATGTGGATCTGCAAAAACATGTTTATGGCTTTTTACACTTAACACCCGGCCACAGACGAACCGCCCCCAATGCCAGCATCCCCCTTCGTGTGGGTTATCGTTGGTCAAGTCAGTAGCACAAGCGACACTGGCGAGGTTGCTGCTGCTGCCGCTGCTGCTGTTGTTGCTGGTGAAAGTGAGTCGATTTTTTTTTGTTTTCGTTGTTTTTTTAAGATGGCCAACTAACTTACTGTACGTTTTAACTGCACTTCAAAGTGGCCAAGGAGCATAAAAAAAACCAACAGCTGAATATGGAGTACTAAGTGGCAAGTTGTTGTTGCTGCTGTTACTGTTGCTGCCATTAAACAGTTAAATTCGTCTATGCCATGGAATGCGTAATTTGGCAAAATATGTTTTACTTGTGCCTTTCCTTTTCGAGCATACTATATACATATATTTTTTATGGGGTATAAGCTCTATGGATCTGCCCCAATGTATGTCAAATTTTTATCCATCTCGTACAATTATTACATAAAGTATGTTTGATATGAGCTGGCTGTCATTTCTGTAGCATGCAACTCCAAGTATAGTTATTAGTAGTTTGTCACTGCAGCAAAAAAAAAAAAAAAAAAACTGGCTTGCCTCCAGCAGCAGCAGCAGCGGCAGCATCAGTGGCGGTGGCAGCAACAGTAGCTGTTGCAGCAGTCACGTTGCAATTGAAAATGTCGGATAAAAAAAAAAGGCTTGAAAAAGAATCGGGAGCAAGTTGTGTAGCGTCATCTTGCAAGCATTTTGCGGCAGTTGTTAGATGCAGTGTCAAAGTCATTGCCTGAAGCGATCATTAACCATAAAGCTGCCAGAGACAGAGATGGAGACAGAGACAGAGAGAGGGAGAGAGAGAGAGAAGAAAGAGATTGGCGCAATCTTCAGCTGTCTTGAGATGCAGCTACTGGTCTGCAATTTGTTTTGCGACGCGTCGGCGAAGTGTTCATTAAAATCCTTAAAGGCGGCGGTGAAATTATGGTAATTGTATGGAAATTGCGCATGCGCCGCGTTGCACGCGAATGACAATGACAAATTGTTGGGCTTATGGCCGTGTGGCCAACTGGTTGTTGGCCAAACTTAACTGGCCAACCTCAGCCCCCTTTTTGCAACACACTTAACGTCAATTATTCACGTGATGTGTGGCAACAATCACCGACACCAACTGCTGAATATGAACTGTTAAAAAGGCGCCCCTCCAGATCCACCAAACGAAAATCACAAACTTTGCTTTCCCACATGGCAATTGAACTAAGCGCTTATTTATTTAGCTAGCCAGCTTGGGATCATTGTTGCTTACAACAACAATGTTGCAACAAGCCGGTCACATAAATAAGCAAAAGCTAAGCGAGTCAATTTCACTGCACATTATGGCCCAAATTATCAATGCCCATAAAGTATTTCCTCTTTGGCCGCAAGCAAAAAAAAAAACAAATCGAAAAAGCACGACTAATAATTATCTGTAAAAAAGCGTCCAAATTGTTCAAAATATATATTATATGCATTAGTAATAATCTGCATCTAAATATCACATTAATTCCCAAATGAAATATTGAAAAACAATAAAACATTTTATTCCAATGTTTTTTGTTAAGTTTTTCCAGGGTATAACAAAAATCATAGCCAACTTTAAAGAGGAGGCGCACAAAATGCGTTCATCACGTTTCTGGCCGTTTAGTACGAAATAAATTGAAAGCCAGTTTCTGGCTAAGACTGTCGGGGTCGGGGCCAGCGCATACAGCTAAAAAAAAGGACCGAGATGAGCACAAATGCTTAAATAATAAAGTACGATGCTGTGCCGATGGTGTAGCCACAGACGCCCACAAAATGCTAACAAGTAACGAGAGTAACTCCAACACACACACACACACACACACACACAAGCACACAGCTGCACATGCAGAGTTAAACGCATCCCATGCAGGGAGGGAAGGAGGGGGGAAGAGGCGTGAATGCATGTTGTCATGCTGCAGTGTTGCATTGCTCTGGCTTTGGCTAAAATAAAATCCGTTATAAATAAATGCACGTATTGCCATTACATTTCATTGTCTGGCAGCAGCAGCAACACCCGCTCAATGCCCCAATTCCCTCCCCCCCCTCACCACCTTCTAGCCCGATATAACGCTTTTCCGCCGTCCTGGGCATCGCTTACACAAACGCCAGCGGTCACAAACAACGAACCTGAGACTGAATTTGTGTTTGAGACGAGAGCTACACCGCAAAAAAAAAAACAATCAAAAATTTAAGAAGAAGCTCTGAAGATCTAAGTTCTGAAGTAACAAAAAATTCAATCGATTTGATAACTTTCTGCTCTTTTTTTTCAACTTTAATGGTTAAGTTTCATTGCAAAAAAAACTCATTCAAATATTCTTAATTATTCTGCATATACATTTCTTTCCGTGTACATGTTAACTGGCACTATTGGTGTTTTTTTTTTTTTGTTGGTCGAGTTGAAGTTCGGGCATCCTGCTGCCTAAATGGCGTTAAATATGGCGTTGATGATCATTATCAGTGGGAACGACTCAGCAAACGGCAATGGCAACGGCAATCGGCTAAAGTCCAAGTCCCATGTCCACAACGTTGTCCACGATGACTACGTCGTCTGTAATCCAATATCCCCATCACGTCGTCGTCGTCGTCGTCGTCATCATCATCATCATCGCTGCGAGGTGTTAAATTTGCCAGGCGCTAATGAAGTCGGCCCCGAACGACTCACAATTCAAATGGCCAACAAACAGACAAAAAAAAATTAAACAAAATTTTTGTGTTTTGTTTTTGGGTTTTTGTTGCCAGATATCATCCTTCCAGCCTCGTCCTCGTCACGAATTAATATTTGCAATGCAGTTATATATATATGTAGCTGCCGAAGCCGCCTGGCTGCAATCCTCGCGAGCATCTTGCGCTCTGAGTCTAATGAATGCCTCCAACGCCTCCTTGGTATTGCCGGCTGCTGCTTCATTCGCTTTGATATTGGGCAACGCCTACCCGAGAGTCATTTATAATTTTACGCGAATTGCCACAGCCCCCATCCTTAGTCAATGTTGCATCCGAGTAGACACACTTGGATAGTTGCAACCACTCTCTCTCACTCTGTCGCTCTCTCTTTGGTTTGCCTCTGTCAAGTTCATGATCGTGCTGCACGTTTTGCGGCATTATTTACGAGCACACACTGCCTTAACCGTTGCCTACATCCTCCCATAACAGCGCCCGCCCTTCCTCCCGCATCTCTCACTCATTCTCCAACTCCTCCGCCTCTGTCCGTGTGCGTCGCTCTTTAAGCAGAAGGCAGCTAGTTCTTGTTGCCCACTAACAAGTTACCGATTGGTTACTGCCTGCCACATGCTGCATGCTGCATGCTGCATACTGCACGCAGCCCCTAAACTCGCCGCCTTCTTTGGCATTCTTGTTGTTTTTGCACATTAACTCCTTTGCCAATAATCATCATAATTTACGACCACCCAACAGCCGCAGAGGGGAGAGAGCTCCACACCACGAAGCTGACATCATTTTGTAAGCATTTTGTATTGCTCTATAAAAAAACCAAACTGTTTGTTGTTGCAAGTGTTTAGCTGGTCGTGCGTGAGTGGATTACCCTCACGCTCACGCTCACATCAGCAGGCAACAACACACATTGTGGCCCATTGAGATGTTTTGGCCAAAAAACTAAAGTCAAACTCAGCAGCTTTTGTTGCAAGTAGTTTGGGCCAAAGACGTCTAGACGTGTAACCCATTGAGACTTTTGGACGGCCACAAACTTTTCGGGGCACTTTCTGATTGATTTCAATGCAATCGAAACTTTATCAAGTATACACACGGTTTTGGCAATACCCTTTTTGCACACTGTTTTTGGTCTCATGCGAGTGGACGAATAATAATTAATTTTTGTTAATTTATATTTTCTTTTACAGCTTTTTATGGCTTTGGTAAGCTAAAAAGTTAAGAGTATGAGAGTTTTATAAACAAATATTAATATTGCAAACTTTGAATAGTTTTTGAAAAAAAAAGCATTTTATTGGTTTTGCCGTCTACCTTTGTAAACGTTCAATGGCCTATTAATATTAATTTAAACATGAACACTCTTGTTTGCCTTTACACCTAACATGGCGCAGTTTCTTTTTGCCGCACATTTGTTTAATTGCGCATAATAAATGATATTATGAAAACCCTTCGGGACGTTCAATTGCCGTTTGTTAGTTGTTTATTGTTTTTCCATTGTATTTTCGTTATTTTTTTTTTTTGCTTTGTGTTTGTTTTCGCTATACAATGCGAAATTATGTATATGGTTTGGTAATGATGAGTCGACTATAAGATACCACGTAAGTAATAAAGATAAAGCAGCAGAGAAAGAGTTTTCTTTTCATATATATTTGTTAAAAAATAAATAATAAAACATAAATATCTTGATATATTGTTGAAGTTTAAAAAAGTTGCTTAGTTGGCATCAAAAATCTAAACAATAAATAGCTTATACCCTCTGGTACGTTTTTGCGCCGCTTGGGTATCATAATATTACAGAGAAACAAAAAAAAACCACAAAATTAATTTCGATTTGCAATTGTCTGCGGTTTAACCTCAACTGAGAGAGCTCAACTGCCGCCACAGGGATTTCTGGCTTACAGTGCAACAAAGCGTGGAAAAAACACGGCAGCAAGGTGCTTTTGATTTTGCCACAAATTGCGGTTGATGTTGGCGCCGTAATTAATACAATTATGTATACGATGGCGAGCCAGCAAAACTTAATTCAATTTGCCTATGCGTCACTAAAGTTCGCGGTCACATGCAATAAGATGAGATGCGCCAAAAGGTAAGGTAGATCATCCTATGGAAACTAGCTGGTCCCTAAACAAATTTGCGTATTATGAATATTGAATTTGGGAAACTAGCTTAGTCGTTGCTTGTCCTGAGGACAGTTGATACCTTATGGTTGATTGAAATCGTTTTAAAAACAAACTCTATTTACTTAAGCTTGTTAATTTTTAATTTTTGTTGGCGGTCATTGTGTCTGATTTGATCACAAGCGACGTCGTCGACCTCCTTCCAGCAGTTTTAATATTAAATGCAACATTTTGGGGCAGTCATTGAACTGTCAAAGGAAGCACAAAGCCGCCAGCTCAGTCAAAGGAGTAAAAAAGAGTTAAACTTACAAACAAATGGTGTGTCATGTCATGGGCCTACTGCAACATATATTTCTTCATAATAAAGATTGCAAAAACATTATTAAAATCTGTAGCCAACAAATACAGAAACTGTCAACAAGCTGAGGCAGACAAAGTTAAGTGTTGCATGCAGTAGATTAAGCCTTAAGCAACTGGAACTTCAGTTGAAATGTTCATAAATTGTGAAACAACATATCCAAATAACATTGTGGAAAATAGCATAAAATGTTTGTATGTCTTTTGACGTTTCTGCCATTAAAGGAGGTCAAGAAAAAAAAAACGCTGAAAGGGCAAGGAAGGAAGCAGATACATTTGGGCAAAGTAATTGCAAATTTTCTCTTTGTATGTGAAAATGCAATTACTTTCCCTGCAAAAGGAATCAAAATCATTTTTTACCATCAAGGAAATAGAAATAGGCAAAAAAAAAAGTGGAAAATAAATTTCGGGCCGTTTATATTCATACACGAAGAATACTTATGTGTATGTGTACAAAAACTTATGCTAGGCAGTGTTAAAAAAAAGTGTTGACACACAGACTGATGAGCACGAGGACAACTGCAACAACTGCAACAACAACAACAACGTTGCCCAAAGGCAGATAAAACACAAACTACAAGAAGAGAAAGCAAATAAAATACGGGCTGCGGCGAAAAAAAAACGAGAGAAAAAAAAAGAAGCAAAGAAGCGATTACATAAATTCATTAAAATGTTTGGAAAATGGAAGTCAAGTCAAACACTAGCCACAAACACAAGTCCAGCTGTGGACATAAAGGAGACACTGTGAGGGGGGTGGCAGAAGGGGCAGCAGCAGTGTTCAGGAGTCGATATGAACGGTGACATGGTTGTAGGACATCTAGTGACTCTCTCTTCCTCTCTATACAAACAGACTATGTACATAAAGCTTGACCAAACGTTTGCCATATGCCAGATGTCAGTTGTCAGCGCAGGACGAGAATGAACAGCAGCAGCAGCAGCAGCAGCAACAACAACAACAGCAACAACAGCAACAACATTGACTGCAATAAGCAAAATGCAAACACACAAATATACCTCGTACAACTTTGTGTTTTTTTCTCTTTTTTTTACTATGAAGGTTGATCAAACACACACACACACATTGGACATGCAACATGCACTATGAGATTGTGTGTGTGTGTGTAAATCTGCGTACGTGGCGGCATTCGGGTAGAAGATTGCTTGGCCAGTCATCGTCATTCAGAAGGCAGTCACACAATGGCCACAGCAAGAGATTGAGGCTGTTGCTGCTGCTGCCGCTGATGCTGATGCTGCTGTTGATTGCTGACGATAATGTTGCATGACAATGCCAAGCTAGGCCTATTGCCGCCACAGCAGCATCAGCAGCAGCAGCAGCAACAGCAACAATAATACACTGAGAATGACAGACGGAGAGAAGTTCACAAGTTCAATCGCGGACGCAACGGTTTTGCTTTGGACGTGGGCCAAAAGTTGTCAGTGCCCCACCACATAGCCATAACCACCGCCACAACCACCAGCACCACCATCACAACCAACCAGGTCTAACTTCATCTGCAGCTTCAACATCAGCTTCAGCTTCAGTCGCCTTCGTTCCAAATGTTGCGTATAAAATGCGCATAAATAAAATGCTTGGTAGCTTCGCGAGCAACCAGGCAATGAAGCGCACAAAATGCACAACGGACGTGGCAAAAAAAAAAAAAAAAAACCAAACAGCAAAATATATAAGCAAAGAGCATTGAAAACGAGCTACAGCTAAACGGTACTTTTTCAAAAAGCAACAAAATGAAAAGAAAAAGAAGCGACTTCACCTTATTGCAATCGTTCAAAAGCCCAATCCATGCTAACCCAAACCCCCTTGCCAGCATCCCGAGCAGCCATCCCTTTTCAGGATTGCATTGCCTGTTGCTATGCTGTCTGCATGTGTGTGTGTGTATGTGTGTGTGTTTGTGCATCGCTTGCGTTGCCGCTGCGCATGCGTGCCAGAGCTTAAATGCCTTTGGCATACGTCAAGTGCCAGCGTCAAGCGTCGCGTCACGTTGCGTTGCGTTGCGTTCGGTTTGCGTCGCATTGCGTCCAGCGTCTGCATCTCTGTCTCAGTCTGTCCAAACTGTCCATGTGTCCATTGTCCATCTATCCGTGTGTTGGAATGACGTCTGGTGATATCCCATGCGCAGGGTATCACAGCTAAATCATTCAACTTGTAACGCCAACAATTGAAAATGAAATGAAAATCTTTGGTGTCTAACTATGTTATTTATGTTATTTAACTTAGGGTAATATTAATGTTTGAAATGATTAAATGCTATTTCAAAATAACATATTCAATTCAACTCCAGAGTACTATAACAAGTTTTTTAAAGTTTTCAACTGCAGCTAAATGTCATGTATGTTTGGCTTCGTTTTTGGCCTTCCGACATTCGTGGCAACTGTCATTTCAATGTAGCCGTTGCACGCATTCCTGCAACTCGTAAGCAGGCTTCTTTCTCTTCACGAGTTCAGTTGACTCGTTTGGCTCTATGGCTACTGCAACGTTTTGTTTCGTATTCGTTTGCAATTTCAATTAGAAATTCGTGATTTTTGATTTTTTGGGCTCTAACGTAGATGAGTTGTCAGAGCAACGTGCAACATACTGATGTTGCAACATTCAATATTTTACATTTCTACACTTGGGGTTCTCTTCCAGTTTTGTCTTGAAATTGCATTGCATGCCTAAATTGCATTAATAAACACAAGCTCACATTGCAAACAGACGAAGCAGCAATGCTTTCAACGCTTTGCATCATTATCATGATTAGCGCTAACATCATTATCAACACTTACTTCATCATCATCATCATTGTCGTCAACTGCAAGTGGAAGTGTAGAAGTGTGTTTTTGCATTTGAAATGAAGCCATTGCTGTTGATGATAATTTTTAGTCAGCGTCGCGACATAATCGACGCAATATGATGTTGATAATTTCATTAATTAAAACGCGCACATCAATTGACACGAGCAACAACTGCAGCAACAGCAACAGCAGCAACAACAACAACAATCTGTGTTCAAGTGTTGCAAATTGAGCGATGAATTGAAGTCCACATCCATATGACTTGCATGCTGGAGTCGACTTGAATTAAGTAACTAAACTCAACTGGATGCTGGATGCTCTTGCTGTTGCTGTCAATAAGCCGACTGCCAACAATAAAGCGCCATTAAAATGCTGATGAAGTGGAAATGCAATCTGCCTGGCTGCGCCATTTGCCTCCTTTTGAAAATATGTCGGAAAGTTTTATGGCGGAAATACGAGTAGTTGATTAATTTTGCAGCCAGCAAATGCCAAACCCCCCCACCCCACCCTCCCCAGCGCATCGACCAAAAAACTCTTAAATGTTATTAGCATGGTTGCCAATGGCCTAGGATTAGATTGCCAGACGGAGCTGACACTAAAGTGCCAACAACAACAACAGCAACACCAACAATATCAATGTTGTTACACAGCTCGTTTGTCATTAGCAGAATTTTGCAAATTGCTGGCCCATTTAATGGGCTCGACAAATTGATAGTATCGAGCGCCAGAGCAAACATGACATAATCAGCTGCTTCGTGGGTGCAACTTCACTTCAACTTGCAACATGCGTTTAGAAAGAGCAAACGTACATATGCATAGTTGTTGAGGGGCAGCAATAAAAAGCCATAGAAGTCAACTCTTGTGAAAATGTCAATGAAACTACGACAACTTTTTGAATTGCCAACTTAGGGAGAGGGTGAAGGTGATTCCGTTTCTTGGTACATACCAGGTAATCCGTACAAAGGAAAACTTTTGTTGCACGCAAAGAAAAAAAAAAAGCCGGGCACAAAGCATAAGTTACAAGCCTCGCTGCACAAGCTGCACGAACACGGCCAAAGGGCATCCGCGCTCCCCTTTTCGAAAAACAATTATTTATTTGTTACACAATATGTGAATGGGGGCCCAACAAACGAATTAGAAAACTTTTACCACTTTCCTCCCCAACCCCACACCGAGTTGATAAACTTAAATGCAACGTTTCTGGTGCTTCCCGAGCAATAGAATTTGTTGATTGAGTTCCATTCATTATGCATGAAATGTCAAAGTGCTAAAGTGTGTATCAAGGAATCAACTTTTTCATTTGAAGAAAAGGCTCTTAGACCAACAAATGTCTCCATGAGGACAATGATTAACCAATTTTGTGCACAGCATGTCTAACAGTTTTATGATTATTATTATTTGAGTGCAATTAAGCTTACCAGAAATGAATAAAGCTCAAGCTATGTGAAAACGTTTTTCACTCGTGCAGAAGCAAAACCCTTTCGGGGTTGGCGGTTGGCAGCTTAGACGCTGTGGGAGTTGCAGTCTCTATGGTCTCTACTATGATCGAAGCCAATTTAATTGCGTAATTAAACTAAATGCATTCACCGATGTCATTTGATCTCTCTTGGGTATTTAAAAAAAATAATAATAATAAAATGTACATAAAAACTTGCTCTCTCTTTCTCTCTCTCTATCTCTTTTATTGTTGTTTAGTCGATGATGTTGTTGTTGCTGTTGTTGTTGTTTTTAGTTGTTATTCAGTTCGCACTGCGGGTGCTTTTGGGATACTTGGACTTGGACTTTTGACAGTTTGACGTTTGTGTTTTTTTTTTTTTGTATTTTATTGTTGTTGTTGTTGTCGATCTTTGAATGATTTAACTGTCATTGTGCTAAAATGCCCAATGGACACCAAGTCTAGACTTTTGACTGTTTTATGCTTTTAGTTAATATGATTAGTTTTTCACTTTGATGTTCAGTTTCGGGTTTTTCCCATTAGCAATTAAAGAAATTTCTTCAATTTAGTGGCTTTTCGAATGCAATTTTTGAACGACTTTAGCGGTGATTTTAGAATTTTCCATTTAAAACAATCTGTAAAGATAAAGCGAATTTTTTGTTAAGAAAACAGGAAAGATGAATCGATTTAAGATCATTTTTCTGAATAAGTTAAGCCACACACATACATACATCTTATACATCTTATTTCCATCAATTGAATTGCTTAGGCAACAGCTAATACTAATTAAGGGATCATTGCGCTGCACAAAAAGTCCTCGCAGCGCATTTTACACTGTTTTCAAAGAAAAACCGACAGTGTTTGAGAATATATTGAAGTGCCAAAAGCGGTTGCGTCAACAACTTTGAAATGGCAAAGCAAAAGAATGAAACAGAAATAAAATATAAAAAAAAAAAAACCAAAAAATTGCAATTCGATTGCCGACGCGTCGCAACGCGGCGTTGCCCGGGTACCACAACTTAAGGCACTTAAGGGCCACTTAAGCGTTTGCGTTTGCCACGCCGTGCCATGCCGCTTTGCAATGCGTCGCGTCGCGTTGCAGCAGCAGTAACAACAAGAAGAAGAAGAAGCAGCAAAGACACGCCCACCGCCCCAGACGGTCGGCTTTTAACTTATCAACATTGTAATTTTTCTTAGCGAAAACTTCATGGCAACACACAAAAAAATAACTAAAATTTGTAAAGCAGCAACAACAGCAGCAGCAGCAGCAACGATCTAGAGTGCAACTTTTATTATGCCCAGGGTGTGTGTTGGAGGAGTTAAGTTTGTGGCTCTGGGGCTACTAAGCATTAAGGACCAAAAAAAAAAACTACTGCTGATGAATGTGATGACGAAGAATACCGCAGCAGCAGCACACACACACACACACACATACACACACCCGGGCAGAGAGTAGCTGAAATAAAAAGCGGCAGAAATAACTATGTTGAAATCACTTAGCTTACAAAATGCAATAATATGTACAACAACGTCGACATCCAATGCAACTGCAACATTAGTAACGTTTACTGCTTTGTTGCGGCTATTGTTGTTGTTGGCGAGCAAAAGCCAAAGGGCATATGTATGCAAAGCATAGAAAATAATCTAGCAATAAGGCTATGACGACTTTAACGACACCCTTTAGTAAATTACGTATACTCTTAGGAAAGCAATAGATTTTCAGACTTTTCAAGTTCTTCTTTAAAAAAGGTTGCTTATACCCTATTCATTGACTGTACAGGGTATAATGCAAAATACTGCCTAAGCAGAAAGAATCGAAAAAAGAAGAAGAAGAAAAATGCACAAAGCTATAGTTAAAGTTAAAGCCAAAGCGGATTGCCATTACTTGAAAGCGTTTCGTGCGCGTTTCCAGCGCGTTTCAAGCTTCATTGAGCGCAGCGGTGAAGAGGCTACTGGTGGGGTATTGTAATGAGCGATTTCTATAAGATATGCTAAACAAAAAGAGCATAATACACATGTGCTGCATATATAGGAAATGGGATATCGATAGCACCTTCTTAAATAACCATTAACATTTAACTTGACATGAATAAAAGCAACATGGTTTAAATGTAATTTGGTTTATGGATTGTGTTATGGATTTCTGTTTTATGCCAGAAGAAGTCTTGAGCTTATAATCGAATAACCCAAAATAAAAAAATGTTAACCGAATTGTTTGATATAGCTTAACCATACATAAATACTAGCTAGCTTGAATGATTTTATATGCAACTTTTGTACATGAAGTTTCGATTTTGTTGTGGCCTTAAGATGCCCCCAAACAGTTGTAACAATGCTAGAGGCCAATGCGTTCGGTAGTAAGGTGTCTTTTAACTGTCTTCTTTTTTTGTTGTTGCCATGTGTAAAAAGTCAAATGCGCTTATAACACTCGTATTGCTGCTGCCAAAGCCATAAAGCACAAAGGCTCAAGCGCAACTATAGAAAAAGAGAAAAAATGCCAATGACAGCAACGATGACAGCGATGTCAGTTGCATTCCTACGCTATACAGATTGGACCTGGTAGCAACTACTTCGTAATATATTTTGTATTTTTATTTAGTTATGGTTAATGTTGCTGTTGTTGTTGTTGTTGGCATGGTGCAGGCACAACCGTGTGAGTCAAACAGCCTGGCCGACTAATTGGTTTATTTATGGCCTTTACCATAGACGATATGTTGCAGCGGAGTTTGGCATGCATTGTTACCACTGCCACTACAGTGACCTGTGGACACATTTTTGGCCATAATTGCTGGCCAAGCTAATTAGATGCCAGTGTTGCCAAGCTTTTGCAAATATTTATACATTGTATGTATATAGGTTTATGCAATTTCAATGTTTGCCAGCCAAAAAATATTACCAAAAAAAAAAAACCAACACAAAAGCACAGACGAGTCAACAATCAATTATGTCGTCTGACCACAAGAGTCGCTTACCCCCCGCCCTACTCTCTCTTTCGCTTTCTCTCTCCTTTAGCAATTTCCTTTTGAGCTGGCAGTCGTCAGACGCTGCAAGTTGCAAGTTCTTAGCAACAACAATTGATTAGTAATTTAAAAACTCCATTAGAACATGCTCATTTGCAAAAGGAAAGGCGGTGCGGAGGCATGGATCGGGAATGTAAGTGTGTGTGTGTGTGTGGAGAAGGGGTGGTCGCAGGGGGGAGGGGAGAGAGGTAGTTTGTGTACGCGACTGGCTGGCTAACTCATTTCTCATTTTCCCATTAACTTGGGCAAATACTATGTCATCATTAAACAAGCCATGGCCAAAGCCCAAGCGAAAGCCATAGCCATAGCCAAAGCCGATGGCTTCAAGCTCGAGATGTACTTAGCCAAAAACGAAAAAAAAAGAGCTTAAATAAAAAATATATGTATATAAAGAAGTGTACAGGCGCCAGCAGCAGGAGCCGGGAGAAAACACCAACTCGTCTCAGCCTCAGCCGCAGCTCAACTCAACTTAGTTAAATTTTGCCAGCGCGGAAATTAATTTTCGTGCACGGAGACGGCGACGGCGACGACGATGACGCTGGCTTCGATGGCTAAGGCATTGCCTTTTGGCCAGGTTCAGTAACAACAAACAACAATAACAACAACAACAACAACTAAAGGGTTGCCATCTCGTTCCCAGGCTGGACGACAGCTCGCTGTGCAGTTGATGCATGCAATTAGCGTTCCCTGTTTGCTTGTTTATCCACACAGAGAGCGGCGGCAGCAGCAGCAGCAGCAGCAGTAGCATGAAACATTTTTCGGCGCCCTGCGAATAAGCTTAAAAGCGAACAGATCCCCTCAAACACAACAACAACAGCAAGAAGGACCAACAAAAACAAGCATAGCTCAGCTGTTGAGCTGTTTTTGTTTTTTTTTTGGCTGTTTGAAGCCGCCTCAACATCATTCGACATCATTTGTGGTTAGCAAGCGTTCTACTCGAGACGGCGTCAAGCAGACAGCAATTACATAACATTAGGAACACACACATACACTAAACTTAATATTTAATTTGTGGCGAAGGCAAAAGGAGTAAATAATCCAAACGTCTGTTGAGAACAGCTATCAATATACACTAAAACAAACTACCTATAATAAAATTTCAAAAGACTTAACTTGATTAAGTTTTTACTGAATGTTTCTATATCTTAAAACGCAACTAAACATATTTTCGAGAGGCATCAAAGCTATCAGCATCAGCAATCTTTTGATCTTCAACAAAAACAGATCCTCCATATTCTTAGGTTTTGTTTTTTATATGACTTTATGACTTTATGTCATTCTATTCCTTATCAATTATATGGGATAATTTTAATGATATCCGCTTGTCAAGCATTAACAATAGATCAAAAATATTTTTGTTGGTTTGATTCTATTTGTGATTTGTTAGCTTCCAAGGCTCCAAGTGGGATCTGTGCAAGCGGAAAAACGGGCAGCGGTAGCAAACAGCTTTAGACACTTTAACACATTCCACTGGGAATTCATCCGCACACACACACACACACACACATGCAGAGGGAGACACCAAAAGCAACACCAAAACACAACACAAGCACACACAAGCGTACATGCAAGGCAGCAAGCAGGCTGGGATAAGTATTTAGACGACTTTTGAGACCGGTTTTTGGCGCTATGAAGTCACCAGGCAGCAGCAACAACAGCAACAACAACAACGCCAAACAGCACCATGAACACTAACTAGAACTTGTGGCCGAAAAGGCCAAGCTGCAGCAGCTGGAGCAGCCTGGCAACCAGGCCAAGCCAGGCCAGGCCAGGCCGGGCCAGACCACTCATTCGGACATAGGCAAGAAGGCAACAAGCCAGCAAGCCAACAAGCCAGCAAGCCAACAAGCGCTTCAATCCTCATTGACAAGCATCAAAACGACAATGGGTTGGCAGGAAAAGTGGCAGAATCAAAAAGGGCAAGGGAAAAATCAGAAGGCAAGCTGTGAAACTGTGCGGCAAAAGTTTTTGGCCTTGCCCAGGCGAAGCTCAGTTATGTTGTTGGCTAATAGGCTAATTCGTTAATGGCCAGAACCAACACATATCTATCTCTCTCTCTCATTCTTGGCTAATCATTTGTTTGGCTAGGACAATTGGTATCCATGTCATATTGTTGCAAGTGCAACTGCAAAGTTGAGCACACAGGGCAACAACCTGGTCAATATGGTCAACACGCTAAGAACAAGGAGAAGAAGAAGAAGACGACGAAGCAGATGATGAAGAAGAAGGAGCCGGCAGCTGTTGTTGTTGCTGCTGCCGTTGGTCAACTGACATCCTCGACGTCGTCGTTCAAGTGACAGCTTTAAAATTGCAAGCAAACACAGCAGCAGCAGCAGCAGCCACTGCACGGATTGGGGATGGCTTTCAAACGACGACGGACAACATTCACTCAACTTTCACACACACAGATGCTTATGGGATGAAACCAGGCGGCAAAATACATTTTATAGCGGATATTTGGTAACAAGAACCAAGGCAACGGTCAAAGCCTAAATCAAGTCCAAAGTCAGAGCCAAATTCTTTTTTTTTTCTGTTTTTGTTTTTTTGCTGCAGTTCTTTTTTGTTTTCTTTGTTGTTGTTTGTTTTTTTGTTGTTTCTTTTTTTTTGGTAGCTCCATTTTGCCGCTGTTTTGTTGGCTGCCTGGTGCCATATGTGCTCATGTATGTCACATGATTACCCAGCCAGTCAGCCGACAATGGCGTTGACTTTGAGTGGCGGCCATTCGCAGCGTTGGCGGACCAAACAAAAACAACAGCAACAGCAACAAAAACAATCAGTAACGTTGTCGCCTTGGCTGCCATGCCAAAAAAAAATTCCTTAGCAGCGCTTTAGATATCTGAAAGGGTCAAGCCTTTAAGCGAGCTCTTCCCTCTCTGTGTGAAGGCGGCTTGCACTTTGAATCAGATCTTTGACAGCTGCTAAGCATTCAGTTTTTTGTTTTATTTTTTTTTTTTTTTTTTGCAGTGGCATACAACAGTTTTTCCTCAATGCTGCATACATAAGAGGGCGGTGGGTGGTCAACTCGCTGAGCCATCAAAGCAGTTTACTTAGTGTCAGCTGTGGTTAAGGCAAAACAAAAAGAAGGTTATTTGGTCCAAGCATTTGGATTACCAAGAATATTGGAGAAAAAACTGGTATCATAAATAAGGCGAAAAATGCATTTTAGCTCAAAGAAGAAACTTTTTTTACTACTTTAGTACAAAAACTGAAACCTATTAAAAAGAAAGCAAAAATTGGATATGAAACATTTTAAAAGATAGGTTGTTCAAGACAACAATCGAACGTTTATAAAACAAGAAATTTGTAATATATAATTAAAAATTGATCTGAAAATAAATTTGTCAAATAACAAACTTTTTATTTAGAAGTTTGACAGTAGTATAAGCTTTAGTTCTAAGAACTGAATGCAATTAAGTTTATAAAGATAATTGCTTTAAGCTTGATCTAATTATTTATATTATCAACAAAATAATACTAGACTTTTTGTATAAAAAAACATATTTGAATCAAAATGACAACTTTAAGTTAGAGCTCTAATTGTCAGCTAATTCAGTTATAAAGTTCTAAAGTTTGCCTTAATTAAGACAAAACCATTAGTCTAGAGGGCAAAAGAGAATCCGCATGCTGCTGTATAGCATTTGTTTAATGGCGACAGGCGGCGACTTCTCTATGCCAAAACAACAATCAACAATGCAGCCGTTGCAATTTCCAAACGTTGCACTGAACTGAACTGAAACTAAACAAAAACCGAGTCCGAGGCATTCTATGGGATGACAGTTATTATTTTATGACGACACTTGAAGCGAATACTCCCAGCCAGACACTAGTTGGAGTAGTAGAAGCTATGGCTGTTGGGCAATGCAGCTGTCGCCATATCTATGTCCATGTCCATGTCCTGGACCGTGTCCGTGTCCATGACTATGTCCATGTCCATTGCGTTTGCCGCCAGCCACAAAGTTTGTACCGAAAAATTTTTGTTATTCTAGTTTTGTTGGGATTTCTCTCTCTCTATATATATTTTTGCCGCCCTAATTTCACAATGCAATACAGTAGAGGGAAAAAGAAATATACAATAAATAGCGGCCACACGTCCTGCGGCTGTCAAACTGATAAGCGGCGGTAAATGGCAATGTTGTTGTTGTTGCTCTTGTTGCCAGCCCTAGTTTGAAGCAAGTTTGTAACGCGATAAAAGAACGAAAAGCGCGTGCCTTTTGTGACATTTCAACTTCGATTTATGCGCACATTTCAAAAACTTTGTGCCAAGTTGACCAAAAGCCAAAATGACAATAAACTAATTGTTGAGAGCTCTTAACTTTAATGCATTTAAAGTCTTGACAAGTTTAAGTAACGATCCGAAACTTAAATCTTCGTCTAGCATTGAAACCTGACTCCTCAAGAAGCCATTGATCCTTGTACAACTAGCAAATTGATCAATATTACTTACTACATTATTTGCCTTTCCGTATGATCTTAAGCGCTTTGTGCTCGTTGCTGCCACAGCGGCTGTTGCTGCTGCATGCTGAGAATAGTTGAGATACGATTTTAAGCTCGCGAGAGTTGATCAAACAGCATTTGCAAATTAGCTGCACCGTCGGCAAGGCAGCAGCAAAAAAATTCAATTAACTCGAAACTAGTTTGGCACATAAACAAAAATCGCAAAAAAATTATATATACATACATATACAAATTATAAAGTGCAACAGGGGATAAAAGGGTTAGGGAGATGCTACACACACAAGCACACGCGCGCGAGTTAGGGTTAAGGGAAGCAAGGGTTTGGGTATTGGCGCAAAATTAAAATATAATATTTCACTTTATGCCCGAGTTGAAGCCGTAAGGCAGTTGGCCAACCAACTGGTCGAGTACAAAAAACACAAGAACAACAAAAAAATAATATATATTTAAAACGGAAAGAAGAACGTTCAATGTTATTGGCGCTGTTGTCGCTTAAAGATCGCGCCGATAGCCGAAGCTGGCTCCTTCTGGCCCTAGATCTCTTAGCCAAACTATGTGGCTAACAGCAAACGAGCACACTAACAACAACAACAACAATAACAATAACAATAATAACAACAACAACGACAACGACACTAAAGTACTAACACGAGCGACGAGCAACGAGTATGCGACTCGATGCGATTTGTGATTCTGATTGCGTTTATTCCGAATGAACACAGAGTAAGTGCGTTTGTATGCGTTTGTGTATGTGGCGCGTCTGCTATTGTGGCACGTCCTCAAGCGAGCAGCACACAAATCCAACTGAAGCCAACGAGGACGTCAGGCAACAGCAGCAGCAGCAATAGCAGCAGCAACAGCAGAAGCATGCTGCATGCAGTTCATTCGTGTGAATGTGTGTGTGTGTGTGTGTGTACGAACAGAGTGCAAAAAGAAACATGAGGAAGCAGAAAGTAAAGCTAAAGCCAAAGCTGTTGCTGAAGCTGAAGCTGTAGCTGTAGCTGTAGCTGGCAAACAAACGAAACGAAACGAACGAACAAACAACATGAACAAGCTTCAAGAAGAGAAGCCATCCTCCACTGAGCCAACTAGTCAGAGCTTGTGACGCGCGCGCGCTGCTCTCCACAACAAACAAAATGTGCCACAGCCAAAACAGACTTAATGAGCGACAGAGAGAGAAAGAGTGGTGTGTGTGTGTGTTAGAGCGAGTGTGGCGGGGAGTGGGCGAAATATTACGTATACGTTTAACGCCGCCAAAATGCAACACAACGTAAAAGTTAAACCGGCATTTTGATAGGCGCACGTTTTTAGCCGCTGCAAGCCAACAGGGGTGGACTCACGCCTACTACGGGACAGGGCCAGGCAGTTCTGTGAATATCCATGAAGCTAACAAACGAAATAAAGTTATAGACTAAGACTGGGGGTTAAAAAGTGTTTTAATTTTGCTATTTAGTTATTGTATTCTGTATAGTCATTTTAAAAGAAGTCTTAAACATTTTAAATAATATTTTTAATTGTTTATGGATAAACCGTTTTCAAATTCAAGCAAGTGAAGAAAAATAAACTTAAGCAAATCATTTGCTACTTTTCATAATGAAATCTTGCTAAAGAACTTTTGTTTGTATGACAGCTTCATAAAAAGTGGTCCGATCTGGCCAATTGTAACAAATGCTCTATCTAAAACAAAAAGTTTCAGCTCGAAAAATAATAATGACCAGAGAAAGTGATTAAATCGATCGCATTTTGTTCGTTTTCATAAAATGTATATTTGCAGCCTTTAAGATTTCAGGGCCCATTAGTAGGTCTGAAACGGCACTGAACTTTTTGCATGCTCACGTTTAGCTTTTGAACGACGATGCAAGGCGAGGCAAGGCAAGGCGAGGTGAAACGATACTTTACAACAACCCCACTAAAATGTAACGTGCTCCTGACTGTGACTGTGTTTGTGTGAGTCAGAGAGTTAAAGATTGAGCGAGAGAGTGCATGTGGGAGTGTATGTGTGTGTGTGTGTGCGAGTGTGTATTGCAGCTGGCAACGCTTCCTACTTTATTACTGGTTTCCAACTTCATAAAATATTTGAAGCGTCGTCGTCGACGTCGACGCTGGCATCGGACACGACGTCGATGTCGCCTGCTTGATTTACTTGCAATGCACAAAGTGCAGCACAGAAGAGTGTGTTGCCTCTTTCTCTCTGTCGTTCTCTTTCTCTGTGTCTCCACCAGCTGTTTGGTACAATGTTCGCGCGTTTTGTTTTTGCCGCGAATTCGCCGGCTTAAGCTTTTCGTCGCCTCCCCCACATACAGCTGTTTCTCAAAAAGTGCACTAGTCGATCCGATCAATGATCATTGGCAGATGTGATACGAATTGTTAAAGGATGTATTCCTAATCTAAAATTTTATATTTGAAAAAGATATTCATAAGATCTTTTTTGTTCTTGCCAAACTGAGGTTAAAAAGAATAAGTTTTAAAACTTTTAAGTCTTGACTTAGTTTTTTTGTTTGTCGAGATCTAAAAAGATTTTACCATGAAAAATACCAAGAAGTATTTTAAGTTGAAATTTCTATTTGGCATATCAAATACATCCTTCTTCACTGGTTTTTTCTTACTTACATAAATATTTCTTGATATTATTATTTATATATTTGAGTTAATCTTTAAATATAGATCTTAAGCTGATATAAGCTGGTAAGAAAATCTTTCATGAATAACTTTATAAAGTTGCTTAAGCATTTGGTAAACTTAACTGCAAGACTTTTTAAAACACACTTTAGTATCATAGAATAATGTTTTGGTAACAAAATAGTCCAAATTAAAAATTTAATAAAAATTCGGCTTAAAATGCCAGGCAGAAATGCAAAGACCGTGCAAACGTAAAGTTCATTGTAGTTGTGGCTGTAGTTTATTGCTATTTCTTATTAATAAGCGCCTTTTATGTGAAGCTCGTTGTTGTTGCTGTTGCTGTTGCTGGTTGGTGCTGGTACTAGTTGGTAGATGGTAGTTTGGTAGTAGTCGGGAGCTGGCAGCGGGCGTCATAGCCATCCCATGGGCGACATTAACGTTAATAATAATAAAATGTGTAATTGCATAGAACGAGACTGCGCAGCATGCCCAAGTCCCGAGACACAGTCCCCATAGTCTGTCCCATTCTGTCCTGTCCTGTCCTTCTCCTGCCGTCTGTCTCCTGCCTCCTGCTTTCTGACCAGGCCTGTCGAAGCCAAACAGCCTGTCGCTTCTGCCTGTGCTGCCCCTGCACCGGCCCCTTTCTCTGTGTCTTTGCCAGCTACAGCTTGTTGCAGCATTGCAAAAGGTGTAAATCATTTTCTAATCGCAGCAAGCAGATCACATGCACACACGCACACACGCACATACACACACACACACAAACGAATATTGTGGACGTGCATTTAGTTTTGTTTTTAGCATTCGCATTCGCATTCACATTCGGGCTTTTGGCATTGCATTTGGCTCTTTTGCAGTTTATATGCTGCTGCTTCTGCTGCTGCTGTTGCAGCGGTCAAAAAGACAATGTGCGTCGTCGTGGAGTCGATGGAGTCGCAGCCAAAAGTCAATGCAATCAATGCATGAAGAGCAATAGAGAATAGCATTGGTCACGTCCACCTCCAAGCTGCATGCTTTCCCTTCTCTTGCCCTCTCTCTTTCTTTCTCCTCTGCCAACTATAACCATAGCACTCATCTATAGCTCCTTGGCCCCAGTTCCCATCTCATTCCCGGCAGCGGATGCGAAGCACTTGCCATGTTGTCAGTTCCAAATGGATTTTGTTTGGCATTCGCCCGAACGTTGTTTGTGGTTGCAGGCCGCAGTACGAGGGTCGCTCCTACGCTTTGTGATATCTAAGATACTCATGTTACCGACATAATACTCGAGTTTGAATTAAGCAATTGCCTGTTCTGTGAGGAATGAGTATATAGGCTTTGCTTGTAATACAAATCGTATTTCGTATGCTAATTTTATGGGCTTTCATTTGCCTCCCGCTTCGCCTTTCTATCCGAATTTTATGGCTTTAAGACAAATTCATTAATGTTCACGATGATTTTGGGAGTTACTTTTTTTTACATATTTATACTTAAATACTTTAACCTTTTGATTTGCACACCAAACATACTGAGACACTCTCGCAATTTTGTTCTTACATTTGTTGTTGTTGTTGTTTGCTGCCGTTGACTTTGAACTGGCCTTAGATGCTGAGCTACTCGCATACTTTTCTTCTGCTCCAACTTCCATCTATCTAAACGCTTTATGGCAAAAGCTGTAGAATGTGTGTAAGTGTGCGTGCGTGTGTATTTGTACAAAATTTAATTCAATAAAATCATTGAAAATAATGTGCACTGTTTTCGGGGTGATGTTGCAGCTTTTTGCCAAACTAGTAAATGGCATTTGTGTAATCGAAGTCGGGATTGTAAAATCGTATAAATAATACGAGAGCCATTCCGCTGTCGGAAAGCGTTGATTCCAAAGTTGTCCATTATTGAGCACACTCGGGGAATATCACAAGCCCTGCCACCAGTCAGTACAGTCATCTTCTCTCTCCTTCTCTCCCTTCCCCTCTTAACAGCAATTTAAACAAACAGCAAACAAACAAGAAACGAACAACTTTTTTCGGGGCAGATATAAAAAGTTTGAAGAAAAAACATTAAAAATTAGTTTTGGGGTTGGGTTTTGTTTTTAGTTTTTCCGCTGCTCTCCGTCTTAATTTGCGCATTATCCTTGCAATCTTAATTAAGCTGTCTATCAGGCGATGCATATCCTTCCAACCCAGCCCCATGCCTATCAGCCACATCCGCCGCCTTGCGACTTTTGCTCATTTGTTTGCCGCCATTTTCTTGCGTACATTTCTTTGCGTTTCTTAATGCTTTGTTGTTGCTGTTGTTCTTGTCGCAAATTTTTTTCATAGTCACTGCACACTGTTTTTTACATCCGTTCCGTTTCCGCTTCCGTTTACACTCACGCTGACACCGCTACCACAGTTGATGGCATCGTTTTACATTGCGTATACGCCCTGTCGACCGGAGCGAAAATGAGAAAACGAAAGCAACAACAAAGTGGAGGGACACCAAGTGCAAAGCCAACTCTTACCGCTGTTGATGCTGGTGCTGCCGCGACTGCTGCTGCTGGCATTTAACGAGTATTGTTGCCATTGCCATTGTCCTTGCCGCAAGTAACAAGTTCATTTTCAATATCGTAGTAAAAATAAAGCTTGCATTCCATTTGAAATAAAGTTAATATCAAAAAGTTCTGTGAATAATGTAAGAGCTTACGAAATGCATAACAGAATTGATTACCGAAGTATTTATTGGGATTTTCTAAAACTTAAAACTTTTCAGCTTCGTCAAAATATGGCCAAATCAGCATCACTGTTGTTTTCACAGACATGCGGAAGCAAACCAGGACGACAACCCAAACGTAATTATTTCAATTAATTTTACCAAATTTATTTATGCATGCGTGTGCCAATTTTCAGTGTGGGTAAGCTGGGTGCAAAAAGGGGGCGTGTTTGTGCATTGTCAACATGAACGTTAACAGCCTTTAATTGTTGTCGGTGGCAGGCGCAGTTGCAGCTGCTGTTTTAACCCTTTCGCTTTAATGGCCTTAAAGCTTCAATGATTAACTAGACTAGTGAAGCGAGCTCATCATATAGGCATCTCACATAGATTAAAGGTACGCAGATCTTGCAACCTTCGTGGCAATAGTTGGCTGTTGCCGTAGAAAGCGAAAAAGAAAGGAAAAAAATATGCCGCCATTCATGCGCATATAAACAAACGAACTATGCGGCGACTTTGGCTTTCATTCATTTTCAGCCATACGAATGCTGCAGTGGGGGGAAACGGGTGTTGAGGTTGCATGAAGGGTTGGTGGTGCTGGTGTGCAATTGAATGCCAGGCATTTGCTATACGTTGCATACTGTGTGAGTACTACGCGACTTACAACTGCAATTACAACTACAACCGAACGTTTGCCGCGACTACCCGGCTACCCGCCGACCCCAGCACCCTGCCCAATGAAACCCCTTCCACCTGTTGGCGCTACACTGTCTTCGGGCACGGAAACCCGGCGCTGTGGAATGCAGTTAGGTTTGGTTTGTTGTAGGGGAGGGAAACTAACAATGAGCCGGCAACGATGTTAACTGAAAAATGCTTTTCGCTTTGGCTGTTGACGGGAAGTTGGTTTAGCGTTTGTGTGTTGGCGTTTTGTGTGGGGGTGTTGCCATTTTTAGGGGGTTGAGGTTGGGTCTATTGTGGGTTATGGGGTTGCTTCGTAGTGGTAAGTAACTGTTGTTGTTGTTGTTGTTGTTGTTGTTGTTGTTGTTGCTGTTGCTGTTGCTGTTGCTGTTGCTGTTGCTGTGTAGGCATAGTGCAGTGAACTTGCCGTCAAGTAAGTATGCAATACGAAACTTGTTTAATTAGGAAAGCATACACAGTGAAATTCATTTAGAAATACAAAAACGAAAGAAAAAGAAAAAAAATGGTTGAATATTTCTTTATTGTTCGGTGCAAATAAGTATATTGAAGCCCATTCGTATATAAGTTAATTCATGCAGCGACTCGTACATTGGTATTCAAAAGCATTTTTTGGGCTGTGCTTAACAAGCTTAAAAAGTAATAAGGACGACATGTGTCGCATAAGGTTTTTGTTTTGCATATTACAGTCGAACTTCTATATAACAAACTTTCATCAATAACGAGTTTTTTACATCAAAAAAACATTTTTGCATTACAAATTTTCACATGAGACTCTTTACATAGAAGCTGAACTGTTTCCTGCTTAAGTGCTTAAAGTTTCCATTCACGGTAGATATTGTCCATGATCGAATTGCCATTTATTCTTATTGTTCGCATACCCATGGTCGGGCAAAACTTTTGGAGTACGATACAAACTCTTTGAGTAGTTTAAATAGTCCTGGAAAAGCAAACCAAGTTAGTTACGTAGCTCTTACTTTTATTGGAACTAGTACCTTCTCGCTTCTGCGCTGGCGTGCCAAGTGGCTAAGATCCATGTTCTTTTGGGATTCTGCCGGCTGCACCTGGATCACAGCTGAGCCCGTGTTACTCGTTGGCTTTGTGTGGGATTTAAGCTTAAGCTGTAGATCAATTGCTGGTGGTGGCTCGTGACGTATGCGTTGCTCAATCTCGTTTAGCTCTTGCTGCAAAAATTGATAGTTGTATTTACATTACCGGTAACCGATTACATTTCTCTTACACGATTCTTGTAGACCATACAACAAGCGCGCAGCGTAAAATAATAAATGATCTCTACGCCGGAGAGCAGCGAGAAGCCGAGAAACAAGCTAGCAATGCCACCAAAGGACACTAGCAGATCCACCCAGCCAAAGAGTACTTCACGCTTATAACGAATAATTGGCCAAGTGAGAAACTCAACGAGTACACCAGGCGTCTCCGGACGATCCATACTATTGATTGAAAACATAACATTATTAAGTGAATAAGGTGAAGAGAATCGCTTACAATTTCATAAGCTTATCTATGTTGAATACGGTCTTGGAGCAGCTAAGCTCGCATTGCAAACAATCTTTGATATTCGTTATGTTGAGCTTGTGATCGTTGAGACAGCTGAAGTCCTTGACCGAGCACATGGGCACATTAGCTAGCAAAACGGGAAACTTAGTATGAAAATAAAGTTAAGTTTTGACACCAAACTTACGAATAGGCTTGTAAAAGGGTGGATTGCATTTGCATAGCTTGATGGCTTTAATCATGCGGCATTGTTTCATGCAAGACGAAAAAGTGTAATGATCGGGAAAGTAGCTCAAATTCACCTCATCCTCGAAGATGCACTTGCGCTGTCCAATGGACAACTGTCGCGCATCATCTGTGGTATAGGTGTTCTTCTTTGAGATGCGCACCTCGACAAGCTGATCCTCGGTCCAGTCGATTTGGGCATTGAAGTCGGAGCCAAAGTATTCCTCATTTGAAAATATAAAGATCTGACAAATAGTTAATGGATTCTATTTACTTTGTGCGCATTCTACTCACCCGAGAAGTGCTATTGGGTAAAAAGAATAGCGCCCATTTCTTGTCCGTTTCATAAAGATCGTGTGGTGCTCCAGTCTTGGAGCTAAAATTCAACAAAACGTTCGGAACGAAGCTCTAACAGAATACTTATTCTAACTTACTCCTCGGTTGCTGTGGACATAAAGCGACTGTTGAAGGCATAGCAAAAGCCATGTTCCGTATAGATGGGCTGAAAGTGATCACAGCAAACAATATCCTCATCCCGATACTTGCACGAGATGAGCGTACTCTCGCAGGGAATGTGGGCACGAAATGCCCAATCGCGTATTGTGTGCTCGGCAAGCAGCTCCGAAGGTATGGCTTCGGCCAACATTTCGGCATCACGAATGTTCTCAAAGCTGAGCGAGGTAAGCAGATCCAAGAAGGGAGAAAACAGTTGCGCCTTTTCCGCATCGTAATTGCTACAGATATTGAATATACATCATACCCAGTTGATAGATACTACGTTTGTTAAGGAGCTTTTAACTCACGCTAAAGACTTGAAGACCTCCGCATAGGATGTGTCATGATCAAAGGCCGCCTCCGGACACACCACCGTGGTGGGAAAAACAACGTTCTGATTGTGAAAATCCGTATCGAGGCCAGTGATGGTGGGATTGGTTTGAAATTTCTCCCACAAGCTCATTATAATGACCAACGCCGTGACCGCACCAATCGATGTAAAACAAAACCACATAAACTTCTCACCAATGGGTCGACCCGTCTCCGCAATATACCGAACGCCATGGAGCGTTGAATTCTGAAAGAACTCCTTGGTCTGGTAAATGAGACTACGACGAAAGATGACCAGTGTCTCGAATGTGCGTTGTCTCCTCGTCCGAATCACAGCCTGCGTTTGTCGGGGTTTCTCTTGCGGCATTTTCGTTTCAGGAACATAGCTTGTGGCCCAGGGCCCTGCAACGTGCCACGCAACAATTGCAACTAACGTAGCACGAAAGGCCTTTAACTAAAAATTCCATTTGTTATGGCCAATATTATGTGGCACTAAAAGCCTTTCATTGTTTATGCATTAACCTAACGGACATTGATTGACCCGAAACAAAGCAAACGCAAACCTATGTTATCTTGATGTCTCATTAATCTATAGCACTGAGCTTGCACTGGCAAAAAAAACATGATAAAATATAATTTACCAGACTTAAATTGCTTGTGTAACGAAAAGTTGTTCCCCTTTGGGTTTTTCTCAGTGTAGTCGTTAGGTTTTTCTATGCAGCTGAAGGGTGGCTCAACGGCCTTGCTGCTTGTTGGTGGTTGTTTATGCGCCATGCACAAAATGGCGCCGCAGTTCCTGCCCAACTGATCCTGCTGACTGTTGCTCGGCACTTCTAGTATTTTGTGGGCGTGCTGATCGTAGCAGCTGCCGGGGCTAATTGGTTCGGCAGCAGTCTGCGCGGCATCCGGCGCCGCTGCAGTTTGCCACAGCCACAACAACAAAAAAAGGCATGAAATCAACGAAACGACATTATGCAAAAATACAAATACGATTGCGATAAACTCAGAACTCAAAACTCACACAGTAAACGCGCCAAAAAATTCACAAGTTTTGTGTGAACTCCTGACACGGCAAATTTGGACGGCGCTTTGTATTGGTTTTGCTTCTTTTTCTTTAAGGTTTTTTGTCTGGCCAAGTGGCTCCATAGCTCTCGAAAGCTCCGGCTCCAAGCACATATGAAGTGGTTTCAAGTTTCAGCATCGCAAAACAGAAGACAGAAGACAGAAGAACGAAGAGACGAACGTGGCAACAGGGTAAAGCTGCGACTACCGAACAAAAGGTCTGGCGATCACGAGTTGACGCTGTTTGTTGCCGAGATGCTGACCCTGATTGCGTTCACCAGATAAGTGCAGTGGTAGTGGGACTGCGCTTTAACAACAACAACAAAAAAAGGACCTTCGCATTTGCCTTAGTTCCTTAGTCATCTAGGGTTTCACAACTGGCGCCACAATGCAGCGTATTCATTTTTGTTATTTTCTTCATTTTTTTTTTTTTTTGTTGCCGTAACGGTCCCCAACTAAATGTCGCTGCGACAACAACGACATCAATTATGCACACAATTAGTCGTCTGTGGCAGGTGCTGCAGTTGCAGTCTAGGATGTACACGGATAACAAGGATAAACGACAAATCTTGGGGCGGCTACTGGTGCAACTGGTTACCAAACTGGCAATAAAGCAATCGCGACCCACTTTAAGTGAAGTAAAAATAATGTTTAAATACCCTTGCTTCGGGTTACTTAAGTTTGTGATTAAACATGTAGCTGATTTGCTTGCGCCTTTCTTCTTTTCTGATTCTGCTATAATTGTTTTCGGTACAATTTATCATCCTTTTATTAAAATGCAGTTTTATTGGTGAGCGAGATTTTATTGAAAATCGGGTCTATTTTGGGATGAAAATCGAGTCAGAGCAGCGTTTCCAGAATTGAATGCAGAATGAATAAAGAGCGTAAAACAAGACTTGTGATGTAATTCATTATAAAATCGGGCTTGTTTTGACGAATTTATGGCAATCGAAAGTTCTGTTTTTTTTTCCAAGTCGATTTTTGGTCACAGAAAATTGACATAAAAATTGTAAAAATTTGTTTTTAGATTAAAATGCAGAATAAAAAAAGAGCGTAAAAGAAGACTTTTGATGTTTTCCATTTGAAAATCGAGTTGATTTTGAGAATGTTATAACAATCAGAAGTTCTTATATTCCTACCAAGTCGATTTTTTGTAACAAACTAATGGGATAGATGTAGGGTATCTATTAGTCGGAATTTCTCGACCTTAGCCTTGTTACTTGTTTTTATTTCAATGGTTGAATTTCTTATCAGCGATCATTTGTCAAACCGTTGCAAAAGCCTGGCCATAAAGTTTCACAACACACAAAAAAAAATGGCAAAAAAATAAAATGTATATTAAAGAAAAAACTGCACAAGTTAAAGGGAACGGCAATTGCAACAATTTGTTGGACTGCAGTGCCGCGATGCGCCGCCGCCGTTGCAGCGCTGTGATCGCCGGTTGACAAAAATCAACGCTTATAAATAAGAAATTCAGCGACCGACCACGCAACTGAAATCGAATCCAGGGCCCTTTTTCCTAAAGACTGCCGCGGCCAAGATGTTGAAACTTTTAGCCAAGTGAAACTCGTTGTGCCTTCAAGAGGAGGAAGAAAGAACACAAGAAGAAGAACATGAATCCCAATTCCTTCTTCTGTGAGTGTTCTACACGATCTCTTGCAAAAGTATACAAAGTCGATCTCTCTCTATGCTTGTGTGTGTGTGATTAATGGTAATTGCTTTTATAGCTTTTCGCAGTGCTCGCCACGCTTTCTGGCAGCAATTTGTTGTTGTAATATCGCTTTTAGTCGCAACTGAGTTGCCGCCAGTATTCCTGCTCTCCATCAGTCCCCTCCTTCCCCCCATCAGACCATTTTTATTAGCTGAACTTCAACTGTATCAAATAGCCGAACATTTTTGATCTGGGACCCATTTTCTGTGCATAATATTATTATGTGCGTTGAAATTGAGTATGATGCATCCGTAAAACGAAGCTCTTAGTATCTCGCATAATTGATGGCTGTTAAATTTGCAATGCACTTCAGGTTAATGCTGTTCCCTTACCGGCGGAAGAAATCGATAGATTACATAAATTCAATATTCAATTATCTTGTTTTAATACATTAAATTGGTAAGTACACCTTTATAATATAAAACTTATATATTAATGATACAATAAAGTACAACATAATTCGATCACACACTTTGCCAATGTTTACAAAAATCAATTATTTCATTCATTTAATTTCCAATAAAACCGAATAGTTTATGTTTTGCACTTTGTGTGTTTATCAAATTCAGGCTTTGTGAATCACATTTATGATTATATATGACATTTTTAATGTGATTTTTGTTTCATGTAAGAAACAGAGTTTTACAACTTCAAAGAATCGATGACAATTCAATAATTTAATAATGTTCTTATGTCCTGTCAGCGCATTGGCCAAAAAAAAAAAAAAAAAAAAAATACATATTAATTACTGTTTTCTATTATTCAGTTCAGTTTACTATAAAGCGAGTACTTTTCAACTTATTTTATTAAACTTCCATATGGTTAGCACAATTCAATTTTGAACAACATAGAAAACACAAAAAAAGGAAATAGCATTCAATATACTTCTAATTTTGTTTTTTGCTGACGACTTTCACTTCTTCCAACTTTTCATACGTATGTAGTATTTACATTTTAAAAAAAAAATAATAATAATAATAATAGGCAGTTAAACTTTGCATCTTCATTTGCTGGTTCTGCACTTGATTCATAGCTCAATATGTATTAATCACTCTCGTCCAGGGAGATTGATAGATTGAGACGGCCACTCAAGCTCTTTGGCGAGAAAGCTGTCGGGCTGTCCTCCCGGCGTATCTCGCGGTATTTGGTAAAGAGTCCGCGCATTTTATCTAACGGTGTTTGGAATGTCTGTGTCACAGACGACACAATGACGGTTTGATGATCGCTGGTCACAGCAACAGTGGGAAACGGCGACGCAGGCGATGGTGTGTCTATGGGCGTGGATGTCTCCTGTTTTTTAACACCATTCTGAGTGCCAGCAGCTCGTGGCGGCGTTGATGGCCATGGCAGTTTCGGTGGCGTTGACGTTATACCCAAGTGACGAAACATGGCCGCTGCATTCAGCTTGGGCGTGGCAATCAGCTTCTTGACATGTGTTATCGAACTGTTGTCGGGAATACTGCTGTTGCTGCTTGGGCTGTTTGTTTGCATCGCATTCGGCGTACGGGTGATGTTGAAAAACGATGACTTATTCGACTTTTGTATGTTTGTCGGCGAGGGGAAGCTGTAAGCAAATTCAAAATGCAATAAGTTTCGAAATATAATAAAGGTTAATGCAATTTGTTTATAGGGTAATCAAAGCAAAAACACAAATAATTTCATTCTAACTGTTCACAAAGCTTTTTATTATGCTTATCTGCTCAATTGGTTTTACTTCTCTACTATATGCATAATGAAGCCTGAATTGTAATTGCATAAAGTCAATATAGCAGTAGGTAACTTACAGGTCCATCTCTTCGGTGGTGAAGCTTTCCATGGCTGCTCGCCAAGCAAACACAAATGGATGTGTTTCCTTGTCCACTTCCACATTGAAAATAGCATTGAGCACATCCAAATCGCGCTTCGTTGGCTCCTTTCTGCAAGATTAACAACAAAGTATTTTATACAAGCTCGCAATTTAAAGAAACAAGCTGATTAACATACCCAAATATAAATAGTTCGTAACGTGGCTCAGCTTCGCTGCACGAGATCCTTGGTGAGCGGCTCTCTGGCGGTGTCATAAATATCGCCTCATCGTCGCTGCTATTATCATCATTTGCGGCATCGCCGCAATCGTACTGCAATGATTGTAATTTGTTTAGATTCAAATTTAAATCAAATAAACTTGTGTACTTACAAAGAATGTATCATCGTCCCTGTCGTCGTCTACGTTGTTATTGTCGGTAATGCTGCAGTTTGCGAAGACTGTGACAAACGAATCGTTTAATGAATCGGGGTTGCATTGGGCAGCTGCATCAGCAAGTGTGGCAGCAGCAGCTGCAGACGTTGAGGCTGCATTGCCCAGCTCCTGGGCCTGAGCCCGCAACGATTCAGTACGCTTGCGACGGCTCGTCTTACGACTGAGATTCGCATCCCAGAGACACTTGCAGCACAGCTCCATGTCCCAGGCGGATGAGCACAGCTCTTCGGTTTTAAGTGCATCCGGTAGTTGAACAACTGGCACCTGGTCCAGCATGGGCAGCATGCTGCCACACACGCATTGCAAGTGCTCGCGCCTTTCGCCAGTTAGTTGCAACAGTTTACGCAGCATTTGCATAAGCTGATAACGCAGAGCAGTGCTCACCTCCTGCGAATGAGCTATGTAGCTGGCAACGAGATGGGCAATGCGTGAATGGACCTTGGTAAAATCGACCGTGATAAAGCGTGCGTCATCCTTGAAGCTGACGATGAGAGATTTCAGTCTTTTGAGCTCGGAGAGCAGCGTATCGTTGATGGAAACCATGTTGCCAATGTTATTGATAAGCGTCTTTGTGATGCGTTTTGCGAATACTTGTAGTGATTTCTCCACACAGGTGTAGGGCGTCATTACCTGGGTAATGGCAATGCCAGCAGTGCTTGCATTAACATTCGTTTTGCCACGATCTGCAATCAGATCGAAATATTGATGCATTTGTGAAAAGTTCCATGCCTGATCGGTTTTCTCTGCAAGCAGCGATGCCTGCGCCTGATCTGATTTGCCCGCAAGATAGCTTTCGAGGCGTGCGATTCCATTGTTTGATGATATGTCTACGAAATCGTCAAGAAAATCCCAATACTCGCGCCACTCCAGATCCTCCTGATGCGCCAGCTGACGTCCAATCATCTCCAGGCCCTTCTCAATGTCTGAATTCTTTATGTGTCGCTCACGGAAACTGTTGTTCATTGCGGAGACGGCCGACACATTCAAACTAAACTCTGATGATACATCCAAGGAGTTCATTTGACGTAGCGGCGACGAGGGCAATTCCAACAAGCGATGCGTTCCGTTTGAGCCCTCTTTATAAGTGCAGTTGTTGTTGTTGTTATTTTCTATTGGCTGCAGGTCATCAGCATTTTGCTCCGACTTGTGATTGCTATTTGGGCTGAAGAGCACACGTCGACCGTTGACACTCTTGTTGATCAACGACTTGTTCTGCCTCTTAATGGGTGAGATGTAGGGCGAGCTGGACAATGGTAGTCCATTGCCACCAAAACGCGGTGGCGTCTTCCAGCGTCGATAGAAACTGTATGCCTGCTCACGTGGCATTGGTCCAGCCAATGCACTGATCTTAAGTTTCATACCAATTTTGCCCGAATCGTCGCACTTGTGATGCAATGTCTATGTCAAATAAACCATTAGTTAATGTGTTCACTGTACTACGCTCACTGTGTTACTTACCGGCGGATCGTTAGGCGTAAATGGTTGTCCAACCTGCGGTGGCAGCTCGTTGCCCACAGATCGCAGAACGGGCACATAATGTGGCTCCGAAAGCAGCAGTTCCAGTTTCTTAAACACCTCCGGACTGGCATTTTGTGCTCGCTGACATATTATCTGCATAAGACAAAGAAATTTGGCTCAATTGAGTTCATAACAAACAAAACAAAATGTATGAAACTTACATCCTTGGGTTGCATGCCCTCTGTGTTCTTGAGCGATTTGCATTGTGGATAGGATGTGAGCACCTCGACGACGTCGACGTGACCGTTCTTTACCGCAAAATGCAATGGTGTCTCGCCTCGTCCCTTGTCGGGCATATTGAGATAATAGTCAAGCAGATTCTCACTTAGAGCAGCACACATCTCGGCACTGCTCTTCTTGCCCGCATACATTTGTGTAAAGTCGCGCTCGGATATTGTCTTCAATATGAGCTCGGCAACACGCGCCTGATTGCATTGGGCGCAAATGTGCATGGCATTATAGCGATAGCCCTCTTTGAGGCTGGTGGGCGTATCCCCGCTGCTGATCAGAAACCGTGGATTGTCCCAAACGACACGCTTCACCCGCTCATAATTGCCAGCCTCGATCTGTTTACGGAACTCGACAAGCTCCTGTTTGCTGGGCGCCCGAAACGGTGGACGCTCGGCACTGAGTGAAATGTTGCTAGAGGCGCTGCTGCCACTGGCTGTGCCATCTGTGTTGTTGGCGCTGCTATCCGGCATTGACAATACCATGTTTGCAAGGGATAAGGGGGCGAATGGTGTTAAGATTCTGTCAGTCGCCGCCGTCAGCGAGTATGGACCTATACCGTCTGGTGTAGTGCCAAAGACCGTTGTCTTCGGGCCACTGGCCAGCATTCTAGGCAATGATACTGGCTCTGCAGAAACAAAAAAGTTAACATTTGTATCAGAATGTGATGTGATATATTAAAGGTATTATCTGTTGTTTGCTTACGCACATACATACATACATGTACTTTGTTGTTTTTTGTGTGCAAAAACAAGTAATGCCATGCAATACATATTATTTCGCTCATGAATGTACACATTTATCTTTAAATATATACTCGTTTATATGTATATTGTACTTACTGCTAGCTGGTTTGGCCTTGCCGTAACGTTTGAGCGATTCGATGCTCTCGAAACCAAATTGTACGTAGCTTTCGGCCTGATCGCGATTGGGAAACTCGCGTAGACGCGCCTCCTTATAATGTCGCAGCACCTCCAGGGCCTTTGACTTTTCCGTAAAGATTAACCACAGCGGTGAGTCGGCTGCAAATACCAATTACACTCAGTTAGTATGAAAAAAGCCAAATATATGTAAAGGAACAAAAAAAAAAAAGTGTCAGCCGATTGTCGCTAGCTGACTCGTTGTGGTCACGCCATTTGTGAGAACGAGAATGAGAATGGGAATGGGAATGGCAAGTCGATTGCCAGACAGAAACGCAAGAAAACAAACAATATGCTAAAAATCGAGAGAATCGACGGAGGTCGCGTGTAGACGCGGAACCACAAAAACAAAAACAAAAGCACAAACAACTAAATAACCAAAAGTCGACGACGGGGGCGTATTGGGGCTAGAGATGGATGGATGATGCTTTTTCTCGCAGCGCATCAATATTGTTGCCGCAGACGTGCGTATGACGCAGTTATTGGCACGCCGCCGATGAAAACAACAACAACAACAAATTATGTTGTTGCGGCCTAGGCTGGCCTGGTCCTACGCTTGGGATATAAATATGGAAACATTGTGTACTCTTTGCTGCCTCGTGTGCTCTGTCAAAGAGAGCGAGAGAGCATGATGTTGCGAATGTTTGCAGCTCATAGTTATTTTAAAATGAATGTACACAATATCTATATTAATAGTCACAAGCTGTCGACCCTTAGATTAATTAACTTTAGCTTCATCTCATCCATAGCATTCAGCTTTAACAAACGATCTACATAAGAGACAAAAGAAATCTTTTTGAGTTATTGAGCTTAAAGTTTGTATGTATATAATGCAACATATTGAGTGCAATGACAGGTCAAGGTTCTGGTAATAGTTGTTTATTTTGGAAGTGTCGATAAACTTGATTTTATCGTGTATTTCGTGTTTCAGTTGCGATACAACAAAGCGCATTTTAATTAAATTACATGGTGCGAGAGGGAGCAAGGGGTGCCGCGAAACGTATCGAATTTATAGTAATTGTAATCGTACGTTACCCGTATTTGTTTACATTATAGTGCTTTAATGACGCCACTATTGCCACGCCCACCTCAACTCAAGGCCGCACACACACTTAATGAGATTGATGATGATGCAGTTAACGAGCAAAAACAAAAACTTATTTTGTTTATACATTTTATGGCTCGGTGCAAATACGAGTATGAACATAAATGAGAAGATCTTAATACCCTAACAATTAGTTCTACTACTTCTCAAAGCAATCTCGCATACTCAAATTCGACACTTTAATATTGTTATGTTTATTGAGGTTGCAACCCAGTTAAGACGTTACACATTGCTTAACAAACGTACATAGAAATAATACCAGCGGCAGCAAAAAGTGTATCATAAAAGGTGGCTGCGATGCGCAACAAATGACGCCGCCGTTTCCTTAAAACGCGCGCTTTGATTGCGTTGCTACACGAAATAACAGTCTCGATATTTATATGTATAAGTAGGTTTTAATGTACATATACATATGTGCGAATATAGTTATGTAGGTATATATTCTATGTTGGTATGCACACACAAATAAACACATATGTACAAATGAACGTACAGTTCTTTTTGGTGTATTTTTTTTTAAACATGGCCGACGGCTGCAATGCAGTAGCATTACTTACGTGGGTATTCGGGATCCTCATATTTTGATGCATTCGTATCGTCCGCTCCGCTGGCCACGGACTCGGGCAAAACATTGATGTTGACAGCTGCTATGGATCCCGCACATTGAGCCAATGTGCCCTCGAAGCCTGCTTTCGATGGCGGTATATAAACACCGAAGTAAGCCATTGTTGATAGGTGGCTCCAGTTGACGCTAGTCTATCCAGCGTATTACAAAATATAAATAAAGACGTTTACGTTTGTTTTTCATTCACTTTGCACTTAAATTATGGGTATATCTACAGCAATTTTCTACGAATTGCGAACTATAAATTCGTCGTCCAATGCACGACTTGCAAGCATCTACGACGCCTAATGCGATGCGGGGTCATGCAGAGATGATAACAAATATCGATACTAAAATATCGCATGAAAACACATACGCAATCGATTGTGCACGATACTTAATTTGTTTTCGCGGTATATTCGTAAAATGTAATTTTGCTCAATTAATTGGCTTTATAATGACCCAAGCAAAGAATTAAAGGTATTTTTGATTAACAATGAACACAAAACTCACACGCATAACGAATTTGGTTTTTGAACAGCCCCGTGGCGACCCGCAATACCATTGGTGCGATGTGTCATCACTGGTGGTATCGATGGCTGCACGATAGTTCCCTGCGTGTGTTTTATTATTGCAAACTCCTATCGATTGAAACAAAAACACATTTGGCGCTAAATTTTAATATATGTATTTTTGCATACGAAGATGAATTTTATTACGCATTTTGTTAAATCCCCAAATGACCTAATATGGTCGTTGGATACTGTCACAGGGCACTTATATGTTAATGTATTTAAGTTTAATAGCTGTAAAGATCAACATTAGGCATACTAGCTTAGAATTATGTCGATACAGTTTCTTTCAATGGGGAAAATTGACAAACTCTCGTGGCAGTAAACAGTTAGTATTGTGTGCGAAGTTGTAGTTGTATGTTTCATTTATTTTAAATACAATAATTTCATATAAAGTTGCACTATATGCTAAACTGGAAGGAATGATTGCGTTTAATTGTTGGACAGACACAAATCTATAAACATCTCAAATATTAATCACAAAAAAAGGAGAAAAAAAGAGATTGACAAAATACAATATTTGTAAAATAAAATAACATAAATAGTTAAACATAAATACATATTTAAAGGTAAATTATGTTCTTACATACAAACGAGTATAAGGTATCTATAGTTGGAAAGTTAAACAGAGTATAAGGAAATCTGCATACACACATACATATGTACATATGTATGTATGTATATGCCTGAAGAAGTGATCTTCCATATGATCGGAGATCTTAATCGACAGACAGTTGTTTTGATATAATAACAGGTAATAACATTACGCTCTTACAAATTATAGTACACATACTAAACATAATTTTGGTAGTTTGGCTTAAACTAATCGCTCTCTCTGGTTGCATACATTTGTCCATTTGAGCTGCACGAATGCCTATCAATTAGTAAATACATACAATTCGCTCCCCATCATGAGGATCTTCTCACTTAAATGCTAAAATGCGCACTCTCCGGCGCCTACTTAATAGATATGATGTGTTTTGTTTTTGTTGTGTGTGTGTGTGTGTGTGTGCTGTCTGCTGGGTTTTCGCAAGAAGGGATCATATCCGAATGGGATGCAATTAAAAAATAAATAAGGTTTGTGGAGATACATATGTATACCCAGAACAGAACAGGTTTAAAGAAATTAAAGCTTTGTATGTTTGACCGTGTCCGTCCAATAATTCTGTATTGTCATCGCCTCCAATGAGTTGAGAAACGAGTCATTATCCAGGCTATACATCTCATCCGAATTATCCTAAATAACAACAAAGAGTTTCAAGTATTATTAATTAATTTCGTGTGTGTGTTGGTGCCCAAAGGCGGCCAAATGGACAACGAATCCTTACACTTACACGCATCGTGCTGTCATCGATGTAAACGCTGGAGTCGGGTTCACTAAGCGCCTGCGGCTTATTCACATATCGCCGACGATACAGTACAATCCCAATGGTGCCCACCGTGCAGCATATGCCAAAGACTGTAAAGCATATGGCCGAAATGGCGCCAGCATCCAGAAAATAGGTGCGCTATGAACACCAAACGATATTAATGGATTAGATAGTACAGTGCAGTCAGTATATAAGGTACTTACTTGAATGGCCAGCGCCTCGGATGAGATGTTGCCGCCCTCGTCGACATCATAGCCCGAAACACTGGGCGCTGCTGATGCGGATCGGGTGAGCAGACTCTTGGTGTCGCTGGAGAAGTTAATGTAGCGATTGATGTGCTTGTATTCGGCGGATAGCACCTTGGATTTACGTGAACGATGCTCGCTTTCGGCGCGACGCAGCTCCTCCTCCTTGTTGGCATTCTCCAATGTGAACGGCACGCGTTGCAGCTCCTCCGATAGCCATTCCGTGTTGATTTTGGGTGTTGATGGTGTGGCGGCAACCGCTTGGCCTGTGCTATTGATCGGAGGGCTAGTTGTTGTTGTTGTTGTTGTAGTTTTTGTCGTTGTTGGTGTTTTCGTTGCTGTTGTTATGTTTGTTGTTCTTTTAGTGGTGCTGGTGATTGGTGTTAATGTCGATGTTGCTGCTGCTGCTGTTGCATTTGTTGCAATTGGTGTTAGTTGCAAGCTGCCAGCACTTGCTGCAGCTGCTGCCAAACAGGTGGAATTGCAGGCGCCGTCATTACTTCTATTATTATTATTATTGTTGTTATTTGTACTGCAAATAAATAAAGATTAGGGTAAGGCATGATTCAATCAAAATCTGATTACAGATAACTGCGTTGCGCAGGTCCCTTATCATCTATACATCAGCTGTTCTTTTGTGACGTCAATAATAACCATTTGTCATTTAAATGTGATAGGATCTTTAGGCGAGGTGTGCTCAAAGTGTTTCTTACCTTGTGCTACGGCTAAAATTCGTATAGTTGTTGAGTTGATCTGTTGTTGTTGATGATGATGATGATGGTGGTGAAATGGCGGCGCCGCCATCAACGGCAAGCGTTGCCGCAAAATCAGCGGAGCGCTTGAACTCAAACTGATTGTGTGACATGGTTAGCTTAACCGTTGCCTCATCAATGTCAACGTTCTCATCAACAGCGTCAACATCATCCGCATCCGCAGTGCTGTCGTCCTCATCGACGGAATCGGAGAAGGGCGTCTCAACGTCCTCGATGGCATCGCTGGCCTCCTCGGCATATGTGGGTGTTATTTTGGCTGCCGATGTTGTCTTTATGGTCAGATCCATGATGTTACGCTGGGTGACCGTTGCCCAAGTTTGACTGGACGTGGTCTGATATAGCTTCGTTGTTAACCGATGGCTGGGCTCATGGTCCGCTGCCTCCGTTCGTTCCAATGCACGATCCAGCTGCTGTTGTGTGGTTGACTCTTGGCTTAGATCCTGACTGGGATATGTGTGCACAGGGATCAAAAGTTGCACTACAAACAGGATACATTAGATTCGTTAATAAATCATGTTTATAATTCTATCATGCTCACCAATTAGACAGGTTATCCAGAACCAATGCGACCACCAGTAGAAAGTCATGATGCGACACGTGCTGTGATCTTGAGCCAACTATGCAATGCTGTAAGATATCACATAAGTAAAAACAAGAGAAGCATTTAGGATAAGTGTCATAGGTGTGTGAGCTCATCTCTATGTGTGCTTTGACAATAACAATCGACGATCGCGTTTAAGTAACCCAAGCAAAACACTCGTTGCTCATCCGGTGCATGATTCACGGCACACGGCACGGTCACGGCAGACGCTAACCAATAAAACCAAGTAAATGTGATAACGTCGAAGAGTGTCGCACAGGCAGATACCCTGCACTTAGAAGCAAGAGATAAGTACGGTCTTATTGTTGAACTGTTTTTTTTTAGATAAGGCGCACTCTCTATACCTCTTTATCTCTGGGTAATATCTCTTTAATTGTATTCATATTTTAAATAGAAAAATGTAAGAAATATGTTATGAAATATGAAAACATACATCGAAAAGGTTGAGAAAACTTTTTTTTCGGGAGTTTTCTTTTGTTAATAAAACAATTATATTTGGCACATCCTCATCCTGCCTTACTCCTTAGTCAACTTTGAATTGAACACAGGGTATATGAAAACCTTAAGCAGCCAGACAGAAGCAGAGTACTCTGAAGCGATAACTGCGATGAAGTCATCGAGTCATTGAATCGCTTGAGTCGTGGAATCGCTTTACATTCTACTAAAACAAAAACAAGTTTCATTTCGAACGCCACAATGGAGTGCGGCCCATGACCAGGCCAGAACAAGAACCAGAGCCAGGCCAGGCATTGCCAATTTTGGGTTGCCCCGTTGCCAACGACGAAGGTTGACGACTTTGTTGATGCTAATTTTGTTGCTGCTTTTGCTGCTTTAACTGCTGCTGCCTTTAAGGCAGATGACACATAAACTTAAGTCTCCTTTTGCCCTTCTAAATGTGATGCCCACACCCCCGCATATGCCCACTTAAGGCTTTCAGCAAGATGTAAGCTCACGAAATTTAAGTCGTAAAAAGCCGCAGCCGCCTCTTATACTTAATTATTGTTGCTTGTTGCTGTTGTTGTTGTTGTTGTTGTTGTTACAGTGTCCAAAATTAGCATGCCCATCTATGTGGTGGCAGCTTTCAGCATCTTTCCCATATTTATGTAAGTGCCCTTGCCTTGATGGCATTGTGGCTTTAATACGTAATGTGTAACTGGCATAAGGAAAGCATGAAAATAAGTTATTTTTGTTAAAAAATTTTTTCCTGTCAGAAAGAATAAAGTTTAAGCAAAAATAGCCTTAAAATAAACATCTTGCATATAAATTTGTAGCTTATTTCTTATAAGGAGGATGCGATGATGATGTTTAAAAAGGTTTCTTCAAAAAATCAATATGGAAAAATATGCCAAGATTTGTTCAAGATATTAAATCTACATTTCACAATCCGTGCAACATTCCTTATGAAAAGGGATAGCTATATTCTTAAGACATCTTAGTAAAAACTTACTATCTGCAAGAGTATTTAATCTTTGGTGTGAACTGGTTAGTAGTTCTTACTTGTTTATATTGTCGTTACGCTTTTTTGGCTTTAACCAAACTGTTTGCTTGGTTGCGCGCGCCAACTTAATATCACACACACACATTCGTGAAATGTTTTGCTTAAGTTGGAATTGAAGAGTTTCGGTTTAAGTTAAAGTTGATTATTTTTGGAGTATCTTATGGTAGTTGACCTAAATCAATAGTTTAAGCAGGGCATCCCCATCGCTGTAGTGCGTCCCAATTTTGATAGTTTGTATGCTTGTGCTAAAAAAAATACTGTGTACGTACTCCCAATATTGTATTCCTTTTCTTTTTGGGTTAATGTCTACACAGACCAGGCCCATTGAAAATGGGTCTAAATTTTTTTGCTGATAAGATACGAACAGAACGTGATATATGTATGTATTTGTATGTATGCTCATACATAATGTAGAGGGCTTGATTGTGTTTGTATCAACGTGAAGCACTTTGACCCACATTGACCTCATTAAAAGCGTGGGACATTCGACAGGCCGAAAGCCTTTGACGTCAGACAGTGTCCGTGTTCGGATCTGGGCTAGGGTTCGAGTGCGAATGCGAATGCGAGTTCGGAACCTGGTCATGCATATATGTATGTACTTATGTATGTGTATGTTTGAAGGAGACTCTTTACCATGCCTCCCCGAGTGGCACATTAAACATTAAGCATTATGCATAGCACGAGGCGTTAAAGGTCAGAGTTGCTGTCATCAAATTCAACGTCAAATTCACAAATTGAAACAAAGCCGTCAAGTATAATAATAAAAACAAAAAAAACACAATTGTTAACCAAATTTTTTAAGTACTATAACTATATGTATGTATGTATGTATGTACATGTGCGCACAACGCAAACGTAAACAAACAAACAAACCATAACAAAACAGAGAGCGCACACCGTAACGAATGACACCAAAGCCAAACTGGAGACAACAAAAGCGCGCAAAAAATGAGAAGCGCAACTTAATGTTTACGCGCGGGTTCGGTAAGGGTAAGGGGAAGGTGTAGCCAGCAGCCAGAAGCGCAAAACCGGAACGCTCGCGCATAAGCAACGGCGGAACCTAGAAGAAGCAGAATAAGACGACGAAGACAACAAAGAAGAAGAAGAAGAAGCGACGTAAACATCAGTTGGAAGGCACAGCAAGGCCTTATGTAAATTCCATACGTTTCATTGTTGATCATCATCATTAACATAAGCATAATTATTATTTTTGCTACATCTATCATTCATGTAAGTGTAGCCATACACTTAAAAAAACTATTATGATTATAAAAAAAAATACGCTAAATTTTGAGCAGCATTTTCTTCAAGTGTTTTTTTCTTGTATAATAAAACGGAAACGGTCCGAAAGCATATAAATCAAAACAGCAAAGCTCCCAAGCACAAAAGAAGAATGTGAAAACTTTCTGGTAAAATATGGAAAATAATGCAAAAGTTTAAAAACTCGTAAATAATATGGATTTGTTCTTGAATTTCATTTTGATGCATGCAATTATTAGAATTTTATGAAAATATTTGCACGTACTGCAATGCAGAAAACGTACTTTGTTGTAGAGGTCAAAATTTCAAAGTCAAATAAAGAATAAAAAAGAGTTGTAACACATTTTATCAGATGTTTCGTGAATGCGAAATAATTACGTGAATAACATTACGAATGACCCTTATGTATTAACTGATATGTTGGCTAGTAGTTGGAATGAACGGGCTTAGGCAAAACGCTGTGCAATTGGCAAGACAAGTTTGTGTGCGACTAGGCCTATTATATTGGGCCCTAATGACATGAAGACACCTCAAATGAACCCAAGGCTGAGCATGGGTCAAGCTGTCCAAGACCAGTGGAAGCCATTACAAAATTGCATTTGCAAAAAAAAATGAAAACATAAAATAAAATGAAAAGCAAAAGCGAAAGAACTAAAAACAGATGCACTTTCATATATGCGAAAGTAAAGTACATTCAACATTCAACTGCAACAATGTTGAAAAGTAGCACAACAGCAGATCAAAGCACATGTGTATATGTGTGTGTGTGTGTGTGTGTGTGTCTTAGTCTGTAACTGCAATTAAAGAAAAGAAAAGGAAAAACGTAAGAAAGAAAAACAAGTGCAACCTTCAAGAAAACTACAATGCAAATTGAAAAGGCGGCAGGGCAAATGGCAACAATTAAATGCAGGGCGGACTACTTATTATGCAAATGCCAAAGACAAAACATTGTAGCAATGGGCGTGGCAAACACACACACACACACACACACACACATGACATGTCGTGTGGGGCAGCTACAAATAATGGGAAAGTTCACGCTCACTTTCTAATGTCGGCAGCGTGGCACGCGATGTCAATGGAAACATACAACATGCAACGATTTTGCGGCCTGCTAAAATACATAATTGAGAAAAAAAAAACTGGTACAATAAACCCAGTCTTATATTTAATTGGTATATAATTTATAAAACTGATTATAGCTAAGTTGTAAAATGGTCCAAGTAATTCCAGTCCCGAACATTCCATTTGTTCCTTTTCCTATTCAAAGTCAAGACGCATAACATGTGATCAGTGTTGCCAGATAATGAGCTGCCGTATAAGCTAGATTCTGAGAAAAAAATAGGCTAAAATAAGCTAAAAATATGCAGAAAAATAAGCTATATCCCCATGTGCAAGAAATCTTAAGAAATTTGTAGGTTTTTACAGACTTTATACTTTGATACCAAAGGTTTCATAGCATATTGGGTTTGTGAAATGTCCGTCATGGTGTCTGTCCGTCCGTCCGTCCGTCCGTATGAACGTCACTTTTCGACACCCTTAAAGCTAGAGCCTTGCAACTTTGCAAAATATCATGGTACATGTCTTCTTCAGACAAAGTAGTTAATTTATGGCTCTACGACATCAGGGGTCTGGGAAATCGATAACATGTCGATACACCTCGGTATGCAAATCGATAAAACACTAATATATCCCACATGATGCTGTCATCTGACACAGATATGCATTACAACTTTGGCTGCCACGCCCCCAATCAACAGACCATGTTTAATGATATTAGTTGCAGTTACGATTTGTTTATATTTATCTAGCCGAAAACGCGATCAACCTCCGCATTTGACCAATATATGAAAGCAATTGGATTGCAAACGGATTTAAAAATAATATAATTGCCTGCGTTTGTATAGGCTAAGACCTCTTCCCAAATTTGGACTGTATTATTAATGTGCTCCTATTTAACAAGATGAATCTTATCATCCTATAAATCTTTGTGATAACATATCATCAATAATTGAGATATTAAAAATTCAAATACAATATTTGTATTTGGCAAAATATCTTAAACGTAAAATGTCCTGAAAACACTTTAAGCTAGAAAATGCTACATTAACTTTAAAATAAGCTAGCTTTCAGGCTATAAGCTTTTGGCAAATTTTATAAGCTATTTCATTTTCAAATATGCCAGATCTAGCCTGAAATAGGCTAAAATGGCAACACTGCATGTGATGTAAAATCGAATTGGTTAAACTATTTTGTCACTCACAGGGTCTCGTATACATGAAATCGATAACGAAGTCGATAAGTTAAGCCAAGCTGTTATTTTGCGATTCAAGCAGGCTGTGTCACAAAAATTTTTACTTTTATAGTGCCAAATAGTTAAAGTCAAAGTCATATATAGGTGACACACTTCAGTAAATTTTAGAATTTTTTTTTAAATTTTATAATTTTTTATGACACGTTATACATATTGATGCAATCGCAATGAATCGCTTTAAACGTACGCAACAAGAAACTTCAAGCGGCAGCAGCAGCGGCGCCGAAAATGGAAACAAATCCGTTGCCGTCGTCACGAAGGGCTCTGAGAAGAGAATTCGCCAATTATCTCATCTGATTGTAAAGCTACCAATCGTCGAACAAATCAATCTATATCGCGACAATAAAGACGTGCGTCCATCTTGCGACAAAGTCTGGCATAATGCACACAAACGTTTGGACATTCGCGCTCTGGAGACGACTTTAAACAGCGAAATGTTGGGTTTCTTTGTCAACCACACACAAAATAACTATCAAAGCGTTCACTTCACAGCAGACAGTCTGCAACGTAGTCTCAACATACTGGATCGTGCTGGCGTCAAGTCCTTAGCCAATGTGCACTATTGCAATCTTCTTTTGTCACCAGAATCAAGGGTGAAGGCAAGGCCAACACAACGTCCAGGAAATGCTGGAGATGCTACATCCCCTGGCCGGGTACGTGCTGTGCTTAGCGGCTCCATGATGCCCCAGTGGCCATTGCATGCTTTGCCCAAGCTGCTGTGCAATCTGCGGCGACTGCGCGTACACTGTGATGTCCAAGTGCATTTCATTGAGCAGTTCACAGATCTGGAGATGCTAGTGCTTCATGGCAATGTGTCACAGTCGGCACTGACTGGCGTATTCGAGCGTTGCAAGTCGCTGAAACGTCTCTTCATCAAGAGCCCAAATCCGCCGGCCGACCTACGGGGCATCGTCAATTGTAGCCATCTGCAGGAGCTTCTACTGCCAATGAGCGGCTACTTGAGTGTGTGCGACAAGGTTTTGGCTTTTTCGGCATTGCGTTTGCTCGAACTGGTACCAGGCAGTGCAGGGAACGTGGAACAGCTGACCGTTGAGTGTTTGGATCATGTGCTCAAGAGGATGGCCAATAAAATTGAGGTCTTGCAGCTAAACTGTCAGAACTTTGAAACAAAAAACTGGATGGGCATGGGTCTGGGACGCTGCAAGAAGCTGCAAGGACTGGTGCTGAACTATTGCTCGTTTGATGATCGTTTCATATTCAAAAATGAAATGCCAACTGTGCACAAGTATCTGGTATTGAATTGCTGTTTGGAGGTCACCGATACCCAGGTGGTGTCGCTGTTCCGGCGATGTCCTAGCATAAGCGAGCTCTATCTATTCAATTGTCCGATGCTTACCGGCAAAGTTCTTTATAACATTTGTACCATTCGACGTGAGATGAAACTTAAATGTCCGCTCAACATAATTCTGGAAAATTGCGATGAAGCTCAAAAGGCCTTTGAGAATACGGTGGGTAATCTTAACACTTATCTTTATAACATGCTAAACAAATTGTTTCTCTTTATACAGTTTGAAGCTTTCTGGAATTTTAACAAAGCTATCGTCAAGATTGAAGTTTCGACTAGGGAAAATAAAGCGTTTGAAGGCATACAAATTATTTTTTACAAGAACCCATCGGCACCAATTAAATCCAGGAAATCAAGAAGCTGTACGAGTGTGGCAAAAATATCTATGGATCATGAGAAAAAGGCTGCCAAACTATCGAGGGAAGTTAGCAAAATAAAAATGGCTTTGAGTCGTGGCAAAAGAGTTGCAACATTGCTGAAGGATGTTAGCACACTATGCTCCGATAAAAACCCACCGACAAAAGCTAAGGAAGCAGCACAAGCTCCAAACGAACAAGGCGCACCTAAAGCACAAATGAATCCGGAACGAAGAAAATCAGCGACAAAAGTTAAGGAAGTCAGCACACCCAAAGCAACAGCTTTTGGGCCGATTGAAGCAAGCACATCAAAGGCAGCACAGAATTTTGGAGGAAAACCAGCTAAAGTTCCAATGGAAGAACCACAGAATTCTAAAGAAAAATCATCTATTGGGCCGCATGAAGCAAGCACTTCAAAAGCAGCACAGAGTTCTGAAAGAAATTCAGCTGGAGAAACAATGGAAACAAGCAGCTCCAACATATCTGTGGATCAAGGACAAAAAGGAAAGGAAGCAGCGAGCACATCAAGAAAATCATCTAGCTCTGACCAAAAATCTGCGAAAGTGCCAAAGGATTCAAATGCTGCCAAACAATCGCCGAGTTCCGATAAGAAAGCTGAGCTAGCAAAGAAATCACAAAAGCAATAAGTCCGGTCCTTTCAAGGGGTTTTCACCGCCCCTTATTATATAGATAGTATAAATGTATTTTAGTTTTTTTTTTTTTTTTGTCAATAGTTTGGTTTCGGATGCATCAAGCATCATGCATGGTTTAATTAAAATTATTGTAAAAATACTTTCACAGTGCAAATCGCTGTTTTATTTGCAGAAATCTAATGGCCAGAACAATGTGGCACCTCAATTAGCAACTCCATAAGAAACAGAAAAAAAACCAACAAATCCCACATCAATGCCAAGTAATTGTTTTAAAAGTTTATTTTTGTCTTTTTTTTTTTTTTTGCTTCTCGGCTTATGTTTTATTTTGTTTGCTTTTGGTTTCGCTTTGCGTGTCATTTTTTTTCTTGCACAAGATGAACAATTAACTCATTTCTGCTTTTTTTTTTTTTTTTTTTTTTTTTTTGCATTTCCCAGGGAGATTTCTACAATTGTTGCGGGATGAATTTTACTGCGGGTGTAGTATGTGCGTGTGTTTTGTGACTTTTCACTTATTTAACAAACAACTTGATTTTGCAGCATGCAAATCGAAAGTTTTGTGGCCTGAGAACAATGCGAAACTTTTGTCGCCAGATTTCACTTGAGCCTCAGCAGAAGAAAAAATCGGTTGAGATATTTAACAAAGAAGTGCGAATTAGTATGTGTACAACCTTAATAACATACACATATATTAACAAGAATCGTTTTTTTTTAATTCAATTTTATTTTATTCTGTTATTCAAGTTTTCATCCCTTTAAAAATTACATTTTTTCGCTTGCGTACTCTAACTAATTATAGTTTCTTTAAGCCATTAGTAAAGCACTTACAAATTGTTGTTGGCAATGACACCACTTATTCGTTTAAGTTTGTGTCTGTGTGCTTGTTGACCATTACTTGGCAGCATTTGCAATGTTTGGTAATATTAGAAAACGAAACTTTTGGAGACACAAATAATTGATTTTGCCAAGCATTATTTTACTTTTTTTTCTGTTAAATGCTACGTGCAGAGTATTTGACTTTCTACAGTTGTTGGCGTTTTGTTGTTTTTCTTTGTGATTTTTAAAGGTTTGTGATGAAGTTGAAAAAGTGAAAATGGTTTTAAGTGTTTGCAAGGGTTGAAAATGGCTTAACAATTAGACCAATGCAACGATTTGTTTTTTGAGATCTGTGTCTTTCCGTGTATAATCTTAAGCGTTTTTGCTTTAATCTTCTTGTTGGTCATTTCAATTGTCCTCAAACGCTTGTAGTTAGCTTGAAGGCATTAGCGCCTGTAGCTCCAAGGGCCTACATACTGGCTGCGTTGGCCCCAATCAGAGAATGGAATCGGCTGATAGACTCCGTTACGATCCAAAGCCATAACCGTGTCAGACAAACGAACCTTGTGACGCGTGTACTTGAAGAAAGTCTCGACACGCTCATTCAAACAACGGGATCGGGCGCCATATGTTGGAGGAGCATAACGATTATTGTAGTCAGCGTACAAGCCCTCAATAACGGGTACCAATGCATCGGTTAATGGTACATTATTCTGCTGTATGGCAGCCTGCAGACGCTGCTGATGAAATGGTGGCATGCTGTACATCGGTGATACCTTGATCACATTAAACACAATGTTGTGCGGACGCTGTGACAAAGCCTCGTTAACAGTCAGCGTCATGATGCTGTAGGTCGCAAAGTTAACATTATGCAGATTGTTCTGCGCTGGTGCAACTTGTTCCTGGGTCATAGGCAGCATATCAAAATGATCCAATTTCGCAGCATCAGCTTCGTTGCCGGTTTGGTGAACGAACTGAAGCGATTTGCGCGGCTGAGGGACCTCAAGTTGTGGGTCCATGGGCAGCACGCCTGGCGGCAGATCAATGGCAAAATATGCGACCTTTGGCAAAGCAAAGACGCCAAACTGGCGCTCAATATGATGGGCATTCAATGACGTCATCATCCAGCGGATGTCACTGCGCTGATTATTGTTAAGAGCATACCAATCAGTGTTTGGATCTAATTTTTGCTGCGTCTAGAAAAAGTAGCATTCACTAAACGTAACCAACCATCTATGGTCATAGCAAACAGCTTACCTGGCCAACTAAAAATGGATTACCATTGTATGGACATATCATTCTTGGCGCATTAGTCCAAGGAACGGCAAGCGATGCCGGTTCTTTATTTTGTTTATGCACCGGCATGTTCTGCATCATATTTTGATTAATGGGGCGAACATTATAAGCGCCGGGCTTACGATAATTCTTATTGTGATTGAAGTTCCTCATTTTTTCGTTTCACAAATTGCGAAATAGAATTCCTCGTGGTACCTTTTGCAGTTTGCCTTAACGAACTGTCAAAAGCGTGGCACCAAATAAATCGATAACATCTAATTGTTTGTCAAACGATGGTAAAGCATCGCCTATGGGAACTTGACAATGTTGAACGGCTGTAGACCGATTCCAAGCGTTCCAAAACGCATATCTCTGCACTTTTCTTTCCGTTTCGTTTTAGCACACTTATGCAATTGCAGCTGATGATGATTTTTTGTTGCATTTGCCAACAATGGCAAAGGTTTTGCTTCATTTCGCAATTGAACTCACGAGTTCACATATGAATGTAAAACTTTATGTATGTACGAATGTTTGTATGTGTACTGGTATTTGTAGTCGCGTCTTTTCCTACACTTGTTGGTATTGTTATGATTATGATTGTTCGGTCTGGCCATTGTTTTTGGATTTGCAACATTGCGGATGTGCCACACCCCACTCTCGCCCTTGCCAACGTACTTTTGACATGTGTTTACTTAATTAATAATGTTGATCTCTTTGATACTTACAGATTTGGTTATGCCCCTGGACCGGAACTATATTTATGGCTCACACTTAAGCTTCGGAGCTGGGTTTTCAGCTGTAAGGACACAAAAGTAATGATACTCGTAAGTAAAAGCAATGATAGGAAAATTTTAAAAAGATCTTTGCTCTGATTTCCATTTGGACGCACTCGGTTAAGCCGGCACCTGAGCCAAGCTCGGCGTCTAGACAATTTATGACTTTGCCCCCAACTTTAATTTGAATAATTAAGTGTATTTAACATAGTTTTAGGTTATTTGGAACAAGTGCGTGGCGCACTTAAGGCACTTTAGCTGCGGAGAAAAGCTCATCAGCTTGCACAATTACATGGAATACGAACGAATGAGGAAAGGAAATGAAAAACATGTATGTAAGTATCATATCAGCAAGGATTATAATATCTTCCTTCAATTTATTCTTGAACCTTGAACATTATTGCGCATTGACCTTGTGTCGGAAAGATCAATGAAATAAAAACAAATCGAATGTTGAATATGCATAATTGCGCAATTGTTAAATGAATAATTAACTGGTTTGCTTTATATAGTCAGAGCGCTAATTAGCATGTTAGTTAGTTATACTCATTCGAATATCTAAATCCCGAGTGCATCTGTTCAAAGTTGAAATGTAAAACGCAATTCCGATATGGGTTGGGCAACCAAAAGCAACATTTTGTTGAAAACTCCAACAACCGCGCCCCACAAAACTGACTCAAAACATACAATAACGTATTTATGTTGATACTTCTCGTATACACAAATCTTGTTTACATATCTACATATATGGCAAAATGTCAGACGACATCGTTGTTTTGTTTTTGTTTTTTGGGCAGCTCAAAGTGTTGAGAAAGTCTAATATATAGAAATGACAATGACAAACAGCTCAAGTTGACCATTTTTGGCGGCGATTCTGACTGAAATGGTGCCGCGACATGCAAATCTAACTGACAAACATACACTGAGAGAAAACGAGAGTTGAACATGGGTTTGTGAAGACTTAAGTAGAAGAAGATACCTTTCATTTAAACCAACATTTTTCTCTCTGTGTACCAAATATACGCATATACAAAAAGATTGATGTGTGTGTGTGTGTTGTGCGTGCTTAGAATTTTAAGGTGGGTTACACCCGCAACATCAGCGGCGCTGACATTCAATGGGGTCACCCAATTGTTAAAGCCGACTAGCTGACACACTTTCTCAGCTAATGGCAGTCATCTCGAGGAAGTTACTTTTGGTATTTTAAGATTTGAAACACGTCCAATGAACAATATGGTGGTATCACTTGGATTAGCAAGAGTTAACAGTTGACAACAACGGACTGGCAAATGGAGTCATTAGGCTCCTCAAATGTCATTACCACCTAATTGTTTTTGCATCGTTGGCGTTCGTTCAACTTCAACTTTAACTTCAAACCACATTAACAGCAACAGCAACATCATCATCAGCGTCATTATGAACATCAACTTCAACTTGAGTTTCAGTTTTGTTGTTTACACATTTTGGCTAATGAAGCCCGCGCATCTGAATTGCCAATATCCGCGACCAGGCAAAAATTCCAATGCAACACGAATCATGAATCGTGAAACGCAAAACGCGTAAAACTCAAAATGATCAAGTCGAATGCATGATGAGGATGACGACTTCCACATTTTGCTAAATCACATTTGCCAAATATCTTTATAATCACACTAATTAAGTGTTTGAGTGTTAAGCTCAGGCAGACGCATTCACACCATAGACAAAACACAACAAATGATGCAATTTGATAATGATGGACAAACCAAATGCCAAGTACAGAGGACTTTGCAATTGCATTGAAAAAAAAACTTAAATATTTCATTGCTTAAATCTTAACCTTTACTTTAAACGTTAAACGTAACTTTTACTTTTTGTCTTACTTCTGTTTCCAAGTCCATGCCCAAAAGCACAATACGAATGAGTTATGAATTATGAATGTCTGTCTAAACTTTAAATATAGACAGACTTAATGTGCAGTAGCTCTCTCATTCTCTCTCTGTTTGTGTCTGGTGTGATTACATGACCTGACGTCGCTCAGATTGCGCATACATCACGTAGAGCGTCAGAACAAAACCATTGACGTCAGAGCCGGTCAGCAATAAGCAGTTGGCAGTTAGCAGTAAGCAGCCATAGCCATAACCATAGCCAACTAGCTCAATATGAGATTGAAGGTTAGCCAGCCAAGTTGCCATGGCTGTCAGTGACACACGATATGGCAAGAGAGACCCGAGACTGAAGGTACACTTAAAATAAAGTTTGTGTACAAGTTAAATCTTATCTTTTTTTTGTTAATCTATGATATAATTTATTGAGTAGCTAGCTTAAACGTAATTTTAAACCTTTTTAACTCAGAAATCTGAAGCATTTTTTCAAGTGTATTTGTTGTTTTAGTTAGCTGAGGGCAAAGGCTGGCGCCAGCATTTCAAATTATGAGAACCAACTCAATTCTCAAGGTGCAACGTGCAACTTGCAACGTTCAACGTGCCAGCAACAGCAACAGCAGCAGCAACTTTCATTGGCAAAACAATGCTTTTTGTGGTTCAAGTGAGAGAGAGAGAAAGAGAGACCATTGACTTGTTATAATGTAAATAATATGTTATTGATTTATTTTGCACGCAAACTTAATGCCAATTTAAATGAAGCTGTTTAGTTGGCCATAACATAACCATTGTTCACGTTATGCAAACGTTCATATTGTAAATTCGATATGCTGTCCATTATTCATTCACATGGCGATTCCATATGCATCACATTCAATTGTGTGTGTGTGTGTGTGTTCGTGTATGTTGCTCAGTTCGATCCCTTTGGCTTTTCCCCTGCGGACTTTGTGCACACTTTTACTTTCGGTATTCGTTAATTGCACTACTTAAGCAGCGGGCGGGCGGGCCGGCCTGGGTTACTTTCGAAAATAAAACGTTTTCTTCTCCTTTTGCTGCTCTAACAAAAGAAAATTATTGTGTTTTTATTGTTGTCGAACATGCTGGCAATCTGATTGTCAGTCAGTGTGACATAATGAGCGAGAGTCAAAATGTGTTGCAGCTTCAAATTGTAGCATAATTTATTATTATTATGTTTAATTGTAATTGCTAATTAATTACTTTACTTGGCCGTCTCGCTCAATTAGCCAATACATACATTTGAAAGCATCATGCAATCGGCAAACTGTTTGGCATCACTAACTAGCCAAATACCAGCATTATTGGTAGTAAGCAGTTCCTGTTTAATGCCTTTGCATCATCATCATCATCATCATGAGCAACATCAACTACTCTCTGCATACCTTCGCATGCGGATATTAATGCTTGCGGCATGTTAAACGTTTTCGAGGAAGTGCATCGTTGTTGCATCCGTCATCATCATCATCATTATATCATAATTGAAATACTTGGTAAATATTTTCAGCATTTTTAGCTCGAATGCGAACTCAATAAGAATATAATTATGTATGAGGAGAAAATGTTCCATCGAAATTAGTTTTGAAGCAAATTTATTGCTCTAGTTTAAGTAAAGATTTGTCTTCGGACATCAAAAGCTTCTTTCATACAATTTTGCATCATAATCGATTATTATGCATATCATGCAATGATTGATTGATAAGCATCACATATGTTATGATATGTATGATAATCAACGTGCATTGAGCTCCTCTCCATTTGCTTAGTTGCACAGTGTAATGTGACACCAATAAGCTAGAATATGAAATCACAAAAAAAGAGAGAGCCCTTGAGATTATTTGCTGTGCTCATTGAAGGGCTTCGTATGCCGCCGCTCAAGGCCAATAATGTCCAGTCGTGGCGCCAGTATGCATAATTTGATTTATGTATGTCCTCCCTAAAGGCCTTTAGCCATGTTCTACATTTAACTGCTGTCGCCAGCTGTAAAGTCAAAGCTTGGTTTGGGAGCGTATCCAATAACTTCGCTGCCACATTGTTGACACACGTGCCACAAATACTTGCTAAGAACATTTAGTATATAAGCTTGTGGGGCACGAACGGTTTGGCAAACAAACGTTTGAGATATATTGAAAACTTGTTTGCCCCAAAAAAAATCTAAAATATTTTGGCCAATTTCCAAGCACGCAACGCTATGGTCAAGTAAATTCATGAGTCGTTTATTAATCAATGCCAAAAGGAAACCCCCCCCCCACTATTTCAGTATGATGTATTGGGTTTTTCATCAGACATCATATAATTGTTTAATTGCTGTTGCAAGTGAAAGTCAAATTATGCAAAATAATATCACATTTCAATAATCACAATCGTATGATTGATACAATGATCATCGTATGATACATTGATGATACAATGATCACACTTGATTTTTGCTGTAATAACAACTTATTAACAATAAGATCAACAACTTAAACTTTATTACAATGAAAAATATAAGTTTTGTAACTGAAGATTTGTTAGGCAAACAACATTTGGTGCGTCTCCAAAGAAATTAACGGTAATTTTCGCTATTGTTGCAAAAACAAACACGACACAAAAAAACAAAACAAAAATTGTGCAAGTGAAAAAATAGCACAATGCAAACGAAATGAAAATCGAACAAAGAGTATTCACTTAAATTGTCATAGATACGTGTCTATAGAGCTTACAATGCCCTAACATTGGGCATATTAACTTGGATAAAGTCAACGTTTCAAGCGTTGTGCCGTTGAAACAAGTAAAATAGCTTAAAAGAGTTGTTTGAACCGTAAGTGTATACGATTTGTCGTTGAGTTCGAGGGTGCGGATTTTTTTTCTGGTTCATCTAAGAGAAGCATTCAGTGTGCACTCATTTACACACACACACTTACACACAACATCCGCACAACGGTACGTATGAGTAATGTCAATTGAATTGACGGCTTAACAACAATTACGCAACATAGCATCAGCACAGGGGGTGTGGATGAGGGTAGGCATGGGGTAAAAGGGGGTAGGGGGTCGAAGCGGGCGGTAGCCTCATTAAATGTTAAGAGTGAAATGTTAGCTAAGCTAATTTTTGCACTGTCCGGCTCTCACGTTTGTTGTTGTTGTTGCTGTTGCTGCTGCATTCAGACATTGTATAATCGCCATCGGATAAATTGTTGCAATTTTTTTGTATTTTTTTCTATTATGTATGTAAATTCACCGTTGAAGTACAGTTAAGCAGTCATTATGCCGTGGCTATAGTAGATGATAATGTGGATTTGCATTATTGTTTAGTTTGTACATAATTCTTGCTTGATCAGCGGAAATGCAAATGACACAGAAAAGAAAAAACCGTTGGTATGGCTCAGGTCTTCAATATTTCGAACAACCTAATGCCAAAAAGGGCATATACATGTTTTTTTTGATAATTTTCATTTGTTATTATATTATATAATCCTAACTATTGCCATAGATCTTGCCTCAGCTTTTCACCCAAAAAAACGTTCATAAGAAAAATGAATATCAATATGCAATAATATAATAATAAACGATCATAGTTGTAACGACTAACAAAACCCATCAACGTTTTATTTGTTTGTATTTTTTTTTTTCTTTATAGTTTATTACACAACTTGACCCTGAATTTCAATTTAAAATTCAGATGAGATTAACATACATATTTTGATTCGTTTGTTTGTTTTGTTTAGCTGGCAGACGAGGGGGAACGAAAATTAGTCAATCGCTTTTGATATGTATTCATTTTTGGAGGTGTCAATGCGACAAATTTATACAAATGACCAAAAGACCGTAACTTATTATGGTCCCACCCCAACACAACAACAACAACAACAGAAATCTCTGCATTACGTTGCATTTATGTATCTGCAGTTGATGGCTGTCGCAATTGATTTGAGCTGCAACGGCAACTTCTTCAGGCTACATTTCTCATAATGAATACCATAAATTTTGTGTACAACTGTTGCGGCTTCCCCAACAATCAGTTTGAGCCAGTAATCTTAGCGGTCACAGTCATAATGATCATCATTCATAACGACAAGCGACAACTTCATACACAAACTCTGGCTCTGACTGGCAGTGACATTGTCTTAAAGGCATCTGTGGCATGGAGTTGATGTTGTAGATACATAAAGGAAGACACAGATGCATGCACGCATATGTTATGGCTACAACAATAGCGACACGCAATAAAACACACACAACATCTCTTCATAAACTACGAGGAAAGTCATATTTTAGCTATTATGCAAAAGCTGTAAATACTCTTTCGTCTAGTAAGCACATTGGAGTTGATTAAGTAGCATGTAACAAAAAAAGATGCCAATTAAAAATTTTTTTTTATACCCTTAATAATCTTTTTTAAAAATGAAAGACATTAAAAATTCATATATAAGTTACAAGAATTGATAAAAGAAATTTTTTGTTTATGATTTTATATACTTAAAACAATAAAAGTTAAGAAAATTTATTTAATACTAATAAATTAAAAACACATTTGAATTTTTAACATTCTAAAGCCAGAAAATATTTTCATTTTCACCATATTGAGTTGAAGGGTAGCTTAAAGTCGCATATGTTTGTTTACCTTTTTTTTTTGTATTTTAAGCTACACTTTTATTGTGTGTTGTCTTATCAATTAATCAAACACTCGTGCCATCTCATTAATGTAGGTATACTTTACTTTTTATCTATATTTAGATATTGAATAATTGCCATTGTTGCTATTAAAGTTTTTGTTGTTGTTGTTGCTGATGTTGCATTCGACTTTAATTATTGAACAATAGAAAAATATGTTTTGTATGTACTGAGGTGTTGGAAGCGGAGGGGGCACGTGCTTTTGTTGTGGTTGTTGTTGTTGCTGACACAATTCCATGCCCATACTATTTTGCTTATTTGGCCATTGTGCGTTTATTTTATTGTTATTTGTTTCGGGCTCTTGTTTTGAATACGTTGTGTTTTCTTTTTTTGATGCGAGCCGCGCGCAATAAAAGAAAAGAAAATTTAGTTGTTGCTCGTATGTAGTATTATTGCAGTTGTTGCACTTATTGTTTGGCATTTGGGTCATCATCAGTCAGGCAAAATACTTGATACTTGTATATTGTATAGTTTATCTATGTGCAAAACCTTGGGCTGTGATGAAGATGAGGCAGCCAAGCCTTAGACACAACTAGTGAGATAGTACAAGGTCATGGCTCAAGAGGCCTGTTCCCCAATTCCGATGCCGATACCAAATTCAACTTCAAGTTGAAGGCTTTAGGCCTCACAAACTTCAAGCCAAGTTCAAAGCCAAATCGAGACAGGGAAGTGAACAACGGACGAGTAATAAACAAACAATAATAAGTAGGTAAATAGACACCAAATACTGTACGTTTATTTGTTTGTTTGTTTCTGTCAATAACTATTAATTTGTTTTATATTGTTGCTCAGCTGGCACCAATCATAAATACTTTTAAGTACATAAGTTATATTTTGTTCACACGACAAGTTGCCAACCTCCAGCTGTACGTTCGAGTTGTGTGGCAAAGGCCGCCAATCATCATATAGAGTACATAACACTCTTGTTAACTACTTTATTGTGACTATATGGCCCATATTTTGTTTTAAGCAGGGAATGTCTCTATCTATTCTCTCTCGCTCTCTGCTTCTCTGGAGAGGTCATCTTGCTTGTATACCTTGGTGTTGGATTGTTTTATGCCAGGAAAATTAAAAACTCGTTTTAGCGTGTGTTTTTTTTTTGTTTTTTGTTACGCGCTGACTTTGAAAATTGCGCAGCGTGAAAAGCGTTTTAAGTGGAAACGCGTTGAGGAAGTTTTTTTTTGCTTGTTACCACTTCCCCATCCTCTGTCTCCTTTTCTCTCTCTTACTGTCTGTCTGTCTCTGTCTGTTGCTCTCCATCCTAAATGATCGTTGTTTCTCAACTGTTTTCATATTCCACTTAACATAGCCAAGTCACAAACTGGTTTATCGACTTTTCGTTTGTTCTACACACACACACACACACACACACACACGCACACTTTAAAGAATTGTGAAGCAACAGCTGCAGCAGGTACTGGACTAAGTTGTTGTTGTTGTGAATGTGGATGTGGATTGTGACTTAACCATGTCCGGCAATTGCTCCATGCTCGATGATGATCATGCCTACAAGCCAAGTCAAGTCAAGTCAAGTCAAATCGTTTTTGTTGGAACAAGAGTCGTGACTCAACATTCAACAGAAGACCCTCTCTCTCTCTCTCTCGCTCGTTCTCTTTCTATCTGCACTTCAATCGATTAGATAAAAGCCATTGGCACATGTCAGCTGATAGCTGATAGCCGATAACTGTTGGCTAATGGCCAAATAGCACTAACTGATAAACTGATAATGGCTGATGACACAAACATACTTTGAGTGCACTTTAGTTCATGATCACTGTGCTAGAAACTCAATCAGAGCATGTTAATTATTTTAAATGTTATGCACATTGTAGTTGTTGTTGCTGTTGTGCAGTTAAGAACTGCTATGGCTAACTGTTAACAATTAAAACCAAGCAAGCGAGCCGCACGAAATTGCATTTTTAATTACTTCAACAACAGTATGGATAATAACAATAACAATCACAATAACAATTATAAAGACCAGCAGGCAATATATATTTAACTTTTTTATTCCAATTTTCAAGAACAGCAACGAAAAGTAAAAGAAGGAGAGTTTTTGGCTAAGACAGCAAATGCCAATTACATGACAAGCTAATAAAACCACATGCGAAAAAACCAAATAGTAAATACCCTTTAATCAAGACGAAATGATGTCAATGAAAAGTGATTATAGCTTTTAGATTCTTAGTTTAACTTTTTGTTAGTTTCTGTTTATTGAAGTTTTTTTTTGTGAAATGAAACTTTTCTTGACGCAGTTTTTGAATTTGTTGTTTTCCGCATTTAAAGTGTATAAATCAGAGCCAATTAAATGAGGCAGCCAGTCAGGGTTTTTGTGTTTTGTTTTAACTTTAACAACTTGCAGTTGTATTTAACAAAGTGAAGTCACAACGTTGACAAACACTTAAAATTCTACGTAATAATTATACTTATATACGAACCAAATGCACCTAATTACATTGCGGTGTTTCAGCGTTAAACGGGCCAGAGAAGTTAAGCTTAACGCAAATCTCAGGGAATTGTTGAAGGCATAAGAAAAATAATTCAATCATCGGTTATATCAGAGAGTTTATTCCTGATGCATTAGTTTCACGATTTAAGATAAAAGGACTTCGAATTTGGTTCAACGATTTTACATCGCAATAGACTACAAACATTTTTGAAGGACTTTAATTCAAATATATTGAGGGTCCTTTAAGTTTTGATAAGATGTACTTTTGGGATCGATTTTCAAGACAATCTTTTATGTTTTCATTCTGTATATGATCCAAGACAATTCCCAGACGTTTATAGTTTATAAAGAATGCGACTGGTTGGGCAAGGGACACCTATAAGCAAAAACCAGCTAACTGCTTCTTGGTAAGTTTGAGCGATTGCCTTAAAAGGCAAGATGTTGCAGTTGCAGTTGCCCCCGTTGGTTGCTTTGTTTGGTTGCTTGCTGTTATGCGCGTTGCCAAGTGCGTTTCAAATTGCGTTGTTTGCAATTGGCAGCTGCCACAACAACAACAACAAACACGACAACGGCGATAATAAGAACTACTTAAAGGCAACAACGTTGCGTTTTTAGTGCTTTTGGGCGCTTTGGTCACGCTCGACTAAATAGGCGCGCGCATTTAACGGTGTTTTATTATTTTAACGCTTTGTTGTTGTTGTTGTTGTTGATGATGATGATGACGGCGATGATAATGTTGATGCACTAAACGCAATACGTTTTCAAGGAATTGCAAGCATGTGTGAAATTACCTGCAATTTCGAATTGCAAAGAAATAAAAAAGCGTCGTGCCAACAATTTCTAGCTGTTGTTCTTGTTATCGTCCTGCAGCAGCACACAAACACACACAAATACACAGCAGTAAGGTGGAAAACGCATACGCACTGGGGGAATTAGATATGGAAGTAAAAGAAATAGAAACAGGACTCGTTGCCGTCTCTTTGTTGTTTGACTTTTGCACGCGCGTGCTGTATTGATTTTTAGCACAGGTTCAAAACCCACACAGATACACACTCACACACACACAGACGCACACAGGCAGGAACGCACCCTGGTGCTGCTGCTGCTGCTGTGTTCTGCTACTGCTACTTCAGCGATGGCATGTGTATCTGTATCCCTTAGATACAAAGTCAAAACAGTAGCGAATTGTTATTTCGTCTTAGCCCGAGAAGCGGCTCAAAACCACAACAAACACATTTGGCGTTCAAACGCTTTAAGGACCAAACTAGTTTGGAACGGACAAACAAAATCACAACAAAAAAAAAACAACTTTTGAGAATAGTGTAAGTTAACTCACTTCTTTTGTTTATTGCATTTTCTGCACACAAATTTAAAAATCTACGCGCGCATTAAATTTGTGAATACAGCTCGTTCGCAGGCAAACAATTGAGACACAACAAAAAAAATAAATATATTGTAGTATTAACTACAAACACACTTTAAGCGCGCGCAACGGTCGCGATCCGGTATACGTCCGATTCGGTTGGTATTGTTTTTTCTTCTGTAACCGACGACAGTTTCGTTATCGGTATCGTTGTTGTCTGCGCACGCCACACATGCAATCGATGCGTCACGACGAGGCACGACTATCGATAGATCGATGCACAATTAGCGCATCGGTGTTATTGTTCATCACTTACGGCTTCTACTTTTTTTGTATCGAACTATAAATGTATTTACTAGCAGGAAGAAAGTGAATAAAATGTGTTAAATGGTTCGTTGTCATAAGAAAAATTGCAAAACACATTTGCCATTTGCACCGCATGCTCTTCTTCATTAAAGCTGTGTCGCTCTGTGCAGTTATCATAGTGAAACAAAAAAAATTGCAAGTTGTGGGTCGAACGCCACCCAAATAAAAAAACACACACCAGAAAATACGCATTGTTATGCTAACGTCGCGTGTTGTTGTTGTTGCTGCTGCTGGTTTTAGTGGCGGGCAGGTTAAGTGTTGTTGGTGGGTTGTTGGGCTGACACAAAGTCGTCCACCCAAAACCCTCAAATCTATTGATTTTTAACAATACTCTATGCCAATATCATGCAAACACAGACACACACGCACCCAGACACACATGCATGTATACTCAGTGGAACTAATACTCACACAAACAAATCTGCGTACATATTAAGTGTTTTCATATAGTTATTTTCTAATTCGAAATCTCAGTCCCAAAGCCAGACGTCGATGACAAATGCCCGCGTTGCAGCAGGCCACCAAGTTGGGCGGGGTGTCGGGGTTGTCGGTTGTCGGTCATAGTGAAACATACAAAAACAAAGCAGCCGGCTGCTGCAGCGTCATTTACCTGCTCGAGGGGGTGGGTGGTTGTACAGTGGATACACGTTATAGCAAACAGGCAGTTAATGAACTGTGCATATTCAAATAATGAAATTATTATTATTTAAAGCAAAAGAAAGCATCTATTTAATCTTTTAAAAGTTTTGCGTTAACCTGTTTTCTGTGTTAGCAGGGGCGCACTGTAGCTATTTTTTTTTTGAATGTTGTGCATCATAGTAAATACGCAGACTCACGCCTTTGTTGCCAAGCGTGGTCTTCGCATCACATCCTGGCTGCAGCTGCGTCTGCTGCACTAACAGTTTTTTGGAGGCCAAGTTTACGTGCGCAATTCCACACACACACACATGTACACTTAGGGAGATAATACGTTTACACGTGTGCAATTTGAGATGGTGGCCCCTTTATTGGGTTAATTGGCACTTTGTGCATTGATTTTTATGCAAAACTCCCAAGCCCCCGCCACCAGCCCAACAACCCAACAGCAACTGTAGCTGCACGTAAAGTGATTCATTTGACTATTCATTGGATTAGATCATCAGAGATTTAATTTGTTTTTATGGTAATCATAGCTCTACTCTATAGTCTCTCGCTCACTCTCTTTTCTTCTATATTCTTTACAGGCATACGACTCCAAGCGTAGCATGTCAGCAGCGGCAGTTGAGTCAAACACTGGCTGCTGAAAGGTAGCCTCATCCGCTCGACAACGACGACGAGCAACCACCACCAGCAATAACTCCCAGTTAACATCCCAGCCAGTGAGTGTCCCCAGTGTTTGTGTTCGTGTTTGCGCCTTCAGCATGAACTCCTGCAGCGACAGCAGCAACGATTCGATGGAACAACAAACGAATGCGAATCATGTGTCGGGCGGTCACGCGGACCTGCACATGAATTTTGGCAAGCCAGTTTCGCAGGAGCGTTACGTATGGGAAATGCGCACACGCAGTCCAAACGTGACACCGGCCAGCACAGTGCTTAACTCACCCGATCTGAATGCTGAGCTGCAGTATACGCCCATGCATCATCACCATCATCATGCGCATCATAATAATCATCAGACGTTTGAACAGATGTCACCGCCACATCAGCTGCCCGGCTACCTTAATGCTCAACAGCATCATCATCTTCAGCAGCAGCAGCAGCAGCAGCAACAACAACAGCAGCAGCAGCCTTCAGCATATTATTACCAGCGACCGCATCCACATCAAATACGTGTTGGCCGCAGCCCGGGCAGCAGTCAATTTGAGCCGGAGGTGAGAATAGCAACAAAACGTTTGCTCGATAAAACTGTGTGCTGCAAAAAGTTTTTGTTATGGAATATAGAACGCATTAGGTAAACGAATTGAAAAATTTTATTGTTGGCTTAAACCTTAATTCTATCATCGTTCGAGTATCCTTAAGATATCCAGAAAGTCAATTATTCAACTGGAAGTAGAAAAGATTCAAACTTGTAAAATATCGTTTATGTCTGTAAGTTTTTGAGAACACATATGGCCAAATCAGTTCAAGTAATTATATTGGAAATATTAATGCTTTATGTGGTTTAGGAGTTTATTTTAATGCGTTGTATGTTTTGTAACAATGTTATCTATGTGATAATTCTTTTTGAAACTCATAAATGAAATACATTTAAAGGTATGTAAGTTTTGTAAATGAATGGTATTTAATTACTACTCTAAATTTTTTCTATTTAATTATACATTTTTTTTTTTTCTTAATTACCCGTAGGGCCTGGCGAGTCCCGGCTCGCCAACAGATGTGGGCAAGGCTGATGGTCAGTGCTTGCGGGATGGTGAGATTGTTGTTTTCGATGACATTGACACGAATTGGATGAATAAGCCTACGGCGCTGCCAGCCCCCGACAGAGGCAGCAATGAGGATGTGCTGAAGGTCACCAAAATGATTGGACAGCTGCCCATAAACGAATATGAGGGCTCGCCGCGTCGTTTTGGCAATCAGCCGGCTAAAGGCGGAGGCTACCCAAAGCGTCCACCTGGCTTTCCGCAACGCGTCTCACCTGCCAAGCAGCGTGTGGATAATAATGTGAAGACATCCGTTGGCAATCTGATTGATTTGATTGATCACGATGGTACAAATGCAACGGCATCCTCAAAGACACCCACTTTTGATTATCTGTATGAGTTCTCAGAGACACGCAAAGTGCTCGAGGAATTCTTCAAAGGCAATCCCGATGATGATGATGAGGAGAAGCGCTTTACCGACTATACCACGGAGAGTGGCGAAGATGTGGCCAGTTCGGTAAGTTTGCCCCCTTTACACTGCAAATGAATGCTAAATTATTGATTTTGTAGGACTTGCCGCCGCGCGTTTGCGATGTGGATAAACATATCGAGCAGGCCTATATTGGCCAGCGTCTAGCTAGAATACCCAAAGACGAGCTCTACATGGTGCATCGTTCGCCCAGGATGCAGGTAACTACGCCTTAAGATTTTTAAATAGCCAATTTATTAATTTTTAATTTATGTGTTTGCCTTACAGAACAGTGAACACAATAATGCCTACCAGGAGCACAACGACATTGAGCTGTATATCGATTCAAACAGTCGCAGCAGTGGCGATCTTGCTGACACTGAACTGGAGACGAATCTGCGTCGGCATTCGCGTAATTTTACACTATCGCCGGAGACGACGGATTATGATTCGAATTGTGGCGATCTGGATAGCCTTTCAAATGATATTAATTGTACAACAACCGATTATGGTAAGCTCTACACCAGTATGCCTGTTCTGGAGGATGGTCTCAGCAGTGGACATGCCTCTGATACTGAAAACAATGTGTCCGTCGTTTGTGACAAGCAGCCGCAACAACAACAACAGCAACCTCAACATCAGCTGCAGCAGCCTCAAATAATTCGTGATCATGAGCACAATGGCAACAGCGATAATGAGCGACTGCAAAATGAATACAATAGTGCAACAGCAATTGTGGAAAGAACAAAAACACCAACAGATGCCTCACAACCGATCGAATTCGTGTCGACCTCGCCATTGCCCGAAACGCCATCGATAACGCCATCGCCGGAGCAATGTGAGGAAGATTCGCAACCGCAGCCAGCGGTGTCTGCTGATAGCGATAGTCCCGCAGAAACAGAAACACACTACAGTCCAGTTTATGCCGCTGCAGCAGCAGCAGCGGCAGCCGCAGCGGCGGCGGCGGCAGCGATCAGTAACAAACAAACACAAGCATCGGCAACAGCAACAGCAGCAGCAGCTGCTGCAGCTGCAGTGACAGCTTCCTCGCCAGTTGAGATACAAGAGGCGATGAAGGAGATACGCACGGCACTGCAGCGCGCTAAAACACAACCAGATAAGCTCAAGTACTGTGACGAAGTGTTGCCCGCAGATCCTGATTCACCAGTTTGGGTGCCGCGTAAGGGTGCAACAACTGCAGCGGCAACAACGGCAACGGCAGCGACAATGACGACAACGACGACGACGATACGTCTTGAGGATGAGGAAGCGGACACAGATCTGGAAACAGATCGACTGCTTGGTCAGCAGGATTTCTTTGCGGAACAACAGGTTAGTTTTAATCTATCCATATTGTATTTAGGAATTTTTGCTAAAGTTTAATTTTTATTTTTAGACCACTGCTTTAACTGGTGCCGCTGACAGCAATGCAAACGGTTTGATTAACAACAATGGCAGCAGCATTAATATCAGCGATAACAACAGCAATCCCAAGCCGCAAACATACTCGTCGGCCACCATACGACAAGGTATTGGCACTTCGTTGACGGCCAACTCGCCTGATATTTGCCAGATTGTGGGCAATGCGGATGTTTCGCTCAGCTCACCAGAGAAATTGCAATATTCAAAGAGTCCCACGGGCTCCATTAAATCGCTCAAGGACACGGTCAACACTGATAAAAAAGCCCATTCACGCAATAAAGAGGGTAAGTTGTGTGTGTCTATGACGAGCGCGTGTTTGTATTTTGTGTGTGTGTGCAAAGATACGCCCCCTGCGCAAAAAAATCAATCAATCTGGTGTGTGTGCGTGCTCTGTTTTTTGTCTCCTACTTAAACAATATTTGACTTTCATGTTTATTCTTTTTTGTCAAACGCTGCATATTGAAATTTTTCATTTTCTGTATTTGATGGTGTCGTGCCTGTCATGTAAGTGAATGCGCTCTATATCTCTATCTTCCTTACTTTGTTTCCCTCTCTATCACTATCTCTCTCCCATCTGTATATGTATCTCTTTCTCTTGCTCTATCTTGTCCTTTTATCATAGCCCAACTACCATAGACATAATTTGCTTAATTTAAAGTTTTCATTGCATGCATAAGAGTAGGCAGTCATAGGCTTGACCTTACTATATATAGAAAAACATTACATGTACATTAATAACTTTGGTAAAAACAATCTTGTTAAAAAATGAGCTCACATTTCCATACAAAGTCATTTAGCTGCTGACTGTTAACGTATGCCATTGCAAAATATTTACTCTAGGGCAAACCCAAGAATAAATATAATTGATTTTTTTTCGTTCTGTTTTGTTAATCGAATCGTATCAAGTTACCAAATTGACATTGTTAACAAAATGAAGCCGAAAGTATCAGGTATCCTTAGCAGATTGCTTCTCTGCCTAATACAAATATTAATATTGAAATACGAAAACTAGTAACATGCATAAAATAAAAGGTATTTTTAGTGTATAAGCATATGTACATACGTATGTAGATAAAGTAACTTTAGACATTTCGGAAATATGTTGATTTTTTTGTTTCCCAAAATAATTGATTTATTATTTCCGCCATCATCAGGCTTGTTGGAACCCAAAGTGCTCATCGAGGGAGTCTTGTTTCGCGCCCGCTATCTGGGTTCCACGCAGCTGGTGTGCGAGGGGCAGCCAACAAAGTCAACGCGCATGATGCAGGCCGAGGAGGCTGTTTCCCGCATTAAGGTTCGTATCAATCTAGCTGCTCAGTGTTCAATTTGTTTCGTTGCGCTCCTTTAGAATAATCATGCTCGGTAAATTGTCGCTGTTGTTTTTTTTTTTGTTTTTTCTTGAACTCTTACTATCTCTGTGTATCTGTCTATAATTACATCTCGCTTTTCTCGCCCATTTCCCATAAACAAAACCAAAAACAAAACCTATGCTGCTCACTCCTTGATATGTTTAGGCTTTGGTAAGCAACAAACACAAACGTAGCACTTACAACTGCGTGTTGTCCCAACAATTAAAATGAATTCACCAATCATAGATCACAATTTGATTTGGATTTATATCGTTTTGTCAACAGGCACCCGAGGGTGAAAGCCAGCCCAGCACCGAAGTGGATCTATTCATATCAACCGAGAAAATAATGGTGCTCAATACAGACCTCAAAGAGATAATGATGGATCATGCGCTGCGCACCATCTCCTACATAGCTGACATTGGTGATCTCGTGGTGTTGATGGCACGTCGACGCTTCATACCCAATGGAAGTGGCGTTGTTGTCGATACACTCTCATGTCCAAGTCCAGCTGATGCCATCGATGGCGAGCCCTTGAAGGAGATAAGCAAGGAGAGCGGCTCGTCCAACAAGCACAATCGTACCCCAAAGATGATATGCCATGTGTTCGAGAGCGATGAGGCACAGTTCATAGCTCAGTCCATTGGTCAGGCCTTTCAGGTGGCCTACATGGAGTTCCTCAAGGCCAATGGCATTGAGAACGAGAGCCTGGCCAAAGAGATGGACTATCAGGAGGTGCTCAACAGTCAGGAGATATTTGGCGATGAGTTGGAGATCTTCGCCAAAAAGGAGCTGCAAAAGGAAGTTGTGGTGCCCAAGGCAAAGGGCGAAATCCTTGGTGTTGTCATTGTCGAAAGCGGTTGGGGCTCTATGCTGCCCACTGTGGTTATTGCCAATCTTATGTCCGGCGGCGCTGCCGCACGCTGTGGCCAATTAAACATTGGCGATCAGCTGATTGCCATAAATGGCATGAGCCTTGTCGGCTTGCCGCTGTCCACCTGCCAGAGCTACATACGCAATGCCAAAAATCAAACTGCCGTCAAATTCACCGTTGTGCCCTGTCCGCCAGTTGTTGAGGTCAAGATACTGCGTCCCAAAGCGCTCTTTCAACTGGGCTTTAGCGTGCAAAATGGCGTTGTAAGTTCAAATATTCAGAATATTGCAGAAACAATTTTACTAAGTAACATTTTGCTTGCCTTACAGATTTGCAGCCTGCTGCGTGGCGGCATTGCAGAGCGTGGTGGTGTTCGTGTTGGCCATCGCATAATCGAGATTAATAATCAAAGTGTTGTGGCTGTGCCACACGATACCATCGTCAAGCTGTTGTCCTCATCTGTGGGCGAGGTGAGTCTTATACACACTTAGTTAATCTGTTTTGCTTTTACTATATCTGTATTATTGCTTATGATTGCAGATTTTGATGAAAACAATGCCCACGTCCATGTTTCGTTTGCTCACCGGCCAGGAGACGCCAATTTATATCTAATTAATTACTTATATCTATATATTTGCATACATATATGCTCATGCACCTCACACAGCACACATTAAGACTAAGGACTAAGGAATACGTCATGTCTGTTGTTGATCCAGCCTAATTCTATATACATCATACATTTGTACTTTCACTAAGCCATCTAATGCTAAGTGCAAAAAACAAAACGGAAAACTTTTTGAAATTATCAAAGCAAAGCAAAGCGAAGAAAAGCAAAGCAAAAAATGGATGTAGATGAAAATTTACTCATGCTTCTCATCTATTTAAACTAAGAACTCGCAAAATACTAAAATGTACTTACTTTAGCTATGGCATACAGAAACGCTTTATTTACTTTTTCGTTGAACTTTCTGGTTTACTTTTTTCTTTTTTTGACCTTTCTCGATGTACATGAAAAAGACTGAATTTTATGTTTTGTGTGCATATGTGTGAGTGTGTATGTGTGTGCGTATGTGTGTATTCAGCATAGTTGTTTTGTAAAAAGTGTTCAGACAATTGTCAAATACTGGAGTTTTGAGTGTTTTTTACCGTAAACATAACAAATTTACAACCAGGGCGAGATGCAAAAAGGAAAAGCCATATAAAATGTATGTGTGTATGAGTGTATGCGTGTGTGTGCGTGTTAATGAGTGCATGTGTGTGTGAGTGTGTACGTGTGTTTGAAAGCAAAAGGATGGTAATGATAGGATTGTGAAGAGAATGGGAAGATACTCTATAAGAAATGAAATTGAATTGAATTTAGTTGCCAATGCGCTAGGAACCGGACAGCAATAACTTATTTAATATTAATTTTGTGTAAATTAATTTTATTAACTACATTTATAATTTGCAGTTATGCCAAAAAAACCAAAAACAAAACAAATATTCGTTGTATGAGTAAAGATGAGATTTCGTTGAATTTTTTTCTATGTATAAATATATATAGAAATATTTAAATATTATAATTATGAGAACGCATTGTATTGTATTGTATTTAATGAATGTCAAACAACAAAATATACTTAGCATAGTTCCAACAATGCCTGATATAAGCAAACAGTAAACAAAATGAAATGCATTTAAGTAACGTCGTCAAAACAATGTGTATACAATTACAATAAATGTGCAAAATTGAAACCTTGTACCGATTTCGATTGATGCCATTAAAAATCAAATAATAAAAGATACAAATAAAATTTAAAAAAATATATGTATGAAAATTAACAGAAAACAATAAGCAACAGCAACAATAAATAAAGAAATCAAGAGCAAATAAAAGCAAAATATAACAGCAACAAAGTAATATATTGAAGAACAATAAATTGTGCATTGAATTATGTATTTGAGTTAAGCAAAAAGCGAAACAAAATTATCAAAAAGTAACAACAAAAACATTAATAAATACATACAACACATACTATATTAAAGAGAGAGCTTATTTTTGCTAAAATGAAAACCAAACTTAATACGCAAGTACATTATTTAAATAAAATAACAATCTTAACAAATATGTACATATAAATATGTATGTATGCAATTATATACATATGTATATTAATAATGAAATACAATACTAAAAGCAAATGAGATTATTTCAAATATTGCAAGTGCTAAATGTGCAGGTAATCACAAGTTCATTATGTATACAAATATTGTACTAGTAATATACAAAAAACATACATATAAAAAAACAAATTTATATATACATACATATATATATATATTAAATAAATAACTTTCAACGTTGGCATAGGCATTATTTTTGCAAAACACACAGACACACACACACAGCCGAAGCCGAGCAAACAAGTAAAAGAAAAAAGATACAAATTATAATAAATTTATATAGAAACAATTAAACAATTAGCTCATGGTATGCAAAACATGATTATAACTCTTATTGCTATGCGCCTAAAACTAAATCTAAATCTAAATATGTAACTACTACCACACACTAACTGTATACTATCTAATACTATTTATTTATTTACACCAGATCGATATCAAATACAATTCGAGTCCAATGCCAGCTAAAACGTAATCAATTTGAATTCGATCCAAATGCCATTTCAGGTGAAGCGCAGTTTAATTTGATACTTAACAAACAAAATTATTAATTCGAACGATTATAATAATAATAATAATAATAATACCAAGCAACAAACTGTAACTCGGCAAAAAGTCAAATTTAAATACATACAAAAATACATTACATATTTATTAAATCAAAATCAAAAAAAGTTTTTATTAATCTAGTCTGGGGCTGCATACATATATTTTTATCTTCCCCAAAGCAGCAAGCCAGACGTCGCTCGACAAACGACTTAATTCAATTCGGACCCACTCGAATCGCAATGACTTAAGTGTAATTAAGGAACTATTCCACAAGCATGTTGCATTCCTGGAGCAGGCTGCCTAGCAGAACACAGTGAGCGCTGAATACACACTGACGCGTTGGGACGTAGGATTTGACCTGTAAATCTTTTGCTATACAAAGTAGCCTGCAATCACATTCAACTGTTGAATGAATTAAATAAGGAATGCATTAATTTTTCAGAATTTCTGTATTTTTTTTGTTGATGATGCACTTTCTGTAACGCATTTTGCTTTGACAATTGCCCTTGGAAGTGTGCCCGTTTATCTAGTAGAAGGAGGCAATGTATTATTCAACGCCTTTCTGAGAGTGCTTAGCATTTCTCTGGTGTGTTGTCGTACAAGGACATCAGAATGCATTTGTTGGATTTGTGCGTTACAGTAGGACGGCTGGACTTCATAAAGTAGTTTTACAACACACATAAATAAGCTCTCGAGCATAAGTTTCAACCTCAGCTCCCATGCTTAGCCAAAATGCCATCAAATGCTTTAAATTTTGATGTCAGTTTAAGGGGAAAGGATGACAAAGAGTCTGCAGCAGCTGTGACATAAAGCTTAGGTTAAGTGAAAAAGCAACAGATGAAGCACAACAATGTGGGGGTGGGAATGAATAATTCGTGGATGAAAACGTTGTTGTTTATATGCAAATATTTTCAGACTTAATTCAACCCAAAAAGGTTCAAGGCAAAAGTACTTTATTTCAATTTTAAGTCATTCGTTGGGCCACAATTAGAGGACAGTTGGTTTGATGTTTTGGGTTGCGTTAAGCGTGCATGCAACATAATCATATTTCAATACGTACAAGGACATCTGCATATCATTTTGGTGTAGGAAATTGCTGATACCGACAACCTTGTCATTGCAAATTTACGTGGTGTGAAAATCAAAATGACATTTTGAACAAACGCATGCATTCAAATGTGAAGTTCAGTCCATTCATATGTACAATACATCCAGTCCGTGTGTCATTGGGACAAACTCAATTGAGTACCAGAAGAACCCAACTAGAGACATGCTTTCCAGCGAACAGGCAATTTGGCATGTGCATGTGGAATGTAAATTTGCACAGAGACCGAATCTTTTCGCCTTTGGAAACAATCTGTCAACTGATGCGGCCTTCAACTTGAATACCGCCCAAAGGCGCCTCTGCTGCATTGGGAGCATTAAGAATATTCCACGTAGTGCATCAGTAAGTTGCCTTTCAGTTGATTATCGGCAATAGATTCTTTTCCTGCTCCTGCTGCTGACGCCAGTACTTGTGGGACACGTAGTAGCAAACTTCTGCCACCCTTTTGTTACCCATTAGCAAAATGTAAAAAAAGGGCATAAGAAAGTTTTTGCAAAAGCGTGTAACTTTAAATAAATATAAGAGGAAACCTTATTGCAACGGATTTAAAATTCTAAATAACAGAGCATAAATATTAGTTTTAATGAGTTCTGATGTGTATCAAATTAATCTAAAGTTGTAAAAGGGTGAAACCCTCTAATGGGTATATTCAAGTGAAGCACACTTTACGCCATCTTCCTTTGGTCTAATTCTTTTTTGGTTTTCAATTTTGCAGCAGTGGGCAAACTATAAAACTTGTTTTGCCATTGCATTCAGCCGAACATTGAACGTGTCTGACAACACGAAAGGTGTCCAAGATTCATGTTACATTTGGCTGCTTGCTCCGCCCAAAGGCAAAAGAATGCATGTGTGTGCAAAGGTAAGCCGGAACGTGAATTCCTTACGAAATGTCCTGGACAATGGAGAAATCGCAGTGGCGTATCTTCCTCTTTTTTTTTTCGTAGTCACCATTCTGGCACATTTTGTCATTGTTATTGCCGAAGGTGAAAGTTTTGATTTACGAGCGAATAGTTACAAATTTGTTATCTTGTAACCATTAAGGAAGTTGGCTGACGTAAGTTTATGTGACATTTTATGTAGCTGTTATTGCAAAAGAATAATATTAAATTATTCTAGTTTGGCTCCTAAGCTAATAAAGTTCGTTAAGTCTTATAAGTTTTGCGATTTAAAATTGTTTAATTAATGTATAAAAATGGGTCATCCTCTACGCTTTCGTATATTTTTTAATTAAATTTCTCTCTAACGTTTGAAGTTGTTATTACACTCAAAACAATATCTGTAGCAAGGACATGATTTAAGCGACAATACAAGTGCGAAGAGTGATTAATATAGCTGTGAAAAAAGGCGGCTTATATGCAAATAATTGTAACAAACCATAAAGCATACTTTTGAGTACATACATATACGAATTTCAGACATATTCGCCATATTTTGCCCATAACTTACATACATACGTGCGTATTAACAATTCATACATACATATTTGTGGCTTTTTTGAGGCACGCCGCTGGCTTTATATGGCCATTATCGTTGCTGTTGTTTTTGGGATTATAAAGTGACAACAGCAAAAGTGTTGCCCTGCCATTTGCTCACTTTGTACTATGGACGAAAATAAATGTTAAGCCTTATTTATGTTTTGTTCCTACTTAACAGTAAAGTTTGATTTGTGGCACACACAATATTTTGCAAAGCATCTTATTTATTTTTGTTAAAGTATTTATAAAATATATTATTTAAAACAAAATATTTGTATTATTTATATGTATGTTATAGCTCGACTTTTTACCACTGTGCATTACCCGCCTTTGGCTTTTTTTATGGCATACTTTTCAGCGCCGCTTTACCACACATACACTTGCACAAAAACACACTTACACGAATTGTGCTTTCGACATTTCATTTGGTTTGCAAGTAGTTTTCGTTTTGTTGGTTTTTTGCTCTCGGCTGTTACCGCAAAGTGTAATACAACACGGGCGACTCCTTCTCTCGCCAGTCCCTCTGACTGACTCGCCTCTTATTCTCTTGCTGTTGCTCGAAACTCTGTGTTATGTTCGTGTTGTTGTTATTCTCTCGAAAGCGCCTCGTTGGGCATAACGGGCACTTGTCACATTTTTTGGTTTTTTGGTAATTTGCTGGATTTTGAAATGTTTATGACACATTCGAGTGTCTGAGAAATGACAGCAGCTCGTATATACTATGCCATGCTAAATCACACGCAAGTGGCTGACAAATCCAAAACGGTCGACTATTAAAATCATCTATAATGCATTCAGAATGCTCTCCAAAATGCAAACGGCATTTCGGCCAAAGTGCCAGCACAGGCTTCGACCAATGGCCAATCCAAACGGCGAAAATCTATTAAGCTCAAGAAGTGTTTAAATGATCTATGCAATGCATGGCGCTTAGTTTTAAAACTCGCAATTTCTACACCAATTGTGAGAATTTTTCATAGTAGCACACTTAGAATTATTTGTCATGTTGTTGGTAACGTAGCTACAATTTTGGTAATATTAAGTAAAACCGACAGCGAAATACTTTGATACCAGTTTACATAAGGATTCAGTGTGCAAAAATTAATATATTTCCGGATTTTGGGTATATAAAGGCAGGCAGAAGGGGCAGGCGTCAAATCCGAATTTGCGATACAGATCCGTTGCGGATGGTACCTTCAATCCTTATACCAAGTTAGTTGTGTAAAATAGCCGATAACTTCCAATAGCCATAACTTCCTCAAAATAAGCCCGATTTTCAAATGCAATACCTCGAAAGTATTGTTTTACGCTCTAGATTAGTACTGCATTTAAATAAATACAAAATAAAGAAACTTAATTTTTAGTCGATTTTCATGTCAATTTTTTCTGTCCGATAACCGACTTGGGCGTGAAACGAAACTTCCGATTGGCATAACTTTCTCAAAATAAGCCCGATTTTCAAATGCAATACCTCGAAAGTATTGTTTTACGCTCTAGATTAATACTGCATTTAAATAAATACAAAATAAAGAAACTTAATTTTTAGTCGATTTTCATGTGAATTTTTTCTGTCCGATAACCGACTTGGGCGTGAAACGAAACTTCCGATTGGCATAACTTCCTCAAAATAAGCCCGATTTTCAAATGCAATACCTCGAAAGTATTGTTTTACGCTCTAGATTAATACTGCATTTAAATAAATACAAAATAAAGAAACTTAATTTTTAGTCGATTTTCATGTCAATTTTTTCTGTCCGATAACCGACTTGGGCGTGAAACGAAACTTCCGATTAGCATAACTTTCTCAAAATAAGCCCGATTTTCAAATGCAATACCTCGAAAGTATTGTTTTAGGCTCTAGATTAATACTGCATTTAAATAAATACAAAATAAAGAAACTTAATTTTTAGTCGATTTTCATGTCAATTTTTTCTGTCCGATAACCGACTTGGGCGTGAAACGAAACTTCCGATTGGCATAACTTCCTCAAAATAAGCCCGATTTTCAAATGCAATACCTCGAAAGTATTGTTTTACGCTCTAGATTAATACTGCATTTAAATAAATACAAAATAAAGAAACTTAATTTTTAGTCGATTTTCATGTCAATTTTTTCTGTCCGATAACCGACTTGGGCGTGAAACGAAACTTCTGATTGGCATAACTTCCTCAAAATAAGCCCGATTTTCAAATGCAATACCTCGAAAGTATTGTTTTACGCTCTAGATTAATACTGCATTTAAATAAATACAAAATAAAGAAACTTAATTTTTAGTCGATTTTCATGTCAATTTTTTCTGTCCGATAACCGACTTGGGCGTGAAACGAAACTTCCAATTGGCATAACTTTCTCAAAATAAGCCCGATTTTCAAATGCAATACCTCGAAAGTATTGTTTTACGCTCTAGATTAATACTGCATTTAAATATAAACAAAATAAAGAAACTTATTTTTAGTCGATTTTCATGTCAATTTTTTCTGTCCGATAACCGACTTGGGCGTGAAACGAAACTTCCGATTGGCATAACTTCCTCAAAAAAGCCAAATTTTCAAATGCAATACCTCGAAAGTATTGTTTTACGCTCTAGATTAATACTGCATTTAAATATATACAAAATAAAGAAACTTAATTTTTAGTCGATTTTCATGTCAATTCTTTCTGTCCGATAACCGACTTGGGCGTGAAACGAAACTTCCGATTGGCATAACTTTCTCAAAATAAGCCCGATTTTCAAATGCAATACCTCGAAAGTATTGTTTTACGCTCTAGATTAATACTGCATTTAAATAAATACAAAATAAAGAAACTTAATTTTTAGTCGATTTTCATGTCAATTTTTTCTGTCCGATAACCGACTTGGGCGTGAAACGAAACTTCCAATTGGCATAACTTCCTCAAAATAAGCCCGATTTTCAAATGCAATACCTCGAAAGTATTGTTTTACGCTCTAGATTAATACTGCATTTAAATAAATACAAAATAAAGAAACTTAATTTTTAGTCGATTTTCATGTCAATTTTTTCTGTCCGATAACCGACTTGGGCGTGAAACGAAACTTCCGATTGGCATAACTTCCTCAAAATAAGCCCGATTTTCAAATGCAATACCTCGAAAGTATTGTTTTACGCTCTAGATTAATACTGCATTTAAATAAATACAAAATAAAGAAACTTAATTTTTAGTCGATTTTCATGTCAATTTTTTCTGTCCGATAACCGACTTGGGCGTGAAACGAAACTTCCGATTGGCATAACTTCCTCAAAATAAGCCCGATTTTCAAATGCAATACCTCGAAAGTATTGTTTTACGCTCTAGATTAATACTGCATTTAAATATATACAAAATAAAGAAACTTAATTTTTAGTCGATTTTCATGTCAATTTTTTCTGTCCGATAACCGACTTGGGCGTGAAACGAAACTTCCGATTGGCATAACTTCCTCAAAATAAGCCCGATTTTCAAATGCAATACCTCGAAAGTATTGTTTTACGCTCTAGATTAATACTGCATTTAAATAAATAAATACAAAATAAAGAAACTTAATTTTTAGTCGATTTTCATGTCAATTTTTTCTGTCCGATAACCGACTTGGGCGTGAAACGAAACTTCCGATTGGCATAACTTTCTCAAAATAAGCCCGATTTTCAAATGCAATACCTCGAAAGTATTGTTTTACGCTCTAGATTAATACTGCATTTAAATAAATACAAAATAAAGAAACTTAATTTTTAGTCGATTTTCATGTCAATTTTTTCTGTCCGATAACCGACTTGGGCGTGAAACGAAACTTCCGATTGGCATAACTTCCTCAAAATAAGCCCGATTTTCAAATGCAATACCTCGAAAGTATTGTTTTACGCTCTAGATTAATACTGCATTTAAATAAATACAAAATAAAGAAACTTAATTTTTAGTCGATTTTCATGTCAATTTTTTCTGTCCGATAACCGACTTGGGCGTGAAACGAAACTTCCGATTGGCATAACTTCCTCAAAATAAGCCCGATTTTCAAATGCAATACCTCGAAAGTATTGTTTTACGCTCTAGATTAATACTGCATTTAAATATATACAAAATAAAGAAACTTAATTTTTAGTCGATTTTCATGTCAATTTTTTCTGTCCGATAACCGACTTGGGCGTGAAACGAAACTTCCGATTGGCATAACTTTCTCAAAATAAGCCCGATTTTCAAATGCAATACCTCGAAAGTATTGTTTTACGCTCTAGATTAATACTGCATTTAAATAAATACAAAATAAAGAAACTTAATTTTTAGTCGATTTTCATGTCAATTTTTTCTGTCCGATAACCGACTTGGGCGTGAAACGAAACTTCCGATTGGCATAACTTTCTCAAAATAAGCCCGATTTTCAAATGCAATACCTCGAAAGTATTGTTTTACGCTCTAGATTAATACTGCATTTAAATAAATACAAAATAAAGAAACTTAATTTTTAGTCGATTTTCATGTCAATTTTTTCTGTCCGATAACCGACTTGGGCGTGAAACGAAACTTCCGATTGGCATAACTTCCTCAAAATAAGCCCGATTTTCAAATGCAATACCTCGAAAGTATTGTTTTACGCTCTAGATTAATACTGCATTTAAATAAATACAAAATAAAGAAACTTAATTTTTAGTCGATTTTCATGTCAATTTTTTCTGTCCGATAACCGACTTGGGCGTGAAACGAAACTTCCGATTGGCATAACTTCCTCAAAATAAGCCCGATTTTCAAATGCAATACCTCGAAAGTATTGTTTTACGCTCTAGATTAATACTGCATTTAAATATATACAAAATAAAGAAACTTAATTTTTAGTCGTTTTTTATGTCAATTTTTTCTGTCCGATAACCGACTTGGGCGTGAAACGAAACTTCCGATTGGCATAACTTTCTCAAAATAAGCCCGATTTTCAAATGCAATACCTCGAAAGTATTGTTTTACGCTCTAGATTAATACTGCATTTAAATAAATACAAAATAAAGAAACTTAATTTTTAGTCGATTTTCATGTCAATTTTTTCTGTCCGATAACCGACTTGGGCGTGAAACGAAACTTCCGATTGGCATAACTTTCTCAAAATAAGCCCGATTTTCAAATGCAATACCTCGAAAGTATTGTTTTACGCTCTAGATTAATACTGCATTTAAATATATACAAAATAAAGAAACTTAATTTTTAGTCGATTTTCATGTCAATTTTTTCTGTCCGATAACCGACTTGGGCGTGAAACGAAACTTCCGATTGGCATAACTGCCTCAAAATAAGCCCGATTTTCCAATGTAATACATCGAAAGTATTGTTTTACGCTCTAGATTAATACTGCATTTAAATAAATACAAAATAAAGAAACTTAATTTTTAGTCGATTTTCATGTCAATTTTTTCTGTCCGATAACCGACTTGGGCGTGAAACGAAACTTCCGATTGGCATAACTTCCTCAAAATAAGCCCGATTTTCAAATGCAATACCTCGAAAGTATTGTTTTACGCTCTAGATTAATACTGCATTTAAATAAATACAAAATAAAGAAACTTAATTTTTAGTCGATTTTCATGTCAATTTTTTCTGTCCGATAACCGACTTGGGCGTGAAACGATACTTCCAATTGGCATAACTTCCTCAAAATAAGCCCGATTTTCAAATGCAATACCTCGAAAGTATTGTTTTACGCTCTAGATTAATACTGCATTTAAATAAATACAAAATAAAGAAACTTAATTTTTAGTCGATTTTCATGTCAATTTTTTCTGTCCGATAACCGACTTGGGCGTGAAACGAAACTTCCGATTGGCATAACTTTCTCAAAATAAGCCCGATTTTCAAATGCAATACCTCGAAAGTATTGTTTTACGCTCTAGATTAATACTGCATTTAAATAAATACAAAATAAAGAAACTTAATTTTTAGTCGATTTTCATGTCAATTTTTTCTGTCCGATAACCGACTTGGGCGTGAAACGAAACTTCCGATTGGCATAGCTGCCTCAAAATAAGCCCGATTTTCCAATGTAATACATCGAAAGTATTGTGAGGAAGGCCAAATGATGCCCTCCCCCACATTTTTATATAGTTAAGAATATGAATGAGAATATGAATAGTTGAAGATTGCCAAGAAGGCCCTTTATTGTTAAATATTAATATAATAAGCTGTAAGAAATAATTGTTAAGATCTATAATGTACGATACCACCCAATAGTATAATAGTCAATAAGCAACGTCGGTTTTAAACAGAACGGCCATTAGAAGCAAAGTGGCCAGATGATGCGAAAGCGCTAAGCAGAGCTTTCGACCCTCAACACGCGATCCACCAAACTACAAAAGCTCGAGTGGATCGGCGAAGAAGGGCCGAGCGTGAGCCGCGAATATGCAGGGGGACAGTCTAGTACGAGCATCGAAAGTGCGTGGAAGGGCCAAACGCAGAGATGTGACGGTCGAGTGCGAACCCTAAACGCGGGCGGGAGTGCTAAGTTCTGCGCAGACGCGAGTACAAAGCAAACGTGAACGAGAACAAAAGGAGAGACGCGTAAGAGCAACCAGGAGCAAACCGGAGGAAAGATCAGAATAAGAAGAGGGTTTGGAATTAATACGTGAGTTAGAGAATCACATCTGTATCTTAGATTTAGGCCCCCTTCCCGCTAAGACTAACGCGTGGCTTGTCCCGCGGCTTAAGTATATATTAGAGAAAATAAAGTGGAAAATAGTAACATAAAACGCGTGGTTACTCTGTGTAGTACAGTGTCTGATACCCTGTGATTCAAGTCCACAGAGGACGTGTTCTATCAACGATAAGGTGCAGAGGCGATTGAGGCAATAACCCAGTCCACACCCTCGCCAGCTAATTTACCAGACGACACTCGTGAGGGCCCGCGGTGGCGTAAGGTAATTAGCGATCAGATAAGGTAGCAATTGTGGTGTCGGCCCGGTTGATACCCTAACTGATCAATAGTTGACAGGACACGACTTTACATCGGATCACTATTTGACTTTTCATAAACGCTATACTTTGGGTTTCAGCAAGTTATAAATAGCTTGTAACCAGCCTTGGCCAGACTGAGATCTGTACCTCGGCAAATCACTACTTTAAAGTGGCGCCCGAGCAGGGACCCAAAATATTAGCGGGTGGTGTAGACTAGGATTAAAGCCCCCAGTAACATCGCTAAAAGTGCGCAAATTGCGATTCGGGTAGAGTACGCATATACCCGGTGATACCCTGTTTTACTACGCGCATGTAAAACGGTGGATGAAAACGGCATTCGAACCGCGAGATTTTGTGCAATTGTCGCGGCACAACGAAAGAAAACGAAAACGGGCGAAGCGATAGAACCAACGGGTCACGGCGAACAGAGTGTGTAAGGCGTGTTGAATAGGCTGCAGCTGCAGAATAGCAAAGAAAACGTAAGTGGCGATAAGGTAACGGGCCTTGCTTGAGTCCACGCGGTCGACAAAGATTTGAGTCACAGCGAACGAGACGGTGAAAACGTGCGCGCCGATTACTTAACGGAACCGTGTAAGTCATTGCTGCTGACGACCGTCGGTGAACGCAGCGAACTTGACGGCAAAACGGGTGAGCCGATCACCTAACGGAAAACTCTCACGTCGATGCGAGCAGCACAGGGTGCCTATAATTTTGGAAGTCAAAGCGGTTGACTCAGGAGGAAAATAAGGCACAGTGGGACGACACCGACGAAAGTGAACATTAGGTTTATTAAAAGTCGTCTTGGCAATTATTAGAAAAGAAATAAGTGAACGGATGGGCTGCACTGTGGGTCGCGGGATATTGTAAAAGTGTTTCGAAATTCTATAAAATTTATTTTTTTTTGGGTCGACAACAAAAATAAAAATAAATGAAAGCTAAAATAAATAAATAAAATTAAATAAATAAAAATAAATATATAATAACATAAGAGGAAAAAAATTTTTTTCTGGCTGTCATTAAATAAATTTTGGGAGAATTTTTTTTATACACACAATACAACTGCGAGTTTGGAGAAAAATTTTTTTTGGGTTTCAATAAATTCTGGAGAATTTTGTTTACACACATAATACAACGGAGATTTTGGGAAAAAAAAAAAATTTTTTTTTCGGTTTCGTTAAAATTTTGGAAATTTTTTTTGAATAATAATCTGCGATGGAGAAACCACCAGTCAGCGAATCTGCCGGCATGGAGCCTGGAGGCTGCACCAACCCAGGGGTGGGCCGACAATGGGTCTACGACTGCCGGAAGGAGGATTTAGAATATATTTCTGAGGAGTTAGGTTTGGGAAATGCGCAACAGTGTCGGACTACCGAAAACAGTATGCGAATTTATAAAAAGAGACGGGCATACGAACGGGGTGTGGACACGTTTGGCTGACTGGGAGTTACGTTTCGCGAAGTTTCAGACGTCGCCAATCCAGACCGATAAACCTGTCGTAGGCCGAAGACCACGACAGAAATCGGAATCCGATGTGGCAATCCCATCGGGTTGGGCTGGAACGGCGACAACTGTATCTCGTCGAACCGGGACATCTACAACAGCACAACGTTAAACCCAATGGTGACAAAGAATCCATCCCTCGTATCCATGTCCAGTCACCTGCTAGTCACCGGTGGTTCATAGTCAGGTCGAGCCGGCGGGCTACCGACATGCAGGTGGGATGTTACAGCCAGAAACAGCGTGGTTGCCAGAACTGGTCCGCAAGTGGGGTGTTAGGTTCAATGGGTATACGGACCCACTTGTATTCTCGAGGAGATTGAAAAGCAAGTATGTCGAGATCAGTCTGGAGCGATTACCACGGGCAATAAGTGAAGGTAACAGACCTGGCCGCGGGGTGGTTTTCTGTCAGTCAGTTGATGGACGCCACTGGGCCACTTTTAGGAGCGCATTTTTGGACTTCTTCCTTCCGCCGGAATATTATCAACGACTCGAGGATGATATCAGGATCCGCCGACAGCGGAGAGCTTTAGGGGTACATGATTGACCTCCGAAGGATGATGCGACACGCTAGGTCACGGCAGAGCAGGGCTATATAGGGTGTATAAAAATTGACGTCAGACTATCGACGAAATATTCGCAGGCGCGAGTTCAAAACATTGGAGGAACTAACCCAGTTGGCGGCAGAATACGAGACCCTGGAGGAACGGGATCGGAGAGATGCGGCGGCAGGTTACGGCGCGCGGACTGTCCCGAAACACTATAATCCGTTCAGATCGCCACCACAGCCAGTTGCGAGGATTGAGGAGCCAGTTACAGCACCGCGTAGCGAAACGGGGATAATAGAATCGAAGGCTGGTCACGAGATGCCTAGGACGCCCATGAATAAACGAGTGTGCTATAACTGTTCGCAGGCGGGGCACTTTGCCAGAGAGTGTCCTAATCCGCGGTGCAGTTTGGTAGGGAGTGTGGTACCCAAGGAGTTAGAACGAACGAGTGTTGTCATAGGCCCGGGGCGGGAAACGAGCCACGGCACCAGCTGGGACGGGATCAGTTGGGTGCCGACTCGAAACAGTCCCGAAACTAGAATACCCTTTAAGAGTGGAGGATGGGAGGATAGTCTACAGTTAAGGTCGGGGACCAGGTAGTGACAGCAAACTCAGGGGCAACTAGAAGTTTCATAAGTGAGAAATTTTCCAAGGGTTAAAAAATGTGAAGTATCGAAAGCCAGCGTGAAGATTCGCTTAGCAGATGGGTCGGCATTGGAGGTAAAAGAATTATTCAGGGAAAGGTTAGTTTAGGGGGGCCGGGATGGATGCTCGTGTGCCTTCGATGCTAGATAACCTATATTGGGATTTTTTAAGCCTGGTGGGGACACCTACAGTGCGGGAGCGCGCGGGAAATATTGGAAGCCGGGAGGGGGGAAAACCCGGGCGGCAAAGGGAAAAAAAAAACGAGTCAGCTATAAGGCAAAAACACTAGCGGAAGCAAGGGAACAGGGAGTCCAGGAAACGCGGCAGCCAGACGTAACCGTAGGAACCCACCAAGAGGTGTGGCCAGACTGAGATCTGTACCTCGCAAATCTTACAGTATTGTTTTACGCTCTAGATTAATACTGCATTTAAATAAATACAAAATAAAGAAACTTAATTTTTAGTCGATGTTCATGTCAATTTTTTCTGTCCGATAACCGACTTGGGCGTGAAACGAAACTTCCGATTGGCATAACTTCCTCAAAATAAGCCCGATTTTCAAATGCAATACCTCGAAAGTATTGTTTTACGCTCTAGATTAATACTGCATTTAAATAAATACAAAATAAAGAAACTTAATTTTTAGTCGATTTTCATGTCAATTTTTTCTGTCCGATAACCGACTTGGGCGTGAAACGAAACTTCCGATTGGTATAACTTTCTCAAAATAAGCCCGATTTTCAAATGCAATACCTCGAAAGTATTGTTTTACGCTCTAGATTAATACTGCATTTAAATAAATACAAAATAAAGAAACTTAATTTTTAGTCGATTATCATGTCAATTTTTTCTGTCCGATAACCGACTTGGGCGTGAAACGAAACTTCCGATTGGTATAACTTTCTCAAAATAAGCCCGATTTTCAAATGCAATACCTCGAAAGTATTGTTTTACGCTCTAGATTAATACTGCATTTAAATATATACAAAATAAAGAAACTTAATTTTTAGTCGTTTTTATGTCAATTTTTTCTGTCCGATAACCGACTTGGGCGTGAAACGAAACTTCCGATTAGCATAACTTTCTCAAAATAAGCCCGATTTTCAAATGCAATACCTCGAAAGTATTGTTTTACGCTCTAGATTAATACTGCATTTAAATATATACAAAATAAAGAAACTTAATTTTTAGTCGATTTTCATGTCAATTTTTTCTGTCCGATAACCGACTTGGGCGTGAAACGAAACTTCCGATTGGCATAACTGCCTCAAAATAAGCCCGATTTTCAAATGCAATACATCGAAAGTATTGTTTTACGCTCTAGATTAATACTGCATTTAAATAAATACAAAATAAAGAAACCTAATTTTTAGTCGATTTTCATGTCAATTTTTTCTGTCCGATAACCGACTTGGGCGTGAAACGAAACTTCCAATTGGCATAACTTCCTCAAAATAAGCCCGATTTTCAAATGCAATACCTCGAAAGTATCGTTTTACGCTCTAGATTAATACTGCATTTAAATAAATACAAAATAAAGAAACTTAATTTTTAGTCGATTTTCATGTCAATTTTTTCTGTCCGATAACCGACTTGGGCGTGAAACGAAACTTCCGATTGGCATAACTTTCTCAAAATAAGCCCGATTTTCAAATGCAATACCTCGAAAGTATTGTTTTACGCTCTAGATTAATACTGCATTTAAATAAATACAAAATAAAGAAACTTAATTTTTAGTCGATTTTCATGTCAATTTTTTCTGTCCGATAACCGACTTGGGCGTGAAACGAAACTTCCGATTGGCATAGCTGCCTCAAAATAAGCCCGATTTTCCAATGCAATACCTCGAAAGTATTGTTTTACGCTCTAGATTAATACTGCATTTAAATAAATGCAAAATAAAGAAACTTAATTTTTTGTCGATTTTTATGTCAATTTTTTCTGTCCGATAACCGACTTGGGCGTGAAACGAAACTTCCGATTGGCATAACTTCCACAAAATAAGCCCGATTTTCAAATACAATACCTCGAAAGTATTGTTTTACGCTCTAGATTAATACTGCATTTAAATAAATACAAAATAAAGAAACTTAATTTTTAGTCGATTTTCATGTCAATTTTTTCTGTCCGATAACCGACTTGGGCGTGAAGCGAAACTTCCGATTGGCATAACTTTCTCAAAATAAGCCCGATTTTCAAATGCAATACCTCGAAAGTATTGTTTTACGCTCTAGATTAATACTGCATTTAAATAAATACAAAATAAAGAAACTTAATTTTTAGTCGATTATCATGTCAATTTTTTCTGTCCGATAACCGACTTGGGCGTGAAACGAAACTTCCGATTGGTATAACTTTCTCAAAATAAGCCCGATTTTCAAATGCAATACCTCGAAAGTATTGTTTTACGCTCTAGATTAATACTGCATTTAAATATATACAAAATAAAGAAACTTAATTTTTAGTCGTTTTTTATGTCAATTTTTTCTGTCCGATAACCGACTTGGGCGTGAAACGAAACTTCCGATTAGCATAACTTTCTCAAAATAAGCCCGATTTTCAAATGCAATACCTCGAAAGTATTGTTTTACGCTCTAGATTAATACTGCATTTAAATATATACAAAATAAAGAAACTTAATTTTTAGTCGATTTTCATGTCAATTTTTTCTGTCCGATAACCGACTTGGGCGTGAAACGAAACTTCCGATTGGCATAACTGCCTCAAAATAAGCCCGATTTTCAAATGCAATACATCGAAAGTATTGTTTTACGCTCTAGATTAATACTGCATTTAAATAAATACAAAATAAAGAAACCTAATTTTTAGTCGATTTTCATGTCAATTTTTTCTGTCCGATAACCGACTTGGGCGTGAAACGAAACTTCCAATTGGCATAACTTCCTCAAAATAAGCCCGATTTTCAAATGCAATACCTCGAAAGTATCGTTTTACGCTCTAGATTAATACTGCATTTAAATATATACAAAATAAAGAAACTTAATTTTTAGTCGATTTTCATGTCAATTTTTTCTGTCCGATAACCGACTTGGGCGTGAAACGAAACTTCCGATTGGCATAACTTTCTCAAAATAAGCCCGATTTTCAAATGCAATACCTCGAAAGTATTGTTTTACGCTCTAGATTAATACTGCATTTAAATATATACAAAATAAAGAAACTTAATTTTTGTCGATTTTCATGTCAATTTTTTCTGTCCGATAACCGACTTGGGCGTGAAACGAAACTTCCGATTGGCATAGCTGCCTCAAAATAAGCCCGATTTTCCAATGCAATACATCGAAAGTATTGTTTTACGCTCTAGATTAATACTGCATTTAAATAAATACAAAATAAAGAAACTTAATTTTTAGTCGATTTTCATGTCAATTTTTTCTGTCCGATAACCGACTTGGGCGTGAAACGAAACTTCCGATTGGCATAACTTCCTCAAAATAAGCCCGATTTTCAAATGCAATACCTCGAAAGTATTGTTTTACGCTCTAGATTAATACTGCATTTAAATAAATACAAAATAAAGAAACTTAATTTTTAGTCGATTTTCATGTCAATTTTTTCTGTCCGATAACCGACTTGGGCGTGAAACGAAACTTCCGATTGGTATAACTTTCTCAAAATAAGCCCGATTTTCAAATGCAATACCTCGAAAGTATTGTTTTACGCTCTAGATTAATACTGCATTTAAATAAATACAAAATAAAGAAACTTAATTTTTAGTCGATTTTCATGTCAATTTTTTCTGTCCGATAACCGACTTGGGCGTGAAACGAAACTTCCGATTGGCATAACTTTCTCAAAATAAGCCCGATTTTCAAATGCAATACCTCGAAAGTATTGTTTTACGCTCTAGATTAATACTGCATTTAAATAAATACAAAATAAAGAAACTTAATTTTTAGTCGATTTTCATGTCAATTTTTTCTGTCCGATAACCGACTTGGGCGTGAAACGAAACTTCCGATTGGCATAACTTCCTCAAAATAAGCCCGATTTTCAAATGCAATACCTCGAAAGTATTGTTTTACGCTCTAGATTAATACTGCATTTAAATATATACAAAATAAAGAAACTTAATTTTTAGTCGATTTTCATGTCAATTTTTTCTGTCCGATAACCGACTTGGGCGTGAAACGAAACTTCCGATTGGCATAACTTCCTCAAAATAAGCCCGATTTTCAAATGCAATACCTCGAAAGTATTGTTTTACGCTCTAGATTAATACTGCATTTAAATAAATACAAAATAAAGAAACTTAATTTTTAGTCGATTTTCATGTCAATTTTTTCTGTCCGATAACCGACTTGGGCGTGAAACGAAACTTCCGATTGGCATAACTTCCTCAAAATAAGCCCGATTTTCAAATGCAATACCTCGAAAGTATTGTTTTACGCTCTAGATTAATACTGCATTTAAATAAATACAAAATAAAGAAACTTAATTTTTAGTCGATTTTCATGTCAATTTTTTCTGTCCGATAACCGACTTGGGCGTGAAACGAAACTTCCGATTGGCATAACTTCCTCAAAATAAGCCCGATTTTCAAATGCAATACCTCGAAAGTATTGTTTTACGCTCTAGATTAATACTGCATTTAAATAAATACAAAATAAAGAAACTTAATTTTTAGTCGATTTTCATGTCAATTTTTTCTGTCCGATAACCGACTTGGGCGTGAAACGAAACTTCCGATTGGCATAACTTCCTCAAAATAAGCCCGATTTTCAAATGCAATACCTCGAAAGTATTGTTTTACGCTCTAGATTAATACTGCATTTAAATAAATACAAAATAAAGAAACTTAATTTTTAGTCGATTTTCATGTCAATTTTTTCTGTCCGATAACCGACTTGGGCGTGAAACGAAACTTCCGATTGGCATAACTTCCTCAAAATAAGCCCGATTTTCAAATGCAATACCTCGAAAGTATTGTTTTACGCTCTAGATTAATACTGCATTTAAATAAATACAAAATAAAGAAACTTAATTTTTAGTCGATTTTCATGTCAATTTTTTCTGTCCGATAACCGACTTGGGCGTGAAACGAAACTTCCGATTGGCATAACTTCCTCAAAATAAGCCCGATTTTCAAATGCAATACCTCGAAAGTATTGTTTTACGCTCTAGATTAATACTGCATTTAAATAAATACAAAATAAAGAAACTTAATTTTTAGTCGATTTTCATGTCAATTTTTTCTGTCCGATAACCGACTTGGGCGTGAAACGAAACTTCCAATTGGCATAACTTCCTCAAAATAAGCCCGATTTTCAAATGCAATACCTCGAAAGTATTGTTTTACGCTCTAGATTAATACTGCATTTAAATATATACAAAATAAAGAAACTTAATTTTTAGTCGATTTTCATGTCAATTTTTTCTGTCCGATAACCGACTTGGGCGTGAAACGAAACTTCCGATTGGCATAACTTTCTCAAAATAAGCCCGATTTTCAAATGCAATACCTCGAAAGTATTGTTTTACGCTCTAGATTAATACTGCATTTAAATATATACAAAATAAAGAAACTTAATTTTTAGTCGATTTTCATGTCAATTTTTTCTGTCCGATAACCGACTTGGGCGTGAAACGAAACTTCCGATTGGCATAACTTCCTCAAAATAAGCCCGATTTTCAAATGCAATACCTCGAAAGTATTGTTTTACGCTCTAGATTAATACTGCATTTAAATATATACAAAATAAAGAAACTTAATTTTTAGTCGATTTTCATGTCAATTTTTTCTGTCCGATAACCGACTTGGGCGTGAAACGAAACTTCCGATTGGCATAACTTTCTCAAAATAAGCCCGATTTTCAAATGCAATACCTCGAAAGTATTGTTTTACGCTCTAGATTAATACTGCATTTAAATAAATACAAAATAAAGAAACTTAATTTTTAGTCGATTTTCATGTCAATTTTTTCTGTCCGATAACCGACTTGGGCGTGAAACGAAACTTCCGATTGGCATAACTTCCTCAAAATAAGCCCGATTTTCAAATGCAATACCTCGAAAGTATTGTTTTACGCTCTAGATTAATACTGCATTTAAATAAATACAAAATAAAGAAACTTAATTTTTAGTCGATTTTCATGTCAATTTTTTCTGTCCGATAACCGACTTGGGCGTGAAACGAAACTTCCAATTGGCATAACTTCCTCAAAATAAGCCCGATTTTCAAATGCAATACCTCGAAAGTATTGTTTTACGCTCTAGATTAATACTGCATTTAAATATATACAAAATAAAGAAACTTAATTTTTAGTCGTTTTTTATGTCAATTTTTTCTGTCCGATAACCGACTTGGGCGTGAAACGAAACTTCCGATTGGTATAACTTCCTCAAAATAAGCCCGATTTTCAAATGCAATACCTCGAAAGTATTGTTTTACGCTCTAGATTAATACTGCATTTAAATATATACAAAATAAAGAAACTTAATTTTGAGTCGATTTTCATGTCAATTTTTTCTGTCCGATAACCGACTTGGGCGTGAAACGAAACTTCCGATTGGCATAACTTCCTCAAAATAAGCCCGATTTTCAAATACAATACCTCGAAAGTATTGTTTTACGCTCTAGATTAGTACTGCATTTAAATAAATACAAAATAAAGAAACTTAATTTTTAGTCGATTTTCATGTCAATTTTTTCTGTCCGATAACCGACTTGGGCGTGAAACGAAACTTCCGATTGGCATAACTTTCTCAAAATAAGCCCGATTTTCAAATGCAATACCTCGAAAGTATTGTTTTACGCTCTAGATTAATACTGCATTTAAATAAATACAAAATAAAGAAGCTTAATTTTTAGTCGATTATCATGTCAATTTTTTCTGTCCGATAACTGACTTGGGCGTGAAACGAAACTTCCGATTGGTATAACTTTCTCAAAATAAGCCCGATTTTCAAATGCAATACCTCGAAAGTATTGTTTTACGCTCTAGATTAATACTGCATTTAAATAAATACAAAATAAAGAAACTTAATTTTTAGTCGATTTTCATGTCAATTTTTTCTGTCCGATAACCGACTTGGGCGTGAAACGAAACTTCCAATTGGCATAACTTCCTCAAAATAAGCCCGATTTTCAAATGCAATACCTCGAAAGTATTGTTTTACGCTCTAGATTAATACTGCATTTAAATATATACAAAATAAAGAAACTTAATTTTTAGTCGATTTTCATGTCAATTTTTTCTGTCCGATAACCGACTTGGGCGTGAAACGAAACTTCCAATTGGCATAACTTTCTCAAAATAAGCCCGATTTTCAAATGCAATACCTCGAAAGTATTGTTTTACGCTCTAGATTAATACTGCATTTAAATAAATACAAAATAAAGAAACTTAATTTTTAGTCGATTTTCATGTCAATTTTTTCTGTCCGATAACCGACTTGGGCGTGAAACGAAACTTCCGATTGGTATAACTTCCTCAAAATAAGCCCGATTTTCAAATGCAATACCTCGAAAGTATTGTTTTACGCTCTAGATTAATACTGCATTTAAATATATACAAAATAAAGAAACTTAATTTTTAGTCGATTTTCATGTCAATTTTTTCTGTCCGATAACCGACTTGGGCGTGAAACGAAACTTCCGATTGGCATAACTTCCTCAAAATAAGCCCGATTTTCAAATGCAATACCTCGAAAGTATTGTTTTACGCTCTAGATTAATACTGCATTTAAATAAATACAAAATAAAGAAACTTAATTTTTAGTCGATTTTCATGTCAATTTTTTCTGTCCGATAACCGACTTGGGCGTGAAACGAAACTTCCAATTGGCATAACTTCCTCAAAATAAGCCCGATTTTCAAATGCAATACCTCGAAAGTATTGTTTTACGCTCTAGATTAATACTGCATTTAAATATATACAAAATAAAGAAACTTAATTTTTAGTCGTTTTTTATGTCAATTTTTTCTGTCCGATAACCGACTTGGGCGTGAAACGAAACTTCCGATTAGCATAACTTTCTCAAAATAAGCCCGATTTTCAAATGCAATACCTCGAAAGTATTGTTTTACGCTCTAGATTAATACTGCATTTAAATATATACAAAATAAAGAAACTTAATTTTTAGTCGATTTTCATGTCAATTTTTTCTGTCCGATAACCGACTTGGGCGTGAAACGAAACTTCCGATTGGCATAACTTCCTCAAAATAAGCCCGATTTTCAAATGCAATACCTCGAAAGTATTGTTTTACGCTCTAGATTAATACTGCATTTAAATATATACAAAATAAAGAAACTTAATTTTTAGTCGATTTTCATGTCAATTTTTCTGTCCGATAACCGACTTGGGCGTGAAACGAAACTTCCGATTGGCATAACTTTCTCAAAATAAGCCCGATTTTCAAATGCAATACCTCGAAAGTATTGTTTTACGCTCTAGATTAATACTGCATTTAAATATATACAAAATAAAGAAACTTAATTTTTAGTCGTTTTTATGTCAATTTTTCTGTCCGATAACCGACTTGGGCGTGAAACGAAACTTCCGATTGGTATAACTTCCTCAAAATAAGCCCGATTTTCAAATGCAATACCTCGAAAGTATTGTTTTACGCTCTAGATTAATACTGCATTTAAATAAATACAAAATAAAGAAACTTAATTTTTAAACTTCCAATTGGCATAACTTCCTCAAAATAAGCCCGATTTTCAAATGCAATAGCTCGAAAGTATTGTTTTACGCTCTAGATTAATACTGCATTTAAATATATACAAAATAAAGAAACTTAATTTTTAGTCGTTTTTTATGTCAATTTTTTCTGTCCGATAACCGACTTGGGCGTGAAACGAAACTTCCGATTGGTATAACTTCCTCAAAATAAGCCCGATTTTCAAATGCAATACCTCGAAAGTATTGTTTTACGCTCTAGATTAATACTGCATTTAAATATATACAAAATAAAGAAACTTAATTTTGAGTCGATTTTCATGTCAATTTTTTCTGTCCGATAACCGACTTGGGCGTGAAACGAAACTTCCGATTGGCATAACTTCCTCAAAATAAGCCCGATTTTCAAATACAATACCTCGAAAGTATTGTTTTACGCTCTAGATTAGTACTGCATTTAAATAAATACAAAATAAAGAAACTTAATTTTGAGTCGATTTTCATGTCAATTTTTTCTGTCCGATAACCGACTTGGGCGTGAAACGAAACTTCCGATTGGTATAACTTTCTCAAAATAAGCCCGATTTTCAAATGCAATACCTCGAAAGTATTGTTTTACGCTCTAGATTAATACTGCATTTAAATAAATACAAAATAAAGAAGCTTAATTTTTAGTCGATTATCATGTCAATTTTTTCTGTCCGATAACTGACTTGGGCGTGAAACGAAACTTCCGATTGGTATAACTTTCTCAAAATAAGCCCGATTTTCAAATGCAATACCTCGAAAGTATTGTTTTACGCTCTAGATTAATACTGCATTTAAATAAATACAAAATAAAGAAACTTAATTTTTAGTCGATTTTCATGTCAATTTTTCTGTCCGATAACCGACTTGGGCGTGAAACGAAACTTCCAATTGGCATAACTTCCTCAAAATAAGCCCGATTTTCAAATGCAATACCTCGAAAGTATTGTTTTACGCTCTAGATTAATACTGCATTTAAATATATACAAAATAAAGAAACTTAATTTTTAGTCGTTTTTTATGTCAATTTTTTCTGTCCGATAACCGACTTGGGCGTGAAACGAAACTTCCGATTGGCATAACTTCCTCAAAATAAGCCCGATTTTCAAATGCAATACCTCGAAAGTATTGTTTTACGCTCTAGATTAATACTGCATTTAAATATATACAAAATAAAGAAACTTAATTTTTAGTCGATTTTCATGTCAATTTTTTCTGTCCGATAACCGACTTGGGCGTGAAACGAAACTTCCGATTGGCATAACTTCCTCAAAATAAGCCCGATTTTCAAATGCAATACCTCGAAAGTATTGTTTTACGCTCTAGATTAGTACTGCATTTAAATAAATACAAAATAAAGAAACTTAATTTTTAGTCGATTTTCATGTCAATTTTTTCTGTCCGATAACCGACTTGGGCGTGAAACGAAACTTCCGATTGGCATAACTTTCTCAAAATAAGCCCGATTTTCAAATGCAATACCTCGAAAGTATTGTTTTACGCTCTAGATTAATACTGCATTTAAATAAATACAAAATAAAGAAACTTAATTTTTAGTCGATTTTCATGTCAATTTTTTCTGTCCGATAACCGACTTGGGCGTGAAACGAAACTTCCGATTGGTATAACTTTCTCAAAATAAGCCCGATTTTCAAATGCAATACCTCGAAAGTATTGTTTTACGCTCTAGATTAATACTGCATTTAAATAAATACAAAATAAAGAAACTTAATTTTTAGTCGATTTTCATGTCAATTTTTCTGTCCGATAACCGACTTGGGCGTGAAACGAAACTTCCGATTGGCATAACTTCCTCAAAATAAGCCCGATTTTCAAATGCAATACCTCGAAAGTATTGTTTTACGCTCTAGATTAATACTGCATTTAAATAAATACAAAATAAAGAAACTTAATTTTTAGTCGATTTTCATGTCAATTTTTTCTGTCCGATAACCGACTTGGGCGTGAAACGAAACTTCCGATTGGCATAACTTTCTCAAAATAAGCCCGATTTTCAAATGCAATACCTCGAAAGTATTGTTTTACGCTCTAGATTAATACTGCATTTAAATAAATACAAAATAAAGAAACTTAATTTTTAGTCGATTTTCATGTCAATTTTTTCTGTCCGATAACCGACTTGGGCGTGAAACGAAACTTCCGATTGGCATAACTTCCTCAAAATAAGCCCGATTTTCAAATGCAATACCATCGAAAGTATTGTTTTACGCTCTAGATTAATACTGCATTTAAATAAATACAAAATAAAGAAACTTAATTTTTAGTCGATTTTCATGTCAATTTTTTCTGTCCGATAACCGACTTGGGCGTGAAACGAAACTTCCGATTGGCATAACTTCCTCAAAATAAGCCCGATTTTCAAATGCAATACCTCGAAAGTATTGTTTTACGCTCTAGATTAATACTGCATTTAAATAAATACAAAATAAAGAAACTTAATTTTTAGTCGATTTTCATGTCAATTTTTTCTGTCCGATAACCGACTTGGGCGTGAAACGAAACTTCCGATTGGCATAACTTTCTCAAAATAAGCCCGATTTTCAAATGCAATACCTCGAAAGTATTGTTTTACGCTCTAGATTAATACTGCATTTAAATAAATACAAAATAAAGAAACTTAATTTTTAGTCGATTTTCATGTCAATTTTTTCTGTCCGATAACCGACTTGGGCGTGAAACGAAACTTCCGATTGGCATAACTGCCTCAAAATAAGCCCGATTTTCAAATGCAATACCTCGAAAGTATTGTTTTACGCTCTAGATTAATACTGCATTTAAATAAATACAAAATAAAGAAACTTAATTTTTAGTCGATTTTCATGTCAATTTTTTCTGTCCGATAACCGACTTGGGCGTGAAACGAAACTTCCGATTGGCATAACTTCCTCAAAATAAGCCCGATTTTCAAATGCAATACCTCGAAAGTATTGTTTTACGCTCTAGATTAATACTGCATTTAAATAAATACAAAATAAAGAAACTTAATTTTTAGTCGATTTTCATGTCAATTTTTTCTGTCCGATAACCGACTTGGGCGTGAAACGAAACTTCCGATTGGCATAACTTTCTCAAAATAAGCCCGATTTTCAAATGCAATACCTCGAAAGTATTGTTTTACGCTCTAGATTAATACTGCATTTAAATAAATACAAAATAAAGAATCTTAATTTTTAGTCGATTTTCATGTCAATTTTTTCTGTCCGATAACCGACTTGGGCGTGAAACGAAACTTCCGATTGGCATAACTGCCTCAAAATAAGCCCGATTTGCCAATGTAATACATCGAAAGTATTGTTTTACGCTCTAGATTAATACTGCATTTAAATAAATACAAAATAAAGAAACCTAATTTTTAGTCGATTTTCATGTCAATTTTTTCTGTCCGATAACCGACTTGGGCGTGAAACGAAACTTCCAATTGGCATAACTTCCTCAAAATAAGCCCGATTTTCAAATGCAATACCTCGAAAGTATTGTTTTACGCTCTAGATTAATACTGCATTTAAATATATACAAAATAAAGAAACTTAATTTTTAGTCGATTTTCATGTCAATTTTTTCTGTCCGATAACCGACTTGGGCGTGAAACGAAACTTCCGATTGGCATAACTTTCTCAAAATAAGCCCGATTTTCAAATGCAATACCTCGAAAGTATTGTTTTACGCTCTAGATTAATACTGCATTTAAATATATACAAAATAAAGAAACTTAATTTTTTGACGATTTTCATGTCAATTTTTTCTGTCCGATAACCGACTTGGGCGTGAAACGAAACTTCCGATTGGCATAGCTGCCTCAAAATAAGCCCGATTTTCCAATGTTATACATCGAAAGTATTGTTTTACGCTCTAGATTAATACTGCATTTAAATAAATACAAAATAAAGAAACTTAATTTTTAGTCGATTTTCATGTCAATTTTTTCTGTCCGATAACCGACTTGGGCGTGAAACGAAACTTCCGATTGGTTTAACTTTCTCAAAATAAGCCCGATTTTCAAATGCAATACCTCGAAAGTATTGTTTTACGCTCTAGATTAATACTGCATTTAAATAAATACAAAATAAAGAAACTTAATTTTTAGTCGATTATCATGTCAATTTTTTCTGTCCGATAACCGACTTGGGCGTGAAACGAAACTTCCGATTGGTATAACTTTCTCAAAATAAGCCAGATTTTCAAATGCAATACCTCGAAAGTATTGTTTTACGCTCTAGATTAATACTGCATTTAAATATATACAAAATAAAGAAACTTAATTTTTAGTCGATTTTCATGTCAATTTTTTCTGTCCGATAACCGACTTGGGCGTGAAACGAAACTTCCGATTGGCTTTAACTTTCTTCAAAATAAGCCCGATTTTCAAATGCAATACCTCGAAAGTATTGTTTTACGCCTAGATTAGTACTGCATTTAAATAAAGTGTTACTTTAAAAATAAAGAAACTTAATCTTTTTATGTCGATTTTCATGTCAATTTTTTCTGTCCGATAACCGTTACTTTGATTTGGCGTGAAGCTGTTGTATTCGATATCAGGCATAACATTTATCAAAATAAGAACAGCATTATTCCAATGAAACTCAAGTATTGAGGTTTAGGCGAACATTAGTATGCGTTTAATGTGGTTTTACAACAATAATATGTAGCGTTTTTATTATACCCTAAGTCGATTTTCATGTCAATTTTTTCTGTCCGATAACCGACTTGGGCGTGAAACGAAACTTCCGATTGGCATAACTTCCTCAAAATAAGCCCGATTTTCAAATGCAATACCTCGAAAGTATTGTTTTACGCTCTAGATTAATACTGCATTTATATAAATACAAAATAAAGAAACTTAATTTTTAGTCGATTTTCATGTCAATTTTTTCTGTCCGATAACCGACTTGGGCGTGAAGCGAAACTTCCGATTGGCATAACTTTCTCAAAATAAGCCCGATTTTCAAATGCAATACCTCGAAAGTATTGTTTTACGCTCTAGATTAATACTGCATTTAAATAAATACAAAATAAAGAAACTTAATTTTTAGTCGATTTTCATGTCAATTTTTTCTGTCCGATAACCGACTTGGGCGTGAAACGAAACTTCCAATTGGCATAACTTCCTCAAAATAAGCCCGATTTTCAAATGCAATACCTCGAAAGTATTGTTTTACGCTCTAGATTAATACTGCATTTAAATAAATACAAAATAAAGAAACTTAATTTTTAGTCGATTTTCATGTCAATTTTTTCTGTCCGATAACCGACTTGGACGTGAAACGAAACTTCCGATTGGCATAACTTTCTCAAAATAAGCCCGATTTTCAAATGCAATACCTCGAAAGTATTGTTTTACGCTCTAGATTAATACTGCATTTAAATAAATACAAAATAAAGAAACTTAATTTTTAGTCGATTTTCATGTCAATTTTTTCTGTCCGATAACCGACTTGGGCGTGAAACGAAACTTCCGATTGGCATAACTTCCTCAAAATAAGCCCGATTTTCAAATGCAATACCTCGAAAGTATTGTTTTACGCTCTAGATTAATACTGCATTTAAATATATACAAAATAAAGAAACTTAATTTTTAGTCGATTTTCATGTCAATTTTTTCTGTCCGATAACCGACTTGGGCGTGAAACGAAACTTCCGATTGGCATAACTTCCTCAAAATAAGCCCGATTTTCAAATGCAATACCTCGAAAGTATTGTTTAACGCTCTAGATTAATACTGCATTTAAATAAATACAAAATTAAAAAACTTAATTTTTAGTCGATTTTCATGTCAATTTTTTCTGTCCGATAACCGACTTGGGCGTGAAACGAAACTTCCGATTGGCATAACTTCCTCAAAATAAGCCCGATTTTCAAATGCAATACCTCGAAAGTATTGTTTTACGCTCTAGATTAATACTGCATTTAAATAAATACAAAATAAAGAAACTTAATTTTTAGTCGATTTTCATGTCAATTTTTTCTGTCCGATAACCGACTTGGGCGTGAAACGAAACTTCCGATTGGCATAACTTTCTCAAAATAAGCCCGATTTTCAAATGCAATACCTCGAAAGTATTGTTTTACGCTCTAGATTAATACTGCATTTAAATAAATACAAATAAAAGAAACTTAATTTTTAGTCGATTTTCATGTCAATTTTTTCTGTCCGATAACCGACTTGGGCGTGAAACGGAACTTCCGATTGGCATAACTTTCTCAAAATAAGGCCGATTTTCATATGCAATACACCGAAAGTATTGATTTATGCTCTTAATAAATACTGCATTTAAATAAGTACCGATTGATTGGCATAACTTCAAATGCAATACCCTAAAGTATTGATTTAATCTCTAAATCATTTAAATCTAGAAGCTCGAAAATACCTCGATTTACATCTTTTTCTTTCTTTATCTTCTTACTTTGCTTTAAATATAATATTTTTAATATATATATTTTTAAACCTAACTATCGCAAGTTTTTAATTGAAAGTGTTGCTTTAATAAAAAGTATACGCTAAATCTGTGTTATGCATGGACCTATGACAATTGAATTTGTATGCATTACGGTTTAAATACTTTGATTTGGGCTGGCTGTTGTATTCGATATCAGACGAAACATTTATAAAATTAAACAGCATTATTCCCATGGTCGCATTGAGGTTTAGGCGAACATTGTGGCGTTTTGGTGGTTTTACAACTATAATATGTAGCGTTTTTATTATACCCTAAGCCCTTTGCCAAATGGCTAAACAGCGTATAATGATGCTGAGCAGCTACGTGTGGGTGTGTACGAGTGGGTGTGTGTGTGCGTGAGTGTGTGTGCATCTGATAAATGTTAAAATGTATTTTTGGTTTAAATAAATTGCTTTTAATTTATACCCTTTAACATTTGTTTGACATGGATACCAAATAACTTTGGCCCAAAGCACAAGCACAAAGTGAAAGAAGAAGCAAACTTTAACAATTTAACGAGGAAGTATTAATAACAGCACGCAGCATGCTGCCTCGACTAGTTAGTTGTTTTTTTTTCTCTTCTGTTCTTCTGTTTTTGCGGCAAGTTTTTTATTTTGTTCGTGCCTGCTTCCTTCTTTGGCTGTGTGCTGCTCTTTAGTGTTAGAAGCTGTAGTTATGAGGCGCTAGATTGTCGCATGAGTGCGGCGAACCCATAACTTTTCTCTGTAGTGCCTCTGTTGCCGATGGGATCCTTAACACACACACACACGCACACACACACACGTACAGACGCACAACCATATGGTAGAAAAGAACTCGAAGTTTATTATTTTAAGTAAAATATTCTCGCAATGCATTTCGTTTGTATACGGAATATACATTGTTGTATTTAAGGATTTCGCATAAAATGTGCATAAATAAAGCGCAGTTAGATTGTAAGATTGCTAATATAAAAGTAAACAGCCAACACATAACTTACTTCAACAATGCTGCGGCGCGTTAGCTGTGAATATTTGTGCCGAGTGTGTGTGTGTGTGTGTATACGAATGGTCATATGGTGGGTCAATCATCCATAAGTTGTCCAAAAACACAGCCCACAACACACAACAACATCTGTGACGACAAGAGCGCACAAATGTGAATATGGTGATGCACGTGTGTCCATCTGTGTTCATCTGTGCTTATTGAGTCTGTCGATTTATGGTTTGGTATGGTATGTATGGTATGTTCTACTCCTGCCAGCGTTTGGAATAATTTAGATTGAGCAGATGAAATATATCTGCGACGCATAACAAAGTCAAAATACATCAATTCAATTATGATCGATTCGATTGATTTACTATGTATGTATATCAAACAATTGAGACAGCCCTCCAAACTTGTTTAATCAGAATGGATGCCAAATATACACGCAGTGTTATGGTAAATGGTTGCTTAACTATGACTTATACTTTTTAATAACTGTTGTCTTATGAGCCAGAAGGATTTCTTATGCTAATGCACTAAGTTTATGGACCCCGACGCATACTAAACTTCGTCGACTTTTACCTTGTGCTCTAGCGAAAAGTAAGTGCTAAAAGTTTGTGACATTATTCAATTGTCTTTGGAGCGAAGAATGCTGTAAATATTTTAACTATTCGCGCATGCATGTATGCTAATGGGTTTGCTCCCCACACACACACACATACACACTTTAAGCTGGCTAATTGCAAAGCATGCCATGCCCGTCCATTTTGATGAATACTGTTGTTGCTGTGCTTAGGTCACGTCACTGAACTCAAAGTACCATAGTTGTCGTTGTTGTTGTTGTTGATGGTGGGGTTAAGCGTGTTCGCGACCAAAGCAAGCAAGCAAACAGCACACATCATACAGTTTAAAAAAAACTTGACACGCGAAGCACACCGCGAACTGTACCCAGGCAGCAGGTGGGGTAGTAGTAGTAAGGATTCGGGTGTTTTGAATTTCATTCATGAATCGTGCACGACGACACAACAGCTGTGCCGAGAGGGGAAAGTTTATCCGCGCCGGCGTATTGCAAAGTGTACCCAGCTGGAGAATTGGCGAATGTAAGGGGTAAAAATACTGGTAACGGCATCAAATACTGGGCATTCCCCACCCATTGATGGCGGGGCATTGGTATACTGGTTTAAGAGAAACTTAAAGAGCGCTCTCTTAAATTAAATACTGGGTACACTGCCAGGATTCGAATGAGAGCCGTTCCGTTATGTTAGCGTGCGTGTGCGTGCGTGTCTCTATGTGTGTGTGTGTGTGTTTTGATAAAATATATGGCATATATTATTATGAATGCTTGCATGGATGGGATGGGGAGAGGGGGGTTGGAAGGAAGGGTAACAGGCAGCCGCAGGCTGCGTTGAGCGCTGAACTTTAAATTGCAAAGCCAGTGAAGCTCAAAAGTTAGCAAAGCGTTGCCGTCACTCGACAGTCAATTATTTGTGCAAAAAGGTTACACACCACCCAACCACACACCCACCCACACACACACCTGTGCTGCTGTGTGCACTGCACTGTTGCATTGTGTGTCAGTGTGTACGTGTGACTGAAATTGGAGCACACACACACACAAACACACACAGCAAACTCCAAGAGCTAGAGAAGTGCATGGCAAAATAGACTGTGAATTTGAATTTTCTCTTGTTCACAAAAATACTAGAATGTACAATATTTGCTTGCTCCAAAAAAACATGCAATATTCTCTATTGTTTTGTGCCTAATTACGAAACACAAAATACGAAATACAGAATACAAAATAGAGCTCTTATTTATTGTTTTGCAAAATTCCAATCTTTGTTGTTTGACCCAATGCTGCAAGTACTTAACAAGCACTATAAATTGTTGAGCATAACAACGTTTGTGTGTCGTCGTCGTCGGGTCGACCGCCCCAGTAAAAGTTTATAAACATACTAGTTAATGAATAGGACGCTCTCTGCTATTTTGGCCGGCACCCCACGAATACGTGAGCAAAATTAAACCTAATGCTTTAACATATCGCACTAGACTTGGTCGTTGCGCAAAAGCTAAAACTTAATTACTGTCAGAATGCCTGCGAGCATTTTCAAGTAACCGAAAAGTCTGAGCTCTGGCTTAGCTCGATCCTATACGTATGTATATGTATGTGTATATATAGTACCTTAAGCTGCTGCTATACTCTCAATACTCGTACAAAATGGCGCGTGTGTTCATTAACATTTGCATATTCTTACATTTCAATGCAAAGCGAATTACTTCGAAAACAGTTTTCAGGCAAAAAATGAAAATGAAAAAATAAGTAAGAAAGAAAAAATTGTGCAATCAATAAAATTGTATACTGCAAAACGCGGAGAAAAGAAAGAATAATGCAAATAATGAAGCAAAATGATAACAATATTATTTTTATTAGAATTTAACAAGGCGGTTGCATGTGTAAAAAAAAAGCAACACACACACACACACTCTCATTCTGTGCCCCTGTGTATGTAAATATACATATATATGTATATTTTGTTTTTGTGCGCGTTCAAATGTTTTGTCTTGCTGTGCGTAAAAGCTGTAAGCTAATCAAGGTAAATTACCTTGAATGCCAATCAAAATACTTAGTACATACTTACAAACACATACACACACACACACGCACGCACGCACACAGAGAGAAGGAGGGAGCAAGCAAAGCAAGTACAAGGCGTAAATTGCCTTGTGCACCATTAAAGTTATCTTAGACGGCGCCAGAAGCCGGTTGGTAGAAGACGAAGAAAAAAAAACGTAAAGAAAAGAACAGTCAGACTCCAACCTTAAAATGCCTCAAATTAAAAGAAAAGACCAGCCCCAGATTAGTCACACCGACAAGAACATACCCTTCTCAGATTAGCACCTCTTCACAATCCAGCTTGAATGTATACACACACACACATACAAAAGAAGTAGAAGAAGAAGAAGAAGAAGAACTGATCCATTCATTCCAGTGAATGGCTATAGAAAACGTAAACGAAAAAGTTTTTGGGTTAACCAAACTGGTAGAAGCTTAACGTAGCCTTATTTAACCTTTAAATTTGTATACCTTGAGTAAGGTCCAACAACAACAACAATATCGACAACAACAAAATGAAATGAAAAGAACAAACAGGCAGCTTAACGCTTTATTCCTTAGGTTCTACGTTCGGTGAATTCTGTGTGTGCTTTGTGTACTTTTGCTTGGCCTTGGCCTTATGCAAAATCAATGCCAATTGAAGTAATGCTCAACTGCAGCCAGAGATTCATTCATCTATGGCATATTAAGCAGCGCACTTTGGTAATTCCTGCCATATACCATATACCATATACCATATACATATCTACACTGCCTTGTAGTTACATACTTACGTAGACTACGTCGCTAGCAGACGTAGGGACGCAGCAGAATTCACCGAAACGTTAAGTAGCCCCTTTGAACTACGCTTCAGTTGACTGAGTTCTTCAATTAGTACTTTAATGTTGATGTGAATATACATTGGTATGTACATTACTAATTATACTTATGTTAGAAGTTGGCAACGAAAGTAATTTCTAACACAACTCGACCCAGCGACTAGACCGACTAGACAAAAGCCCTTCATTGTAATTAGTTGGCGCACAAAGAATAAGCATCGAAAATGCTTAATATTGTCATTTGTAAATACCGAAATGTAACCAAATTAAAATGCAATTTTGCGACAATGTCGACAATCTCTGGCAAAGCAGCTTAGCAACCTTAAAAATAAGCATTTATGTAATCCGCTTACAAGCGGATATTACAAATTACAATTTATATCAGCTCCCCCAACGGTCTGATAAATATTCAGCAGGTAGATTAAATGTGAACAAGTGAAATATAAATAAAACAAATCAAGTCAACCAAATGTGGCATTGTTTATTGTTTACTTGCAGCTGCTGTCCTTTCAATTCAATTCCTCGCATTTAATGTGTAAACAAAAATTATTTATGTGGAAAAATGAAATTCGCAGAGGACAGCAAAAAAAAAAAGCATTTTACATTCTATTAAAGTAAACTAAAAACAACAAGAAAAAAAACTGTCATAACAAATAAGTTAATAAACATAAATATGATTTGAGCTTCGTGTTTGTCCAACAATATATATTTTGCTGTTGCTGTTGTTGTTGTTGTTGTTTTGTTGTTTTGTGTTTTTCATTAAGGTGGAATTATGTTGATAAGTAGCCTAATGTGCCTTTAATGATATTGCCTTAGCAGCCAGTGAGTGGCGAGTGGCTTTGAAGGGCCAAAAACAATATCAATAAATAGCAATATTTATATCCTCGAAAGGTTCGCATTGTCGTAAATATTCTGTTAACTGGTAACTGTTAACATGTTTTTCTGATCGAGTGTCCTCATGTGTGCGGTGTCATCCAAATCAGTGATTACTGAAGACCTTCAGGCCCAATTGAATCAACCGCTCCGCCTCCCAATCAGCCCCGCCCCGCCCCGCCTCCGCCTCTTTCAGTTCCATCCGCCTCCTCCTCATTGGCCCTCCTACAGTTTTTTTTGGGCCTTCAACACAACAAGGTCTGGCATTTCACAAGTTATCTTCACATTGTTTTCGTATGCTTCGTTGGACTTAGGACACTAAGCTGTCAATGTCGCGTTCACTGTGCGTCGCGACGCATTCACACACACAAACACACACAGGCACATACACATCGAATAGAATAGCATGTCATGGCTGGTGTGCTGTGGTCGAGCCATATTAAAGGCACACTTGTAGCCAATTGCCGCATAAAAGCGGAATCACTAAAACGAAGTAAAATGAAATAAAAGTGAAAAACTAAGCTACACAATGTGCCATACACGATGACAGCTAGAAAATAGCATGCCGCAATTTTATGTGGCATCCTACAAAGAAAAGGATGTAGCACACACTTCCCTACTATTCAGCCACAAATAGAATTGCAAGCGTGTCGAACATTTAGTTTTCAAATATGATATAAAACTATTCATTGAACGCTTCATCAGTTTGCAATGAATGATGGACGACAAACCTTTTACAATGTACAATACAAATCCCAAATAAGTTTTGCTTAATTAATGTTCAAGTATCCTTAAACAGACTTCATGCGTTTAGGGATTAGGCACGTTGCTGAAATTGATTGCATTCAGTGCGAAGTATCTTAAAGTCATTCAAGCGTACGATGGTGCGGTAACTGGACGAGTCTCGATTCCGTCGAAGCAGTAGGAGCAAGCCGCTTAGTCGGTTGAGTGGCAAAGCTCTTACGGATTTTGATATATTACGCTGATGGCAGAAATGCATTCAGTTTATGGACGAAAAGTGCCTGGAAAATCTCACATTCGCAGCAAGCGAAGCAAGGGTCCAAGGAGTGGGCTGACATGTTTGTACACTTCTTAATATGTGTCAGACATTGAGCTTAGCAAAGAGATTAGCTTTGGCCGGGTCCCAAGCTCAAGCATAAGCTCTCTGGCTTTAATTGTGATTTATAAACAAGAAAGTTTTGCCTTTTTTCAACACTATTTGGACAATTGTGAAATGCTTTCTTTTTTTGGACATCATGATTGGCCAAGGGTGCATATCCTTTTGATGGTTGCCATTGGCAATTATTTTGAAACAAATTGACAATAAATGAAAGTCAACTTTTTGATTACTTTGCCACTGGACGCTGCGACTGGCTGGCCTGCCTGGCCTGTCTGCCTCTTGTTGTATCAAGCACTTAGTTGAACCGCCTTCTTTGCCTTCTTGTTGGAGGCGCCATCACATTTACATAGACAAAAGCCAAAAGTCCGGCGGCACAACACTTGTCCAACAAATCAGCCTGCTCAGCCTAGGTTCACTTAAACAACAGCTGCGTCATTCTTAACACCAGCATCATTATCTTATCATCGTCCTCATCATCATCATCATCATCGTCATCGTCGTCGTCGTCGTCGTCGTCATCGTCATAGTCCCTCCTGATTGTCTTTGTCCCGATGGTGACATTGTCATTAACAGGCACTGCCACAGTTTGGCTGTGAAAGCCGTGAGAAGCATTTTGGGCCATGATTAACATTTAGTGTCAAGCGAATAATTAATTTGATTTACGCTTTATGGCTTAAGTGAAATTCACTTTATACTACATATACATATATATATATCGAATCCACTCAGCACTTTGCCTCCTTGGCCATTCGTATTTAAATCTTGAAAATATGCTATTCAACGAACGCATTTAAAACAAAAGATGAAGCCGATCCCCAAATCGTTGCTTGAATAATTAAAATTTTACTACTTTTTTAGCTAAATACGCACAAGAATATATATACGAGCGTGTATGCATGTGTATGTGTCTGTGTATGTGTGATGTGTCCTTTGTTAACGCTTTAGGGCACTTTGAAAGTTGATTGCCTGGGGCTAATGAAATTTTGTTTTGCTTTTGGCTTTGTCAAAGAATTAAAGCAATGCCGCTTCCACAAAGTTATGTAAATCATTTTCCTTTTGCTTTGCATTTTACGCAATTTTGCCTTTAATCCCAAACACATTTTTTGATGTGCACAGCTAGTGCAAACTTGATTACATTGCATCGAGAGCGCGTAACTCGTTGCTGCCACCTGTGATAACAGGTAACACACACACGGACGCATACATGCATGTTTTCAGAGCTGGTTTTTATGCGCGTATGCGTATATGTGTGTGGCCTGTTAGTGCTATCGATTCGCTTATGCAGCAGATGCAACATCGCAACCAATAGCCAAAAGCACTAGAGTCACGTGCGAGCAGCTGTGCTATCAGTTGGAGCTGCCACAGGCAATCATCTGGCTGCATGCATCCTTGCACACTGGTTGCAGCCACTTTTTCATTTTTCCCATTTTTTTTTTTTTTTTTTTTGTGACAACATTCTGGCAAAATCAGCCATCTACAAAACTCCATATATCCATTTATCCATGTTTTCTTTTATATCCTCTTCGTGTGTTGTTGACCGCCTCCGCCACCGCCGCCACTGCCACTGCCACCGCCAACGCCACCGACACCGCCGCCGCCGCCATCATGCCCCAATGCGTCAGTGCCATTATGCCGCCCCGGCCTGGAAATTCGATTTAATGCATAAACTTGACTGCTCAGCTTTTGGCAGAGCACAACGTCTGGCCACTGCTGACTCTGTGGCAACAAGATGGCTGGATGCTTGGATGAAGATGGTGGAGATGGTGAAGATGATGGTGGGATAAGTATTGTATCTTTTGCTTTTGTGGCTGACTTTTAATACTCGTGCCCAAAGCATTTTGCTCGAGGGTTGTCGCATCTTTAAAAACTTATTACTTCACCAATTTATATATATATTTATATATGTATTTGAACACACACTCACACACACATACATATATACAGTTGACTAAACTCAAAATTGGACGAAGCTTATCTTTTGGTCGCACTTTAAGAGTGGAAGCAATTTAAATTTATAACATACTCAGTCAATTGAAAAATCACAAGAAAATCAGACATGTGTCCATAGGCGTTAACATTCCTTTTTTTATTTCATTAGCATTCGATGTGGCCTTGAGAATCAAAAATTAGTTATCCCTAAGGCTCACAAAATAGTTCTTGACTGAAATTCCACAAGCTTAATGATGATGCTTTAAAGATTTTTCGAGCATTTTTATCACATTTTATTGGATATGATTTTTCAATATTTTTATTCCATTAATGTTGACTTTTTATTTGCAATGCAATTACTTTCGTTAGCATTGATTTTTATTAAAACCAATGAAGCGTCAAACGCATTGAAAAATCAATTAGTTGGTCACAACACGGCAAAATATATATGTACATTGTACATACATATGTACATATGTATGTTTATATGGGTCATGTTGATGTTGTGAAACTTTCATTACAAATAAATAAAACGCTAGTTAAGAAACTTGAGCTTTGGTCTTTTATTCTGTATATATATATATAATTGTACATACATATGTATGTATTTTGTTTTCTTGGAAGCAAACTAGGACAAGTTGAGATAACATATCTCAAACTGCCCTAAATTTATGCTTTGTCATAAAATTTTCAAGCATTGTTGAAACTTTAAAGCTCAAATTATGCAGTCGTAAAATTAAGTTTATATTTTCATGCACTTCAAATATTCATATTACGGTTGATCACAGTTGCTTTGCTCGCAGAGTATTTAGTATGTCTGCTTTGGCCTCTTTGGTTTTCTCTTTTTTGTTGTTTTTTACTTAAGATATTCTTATGGGCGCAACAAAAAAAGTTCTTTTATAACGTTTACTGTTCAAAGTTACTGCAAAAAGTTGCTGCACTTGCCGCATATTTTTCCGAGAATATGCTTTTTGGTTTGTTTGTCCGTTTGTGTTTGTTCAAGTGTGTGTGTGTGTGTGTGTGTGCGTGTGCGTGTGCAGCTATACGTCAATTTAGGTAATATTGCCGACGTTTATGATGAATTTATATGCTGCGGTTTTGTTTTGCCCAGCCAAAGGCAAACAAAGCCATTAAAAAGCCAGCTAAACAAAGTTACAGCGTTTTATATTTATAAAAGCCACAGCAATAATAACAAAAGCAACAACGGCAACAGCAAACAGACGATGCTTAAACTCAATTTGTACTAAAATATATATATATATGTATGTATGTATGTATGTTTTGTTGTAGACCACACTGAAAATGGCAACCGAGGCAACTTTTGACAGCACATTGCCACTTGAACTTGAAAACTCAACTCGCCAGAGAGTAGCAAAAAGGCCATCATCTAATAATTTTATTCATAGCCATAGTTGTACTATAATGGCTTATACAAATTAACTTTTTTTCAAAGAATTACGAACTTTTCAAGCACTTTTGCAGTGCAGCAACAGCCACAGCAACAACAACTTTTCAAATATGTATGCTCTATTTAAGGCCATTAGGTTGAACTCTGTGCATAAAATCAATTTGTTGTCGGCATACCAACAGCATCATGGTTCAGTTTTAAGTAATTATTATGCAAACAGTAAGCAGACAACAAACAGTTTCTGATTAACAAGCAACGTAAATTAAGTTTGCAACGTTTTCATATTTTGTTCGTTCGTCCGTCATTGTTATTGTTACTGCTAGTAAATGTCAGGCAAAACTATCTCTTTCAGCAGGTAGTAAAACATTTTGTGAATATAATTTAATCTGCAATTTGTGCGCAACAAATCTATTATTTACCTTGACCAAAATAGATACAAAATTCATTTTGTACGTGTGCGTACGCCATTGTGTGTGTATGCCTGTGTGTGTGGGTGTGTTTTTTGCCCTTTTTTTGTGTGTATGGGGCAAAATGAATGGGCTTCGATGGGCTTGGGTACACACAGCATACAGCATATCTGATACAATTCATAAATATTTATGTATCAAAAATACATTGGGTTGACCCAAACAATCAACGCCTGACTTTGTTTACCGAAATCCGTTCCCATCGAACGCATCTATTGCAAAGTCAATTATAATGCCCAGACACCCTTGTCAGGTCGACCCATGTCCTTCTAATTAGGTGCTTAAGTGTCATTGATCGGTTGATTGATTCAATTTATTAGAGCATACACAAAACACAACCTAGCACCTATCACCCTCCCTCTTTTCTTTCTTTTGTTTGCACATTTAATTTCTATCTATCTAGTATATGATACACAAAAACTAGCTTGGCTGCCCTGATTGATGGGTTATCACGGCGCAGAGCTTAAATCGCTGAAGCGACACAATTTTCACAGCGCCCAAAGTAATTGCTAAGAAAACATGATGGAAAATTCTCTTGCTAAACTTTTTGTGTAACCCTAACTTAGTGTTAATGTCATACATGAATAAATTTTAAGGAAAATTCCCCAATTCCCACAACGTGCCAGTTCGAATTCCCTTTTTTTAATGAACTACACAAGAAATTAAAAAAAGAGAAAAACCTGCATATAAATTCTGCGAAAAATAAAATCAAATGTTGTACATGCTGTGTAATAAAGTGGAATTAAGTTGGTGTGGGCGAAATTGGTTTTTCGTTTTTTTTTTTTTACGTTTAAGTACAAGCTCATTTTCAATGTATTACATACATATATTGAGAGTCATAAAAACCACTATACCAATTACATGGAAAATCTACCACGTCCGCCACACAAAACATATGTTGAAGTGCTGCTTGCCACAGCAACACGTGGACCAAAATTACATTTTTATTTTAAAGAATATTTCCACTTTAATGGATAAACATACAAAAACAAAAAAAAAAAAAACATGGTCATTAAAATGCAAAAGAACAAATGCAAATTGAGTGCTGAACGCTTTAATATTAATAAACTCACAAAACATGGTTACAAGAGTTGCGGTATTTCTGACAAATATGTACACACTACATACGATACATATTCGATACATACGGTTTTTCATCAGAAAATGGCGACAAAATGCTATTGTGATCCGAAGCCACAAAAAACCCATAGCAAAGTGTCGAAATTCATTTTATTTCAACGCTTTTTTCTGCAAGCGTGTGTGTTTGCCACATAAACACACACAAAAGTTCACCATCACACACACACACATTGTTGCACGCACTCACACACAAACGCATGGCCGGGTAATATGTCAGATTTGTGTGTCATTTGTTTGTCTGCACATTTGTCGTCTGATTGTTGCTGCCACAATGCGTTTGGTTTTATTTTCCGATTACTTTGTTGTTACTGCTGCTGTTACTGTTACTGTTACAGTTACAGTTGTAGTTGTTGTTGCTGGTTTTTGGGTGCTTTTCATGTTTGCCCCTTTTTACAGCTCGTCCCCGGTTTCTGTAAATATCTAAAGCATTATGCGTTTAAACGTTTTCACACCCACCACACACACACAAACACAGCAATTAATTTTGCATGTCTGACGAAGCGAGACAATCCTGATGGCGGTGGGTTGTTAGGTCAGTGGGTAGTTGGGTGGTTGGGGCGGCTGTGTGGTGTGCAGTAATCGGTATTTGTTTATCAGTTTAGTTCGTTTTTTTTTTCTCTCTGTCTCTCTCTGCGCTAATCTGTCTAATACTCTGCTCTGAGATTAAACGGCACGAGGTCAGTCGACTTTTGCCATTTGTAATGTCATAAAGGAAAATCAACGAAGAAAGTTACGCAAAGTTTTTGATTAAGATGACAAAATGTGAATGCGAAAATAAAGCGACTAAGGCCAAGTATACAAAAAAAAAAAAAAAAAATAGATATATATTTATATATAAGCTTTTAAACTTGTTGGGCTTTTTGCACGAAATCATTTCCATAAATACAAAAAATAAACATCTCAGTTTGATGGCAGATCAATTTTCGTTTTCTCAAGAACTGTGCCCTTAAAATATATTTTTGGCATTGAGTAACACACGCACACACACACACACACACACACACACACATAAACACACACACAACCGCACATGACATACATATGTATGCATATTTACATATGTGGATTGGGCGAGAGTATTTATGCTGCTGCTGGTCTTTATTCAGAGCTACTCTCTGATGTTAATGTGACACTTAAATGACAGCGTTGAAATTGAATTCGGCTCCACAGACACCACCGCATCAGGCTGGCATCAGGCAGGCATCAGGCATCAGGCATCTGGGGCCTATTTAATCACTTGCACATACGGGTCGTATGAGCAATATAATTTAACACCACACTCTTCTCCATTAGGACTAGACGCTCCTGCATTGTGTTGTGTTGAAGCTCTTCATTGTTGTTCGTGTTGTCTTGAAGGCATCTCAACAGCTTCTGCTGCCGCTCCCGCTACCGCTTCCGTTCTGGTTCCCGTTCCAGCTGTAAGCTGCAGCTTCAATTTGGGTTGGGTCCGCGTCTCATTAATGTGCGCCGTGTGCGATTCAAATTAGGCACGCAAAGCGCTGCCATTAAAAACGGCGACAGAAAAAAGGCGGCAAACAAACAAAATAAAACAAAGCAAAGCACAGCACAGCACAGAGCAAAAAAAGTGAATAATAAAGAAACGAAAACACGGGTAAAGAACTGAAAACGAATCTGTCGCATAATTACAAAAAATGTGTCAGACACGGCCGTGTGAGCAGCTCGGCTTTTATGTGGAAAAGTCTAGACGAGCAAACGTTTTGCCGTCCAGAGAATCATGAGCATAAAGATGGTCCTGTCGTTGCTTTTGCCATTGCCGTTGTCGTTATTTCTGCTGTTCCTTCTGCCTTCCTTTATATTCCATCTTACCAAAACACAAAAACGAATCTCTTTTTCAACACTCTACAGCCATATGTCAATGTGTCCCTGATCCTCCCACTCAAGCTCGCATGTATGTGGGTGTGTATGGTGATATGGACGCGTGTGTGTGGTGTGTGGTGTATGTGTGTGTGTGTTCAGAGGCTTAAAAGCAATTGATGTCGTTGCGTGCAATTGTTGATGCTCTGGTACAAAATCAATATTTATCATTGTCATACCAGGCCAGGTCCAGTGGCAGGCAGCTTTGGCTTTAGCTTCATCAATGTTTGACAATTGCAGGCAGACACTTTTTTTTTGTTGTGATGTGTTGTGTTGTGTTGAACGCACAAGCCGTCGGTAATTGCCATTGGAGCTCCCAAGGCAAAAAACTCAATTCTATGCAAAAGAGATCAAAGCAACTGTCTTATACACTTGAAGCTTGAAGTAGGTGCAAAAGGTGGCTGAAAACGATGTGTGTGGTGTGCGTGTGCGTGTGTGTGTGTGTACATACCCTGCGTTTTGTGAAGATGTGCCAATATTTTTAGAAACACATCACTCCACGTGCGTGCGTAAACCACGAGTTAAGCAAGCACATCGAAGGACTTTAATTAATTAATTTTTAAAAGCAAACAACAAAAAAGAAGCTTTTAGACAAACAAGTTAAAAATAAAATCTTTAACCAACCTTAACCATTCAATAAATATGCTTAGCTGGGAGTTGCCAAATTGCCTTTTCCTTTACAATGGCAAATACAAAGGAAGGGATATAAAGAAGCTAAATCCACAATTTTTAACGCTTTTATGGAAGTTGTAAACATCGTTTGCCCTTTAAGAAACATATTTTTTTGTTCGCTATATGTGGCATGAAAATTGTTTTTCCATTGTTATGGCACATATTGAAAACGCTTTGATTCCATTTGTCGGAAATTCAACTTAACTTTGATTCAATTGTTGTCGTTTTCGTTTTCGTTGTCTTTTTGTTTTTTTGCTTTTTTTTATTTTATGAACGAACGCGTGCTGTTTATTTCTATAAGCCACTTATTGTATTTGATAGTGCTCATCTTTTGGCAGCGAATAACTTAGGATAGAGTATCTCCGAAGCACACTCAACTAGATGTTTGCTATGTCTTGTCTTGCATCACGTTAACTATGATGCGTTTAGCTTAGATTTGCTGTTTGCTGTTTTCTTTTTTGTTTTGATGTTTCTTTTTTTTTTGCTTTTTTGTGCTGTGCAAATTACAACTTTAGCAAATAAATAAAACAGGAACAACAAGTCGATCAAAAAGGCAGTTGGCCATTTTGTTATTGTTTACTGGCCGAGGTACATTGATTTAAATTGGCCATTTCATTGCTTCATTATTAGCCAGAACTCAAGATTCCTAGAGATATACTCAAGTTGATTGTTTGTTTGGCCTTCGTCGTTACTTCAGTAACTTTTTTTGTTGCTGTTGTTGTTTCTGCTCCTTGTGCTTGCTGCTTCATTCGTTTATTCGTTTATTTATTTGCTTATTTCTTGCTTTGTGCTTGTCTGGTTTTTACTAGTATTTATCTCATTGTTAGCTCATGTTTTTTTTTCGCAATTTTTTTTTCTCTGTTAGCTTTCGTTCTTTTTTGTTGGGTGCTTTGTTATATTTCTTGCTTTGCTGTCGCACTTTAATGTGACCAAGTGGATTTGTTGCAGATTTAAAATATTTCCCGGGATACAATCCAAGTGCTACTATGCGTTGCTGCCGTTAAATCTCTCCCTCTTTTTCTCACTCTCAGAACGTCTCAAATGGACAATTTTCTCCTTTATTTTGCTTCATTTTATTCCATTTAATTTTACGTTCAATGTGGAGTGGATGGACGCAACGCTCGTTGCTAGATTTAACAAACTGGCTCCACTTGACTAGCGAAGCAACTATGGTACAAGTTGAGTTTCATCTATTTTATAAACTATGCAAATATGTTTGTATACGAGTTTATTATGCTGCAAGGTAAGAGTATCAGTTTCCGCTCGGCGTGTGTGCTTATGCACATCTTGATATGTATGTATGTGTAAATGTGTGTGGAAGCGTGTTTCGGTCAGCGACATCGTTTCAAGCCAAACGCCACACGCCAACCTCAACGTCGACGGCGTCGCTGTCGTTGTCGTTGTCGTTGTCTGCCACTTTTGTTGCACTGTCTGCAAATGCGGATTTACTTAATCAAGTATTTATGTTGGCCTACAAAAGTTGAAATTATGCGGTGGCCGTGTAGCCAGCCCAACGATGCCGGCGACATAAAAGTCACATAAAAGGACGTCGTTGGATGGAAAAATGCTCAAGGTCGTGCTTCAAATGTCAACAGCAAGTCAAAGACAGCAAAAACATTCAAGTCGAACGAAACATATTCAGAAGGTACACGCCTTAAGTATATTAAGTGCGCAAACCCTCACTACACATTCATGAAAAGGATTGCAAAAGTCTTCACTAAGAGCAAAGAAATAGTCGTCATTGACGAATCGTCTGCGTAGTCAGAATGCACAAGCAACAAGCTAGGGAAGAAATTCAAGGTGGACAAGCTTAAAGAAATGACGTGATTAATGTATTCAAGATTTCTTATAACACTGATTACTGCACTGATTAAGAACGTGGCGGTAAGTTCAATCGAATGCAAATCACAGGATTATTGTAATCAGAACTAAGGTCACACTCTCATTTGGCAAAGTGACGTGTAATGTCATTTTGAATATCGAAATAATTTAGAGTTATATTTCATTGATATCGAAACTGAATTTTGTAATCGCAGCACACATTGAGTTTCGTTCGAGGCAACACATTTTAATTGTGTTTGCATTTCATTCACAGTCCTCACCTGGGACGAACAACATACATATTGTTTTATTTTTTTTTTTTTTCAAGTGGGTAATAATAGTTTTTTTTTTTTTTGTTAAAAACGTTTTTTTGTAATTCAAGTGAGCAAACAAAATATTGAATTGTTTTTTATGTTATTATCAAAAGTGAAACAAAACGTAAGTTTCATGTGAAACAATTTCCAAAATTCCACAAAATTATTACGCCTCTTGAAATTTCGGAATAAACTGATAGCCAAATTGCAATTACAGGCCATATTTCGCAGAACAAGCTCGACGTTGCACTGCCAAAAATTTAATTGCATTGCCAGCTACTAATGAGGGCTCTCCATAGTTTGGCAAGACCTTGACCCCCATAGCATCAAGCCTGCTGTTATCCCTGTACTGGCTGGCACCTGCACTTTTTGAAGATGGTTTCCTAGTAAACGAACGTTGATGTGGATGTCAGGACTCTCGGAACGCACGCACAAGGCCCCATCGGATCCAAGCTGCACATCCTCCCATTGGCTCATCGCTTACCTATACTGCTCCTGTTGCTTCACGACATCTCCTTGTCGTCAGCAGAAAGACATGGGAGTGTCTATATTGTCTTTTGAGAAAGCTGAGCTTGGACTTTAAGTAAACATGCTACATTCCGAGTCGAGAGTATTCATTGGATGGTCATCTAGGGTGATATTTTGCTGGCTCCTCTGAGCTTGCAGTGTGCCCGTCTATTACAAAAAAAAAAAGTAAACTTTTCTGGAGACTCTGCCCTTGATCAAGTATCAAGTAAGAGTATCAAGGGGAGCACAAAAAAAGGTAAGAATGAATGAGTCGTGTTTCCACTTGTTAAACCTTAATATCACTTTAGGGTTATGGAGTCAAAATAACAGCACACAGACGATCCATATGCGATCAATTGGCGACCCGCCAAATGTGTTTGAAAATTTTTATTTTTTTTTTTTTTTTTGCAACGGCGGGCAGACTTCAAGGGCAGAAAAGCCGTCAAAAGGTCCTGCTACATGTTCAACCCAATGTATTAATCCGGGCGTGAATGCGAAAAGCCAACGTGAGAAGCTCATCAGCTAAAACGATAGAATATTTTCGGATGTTTTGATATCTCCATTAATTGTTGTTTGCAAGCAAATGTTGCGAGGACACAGAGCCGGATAGCAAGTCGCTCAGCTGATGGACAGTGCTAAAATGTAATCTGACGATACGAAGTGTTTGTGCTTAAAACGTCCCCAGAATCCAATCATCAATTTTGTAAAGAAGAAACAACCTTCACTCATCCATTTATCCAGTAGCCAATCTGTACAGTGACTACAGCCAACAATGATCAAGGACAAGATGCGCCTATTGGTATAGTTCAGTAAAGAATCGTAATAAATAAAAAGCATCAGGATATTGAAATTATAATAAATAAGTTAAATATTGTTAGGCAAATTCGAAGTATTAGTAAAGAAAGCTTTGAACTATTGCTTGGAAAACACAACATCAATCTTACTTTAAAGCCAGCTTAAGCTTAAGTTTTGTGAGATACTAGAAAACAGACAAGAGACGATTTGATATGCTAAATTTTACGCATTTGCTCGTTTCCTGGGAAATGGTAAGGCAATTGCTTATACGATTATATAAACGGCTTAAGCGCTTGCCAAATTATTAATTAAAACGGTTTTTATGCGGCGGCGGCAGCACCACCAGCAGCAGCAGCAGCAGCTTGTTATGCAAAAATTTGTCGTCACTGTGTGCGAAAGTAGTTTACTTTTACTTTTGCATATTGTTCGGTGCATATGAGTGCAGCTGAGTGTTTGTTGCTGACGTTAATGAAAGCATACTAACCCAATGAATCGAAATCGATTTCGCATACAATATAATGGCAAACATAAACAACAATAGCAAACACTTAAGACAAAACTGCTGCACTGCTTACACTGTGCATGCATGCGTGTGTGTGTGTGTGTTGTGGCAGCGGCTTTGATATTCGGCTTGGATCTACATTTTAGTTTATTTTGTTTTAAGTCTTGCAATTTGGAGTTTCCTGAGCCAAACATAGCCACACATTCACCGCATGATTATCTAATCGAATTGCATTTTAATTGCTATCACTTTTATTTTATATGCATTTAAATAATAATTGGAACACGAGGAAGCTGATTAGACCGCTTGCCAGACCATTAAATTATAAGTCTATTAGAAATGTATTTCTATTTACATAAACATCTCTCAAGCTATGAGTACATAAATCTTAGCAATATATATATTAATCATTTCATATTTGAACCTTTCACTGCCGAGCCCTAAATTGCTAGGCATTGCATTTCTTCATTGATCGCAACATCAAACGTTGCCACATAATTAGGGCTGTCAATCGATCGAGCGAACGATCGATCATCATAATCATCATCATTGTCAGTTATGGACCAATTTCACAAGCATTCATAGCACATTCACATTTTTCTCGGGCGCGGCAAGATAAATGAATGAGGAAGCCAAGAAAATAAATTGTGATCGTTATGTGTTGCAAGCAGAACAGCGCTGAGATGCAACATCACAGCATTAGCCAATGCAGCCGAACAGGAAGAATTTGGGGGGAAAATCCACACGGGATTTCAATCAGATATCGATGTCACTCAATTGCCAATTAGCGTAATTTCTGCGATTTTCGTCTAATAAAACTGAATTAGATATTTTTTGTATGTTTGTAATATAACAAGTATTTTGCTTTCTTTGTTTATTTGTTTGATTTTGTTGCCTTTTGCCGTTCCGAATTGTATATGTATATTTTTGTTCAATTACCTTGCACTTGCATTACATATTAGTGCACAGCTCGACCGGTTAGTGTTGGTGTCGGTGGTTAACCTGCCTGCTTGTGGCTGCAACACATACACCAAACACACACATACACATGCACACCCATGAGTTCACCACCAGTTACAATTGGCAACAAGTTTTCAATGGAAAATCGCCTGCATCGAGTGACGGCCAGGCGACTACGGCGTATACGTAATAATTTTTAATTGTACAAGTTTGGCACGCATGTGTTGGCTTCACTTTCTGCGTTTTGGTGTATGTGTGCGCGTGTGCGACACAAGTTGCAACAACAACAACAACAACCACAACAACCACAACAACAACAAACAGCAACGATAGCAACAGCATTAGCGACAACTTCTCTTATATGCCGCTAACGACTTCGATTTTCAATTGTTGTTGTTGTTGCTCATTTTGAAGTTCGTTGCCGTGGCTACACAATGGTTGTTGTTATTGTTGTTGTTTGTGTTGCTGCTGTTACTGGTGTTGCACATTTCACTTGCTCGTGGGCTGTTCGGATCGGCTCGCCACATCATATTTTGGGTATAAATCGAATCTGGTCCCAAACGCCAAGCCACATTCAGTTCAGTACCGTCCAGGAGTCTACAGCCGCAAAAAAAAGACACTCCCAGCCAAAGCTAAACGATCATCAAAACATTTTTTTACTGTGAAACTTTTGTTTGTTGTTTGTGCGTGTTTGTGTTAAACTCAAAGCAAATCATAATGCTGAAATTTGTTGTAAGCTTAATTTGTTTTCATATAAATGCAACCAAAACAAATCAAGGATAAAAACAATTTTACAAAAAAATTTATTGCAATTAAACTGTGTTGATCCTTGGCACGAATATCGATTGAAATGCAAAATAATAATTTTCAATTTTTTGATGTGCTTTTTTTTCTGTTTTTGTATTTGGCTTAGCTTCCTTGTCTGGCGCTTTTGGCACTCAGCAGCGCGTTAAAAATTCATGAATACGAGCATGAGGAACACAAATACGAACCGGAACACGAGGAGACTGAATTGCATCACGAGGTGGATCACAAGCATGCCACATCGCATCAAAGCGTGAAATTCCATCATTATCATGCCGTGCCCGTTTACATCAAGCACGAAGATCAACATCTGATCAAGAAACCCATCGAAATTGGTGGCTCCAAGCAGAAGTTGAAAATCTTGCATCCCAAGAGCGAACACAACCATAACCATGGCCTGGTCCTGGAAAACCACAGCGAATCGCATCTGCATGAGCATGGACATTATGAGGAGCCCGTGCATCATTCCGAGCACTACGAACATTATTCGCACCATGAATAATGGTGCATTGGCAAACGGTGGCCGTCTCTAGGCCCTTCTAGACCCAATTGCCCATTACCCATATTGCCAAATAATGTTTATGTTTTTTTCTCAGCTTATGTTGAGACCCTGATTCTTAAATACGTACATTTAAGGCTTTTACGTTTTTTTTGTGTATTCTTTTTTTAAATAAAATTTTGCCCAGAGTATTAATACAAGTCCATTTTTTAATACTGAATGTTTTTAAACACTTTCTTTCTATTAACAACAACGTAGGTGAAGAACTGTTAAAAATTTCCTAAAATAGAATGCAGTTTTTGATTCATGAGAAATCAAAATCTTTAAATGTGTGAAAAGTAGATGCGATGTTGCTATCTTAATCGGAAAAGCTATAGATAATTTTAAGCGAACTTGACCTGCTGGACTCATATCTTATTGACTTTTAAACCAAAAAGCTCAGACATGGACAAGCCAACTTGGCTTTTGATGCTGCTCAAGATTCTATACTATACTTTATGGAATTCAAGTTGCTTTCTTATGCCTCAGAGGCACAATACCCTTTTTTTATATTTTATGCGTTCGTGGAATAAACCGCATACATTTAATCTCATTAAAGAAGTGTTTAAAAACATGCATAAAAACAATAATTAAACTATAATTATGATTAACATTCATATGAAAGTCCATACATATCGTAATGCCATTAAATTACGCTGAATAAATTTATTCTACTAGTTTTATAGAAGGAATATTTTATTACAGCTTTCTATGGTAAACTTAGTGAAAGCACTTTAAGGACACATTTAATGTGTGAAAAGCTATGAGTTATTACCAATGAATTAAATATTAAGTAAAATTAGCTAGTAGTAAGCTTTATCATTTTCGGCATCCATAATTAAGAAAAGGTTAGTTGAGTTAGTTTATATGCTGGATGAAAAGCTTTTAATAGCATCAAAGCTTTTATCTTGTATAGTTTCTTAAGCTTTCTCTGCCCTGAAGCTTAAAGTACCGTTACTTAAAGCATTCAATAAGCAGGGTAGCTTTTTTTTCCATGCAAACAGCTTTTGATATAAATTTGTATTATTTATTTTTTCATAACATACTTTTTATGTTTTATTGTGTACTACAAAGTGTTCATTTTTGTCTAGCGCATATAGTATATTTTGTTCTTGTTTACTACTTATCCGGATATTTGGGTAACAGATCTCCATGATTAGCGGCTGTCCCTCACCCTGTACATGCGAATAGCAACTGGCTATCAAATAAATTATTACAATTACCTTAGTACAAACAAATTTCAATAATAAAAAAAAAAACAAAAAACAACAGCAATGGATTTGGATATTTAACAAAATGTTGCATATAATAAGCTATATATATATACATGTAGAAAACAGACTACTTCTTGGGCGGCGGTCGCAGCGCCAAATTGGCTTCTAGATCCTTGACGCCGCCACGCAGCAATTTCTTGCCTTGGCCGCCAGCAGCTGCCGGATGTGGAGCACCACCACGCTTGCCCCGCTTGCCACCACCACTGTTGTTGCCACTGTTGCCGGCAGCGCCACGCAACAGTTGCGTCCTGTACGTATGCTGATAGCCATAGCCCTCGGGATTGTTGTTGAACTTGGGACTGTAACTATCGTATTCCAAACTGCTGCTGCTGGCAGAGCCACTGCCACCACCATTGGCCCCACTTGACTTGTAGCCCTGACCACCAGCATTAATTGGCTTGCCATGTGCCTGTCGCATCGATTGCTCCCAGCTATCGCGCTCCTCCTCGTACTTGCCGGACAGTGGCTCCTTCTTCAGCACATACTGATAGGGCAGCGGGTAGCCATCGTCAAGGGCGTCAGTGTTTAGGCTACTGGGCAGTTGTTGCTTCTCTGACTGCTCCATGCTGCTGGAAACCGGTTCGGCAAAGTAGCCAGAATAGCCCTTATACTCCGGATGCAGATCGCCGACTGACTTTATCTTGTGACGATACTCCTGACCCTGCTGACGTTGCTTCTCCGCTTTGTAGGGCAGCGAGTTAATGTCATGATAGATCTCCGAGTTGAAATACAATTTCTGTGGCTTGCTTGTGACACCCCTCTCCCTCTCCCTCTCGCGATCCCTTTCCCTTTCGCGATCCTCATGCTCCTGCTCGGGCGTTGTGACCACATGCGACAGGTCAAACTCCTCAATGTTCTTAAGTGCAGCGCCATGATCAAAGTGCTCAGAGCTACTCTTTAGGGGCAGTGTGTATGGCTTCGATACCGTCTTTACTGTGGCCGTCTGCAATGGAGCACGTGTCTTAATCTTGTAGATGAACTCCACGTTCGGAGCTAGCGCCTCGGCCGATATGTCTGGCGCTTGGTAGGCGGTTTCCGTCTCCGATTGATAGCGTTGCGGCTTGGAGCCCTGCTTGGTCAGCTGATGAGAATGCGACTGTGATTGAGATTGGGATTGGGATTGCTGATGAGAATGCGATTGCTGATGCGAATGCTGTCTGTCATGGTATTGCCCATGTTGCTGCTGCTGAGCGGGCTGACGATTTTGGCTGCCCGATGCTGGCGGATTGCTATACTTGGGACGCACTGTACTGCTGCTGTACCGCTTCTCTTCGCTGGCAATTGAGGCGCCGGAACTGGAGCTGGAACTGGAGCCGGAGCTGCTAGAATTTGGCAAAGAACAGCACTTTGTAGTAGGTTTTTGTAGCTGGCGGTGCCAGCTCCTGTGGCGTTGTAATTATTTTGCCCTCCGCCTCCAGTTCCTTCATGTATTTGATGACAGACTTTTCAATTTGTTTCATTATTTCCGCTTTGGGTATTTCCGTTGAAGCGGAAACACGCACCTTCTCCTCCGCCTCCTCCTCAATGTTGCGATAGACCTGCTGTTGCTGCTGATGCTGCTGTGGCGCTGGATAGCTGTAGTACTTGGTGCGATAGAGACGCTCAATGTCGCCGCCATTTGGATCGGTTTCATAGCTGCGTGGCACCGATTCCTTTTCATAAACGGGCGCTGGAGAGGGCTGTAAAGATTCGTTTGGAGATGATTCAATATGCTGCTGCTGTTGTTGGAAATGTTGTTGTTGTTGCTGCTGTTGCTGCTGCTGTTGTTGTTGTTGCTGTTGTTCGGCTAGTAGAAGAGCTTGCTGTTGCAGCAGCTGTGCTTGCAACTCTGCCTGCATCTGTGCCTCCAATAAAGCTGCTTGCGCCTGTGCCTTGACAAGATTTGCTTGGTTCTCTTGTTCCAGCTGCTGTTGCTGCTGCTGCTGTTGCCGCTGCTGATGCTGGGAACTGGATATGGAACTGGGCCGCTGTGCATCTGCCACAATGCGTAACGGTGTCTGTTGTTCCTTATGCCTTGCGCCATAAGCCATTTTCATGGCATTGGCCACATACTCGGCTGCCGTTTCGGAGTCCTCCAAGATGCCAGTCTTGTCATGGCCAGCAGCAGCTCCCACAGACTCAGCTGTTGTGCTATAGTAAGCATTAATCTTGGTGTGCGGCGACAACGAAGATGTCTCATGCTCGGGCCTTATGAGATTCAGCTCCAGCTGTCCGTAGTTGTAGTCTGATCAGGAAGTGAAAGAAAGGAACGTGGAAAAAGAAATTTATTAAAGATTTGCAAATGTGAATGCAGTGTGAATAACCTTCCAGTAGAATTTGCAAACGGACTGACAATTTGCTTACCTGATGTTGGCTCCTTGGACTTGCTATGGTGCGGAACACCTCGTCGCAAATATGGTCGTCCATGTCCATCAGATCGAACTGCCGCCAGAGCCAGCTGATCAGGAACACTGCTCCTCTCCGCACTGGTGTCCTCCACATTCGTCTTGGCGACGGGTCGTCGACTAATACGTGGCTGCGATTGTGCATCACACACCGACAGCTGCATTAAAAGCTGAAAGTGCAAGTGGGTGTGTGGCAATGGCATGAGAAAGCAATAGAGACAGTGGATTAACAGTGAGAGTGAGAGGCCAAAGTGGAGCATTTAAATGATAATTGTTTTCTCTGTTCGATGTCTTTCGATGTCGATTAAGCAACATGTGAATGCACAAGCGCACATTCAGTTGGTCATTTGCTTTTTCGTTGTGTGTGTGTGCTTAGTTAGATAGACGACGTACATACAAAATATATATTTTGTAATTAAACTAATTAAAGTTAACCAATTCGCTTTCGCTTTCGGGCTTAACGGGGGGTGGATTGTGCTGTGATTGGCTTGGCGCTTGAGCTGCGTCCGTTGCAAGTTCATTGGCCCATGCATATGGCAGTTGCTGATGCAGCAACAGCATCGAGTGGCAACAGCTGCAGCACCCCACTTTGGCGGTTGGCAGCTATAACATGAAATGCTTTCGGCACGCAACTTTGTTGTGTTGCAAAACTTACTGTCGATAACCGATTACTGTTCAGTGCCTGGCAGCGATGGATGCCATCGCAATGTGGGTAGCAAGCACAAGATTTACAGCTTCAGTGAATGCTGGTTATTGTTGCATGCGTTGCATTCATCAAGACCTGAATGAGTCTCTCTCTCATTTAAAGGATATCTTGTGCTTATACAAACATTGGCTCGAACAACTTCTCAAGGTGTCCAACAGATCATTTGCTTGCCCTTCTACCCTTTGTACTCAAACAATAGCTTGAAGAAATAATTTTGAAAATTTAGTTTTCTATCACTTTTAATGTCTTTTTCGCCTTGATTTGCTCAGAAGATGATGAAGATGCATTTAAATCCAAGATATAGGCAAACATTTTATTGTTTTTTAAAGGTTCTCCCAATTCAAGTTGGAAAAAAAGGACATCTACAGATTATGCACTCACAAAAAAAAAAAAAGCAAACGGAATTTTTCTAGTATTAATATGACACAAAATAAAAAAAACTAAAAACATTTCTATTCCTTTTTTTTTTAAAAAAGAATTCCAGTTTCATTTTCGCTGCTTAATATATAATCCGATTCGTTTATTAATAGTATTATATACATATTACTGTATATGAGAACTCTTTTGTTTATTTGCAAGATCACTTTTAAACACACAAACACAAGCACAAAAACACAGTAAAAAAAATTGTTAAAATCCTTTGTAATTGGTTTTTTTTTGCCTTCTGGGTTTTTGGAGTTACCAATTGCATTACTTACAATTAGCATGGCCGCGGCTAGGCTGAGCCAGCGATTCAGGCTCAAGTGTGGAGTCTTGTTGCACCGACAACGCGTTGACATTGCGAACATCATTTCGCGTCTGTTACTGGATTTGAATTGTTTGCATCGAGCTGGCAAGGCGAGGCTTTTATAATGACGCTATACCGGTGCAGCGGAAAATTTATGCGAATGTGCGCGCCAAAGAAAACATTCGGATTACACACAGAAAGAGTAAAGGAGAAGGTGAAGGAGAGAGTGAGAGAAAGATGTTCAGTTACAAAGACATTCGCTTTTTTTCTTTTGGTTTTTTGGTGTTTTGGAGGTAACAGCGTCGGCAAACTTCAACGCCATTATCATCAGCTGGCACATTCAAATTGTAACGGCTACTTAACGCACTGCGTATGCGTGATCTGTCCCATCATATATCATAATAAGCCTTGGCGTTTGCGATGGCGATGGTGTGATGAGCACGAACTGATGGATGAGTGCAGCGAATGCCAAAACACACACAAATCAAATGTCAAACGGTTAACTGGTTTCAGTTGCAGTTTCGATTTCGTTTCGGCCAATTAAGCCATAAACTGCACAAAAACATACACACACACAGTGAAAATGCAGTTCAATGAAATGCTATAGTCTTTTGTTTCTTTCTTTTTATTTGCGTAATTGCATGTGGGCGTGCGTAACCAATAATTTAAACAGTTTTATATACTGTAATTAGTTTAAAGTAGGTTGCATCAAGTTTCAAGCATCAAAAGCCTATTTAGGACATACTTAACAAAGTCAAGTGCGTAAGTAGAGGTGAAATATATTTGTATTTAGTTGGATTTTATTACTTATTAAGCGGATAAATTGTCAAGTCAAGGAAGTATTAAGATACAGAATTTGGCAAATCGTTTTTAATGCATAAGAATCGAGCTTTTTAATAAATAAACTTTAAGCTCTTTTATAGCTTAAATTATTTTAAATAAATTCACTTAAAATGCACAATCCAATTTATTGAGCTGTTAATAGTACTTAAATTATTCTGTCAAAAGAAATTTCTTTGAAATGTTTTGTTAATGAAAACATTGCCAATGGGCTTTTTAGCTATTGCTATTTAAGATGACTTTCCAGTTACAATGGACTGGCTGCAAAAAGTTTGATCATCTCTCAACTGCTGCCAGTCGCACCACCGCATGCCAACCACAACAACAACAACAGCAGCAAAAACGGCAACATTAGTTAGCTAAAAACAAAAAAAAAACGCGTGGCTGAACAAACAGTTTTTGTTTTTGATTGTTTCGTCTATGCGCTTTAAGGTTTCAGTTACTTCATGGTCACTGATTAAGTGCATAGTAATTAATTAAGACAGAGAGAGAGAGAAAGAGAGAGAGAAAGAGAGAGAAGGAGAGAGAAATGAGCTGCACAACAATTTATGAGGATTTTTATCAGACGCTATTTGGACAGCCGCAAGAGCCGCAGCTGCTGCAACATTGCTCGTTGCAATGCTAAAATGAAATTATAAATAAGATTTCAATTTCGATTGTGTCGAAATATGCTCATACTATACATATACAATCATATATTAATTGCAAACTGACTGAGGTGAAATGGGTTCATTGTTGATTTGAGCTGTATCCTTTGTGAGCCGACTTTTGCCATGATTTATATTTATATTCTGGCAAAATGCATTTGCCACACTTAACTGCAATAAGTAGAAGCGATGACAACGACAACGACAACGAAAACGATAACGTTTTCCCAATGCAACAAACAAAACAAAGACAACGACAACAACAACAGCAATAACAATATTCGCATGTCGGTAAACGGCAAACGGGACTGAATGAAACTGGGACTGGGCATGCCACATGTGAAGATCAACAACCTTGCCAATGTTGAGTACGTGAATGCAATGCATGCGCGTTATATGGCCAAAACCAACAACAACAGCAGCAAACGGCTCAGCCGGCGGCAACGGCCACTGATGAGTGCACAGTGGATTAATCTAATAAATGTTAAGCTTTGTCAGCTTAATTGCTTTGGTAGTTTTTCCTTAAAACTTTTATAATCAGGTAAAAGCAGTTGGCAAAAAGCCTTTTTGTTGTTGTTCTCGTTAATGCAAGTTTTTCATTTGTTGCAGTTGCGAGTTATTAATGGAGTTCACAAATTGTTAAAGCTATTCTGACAAAAAATCATTTATATAGAACCTTAATGAGCTTAAATGCGATTGAAAATGTTTTTGATGCTTGTGCCACTGTGTTGCATTGCCGCTCTTGCAACGCTTGGACAATGTTGTAAAATGTTACATTTTGTGTGTGTGTGTGTTGGCCCGACGCTAAAGTTATTAATTCGTAGCTGTTGGCTGTTGGCAAGTGAGTGAATTGTTGTTGTTGCGGTATTTTATGGGTCCATTGTTATGGCAGCATTTAGATCATTATATATATCTTATGGCCCATACATGCTAGCTGTTGTTTCATTCCCCTAATTTATGCAATTACTTATTATTACTATTTTGGTTTTTTTTTTTTTTTGTGGTGTCCCCAAGGCTTACGGAAGTGCTTATAACTCATACGAACTTTGCTGAAGATGCGCCATACGATGTGACAAAAAATAACGCATATGAAAGTTGTTTTAGCTTCTACTTGCTCGTGGCAAAATCCATCGACAGCGATATATTTTAGTTTGCTTTCAGACCACCTGGCCTGATAACGAATGGGCAGGTCCGATATCTTGGCCATCTGCCCGAGCACTCAGCCCAACGTGGCCCAACGTGGCCCAACGTGGCCCAACGTGACAACAATGGGTAATCGATCCACATTCGGAAGAAAACTTTCAGTTTCAAATCGATTGCTTTCTTGTTGCGCATGGTGCATCGTGTTGGCACGCATAGTAGTGGTGCAGAAAGGCGGCAGGTATTCCAAGATGCCAATTTTGGAAATGCAGTTTGTTGCATCTGCCCGATAGAAATCTGGATGTGCAGCTAATTTCGCTTGCGCGGAAGTTACAGGCGCCACCACATGTTGCAAATATTGCATCGTTTTTTTTGTTTATTTTCATAATGTATTTACTAGTACATCCCGCATGCAAATTTATGTTTTATGTTTTTCGACTGGAAAGTTAAGATGCAGATACAATAGCCACAAAACGTTGCCACTGCCGCATTTGAATAGGAAAATTATAGAAATTGGCACAATTTGCCGTCCATTGCGGCAGCTGATTATGCTAATTGTTTGGCTTGCATACTTAAAATTTTACGTAAACTCATTTAAATGATGTGGCAACAGGCTAAACTGGCCACCAACTGCAAACAAAGCTCTTAAATCAGCAATCGATGTAGGTGAAAGTTTTTAAGACTATAAGAAGTCTTTGCTGTTTTCCAGAATACAAGCACATATGTTTAATGCAAAAGACAAGTCTAGTTTGTTTTTCCATGTATGTAGAATGAATTTATTGTTTAATCAATTATTTTGTGTTAAAAAAAGTACGGAAACTCTTTGTGTTGATCGTATTGAAAACAGTTACATTGAAAATGAAATTGGAAACTCCGACTAAAATTCATGTTTAACGCCGATTTGTACGATAATTTAATTTCTCTGCTGCTTTCTACATTTCCTACTCGTTTTGCAGCTAATTTCGCGTGATTGCCGAATGTTGTTATTTAAATGTACATTTTTTATTTATTTTTTGTTTTCGAACAATGTACGTATATTTTTTAAAATCTCTGCCATTTAACACCAAAGCAATGCAAATAGTAAAAATAAAAACAACAATATTGCTATCTTAAGTGCCAAAATTATTTTTAATGTAATATTTATTGTGTGAGCTTGTGTGTGCTTAGCTTTATTGGTTTACGCGTGGTTTCCGGGTAATCGTTGCAAATTGCATAAGATACGCCTGAGCACCTGGCCAATGGATGTTCCGCATTTAAAATGGGTGTTAAATGTGTTCAATGAGCCTGCAATTTATGGAGCCATCTGCCAAATGTGACAATTTAAAGTGGTGTAATGGACAATACATAGTGTTGCATACTTTTAGGATGTAACAGAAATTAATATTTTTAGCTGGCGAGAAAATAAAGCTGCAGCTCAGCGGATGCGTGTTATCGGAAATAATGAATGAGATGAAAGCTTTAAAGTTTAAACGTACATTATGCAAAAAACTGCCATAATCGCTTGTCGATAAATTTGCCTATTTTATATGCATTCTGCCCTTTCAGCAACTTCCCGCCAGTTCTGGAGGTGGTGGTGGTGGTGGTGGTGTCCATAACTTCCCCAAAACAAGGTCGATTTTCATATGCAATACATCAAAAGTCTTGTTTTACGATCTAGATTAATACTGCATTTAAATAAATACAAAATAAAGAATCTTAATTTTTAGTCGATTTTCATGTCAATTTTTTCTGTCCGATAACCGACTTGGGCGTGAAACGAAACTTCCGATTGGCATAACTGCCTCAAAATAAGCCCGATTTGCCAATGTAATACATCGAAAGTATTGTTTTACGCTCTAGATTAATACTGCATTTAAATAAATACAAAATAAAGAAACTTAATTTTTAGTCGATTTTCATGTCAATTTTTTCTGTCCGATAACCGACTTGGGCGTGAAACGAAACTTCCGATTGGCATAACTTCCTCAAAATAAGCCCGATTTTCAAATGCAACATCTCGAATTTACTGTTTTACGCTCTAGATTAATACTGCATTTAAATAAATACAAAATAAAGAAACTTAATTTTTAGTCGATTTTCATGTGAATTTTTTCTGTCCGATAACCGACTTGGGCGTGAAACGAAACTTCCGATTGGCATAACTTCCTCAAAATAAGCCCGATTTTCAAATGCAATACCTCGAATTTACTGTTTTACGCTCTAGATTAATACTGCATTTAAATAAATACAAAATAAAGAAACTTAATTTTTAGTCAATTTTTTCTGTCCGATAACCGACTTGGGCGTGAAACGAAACTTCCGATTGGCTTAACTTCCTCAAAATAAGCCCGATTTTCAAATGCAATACCTCGAAAGTATTGTTTTGCGCTCTAAATTAATACTGCATTTAAATAAATACAAAATAAAGAAACTTAATTTTTGGTCGATTTTCATGTCAATTTTTTATGTCCGATAACCGACTTGGGCGTGAAACGAAACTTCCGATTGGCATAACTTCCTCAAAATAAGCCCGATTTTCAAATGCAACACCTCGAATTTATTGTTTTACGCTCTAAATTAATACTGCATTTAAATAAATACAAAATAAAGAATCTTAATTTTTGGTCGATTTTCATGTCAATTTTTTCTGTCCGATAACCGACTTGGGCGTGAAACGTAACTTCCGATTGGCATAACTTCCTCAAAATAAGCCCGAGTTTCAAATGCAACACCTCGAATTTATTGTTTTACGCTCTAAATTAATACTGCATTTAAATAAATAAAAAATAAAGAAACTTAATTTTTAGTCGATTTTCATGTCAATTTTTTATGACAGATAACCGATTTGGGCGTGAAACGTAACTTCCGATTGGCATAACTTCCTCAAAATAAGCCCGATTTTCAAATGCAATACCTCGAAAGTATTGTTTTACGCTCTAGATTAATACTGCATTCAAATAAATTCAAATTTTACTGATCAATAAGCGATTTGGAAGTGGAATACAGCTTCCGGTTGCCATAACCTCCCCAAAACAAGGTCGATTTTCATAAGCAATACATCAAAAGTCTTGTTTTACGATCTAGATTAATACTGCGTTTAAATAAATACAAAATTAAGAAACTTAATTTTTAGTCGATTTTCATGTCAAATAACTTCCCCAAAATAAGGTCGATTTTCATATGCAATACATCAAAAGTCTTGTTTTACGATCTAGATTCATACTGCATTCAAATAAATTCAAAATTAAAAAACCGACTACGATACACTCAAATACCAGTTTACACAACTGTGTTAAGGATTCTGTGTGCAAATAGTAATATGTATATGGGGATTTTGAGTATATAAAGGCAGGCAATTTATGGCGGGTGTTACATCTTTTTTTTTAGGCCCAGGAGCCATAATTTGACACTTTGTCTGACGAAGACAAGTTCCAAGATATTTGCAAAGTTGCGAGGCGCTTGCTTTAAGGGTGTCGAAAAAAGTTGCGTTCATACGGACGGACGGCCTGACGGACGGACACCATGACGAACATTGCACAAAGCCAATATACTACTGATACCTTCGGTATCAGAGTATAAATACCAAAAGAGGATACAAGCGCTTTTATTAAGATCATCATCATTTATTTATGTAAAAATAGTATGTATGAGTTGAGTATGTATGAGTTACAAACTAATTATTGCACATATTTAACACAATTGGTTGTTGTTAGCAAAACAAAATAAAAACAAAAAAATGGGATTACAATAATAACAAACAACTTGGCATGAGTGTGAAAAATGATGAAAACACTAGATGAATTCAAATTTTAATGAATTTAATGAGGCAAGCAAACTGATACACTTCAATTAGTGGCTGATGCCAACAAAAAAAAAAAAAAACAGAATAAATACTAATGAATTATATATATATTGAACTCTTTTTGTCTGGCCACGTTAGACAATAACACAAACAAACATAAACGAGCGAATGATTTTTTTTATAAAGTATAGTATGAGTAAAATTAACAATATCTAACCCTCCAGCAGCTGCGTCGTCTTGTACTCAACAGCCGAGCCCATCTCAGCGCCGAGTTTCTCTCGCACATATTCGCGTATCTGCTGCAGCTGATGATCGGCAGCCTGCTCCCTGCTGGCCGCCCGCTTGCCCTGGCGCATCTTGAGGCCGTGGGCGTGATAGTTGTAGGGCGGCTGCGTTATGGTCATGGCCTCCTCCGGCTCATGCGATGGCTGATAGTCGGCCGCTGTTGTTGCCACATGATCTGCATGACCGCTTTCTGCCTGTTGCTGCTGCTGCTGATGCTGATGCTGGTGTTCGTGCTCATCTGTATAAGGTTGAATGGAGGGCATAGGATATGTGTTGGCCGCATAGTCAGCGCCGCTGTTTTGTGTATTAAAGATGACCTTTGTGTGTGTGGGTCGTGGATTGTTCTCGGTGATGGGCAGGCTATGATCGTGCTCATGCTCATGGCCCGCTGAGTCCTCTGCCTCCGGTGCTGGCGCCGACTCCTGCTCCGGCACATATATGGGCTGCTGATGCTGATGCTGCTGCACCGCTGCTGATGGCTCATGAGCGTACTGATGCTGCGGTCCCATGGCAATAAGATACAACTGCGGCTGATAGCTACTCTCATAGTGTGCCTGATGCTGTTGCTCTGGCTGCTGCTGCTGTTGCTGCTGGGGTTGAGCATAGTAGAACTGTGGCTGCTGCTGTTGGTACCCGGTGGGCGCATAGTATTCCTCAGGTGCAGGCTGCTCGTACTGCTGGTGACGACCCTTGTAGCCCTGATAGACATCATCAATAGGCGCATACTGGATGGGCGCTGGAGTTGGTGCCACCTGATGGGCATAGCTAACATCCTGATGATAGTGTGTCTGCTGGTGTTGCTCCGGCGTGGCATACTCCTCGGCCTGATGCTGATGCTTGCGCTGTTCGGCCTCTTGCAGCAGCTGCAGATATTGTGCGGCACGTATTTCCAGATACTGTTGCAGCAACGTTTGCAAATGTGCCGCATACTTGGCCGGTCCAGGTATACGGAGCACTATCACCGGCTCCTGATAGCCGCCAGCATCGCCACCCGCACCGCTTGGCTGTGGCAAGTCAATCTGTGGCTGCTCTGCATGACCATGATGATGCACTTGCTGTTGCTCCTCCTGCGCCGGATGCTGTGCCTCGTAGCTGGTCTGTGGTTTTAGCTCGTAGGAATATGATGGTTCAATGGTCACACTGGTCACCTGTTGGTGCTGAATGGGCAACTGTTGATCCGCCTGTGTTGTTCCTGGTTGTTCATAGTCCGCCTGCGAGTAGCCTGTATAGATATCGGGTGATTCCGTGGCGGGTATATCATGCTGCGAGTACGGATAGAACATAAACTTGGGCGGTGTATAATCGTAACCCTGGTGCGCATATCCATAGCTGTAATGAGAATAATATATGATGATAAAGCTATATTAACAAGTATTCAATTTAGTCTCAAAAGACTGTTAATGATCAACCTGCTACTGGATTAATTTTGGATGTGAAGGACTACTCTGCATTTAGTAACAGACGTGACCTTTAAGACATCAACTTTCATTGAATGATCTTGAAAGGTTTGAAAGGAATTCGTCAACTTGTTTGCGTTCACTTTTATGGTCAAAAGCTGTTCAGGTGGTCTAAATGCATTTTAAAGCATATTTAATACAAAACATTATCATTTCGATTAATTGCATTTAAAATATTTAAATTTATGAATACAGATCAGCAATACCACAATAAGCTCGAAAAGTTACTGACCCCAATTCGCCGTCAATGGTGCGCTTGTTGTTCTTGCCGCTGCCTTTGCTGCTGCTGCTGCTGGTTGAATTGTCACGCTCCACTTTGATTTTGATCTTGCCACCGTGCAGCTTGAACTGTTTGTCCAACTCCTTAATGAACTCCAGATCATCGGCAGGCAAATTGCCAAAGCTGTCAGCCAGTGGCGCCGGCTTTGGTGTTGTTGTCTTGCTGGCAATCTTAACGCGCGGTTTGCTTGGCTTCGTTGTGGCCGGATGTCCGCTAGCTGACAGCGATGAGGAAGAGGAGGTCAGGGTTGCAGTACCGGGTGTTTTGGTGGGTCGCTTTTTAAGCGTTGTCACCTTCTTGGGATAGCCGCTGGACGATGACTTTGTTGGCGCCTCGGGCTGCCCCAAAGCGCTGGCCAAGCACAGCCCCGCGCTCAGCGTACACTGTAAAAAGGGGAAAAGATAATCAGAAGGATGCATTTGTTAATAGTGAAGAAAGAAGAGACTCGATTGATTTGTATGTATGTGTGTAAAAGTAGAGCCATTATTGTGTATAGACATTTTGCTTTTGTTTGCTGGCATCTTTTGTGTCAAAGTTTGGGCTCAAGGTGAGGCGCCAATGAGACAATCGTTTCGGTTGCTGACTACGCCGCCGCCGCCGCCGCCGATTGCGCCAAAAGCTCTTTTGTTTTTGTGCTTGTGGCTATATCGAATGGTCTCGATACAAAAAAAGCAACCAACTAAAATCAATAAAGTCACAAACGATGCTTTTGAGCATCAATAATAAAAGCAACAACAAACAACATTTTTACAGCTCGTTTTCACATTTGACATTTCGTCTATGCAAGACACATTGATACAAATGGTGTTTTAAATGAAGTGAATGCTTTTGATTGAGCAAATAAAAGCGTCTTTTGTTATGGGTAGCTCCTGAAAAAATGAAGCATCAATACATCTGTCAAGTTCGTGTCCTAGGTCTTTTGTTGCCGAAATTCGTTAGATTTCAATGCGTCACGACTAGTTGTATCTGCTTAACATAAAGCTCATATTTTATATATTCAACAGAAATTACTCCCAAAAAAAAAAAAAAACTTGATTTAAATTACAACACTTTTTTGCATGAGGGAGCTGCTTGTTTAATATCTCGCAGCCGGACCGCTATCGTAGTTAAATTTTAATTGCATTTTGTCACTCAATTACTGCAGCGACGATAAATGCGAAACTGGGACAGTGTGTCAAGTCAACTCAAGACTCCAGACTCAACATGTACTCCAACATACATGCAAACATAATTAAATAGTGCTCTGTGCGTTGTTTGCCAACATTTTTACTGTTTAATTTTGGTTGTCGTGCTGTGTGCTCGAGTGTGTGTGTGTGTGTGTATTAAGCAGGAAGACTATTTTGTAGACTTTCGTTCACTTGCTGTAGATTGGCGCACCTGCGACTCAGCAGCAGCAACAGCAGCAAAAAAAAAAAAAAAACAAGCAGAAATAATTTCTGTCAAATGCTGGCATTGTGGTTTGGTGTTTGAAGTGTTGTGGCAGAGGGGCTGGGAGGAGGGGAGAGGGTGGTGGTGTATGGTGCTGAGGAAGTCGACGAGTTTCGCTTACATGCGAATTTATGTGATCTTTGTTGTTATGTTGTTAGCTGCTTTATATAATGCGTCCAGCACTAGTTGCCACTGCCACCGCCACCCGCCTGTCAACTCAGCTAGCATTGATTTATGTTTTTGGTAGCAAAAAAAAAAAAGACAGACAAAACAAAAATAATAATAAAAAAACTATGTGTAATAATTTAATTAAATTGCTGTTGTTGTTGCCTTTCACTTTGCAGAATGCGACACTTCAAATTATCAAACAGCTCAGGCAGAACATTGTGAAGCACCAACAGCAGGGCGCCGTCTACGCAAACAAAAAATTGTCGCAAAATTGCGAAAATTCAAAGCAAAACTGCAAAGTAAACAATTTTTGCTGTCGCAAATTAAGCAATTTGGAGTATAAGTCGTGAGTCGTGTCACGACACGCATGCATCTCTTTCAACCAAAATACAGCAGCAGCAGCAGCGGGAGCAGCTGTTGTTAGAGAAGAAGAAATTATTGCCGCTGGCGCCACGCAACGCGTGCAAATTAGTTGTAGCCTCATCGTGTTGACTGTTTGTTGATGATGATGCAACAACATACAGCAACAACAACAAAAAAGAAAACAAAACAAAACAAAACACAAAATGTCTAAACAAAAACCATAACAATAAAATGTAAATTAAACAACAACAAAGACAAAGATAAACCAAGTCAGGCCGGGCCAGGCCGAGTGGCTTAAGCAGCTTTAAAGCGGCTTAAGAGCTAAGTCCTGCGCCTGCTCGCAAATCAGCTTTTGCACAGAAAAGCCATAATAACTTTATGTAACAGCATACACATATACTGTTGTGGCATGTACATACATACATATACCACAACGAGGCGTGCAACCGCACCACCAAACAAGTTCTCATTACATTACAAGCGGCACGAAGCGTCGCATTTGTCGCATTTGCGTAAATAAAATGTTGTGGCCAAGTTTTTGTTTGGCAATCCATAAGCCACAAACAGCAGCAGCGCAACAACAGTTAGCGGCAGATCTGCCTAATAAATGTTGATAGCCAACGTTGCGGCCCAATTAGCGAACAGATATGGCCAATGTAACTGGAACTGGCAACAAACAACTTGGCAACTGGAACTATCTAATATGCCTGTGGCGCATTATTTGACTTCGTGTTGCTGGTATTTGTGTGCTGTTATTGGAGTTTTCTGACGAGGCCAGAACCGCAGGCGCTTTGTACCATACAACTTATACGAGAGCGCGCGCGCTCGTGTGTATGTGTTTGTGTGTGTAAAGACAAGGGCAAGGGCGGCGCATCGTCAGTTCAGAAATGACTTGAGTTCAGAGGTCAACCAAGCGATGAGATAAAACTTTGAAATGTATGTTGCTTGTTGTTTCCGTCGTTTTGCTTACAGTTCACAAACATTTGGGGGAAAATATGCTTGATCTGATTGTGCTTGATTACTGAATACCCCCAATGTAAGCCATAAACTAAAGACCATTGCAGACATTTAAAGTACTTTAACGTATCTTAAAGCTTTTATTAAATGCAATTTATATAAGTTACAAAATTTGTATAAGTAGTCGACAGCTTGTACATTTTGCTTAGCAAACTGCTACCAAAAAGTATAACAAATCGATTAATTTCTGCAATCTGCAGTTGTTATGAAAGTTGAATTATACAACTTTCGATCATAGCTTTCATATTGTTGAACTCTTTTTCAAAAGTCAAAAGTCGAATGTTCTGCACTTTAAAGCGAACAAAAGACAAAAGCAACAATAATAACAACAAAATAACATGAACATCAACAACAGGATCAGTGAACTGCTGTCAAAGACCGGCTTAGACATAGTCAAACAGACACATGGATATGTACATACATATGTATGTAAGTTACTCCCACTGTGCACACACACTTTCCATGGCAGCCATTACGTGGTTGCAAAAGCAACAAAAATAATAATAAACAAAAAGTGAAACACACATCTTGCAGCTGGCCAAGCCGGCTCAGTGGCTCGGCAACTGCAATGCAAATTAATTGAGCAGCCAAACGGATGACGGCACAGGAGAGTTGTAGTTGTAGGAAGCAATTTTGTGTCTATGTGCCACGCCCACAAATTCACTTTCACACTATCTGAGTTGCAGGCCACAAAGAGTTGTCATTATAAGAAATCTTCTAATTGTCCTAAGGTTATGAACAATATTTATATAAACATGGGATTGGCTTATCTTATTGATCGACACACCCTACTGCTAAGCGGGCTTTTCCGCATTGGTGCTGTGTGTGTTAGTGTGTGTGTTTAACTGGGCTGTGGTTGCTTCGATTATGCAATGGCTTAGCTTCCTTGTAGTTAGTGATACAAATTATACATACCAATATCAATGCTAATCTCATTGTTCCCAAAGATGTTTTGCTTTCGGTTTTTGCTGCAGACTCAGACGGAACTCAAACAATGCACATTTAAATATTAATTTTCACACATAGAAAATGAACTCGAATCAGTTGCAATCAGTACGTATCTGATAGATTGTTTGACTTGTTGTTACACTTGTTCACCGTATTAATTGCGTTTTTTTATGCACAGCTACATTTGCTTTTGAACAAAATAGCAAAAAAAAATTCAACGAAAATCAAAATAAAATTCACCAACTGCTACCAACAAGATGCTGTAAAATTTGTGTGGTGGAAAACTTGTTGTTGCGTGCCAAAAAACCAAAAACAAAAAAAAATAACGAAATGAAACAACTCTCTCGGCGCACGGTGCAGGCGTTCAAAAGTCGCGCGATTAACTGTGGCTGGCGCAGGCGGCGCGCTTGGTTTTTATGCCGAAGACGTAGAAGCAGCAACAGAAACAGCCAGCAGCAGCAGTGGCAGCAGCCGCACTCGCAGCAGCATCAGCAGCAGCAGCAGCGATGTCTTCGTTGCAGCAAGTTCAAGTCAGTTGGCCAGTCAGTCAGCTAGCGGGAACGTGCGGAACGAGCAATGGACGAGTTCACCAACAATAATAATCTCACACGATGCATATGTGTATTTTGTGTGTGTGTGTGTGTGTGTGTAAGTTTCCCGACAATGCTGCAATAATGGCTAGCAACATTGCATTTGATTCAGTTAATACAAATTCGTTTCAATGCTAAAACAACTACACTTGATTCATTTATACTTCTTGGCCAGTTCTTTCATAACAAAGAACCATGGCAAATGCAAAGATCAATTCTACTTGTTTGCAAAACTTGATCTGCGATTCGATGGCGCAAATTGAACTTGGCCAAAACGACTTGTCTTGTTGGGTACTTGATCATATGCAAACAACACTTTACGCCACATTCTGAAGAAAATTCTCAGCAATTATTTTAATGACTCGAAATGAAAGGAAAACTTGCTAATTGGAGACTGGAACAGTAATTACAACAAAGTAAGTGTAGAATAGTCTAACATATTGGCGAAGAATCATAATTCAAGGTAACACACAAATATTGATGCTAGATGGTCAAGAAGTTAACTGATCTTCACAAGCCATCTGTGACTAATTATAGATTGACATTTTTAAAAACTGCTGACAAACAACACCTAATCAAAAAAAAAAACACAACAAACTATGCGATTGACCTTGTCACTTATTGTTTTTTGACTTCTTTTCAAACTATTTTGATTCCTTTCATTTTTCGAAATTTCTTTTCTTCCTCAACAAAACATGAAACAATTTAAACTACTTATTGTTGGACCAGTTCAAGTTCAAAGTCATAAAAAAAACTGGCGCAACGATTTGCGTGTTGTACGAGTGTCACACAGCTAGATAGAGACAGACAGACAAACAGTGGGACTAACAACTCACGAGATTCAATCTGGAAAACCTTTCATTTTAGATGAATACATTTTATGCTTATTATTATTATGGCCATTACGAGCTCTGTAGCTTACACAAAGCTAACAGCTAACAGCCAACAGGCAGCAGCCAGCAGCTAGCAATTCCAACCAAGTCAGCCCAACGACAACAAAGTAAAGGCTGAACCAATCGACGAAACGAAATTTGCATAAAAACAATTGCAGAGTCAAACGAGCTGCATGCATCGCCATATCTAAGCGACTGGCTCCACAAGTAGTGGCAATTAAATTGGCGCATTAAGAGCTGTGAGATTTGGTTATATATTGTTGTTGTTGTTGTTTGTGTTTGAGTTTTTGTTTTTTGGGATTTTTTGAGATGTTCGGATATTGTGGTTTTGGGTTGGCGCCGGGGCTTGCGTGAAAAGTGAAATGGCATAACAAAAGGCGGCAAAAATGCAAACGCACAACTGTTTTGTCAGTTTTGTAATCCATTTTGATCAACATTAAGTGCCAGCTAAAACATCAGCAACATCACCAGCAACACCAACAACACCGACAACAGCTTTGCCGCGATAACGATAATGGCAATAAAATATTTTAAATGCAAAGAAAGACAAGGAGAGAGAGAGAGAAAAATCAAATAAATTAAATGAAATGAAATGAAGAAAAATACTACGAATATCACGCGCCTCGTCGCAATCGGTTGCATTGTTTGAAAGTTTGTGTGTTTTTTTTTTTTGGGTTTTGCGTTTTGTATTTACAAATTCGCTTTGATCGCTTCGATTGGCGTATAAACAGCAATTGAGATGTTGATCAGATAGTGGGTTGCCCGCTTGCCCAATTGTAGTCCCCCCCTCCTCTCCACCTCTCCACTCCCAACACAACCAAGTACCAAATGCTAACTCATCATCAGGTCAAGCCCACAAATAGTTGCAACAATGTTGTTAGTCGGTCATCTCGCATAAAACGTCACTGTTATTATTTTGATTATTTATTATGCTGTTATTCATATTAATACATATATATGTAGTATGTTGAAGATGCGTTCAAAGTCTTTGGACTCGTAAAGTATAAAATATAGCATAATAGGCGGCAATGATAATGCAGCTTACTCGCCCATTTTGCAGAAGGTTAACATTGGGCTTTGTCCATGTTGCTTGTCAGCAGCTCAAGGAAGTCCAATGACAAGATACCGAACAGCTCTTCCACTAACTAAATGTATTCAAATACAGTTGTTGCCATATAAATAGTTTTGGCACAACGAATCGCATTGCATATATACCACATACGTTAGTGTATAACCACTGAACAACATCAACTAACTTCATCATATTAAATAATAAATAATAAAGACAAGAAGGAAAAAAACATATTTTGATAGTAAGCAACGACAACAATCGGTCTGCATTCGATTCGTTCCGAAGGTGAGTTCCCCATTATACTTGCATGCACGCATTTGAAAGCAATAGAGCATCTGGAGCGGGCCCTTGGTCAATCCAAGGTCAGACGATAATCGCCATCTTGACAATTGTCTAAATTGGCCGAAGGCGTTAACTTATTTGCCGCCAGTCATAGTATTACAGCTAAGCCAACTTTTAAACAAGTAGTTCATTAGTTGTACGTATTGATTATTTAAATATATATATTTCGAAAAAATGTTTGAAACCTTTATATAAATTTGATTACTCCATCGATGCATTTATTTAATTAAAATATATATTTTAGTTCAGACAATACTTTAATATAAACTAATAGCGTCTACTAAAATAAGCAGTGTCGCTAATTGCACTGCGTTGGTTAACGTAGATTAATGTAAATGGGGAACTAGTTAAAGTCATTAGCTTCACTAAATGTTGAGCACTTTGCAAAATAAGTAATTCAATTAACTGCAAATAAATGGAGGGGGTTTTGAAATGATAATGGGATAGTTGCGCTACACACAACCCGTTTAATGCTGCTGCTGCTGCCTGGCTTTTGGGATGTTGCAACTGTGCCACATGTACAGCTTAGATTCAAGCTGACGTCTGATAGTGAGCATCACTTATGTCATTAATAGAAAGTTTGCATTTGCATTGCAATGAAAATACTCGACTTGTTGCATATAGAAGAAGATGTCAGGAACTTATATGCAACCTGCATTTATACTATACATTCGTAGAGTCCTTTTAACGGAAACTTGGGCAGTGTAAACAATCTATCTTTTAATAAACTACAATTTGGCATTTAATTGATGGTAAACAAATCGCAGCAGACAATACAATACAATTATGCCCATGGCAACTTTTGTGGCAACTTCATTAACAGCCCCCAAAATGTGATGATGCCACCAATGCTGCAGCGTCTTTAAAGCACTTCCTACTTGCATAAATTGTACCGCTGCGAACTTTCAGATATGCCATGCGATACAACAAACACACTGCCACACAAATCATAATTTCTGCAGCAAAGAAAGATGCGATGCGGCGCCAACTGCAACTGCAACTACGACGACGGCGACGGCGACTTGGGTGCAGCATTGTTGGCTGAAAGTTGGCGGCTGTGGCAAATGTAACTGTTTGTTATTGGTAGCTGTGTGTTGGTTTATGGACGCGATTACATCAGCAGCGGCTCATTGACTAAAACGCTTAAAGTCACATCTTCCATTTGGATTGTCGTTTGAGTCATCGTCGATTGGTTTCACCTCGCTTTAAATGGTCTGGTCTGGTCGGGCCTGGACGGGATGCAGCACACACCATACGGAACATGGCCTGTTATGTGAGCAAAGTGCACATCAACAACAACAATAACAACAGTCGTTTGTTCATTCGGGATGTGCTGTGGCATGTTGTGTGATATATGTATGTTTGTGTTTGTTTGTAAATAGTTTTCAAGTTGTCAACAAAAAGCAAAATAGATTTTAAGCTATAATGCAATGTAAGCTAAAAAATGTTATCGAGCTTTTTATGTTTTAATCAAAGTGCTTTAATAAATAATCAAAAAAATATATATGTTTTAAATACAATTTGTTTTTTTGTACGAAATGCATTAAGAATACAAACTAGATCCAAATGGCCAATTTGGCCAGCTACTGTGTCAACACCTGTTTGTCCAGGGACTTCTTAACGATTCTACTGCGCTCAAGCGATCTTTCCAGCTGGGAATCACGTTTGAACAGTCTCAGACCGGGCCGGGCATAGGCCAATGTGTGACGCTGCAGTGGCCGATGCAAATATTGGGTTTGGGACTGTTGTTGCTGCTGCTGCTGTCGTTCCTGGTGTTCTTGATAAAAACGCAGCACTTCCCAGCTGGGTATGTAGGATTCGAGCAGCGATTTGGAATCACGTCCAGCAAATAGATCCGGCGTCAGATCGGGCTGTGAGGGTTTGAATGGTTTCGAGTAGCTGCTGGCATAACCGCCAGATGAAGGGCGTCTTGTCGTGATGGTCACAAAGCTGGGCGGATAAGGCAGCGGGATGCGAGTGGCAATGGCATAGTTGCGTTGTGGCAGCGGTGCATAAGCATATTGCTTGGACTGCTGCAGCAACAATGGAGGCAGGGCCAACTGACTGGGATGAGGTTGTTGTTGATGCTGCTGTTGCTGCTGCTGGAGATAGACGTAGGGCGGGGGACGCTGGGGGCGTGACACTGGTCGTGGTATGGGACGTGGCAGAAGCTGCGGCGCTGTGGGACCAGTCAGCGCATTGCCGTTCAAATATTGCACGCCATTCAGTTGCAGCAGGTCCAGATCAAAGGGCACAATGGGTTGAAGGAGTCGCGTTCGCGTCTTCGTTGCTGCTGATGTCGGTGCAATTGTTGCCTGTGTTGGTGAGCTACAGCAGAGTGAAAGAGAGAGTATGCATGAGAGAGAGAGTGAGAGAGAGAATAAATGAAAGACGTGACTTAACGAGCTGCTCTTATCTAATCTCGACTATTTATTATAGCAATCATTGCTGCCATTTGTCGGAAGCCAACGGCGGCAACAGTCGTGAGTGAAACTGGCGTTGGATTTCAACATTTCACCCCCAACCAAGATCTCAAGCAGCCAACAAGCCAACCCGCCAAGCAGCCAAGCAACCATCTAGCCATCTATCCATCTACCATTGTAGCTATCTATCAGCAACACCAATTAGACTGGGCATTAGATTTGGGTTAATACCGGCATTTGCCTAAATGTATCTTTAAGGGCATTCGATTAGCCTCGTAATTTCCACACTCATTTGCCAGCCACAATTCAGCCAATTCAATTGACATGTGCATGCCTCCAGGCAATTTGTGTCTTTAACCACAATTCAAGCGTCGAACAAGCGACACCACAGAGACGCGTCCGTCCACTTTTGGCCACTTCTTGTTTCTGGTTCCGCTTTATACAGCTACGTTTCGTGGTCAAGTTCCACTAATCAAAAACAAAATCGTTGCTAATGATGCCTACGAAGCTGCAGGTCTTATATGGACCTTTTCAATGCCCATGTACAAGGAAACAAGCATCTCAATTAGAAAGTTTAAAATACTTTTTGATACAAAATTCAAGTTTAACACAATTTTCGCACTTTCATTTGCGTAAGAATGTTTAAAATGGGTTTCCATTCCTCAATACACTTGCGATGAGCTGGTTAAAGCATAGCCGACCTTATAAAGTATAAATATTCTTGATCATTGTTGCAAGGTAAATTGTCAAAGCCATATGCCAGTTTTTGAGCTATTGAGCAGAGTTTTCTTTTTAGAGGAGTTTGAAGTACTTTAATCTAATGTAGAAAAAAAACAAGTTGGGTTCAATATATAATATTTGACAAGCCAAAGATAGGCTTTTTACTGGGTCATAGTTTTATCGAATGCCACTCTGAAATTTTTTGGAAGCCGGGAAAGTTCTTTATATATGTGTGAAGTCATATATTTGCATGAAAAGCACTGTAAAAAGGATTTTCTCCTAACTTTAACGCAAAAGCTATGCAAAAGTTCTCGGCAGATCAGCCTAATTAATGCCTAAAAGGTGTATAACTTGTTTAAAGAAAACATAACTATTAACCTCATTCACATAATTGGTGATGCTTAACGTAAAAAGCTTCTGTCTTAAAAAGCTTCACTTAAAACTACCAAAGCTTTCAAAAGTTGATGTCCATGATAAAGCTCAACTTAAGCTTATAGCAATTTGAGTCGCAGCTAAAAGCTCGGAAGCTGTGACAGAAGCTTTATCTAAGCTTTTATTGAATACTTACACATTGGGACCGCGCAGCAGCAGTAGACCGCCCGGTAGATGGGAGGGCAACGCATAGCCAGCGCTCAGCTGTTGATGTTGCTGCTGCAGCTGACGCAAGTGTTCCTCCTGCTCCAGCTGGGCGGCATCGTGCACATAACTAGGTGGCACGCTGGCAGCAACACTCGGATGCCAGGCGTAACGCGTGGGCAACAGAGGAGGGCGATTGAGATCGTAGCGCTGATCATGCTCCTTCTCCTGCTCGCGCTCCAGATCCTCAAGACTCAGCTGTAGACCCGAATTGTCATCGTCATAGCCATGCTGAGGTGACAGCGCCGCTCTAATTGCTGGCAGCACTGCCAGCAGTGCCCAGAGCAGAGGAAGTTGCTGCTGCAAGCAAATAAAAAGGAGATGAGAAAAGTCGCGTTTTAGAAGGGCATTCGCCAAACAGGTGCAAGTTTGTATGTTTTTAGTTGAGTGTGAAGTGTTTGGCATCATCTTTGGCTTTGGTGGTGAAAGGTTTTTTTTCTTCGTTGTAGCGTTTTTGCCTTTCGCTGCCACGCCCACATGCGCCCAGTGATGCGTTTAATTGAGTTTTTATTTGGCCGCTTGACGAGAGACAAGCTCAATGTTTAAAATGTGAAATTTTGCTCCACAGGCAGCAATTGAAGCTTAACGCTTCACTCTGCCAACCAGAACAGTGTAGAGAGGAGAGGTTGGGGGACAACAGAGGGCAACAGTTTGGCTTAGTGGGAGGCACACCAGCTGGCCTGTTACATGGCACAAGGCCAGGCTTAAGCGCTGATAAGCCGATGTGCACCTTTCTAAAATAAAACCATCTTGGCCAAAACTAACGGCCATTTGTCACGGCATAAACGCTTAAATTCCAAGCCGATTTTGATTGCAACATATCCCAAACCATTCAACATACAGCATACAACACTTGGCCAGAAGCATTCAACATTCGGCGCACTCAAATTGAAGCGAACACTGGCCAAAAATTGCATTTTGTGCAACGCTCAATGATGCCACTCAAAGATGAAAAACAAACTGTAAAAAACTATAAAAAACTAGTTGCAATTTTTGGCTGCACATTGTAAATGTGAAGCAGCAGCAGCATTCACTGTGTGCAACCGGGTCCAACTTCGTAATCGTAATCGTAATTGCAAACGTAATCATCACGATAGATGCGTGCGCCAGTTTGGCGCTGCTCTCTAATTATTTTGGCCACGGCAGCTGTTAATGATCGGCCAGGTCACATGTTCGTCGCATGAATGCAAATGCAGCATGATTAATGACCAGCTGGCAAATGGTACTGATTGACTGCCAATTGCCCATCGTTAACGTACGTAATTTGCGTGCCTTACTTTCGGCCCCTGAGCATTAAAAATCGACCATAACAAAAGACCTAAGACACAAACTTGATCATGCCAAGAACTGTGCAACGATGATCGTATTAGTTAGGGTCATACCAATCAATCATCATCTGTCTGTCTGTCTGTCATGTCATTCACAAAAGTGTCAAGTCAAGTTGACTACCGGGCGGTCGCTTAATCTGTGGCAGCTAATCGGGGTATGTGTTAAACTCACTTCGATCGTAACTATAGAGCTTGGCTTAAAGACCTCATTATCATAATTGGTTGAGGTGGCATAATGTATACTTGAAAACGTTTATAAGCCAACTGACAAAGGTTTTCCGGGTTCGAAATTCATATTATGATGACATTTTCGATCTTATTTTTAAAGAAGGTTCTTGATTAAGAAAAATCTGTGTTTCCATATATGGATTTATTTTATTTATTTCCCAATCATTACAAATCTAACAAGAAGAAGTCTTCAAAAAGCTTAGAGCTTTGTAATCTGTCAAACCATAAGGTGAAGTCATTTTTGGACATACCATAACACTTGCTACAAAAAGATATATGTATATTCGCAATCGGCCTTTAACTCTTTCTAGTCAATTAGAAAATGTAACAAATCGACTTAAATTTGTTTCTCGGGAAAAAAATAAAAGTTATTCAATCCAACAATATTTTCGCTTGAAGCAAAGTTCCCTTTAGGCTTTCTGGGTTTCTTTACGCACCATTTCTTTGCTGCGATCACTTGAAATTAACTCAAATCCGTGTTAAGTCGCGACGTCTTATATAACACTAATTACACCGTTGTTAAGCTTTGGCAACACTCGATCATACACGTTGGGAATTATTTTTTCTGGGGCGGATGTTCCTTGGACAACGAGCATCCAATTTGTTAGCACACAAAATAACGACAACACAAATGACAACAACAAAAAAAAAACTATATAAAATAGCACAACTTGGCCAAAAGTCCAACAAAATAAAGTAAAATATTAAAACGAAAACGAAACCAAAAAAAAAAAACCGAAACTGAAACCGAACAACGAAGCAATTGCGACTGCGACAGAGCGAAGCGCTAACGGTGCGTTTTATACCAAGGGGCCAACTTGGCTAACAGCGGTGTCTGTGCAGTTCTGCCCAACAAGTGGACGCATTGTGGCTAGTTGGCCAAGATGAAGCAAGCGAGATAGAAACATAATAAAAAGAGAGAGAAAGAGGTAAGGAGGGGTAAACATTTGATGTGTTTATGTCTGTGTGTGTCTGGCATGATGCAGATGAGAGTGGCAAAGCCGTTGTTGTTGTTGTTGCTGTTGCTGTTGAAGGATTGCATCTGTGGACTGAAACTGAACTGAAACTGAATGGAAGACAAGCCCAGAAATGCGAAACAAAAGCAGCTGAAAGCGCCAAGTGCGCGCAATTAATTGAAATGGAAAGTGCGGATAAGCTGTAAACAGCTTGGAAATTAAAAATTGAAATCATTTCAAATTCAAATACAACCGCCCCAAAAAACAAAGTACCAGCAACAACAACAACAAGAAGCAAAATATGCAAAGTCAAGCCATCAAAGCTAATTTACGCATTTAAAAGTGTTATAACAGCAATGGTAACATGCAAAGCAGCAATGGGCGGCCACAATCCTCTTCTGCCGCCGCCACTCCGCGACAGATCATCGCTTCGAGCATCTTGAACAAGACCATTAATTGAACTACATTCAAGTATTTTCATTATATATTTTTTATTTTTGTGGTACTTTTTTATTTTTTTTTACTTTTTGAATTTGTATTTGTTTGAGTCAACGCTAACCGTTCACTTCCGCCCCACTAGAGAGCACTCTCTTGGACCAAGTGGGCCTAATCAGGCCCATCCATATCCCGTGTAGAGCACACACACACACACAAAATTTCATTGTGATGGCCCCACAAGACGCAGAGGCAGACGCAATCGTCAAAGACAGAGCGCTAAGCACGCCACGGGGCGTCGTCATCGCTATTAGAGCTGGAAAGTAAATTGTTGCAATATATGGATACTTATATCTATGTGTATGTACTTCGATGTGGCATGTAAATCCCATCGATTTTATGCCGTGCACAAAGCGCTTTCGGGTATACCACAAATCGTTGTCAACTTTGGGGCAGCCAAAAAAAATAATAATAAAAAAATTAAATCCATTTTTTAGCAGCCTGTAAAGCCTGATGAATTTATGTTGTACAGCTTTTGTTGAATCATCCTACAATCCCAACTTTTAAAATTTTTGAATACAGATTAGAATGTGTTTAATATAAGAATAAATGCTTTGAGTAAGTTATAATATATGTTTCTTTCAAGTGTAAAGGAATATCGCATTTGGAAGAGTATCCAAAGTGCACTCAGCGCATTGTCAGTGCCTGTTGGCATTTGCTCCACATAATGCCGCAAGTGAAAGAAGCATTTGTTCGATCATTGTAATTGAGCGAAAGATGGAGTGGTAATGATAGCACCGCGTATGCTAAAGCCCCCCAAATGGATTTGTCAAAACGCGACAATTAGACAGATGACAGCAAGCATGGTTCGATTCGACTCGATTCGACTTGACTACGGGCAACGGAATTAGAGGCCAACAGGCCGAAAGGCTTAAACAGACTGGGCTAACTGGGCTGACATGCTGACTGACGCAACTTCAAGGTTGACAACGTAATGGGCGCTGACACATGTTTGTGTACAAGTGTGTACAAGTGCAAGTCTTACCCATGTTAGTTGTTCGACTGTTCCGGGCGGGCGTGAAATTGTTGTTTACTTTCACTTTGGGGGGAGACAAAAAAAAAAAACGAAGCCCACAACAATGGGAATTCATTCTGTCCTACAAAGTGTTGTTCCAAGACGACCTTGTTCCAAGCCATGTTGACTAGTTTTTTTGTTTGTTTACTTTTTGTGGTAGACTTTTTGACCAAGTTTATGGTTTTGTAACCAAATGCGTTGTAACCTTTATAATGCGCTATTAACGCATGCGTGAGATGCTCCTAAAGATGTAAATATTTTTATAAACTTGAAAAATACAAAGTAAACAATTATATGAATGTTTTCGATCCAAACTCCAAGAACTATCTGCCAATTTCTTGATTAATTTTTAACAAGTGCTTTAATAAGCTTACACATATAACAATTATGCAATTAATAATAAAAAAAAACAAGTGACTTAAGCTAAAAACTCGGCTGTGATAATTCCACCTTAACACTATGGCCTGGCCCTAATATACATGTGAGGATGCGAACGGGGTGCGGTACCCGCTGCAGAACTGTCACCAGGCAGATACTCATTCAGATTCAGACTGAACGCTGAGGGAAAATTCTTGTCCTTGGCCTCGCGATTGATGCGATAGCTGCTGCGATATGCGGCAACTGGCGATATGGCACTGGCATAGCCCTGAAGTCCGGCACCAGAGTAATGTAAGCCCGTCATGCCAGTATTGCTGGGCATGGCACTGAGCTGCACTCCACGTGCCCCATAGTCGGGTACGGTGCCAATGTTAGGCGTCAGGGCGGGTGGAGGAGGTGCTGGAGCGCCGTTAGATGCAGCAGCTGCTGCTGCCGCTGCCATATAGGGACTAATGGGCACAATGATGGGACGCGTTGGTATCAGCTGCAGATACTGCACAGTGCCGCTGCCATCCTGCAGTGTCTGTGCCGGCAGATACTGCATCAACATTGGCGTACTGGGCATGTTGGCAATGCTCGGAGGCTCGCCAAGTGCTCCGCCGCCTTGCATGGGTGTAAAGTTCGTCTCCATTTCGGGCATCTTGTACGAGGGCTTGAAGCCGCCCGTTTCAGCTGACGGCTGCACCTGACTCTGAGGCATGCCTCCCATGCTGTCGTAACTGCTGGCAAAGGCGCTCAGCGAGTTGAGATGCGCATCCTGGCCATTTTGGTTGGATTTGAGAAGCTGTTGTTGCTGCTGCTGAGCTTGCACGCTGTTTGGCGACTTGGCTGATTTGTTTGCTATCTCTGGGTTGGACACTGGTGTGGCACGCAGCAGTGGCAACACCAGCAGCTGCCCAAACAGCAGCAAACAATGTAGATGGCTCTGTTTAAGCATCTGTAATCAAAAATTATTAACATAGATCAGATGAAGAGGCTGTAACTTTTTATTAACAAATGATTAAAGTTCACAATCTCATTTTCATAAATCAAAACCAAAAACCAGTTTTTATTGCTTTCAAAACGCATTGTGTAACAAAAAATGTAATTAAAGAAGGATTTGGAAAGACGTCCTGGTCTCAACTCTGACTTAATATTTTTCATTGGTTATTGCTTGATTACCTCAATTTGCATAATTGTTTTTTTGCGTTTGTAAATTGTGTTTTGCTTTGAAACATAATCGCCAGGCAGTACAGATGATTGGTAAAATGGTGAAGCTAAAGCGTGAGCTGGTTTTCATATTATATTCAAATGATTTATAAAAATATAACTAGATATTGCGGGTGATAATAGCATTTTGTAAAAGTTATTTTTTTAGTCTTTTTTGATACAAATTGATTTCATACAGCAAAAACCTTCTGATATCCCAGATATTATTAAGTTGAAAAAATTCAATTTCTTAATTACGTTTTCAAAACTTGTAAAATCTTTTCGCTTAGCTTGAATTTGCTTCGTTTTTTTTTTAAGATTGCCTCTTTTTGGTTATTGAAAATCTTGTGTAAGTAACACCCCCAGCCGCTGGCTATGCAACTAAGTGGCTTGTTCTGTAACAGACCCTAAAAATAGGAAAAAAATTGGCTTAGTTAATTGCCATGAAGCAAAAAAAGCACATGACACAAAACGTAAGCCGCATGAAAGGTTTAACAAAATTCCATGAATGGGCAACAATCTTATTTAAAGTTCACTTTCACTGGCCGCGTGTTGTGTTGCTTTATCTTTTGGCTTTTTTCTCGGTTAATTTGTGGTTTTATAACAATTATGATTATACATAAGCGCAAATATTTGCTTAAAACAATAACAAAATAGAAAAAAAAATAAAAATAAATATACACAACTAAAGGCTTCACCTTTTCTGCTTTAATTTGTGGTTTGCTTTAGGTTTTGGGGCGATTACGTTTTGCGCGCTTTTGTTTATAACTAATTTGTTGTTGTGGCTGTTGCTGTTTATGATGCTGTTGCCAATGTTGGCAAAACACTTGCACTTTTTTTCTATTTTTTATTTTGGTGAATACAGCTTAAGACTGTCAAGCGACGCGATTTGATTAACGTCAGTGACGCCAGTGATGCAGCTTATATACCAACTGACCAGGCGCAGCAGGCAGCCCGGCAGCCAGGCAGGCCGACAGGTAGACAAACAGCAAAACAACAAAGCAACAAACAGGCAAAGGAGAGCTGCAGCCGGCAATTTTCCTCAATTGCCATTAAAAGCAGTTAAACCGTAGCATGCTGCACAAAGCACTGGCAGCAAAAAGCATTCAGCTACTTGCGAGTATTTAACAAAGGCCATTGCGTGTCTTCGTTGTTGTTTGTGGTGCAAAATCACACCAATGCAATACATATTCGCAGTTGCATGTTGTGTTGAGGCATCGTCATTGAGTTTTGTTTTTCTTTTTGTTTATGTCCATGTCTCAAGTTCAAGTTTAACACGAGCGCAGCACTAAAAGCAAGTTAAAATACCCTAGGTTGCTTAAAATATTTGGTACCTAAAGTCTTCAACTTAATGTCTAACTTAGGCAACTACAAAATATGATAAACGTTAAATGAATCAACTTAAGCATAAATACAATACTCATTAAGGAGTATATTATAGTACAGCAGTGCCATGTATGTTGAATTCGGTCTATTTGATTTTTGGTTCCGTCTTCCGAAACGCGCTGAGAGGAGTAGTGAACCAGCCCACAATTAGACGCTTGCAACGGATTTCTTCCGCATTGCCATGATACGGTTAAACGGGTTTCACTCTAACTCTGCAGCAGCGCACTAGTTGGCTTTTAGCTGCAAAGAAATGCTTTCCAAATGTTTTGCTGCATGCTCGATCAATGGGGGAAGAAAAACAAAATGATAAAAACATTGCAAGGTCGTAAGACAAGTATTGCGATAATGAGATCGCTTATGGCGTTTAGTAAAACTGGCTTTGCGATTATCAAATGTGTGCAATAAACCCCATTTTATCCGCTGCGACAGGAATATTTAGCCTTAAATGTTTAATGTAAAAAGTAAAAATTTGTATTTCATTGTTCATGTACAAGTTTCCACAAGTTTAAAATGGTCATATTTGTAAGCCACTTACAATACTTATAGGTCAATCAAAAGTTAAATCATATTTGGATCACATTAAAATTGACATTTTGCCTATCTGGCAAAGCTCTGATTACTCTCAAGACAACGTGGGGCATTGGCATACTGCAGATCCAAGGGGCCAAAAACCATATTGTAAATATATTGTTTAACCGAACGTGAAAGGCTTTGCTGCCAGCTGGTAAAGTTCAATTGACTAGAAAATACTGTGGCCCAGAGCGCCAACCAGAGCAGACAGCCTCCAATTATGCTGGTCGTGACACCAAGCAGCCAATACTCGCAACAGGCAAAGGTACATTCGTCGGTGACAAGTGGCCGCAGAATGCCAACAATGGCACAGTGGCACACAGATTCGATGCGACACCAAAACATGGTCAGCGTTAGGTCTAGTGTGAGGCAGCATATGGCCGTCTCCATGATCAAACGCAGCAGTGCAGGACAGTTGTGACCCCATTCCGGAAATATATTCACATTATGCAGCATAGCTCCAATGCAGGCAATGAATAGCCAGCTGCCTAGATGGGGAGCCGGTGAGCACCGGACCATTAGGAAGTAGTACGAAATGCCCAATACCGGGTGCAGCAATATGGCCAAGCCGAGAGCTTTCAACGACAATCGTTCCATCTTCGGATCTTACTCCCTCATAGCAGTAACACCAATTCCCAATTGGGGAATATATTTGCGTTTAATTTTGAAAATAAAAAACTAATGAATGTTGTTAGCAATACAAAAGTTGACAAGTTTAACTGGCTCTGAATTCAAGGCATTGTTTTTCGGAAAAACTTTTTCCTCATTTCATGAACGAAACATGAATCTGTCGATGGTGATAAGCCGGCGGTTTACTTTCCTTTTTATTAACTTAACACACAGCTTTGAAAGCTTTAAATTTGATTGGTTGGTTAAAGCTCGAACGAAACCTTGATGGATTGCAGCTTTGATTTATTTTGTTGCATACTTTTCGGCATTTGAATAAATATCACTTGTCACACACATAAACAAAACTCCAGTGAGCCGCCATTTTCTTAAATAAGTGATAGACTGAGAATGAGAACGCTTGCAGGCTGCAACACCTGCCGAAGAAGCTAGCTATAAATTTAATCTTGATACAGGAAACTTCGTTGTTGAAATGAAATTTCTTTGTTGTATGTTTTAAGACGTCGCTGCAGTATCTCCTTGCTGGTCAAACCCAGCAGCAGCAGCAGCAACAGCAATAGCCAAGTAATTCGTCAAGATGCTTTGTGCTCGTCTCCACGTGCTTGCTATCTAGTTAACTGGCCGTCTGTCCGTTTATCTGCCTGTCTGCCTCTTTGTCTGTTTGTCTGCCAGTCTGTTTGTCTGGCTGGCAAAGGGGTTGGCGTTGGCGTTGGCGTTGGCGCTGGCGTAGATGTTGGCTTTAGCTTGTTGGGTTCCTTTTATGTCAACTGCATTTTTCGCTGCTGTTGCTTGTTGTGCGCTTTTTCACTGGCTTAAACCACTTAATGGGATTTTTTTTTATTGTGTATTTTCCTTGCGCTACGGATTTGGCTGCTTCGGGATGGAGGATTGAAGGCGCTATTCACGCACAGTTTTCTTGCAGCTTCCATTCACAAAGACTTGCAATTCATCAAATCTCGTTAGCCTCGGCTTTTATAGAATATCTATCTGCAGCTGCTTTTGCTGCTATTATTTTCGGGTTTTTACTTCTTCTGGCTGGCACTGCATTCGGGTAAAAAGCATGCCACGCCCACTTGCAGCAGCGGGGCGTGGCTATAGCTCTTTAGTCTGCTATTTCTTAGCAACTGCTTCACGTGTCTCGTCTGCCATTTTAAAGCTAAGAGGCAGCCTTTAACATTTTTACTTCCTTCACATCCGAAAGCTTCCTGCATGGCTTTAGCAACAGGCACCAAAGCCAACTGACAACTGCAGTGCAGTTCAACAAATGTGCTTCACATTGCCGATGTCATTTTTTTCCATTTATTTCGGCCACCCTAAACAAATCCCTAATGGAGAATGTTCCGTGTGTGATTGATGAATGCATCCATTAGCCAAATGTTGTGCCCATGTCTCCCGCTTTCTGTGTTGTTCAATCTTTATGCGCATTGCAAATATGAAACAACATAGTAAACTCATCCCTCAAAATGGCCAACAACATGGATTTTCAATACAATTCCAATGTGATGCTATGTGTATTTGTTTGTGGAAGAGCTTATAGCTATCGATCGTATACGCAATCGTGCTCGTTATCATCCATTATCATCCACGAGTTGCTTAAGTAAGCGCTGTTAGTTGGATTCAGCTGTTACTCGATGGCAAATTTAGTCGTTTTGGTAAAGGGCAAACATTGCACACCCCAAATGCATTCAATTAACAATTTTGGTCGAGGGAAAGGGTAGAGTGAGTGAGAGAGGAGGCATGCGTGCGGTTGGGAAAACTTTGCCGCACTGCGTGCATTGGCGTTTTGTGGCAGGCTTTTAATCAAAAACTTGCAACCAAGTGCCAGACAAGTTTTTCGGCCAAGTTTGCCACAGAGCTGGCAAAACTTCTCAAATTGTGACGTCTACAAAAGTCAAATCGTGCTGCGGCGCTCACATGCTGGCAGCAATCAGTCTAGCTCAAACTAGAAATAACTTGGTTTTTTCTCTCTTTCCCTTTCTCTCTGTCTTTTCACACTTACGAAAAGCGAATAATTGTTGCTCTTTGCAAAATTAGCTTAAAGGTCGAAAGAATTCTTAGATTGTGTGCAAATGACGACTACATTTCTCTAAAGCTCCCATTGTTCGATTTTTTTGCTTTTTTGTTTGTTTCTTATTTCAAAGCTTACGTTCCTGCTAGCATGTTGAGCCGTGTCAGTTAATAATCTGTAGTATCCATGGCTAAAGTGTATAAGCGGAAGGAGCCTCTAAGTCAATGCTCTAAGCAGAATGCAGTAAATTGCCATGCTGCAAATTCAAAGCGTGCCACAGTCCCAACCTCTGGCTACCTTTAAAGGCCCGCATGCTGCAAAGTTGGCCCTTGCTATTGGCCAGAACTTCGAATCAGAATGAGAATCAGTACAAAAGCAAAGTGCCGCCCACTGCACACCACCCAACGCCCAACGCCCACTGTTTACCTCTAACGCAGTTGCCGGCAACGTTCGTGCCATTTAGCAAAAGTAATTAAGCGTCGATGCGTTTCATTTGTGTTACTTTTCTGGGCAATTAAGGCAAAAAGTTTGCACTTTTGCAGTGCGGCGTAAAATTTTCATAGTTAATTGTGGACCAGTCTTGAGGGCGTCACACCCAGCTCCGGATAGCTGCGAGCTGTTCCCAGTTTCCCATTAGTTTTGGAGTGCGTATTGCCCTGAGCTGTGCCCAATGGCCGCGTCAATCGTCTGGGCATAAAAGTTTTTCCACTCACTGGCAAGTTGTGGCAAATGTTTCATGTTGTTGCATGCACTTTGCATGACTCTAAAATCGATTGTGCCTGTTGCCAATAGAGCCGCAACTCTTCACCATCACCAACATCATTAACAGCAACAGCAACAAGTTAGTTTTTTAACTATACTTTTTTATGAATAACAATCTGCTTGTTTGATAAACTTTTCCTTTGGCGGATGTTTATTACACTTTATGGCAGATGTATATTGTATTATTGTTCATTTCAGGTTCTAGAAATGGTTAAACTATTACTTTCTTGGACGTTAGTACCTAATTGAATGCACTTCACTAAACCAACGCTCGTGCCTTGATAAGAACAACAAGTGCCCTGCCTTCTGCGCACTTAATCAAGTTTAAAGGCACTTAAGTATTTTTTATTTATATTGCATTTATGCGATTACCGCATCATTCCAAGGTAAGTTTATATTTCCCCCCGCCACTGCTATCCATATCCTCATTATACATAGCTATGACAGCCGCAGGCAGCAACAGCAGCAGCAGCATCATCATCATCAGCATCCGTGGCAGCAACAGCAGCAGCATCAATTTACCAACTCAATGCATCCACCTTGCCCCGCCCACCTTAACCACTCGCACAGTCCCTTCGCGCACGGCCAACGCAATGTGCAAAAAATGTTTCTCATTAAAAAGTTGTTTCACAATTTTATTATCCTCTCGCCGGCGCCGTCGGCGTGGCTGACGCGGTCGTCCTGCAGGTGTGCGCTCATTGTCACAAGCCCCGGTGACAATGTCAATAAAGCAAACTTCGGACCTCGCACAAAAAAAACCATCCGTTAAGACCACCACCAAAGCAAACTACCTTACATAGTAGCAGCAGCAGCAGCAGCGGCAGCGACAGCAGCAAATTATTTTTAAATTACTTGCAAAATAGGGAAAGCGCAAAAGTTATAATAGCACAAAAAATAAAACAAACAAACTAAATATGCACAAAAAAAAGAATCAAACTTGGAGCTGCTAGACAACACCCTGTAACAGAATGGACTATGGCATATGGCTACTTAATTAACTAGTTTTTTGCTCAATGTGTTGACTGGTTTTCATACTTGTTAAATAACTTATTATTTGAAGCCATGTTTACAGGGTATACAACTATAGCATACAAAGGCAAAATTTAATATGCCAAAGATTTTACGCACCTGCAGATTGCCACCTGCTTAGGATAATAAACAAAAACTCCTTTTCCACACTTGTGCACAAACATTAAATGCGATTACTGACCAAAAAAAAAAAGTACTTAGCAACTATCTGCTAATCATTAAAGGTCAGGGAGATACACAAGAAAAAAAGTACATCATCGTCATTATTAGGAGGATTTTATAAACATTTAAGTACGTTTTTTTTTTATTACAAAACTTTCTTGTAGCCATTTACGTTGCTTCTTTTGTGCGCACTGTCGATTTTGCTATGCAACATTGTGGCACTGTTGTTCAGCCTTTATATACAGCTATCAGCATTTCGCATTTTCATTATCAGCACTTATCTGTGCTTTAAATTAGTTAGTGTGGCAACTGCTGAAGATCGATTTCGATGTTACTAACAACAAAATGCAAATAGTTGTGTGTTGCTCTGATTGAGACTGACAGCAATAATAAAAGTAATAATAGAATCACTTGAGTCTTATCTGTGATATTACCCATACGCTATATATAGTTCGATGATATTTGAGCTTATCTACTTACTAACAGTCAATATCTAAGTGAATAATATATATTAATTTTCAATCAATGCTTGAAGCATTTTGTTTGCAAGCTGAAAAGTAGCACGCTGTGCTCAACAGTCGTATACGTATTATTATTAACAACAGTGCAAGCCACTTGACTTGGCAACCCTGGCGACGCTTGCCCACTATCAATTACAATGCAAAGCAAAAACTTGCTGCAAATAACTTTTAAAAGCAATGTCATGTTGAAAATGCTGTGACCACGAACCAAACTTATACATATTTTATCTTTTCATTACGAAACTTTTGCACATGTCTCTAGCCACTGGACGGGCGGAGAGCCATCACTTTGGAATGCTTTCAGGGCAGAGCTGGGTCAAAATATGCATGGTACAGCTACTTAATATACAAGCAAATGCTTTTGCCAACAATTTTCATATCTACCTTTTTTTTGTTCGAAAACAATTGCGATGCCATCAAATCTCTAAGCAAAAAGACAAGTGCATTAAGCAAGTTCTACCTTAGAATGTAATGAGCTTGCTAACAACCTGTTGACATACATCCATTGCGATTGCAAAATTTAGCAATGATTTCGATATCAAATAGACACAAAATAGCAAGCCGATAAGGTTAATTATTGGACTAAAACCACAATGACTTATGTTTCCGAATTTAAGATATAGAACACATTAAATGAGTTGAATTCGTTGTTCTACTTTAACTGATTTTTGTAATACCTTACGTTAAATGTATAAATTTCCGTTAAGTTTGATTAGTTTATACAAGTCGGAAGAAGAACGACTGCTTAATACTCTGTTATCAGATTAACATTTTGTTTTTAAAAAAAAATCTTTCACGGAAATACGTAATCATTAAAGTTTGATTAATAAAAACTGAATTTAATTATTGTGCGAGCATCAGTTTATTACTCAAAGGAAAAAACAACGCCGCTAATATAGTCGACTATTTTTTTTTTTTTGTTTTTTAATTTGATAAAGACTTATTGCTCATACTTGACATCAAAAGCCAAATAAATTTTGTACTCTCATCTACCGATTGTAGGAGCGATAAAGCCAATGAATTAAATGCTCATACCGACCAATAAAGGAGAAACAGCTCAGCCATCCACAAGAATCTGACGCTCAACTGAGCGCAGATATGATTGTTGGCCGATAGTATGATATAGTTTTAGACTAGTAATTTTAGCCTGAAAATGCAGAAAAACGCTACACAAAAAAAGTGTTAATTATAAAAAATCGTATGGTTTTAAGGCACTTTTGTGAACTGTACTAATGTTTTTGTGGATCGCTTTGACGCATTCAAATCTCGTACACAGAGAACATTTTGTTACATGCTTCCACTTTACTCTCCTACTAAGGAAAAAAAACACCAATCAAACAATATCTTTTAAGCTTGTGTAACATAAAAACCCAATTTGTTTCTATGTCAAAGAATAATAAAAAGCTTAACAATAATAAAACTAAATGATTTCGCTCAGTGCTTTTTGGTTTTTTTTCGGTTGAAACAGTCTAATTAGCCAACTAATGTGTGGCAAAAACAATAACAACATATACAAAAACAACAACCTAAATATTGATAAACGCTCGGGCCGTGTCTATGTACCGAAATGGCAAAAGGAACTTCGGGCTCTGCGTAGACTCGTCACAACATATAGCTTCAAGATAGATAAAGCGAACGAGTAGTTTTTTTTTGCCGTGCTCCGCGCGCATGTGAAATGATTGCAATGATTAGTTTGGCCAAAATGACAACAAGAGGCAGAAGTAGTTTTTTTAAGCTAACGCTACTGGCGTTGCTTGTGGTGTTTGCGCTCTTGCTGCTGCTCACTTCGCTACACAACGCCGACAATCAGTTGCAGCAAATACAGCATTTGCAGCAAGTTCAGCAGGGACAGCAGCAAGTGCATCGTTTAAGACATCCTTCAGTCAGTAGTAGTGTTATTAGTAGCAGTGTATTGAAGGCTACGCTGCCCATAGTGCAGACTGTGGAGGAACCTGTGAATGAGGAGCTCGTGAAACAGTTGGAGCATGAGTTGCCGGAGGTGGACTATGGCTTCTGGTATCGGTACGCAAAGCCACAGAACTATCGTATCAACAGCTCCTGTGCCCAGTATCCAGATCCCATTGATTTGCAGCTGCACAACATCTACTGGCAGACCTTCAACAACAACAATGTGACCTTTCGTCTGTATGCCGCCTACATGGATCAACGGCCGGGCGTCAAGCTGGCCAATGGTGTGGTGCGCATTCTGGCCACAGCCAATCAAATTGGCTACGAGTTTCCGCCCACACATTGCCAGCTGTGGTATGCCGACTATAAGGAGCCCATCCTTACACCAGTCAGCGAGTATTTGAGCGTGTGGCCTAGAGCCTGGGGTCATACACCGCTGCTCAGCTATCCGCATTTGCTTTCATGTCCAGTGCCTGCATATCTGCCGCCCAAGCTGGATGATACCACGCCTCGCACTGTCTCCCTGGTGCCAAGCGGCAGCTGTGTGCGTGCCAGCAACTCCCTGCGCGTCCACTACGATCAAGAGCCAACACCATCGCCACAACCATCAACTAGCAATGCCACCGTTAGCACAAATATTAACTCCACGCTTAGCTTTGGCGTTTGCGTCAAGGGCTTTGATTTTCCCTACATGGATCTGTCGGAACGTCTGATTGAGTGGTTCGAGCTGCAGCGTTTGTTGGGCGCCTCACGCATCTATGCCTACATGTACGATGTGCATCCGGCGGTGCAGCGTGTGCTGGACTATTATCAGCGTATTGGCTTCCTGGAGCTGCGACCGCTAACGCTGGCCAACGGCATGCCACGTTTGCGGCATTATCAGCATATGCTGCTGCAAAAGCGGCGTCTGGTCAAGCGATTGAACGAGCTGATACCCTACAACGATTGCTTCTATCGCAATATGTATCGGCACGACTATCTGCTCAATGTGGATGTCGATGAGGTGATTATGCCAATGGGTGCGCTGCGCACCTGGCAGGATGTACTCGAAGCGGATAGCAAGAATACAAGTGTGAAGTGCCCAAACGGTCATGTGTCGATGTGCTTTATTAACTCATACTTCACCAAGGTGGTGCCCGAGGCACAGAATCACGAGCAGCTGGAGGCCGATGAGTTGTTCGTGCTGCAGCACACGATGCGGCATCAGAACTACTCGAAGCCGAATCGTGCAACAAAATGCTTTCACAACACTCGCTACTCGTTGACGCTGCACAATCATTTTACGCTTAAGTGGCTGCCTGGAAGCTGCAATCCGAGATCGTTGAACACGACGCTTGCCCAAATGCAACATTATAGGGAGCCTGACAATAAGTACGAGCTGAATGAGCTCGTCGATGATCGCAGTGTGTGGAAGTATGCCAGTGAGCTGCGTACGGCTGTGGAGTATGTATGGATGCATTTGGATGATGTGCAGGAGCAGAGTGCTGATACTGAGGAGCAGGTGCCTTTAGAGGAGCTGCTCGAACAAGAAACGGATCTGGAGCAAGCGCAGGAGCAGCAGCAAATGCTGGAACAGGCACAGTCCGCTAAAGCTGCACCATAGAATTAAGTTAGGAAATTTTTTTTTTTTTTTTGTAGTTGACTTTCTCAGGTTTTAAAAATATTGTTTAGGTTAGCTGTAATTTATCTATATTTATAACATATTTATAATGAAAATAAAAAAACTGATTGTTTTTTATAACACATTAAGTTTAACGGTGTTTTTCCAAAAAGCAGGTAAGTCCTTGATTTTAAATTTGTTGTCAAAGTCTAACTTTTTTTTATCAGCTTATCAGGTTTGTTTATTTTTATTTCCGCACAACCCAGTTACATACTATTTTTAAATATTTAATCTAAATATTCATATATATACATATATGTAATAAACCAGAAAAAAACTTTAAATTAAAAAATTCCTATAGCAGCATAATAAAGAACTACATCTTTGAACAAACTTAGCCAAGATTATTTATTTGCTTATTCTTAACCTTATTTCGCTTATCTTTATGGTGTAAAATCGCGTAGTTCTGTTGTGCATCATTGCCACACAGATTTAGCAGTGCTATAAAACATCTTTAAATGGGTTTACACCATTGTTCAATGCCATTTCCATTAGACTGCATATAACGCAGCTTATCTACTTTTATTCACTGGGTTAAGCCCCATATATATATAAACCTAAAAATAGAGCAATCACGGCAAGTCTACATTTTAAACATTCCCCATCTATCCACTTCAACATAAATTTGGGTGTTTTCCCATTGTGCCTGTCATATCGACTATTTCTATGATTGCTTGCTTTATGCTATAAATAACTCTGATTACTGCTTACCTTACGCACTTGCCAAAAACTGGCGCTACCCTGCACAATTCCTAGGCTGGGAGTATGTGCAAAGATAGGTTAAGGCATTGCACTTATGTATTTGTATTTCTTAGCTACGTGCTCAAGAACAGTTTAGTTCACGCAACTTGATTTTTCCGAGCAGTGCAAAAGTATGCAATGAATTTTCGACATAATAACAAATAGCTTATCACAATTGAACATTGTTGCAGTGCTCCTCAAACTGCGTTTTCAGTTTAAAATAAAAAAAAAAACTGAATCATCGTCGACACTATCTGTAATGTGTGTCACCGCGAATTCTTAACCTTTGAATATGCACAAAAATAGGGAAGACAATCCAAAGTTGACTCAGATTGTCAGTTTTTGCACTAATGCATTGAATGTACGATTTGAGATAAGAATCGATTATGTGACATGGCGCTGCAAATAAATACATTACGTATGTGTAAAATACATGCCCCTCGCCATATCAGTATGTATTTTTGATGGATAGTGGCAATCTTGGTGTGTCAATGATTAGGTGAGCGTTCGATTTGTTAAAAACTTGCTCATATCGTGCGACTGCTCAAAAAACTTGGCCCTTCCCAGTCCAGAATTGACTTTAGATTTTCCACACGTTGCTGATCAAAAGGGTTTTTTGACGGAACAGATATCGTAATCGTCTGTTTATTATAAGCAATAAATAAAGTAGTCATTAAATTACAAAGTACCGCACATAAGTTTTAAAACAAAAAACACAGAAAAAAAAAATATTAAGCATACACTTGCACAATATGCAGGAAACGTTATCACTACTTTCATTATCGCAGATAAAAATATAAAAAAAAAAAAATAGAACTCACACAAAAAAAAAAATTACGTATGATAATCAATGGTATAATAAGGAATACTATAAACATTTTATCAATAGCTAACGCATTTATGAGTATATGATATTCAACAAATGCTCGCCTAGTTACGCAGCATATAGGCACCCAGTGTGAGGGCCAAGGTGCCGGTAAGTGTCGTAACCAGAGTGCCAGCACCACCGCCAGTGTTGTTGCCACTGGCCAACAGAATGGGACGCTCATTGGCACGAGCATCCATCCATGCCTGGCAGTCGGTCTCGTTCTTCACAAAGCGGAAGATGGACTGCACAATGTTGGCGGGTGTGATCTCGGCACACTGCTCCAAATGATGCAGCACACAGGCCTCGAAGCTCTGCAGATCGACACAGTGAGTGGGCGAGAAGAGCAGCTCAGGCCGGCTCATCAGATCGGGCACTTGGCCATCCTTGGGTATATACTGATGGAACGATCTGTTCAAGCAGTTGCTAATGCTCTCCTTGTTGGCCTCCAAGCACTCGGGTCCCTGTTCGGCGACAAAGAGCGCAATCTGATCACCGCCACGCGAGCAGGCGAAGCCCAGCAATGAAGCTCCAATGCGCATCATGGTTGCCTGCTGACGCAACTCCTCGGCTGTCAGGCAGGGCTTCACTTTCTCATTGAAGGCACGCACACAAGCCTCTGCTTCCGGTGCACGCTTGCAGTACTTGTTGAACACTGTATCCAACTCACCAATGGGACGAGCTGCCTCCATTTCGACTTGCAGCGCCGTCAGATTTGCCAGACCACTCAGGCAAGCGCCCAGCTTCGATGCAGCTGTCTCAATATCCTTGTATAGCGTTGAATTATCTGTGCCCACTACCTTCTTGCACTTCTCGCGATACACACGCTTAATGTCATCTATAAAGCAAGCCAATCATGAGAATCATAACGTTTACCATGATTATATCACACACTTACCCATGCTGACGTTGGTATTGCGAAACTCTGGTGGCAGGAACTGGGCTGAAACGCTCTCAAGCTGGCTGGCAGTCAATTGCTGTGGTAGGGGATTGGGACTGCCGCGCACCTCCAGCAGTATGGCGCCCAGGATGGCCAAAAGGCATACGACCAGCATAGCGTATTTGTTCATGTTGTTGTTGTTGTGGTTGACTTGAGTATGCGATCAGTTAGAAGTTTCGTATCTTGTGTTATTGTTATTGCGGCCACTTCAATGCCTCCGTACAGTGCGCGTTGCGGCGAGTGAATGAGAGCGCTTGTCGTTCAAAAGTGCCAGCAAATGCGACGCTTAACTGTGCACAGTGGCGCACAGTGGTTAAATGGCTGTGCGTAATGCGCTCAAAATGCTTACATTGACTCAATGATATCAGGCTGAGTGTTAGCAAAAAGCGGCTTATCAGTAAATAATCGAAATTAAGCGTATTTACTATTTTTCAACTACTCGTATGTGTCCTCGTCAAGGTTCAATATGCAGTTTGTTAGCTAATGGAAACTTACCTAAGACAAAATAACAAACAAATTGCTATAAAGGTGTTGTTTTTTTCTTAATCTATTTACTGCTAACTTTTGAAAGTCGCATTAAACAAAGTAAGTTTTAAAAAGTTTTCGGCACCTGATTCATGATTCATGCCATGAATAACAAAGGTACTTTGCACTTAGAGTAAACATGCAGCTTTCTTTATTCTTGGCACCTTTATCGGCCAGATGCAACGCTTCAGCTATAACGATAAGATATAAAAGATTCAAGCAGCTGCCTCGATATTGATAATCAAGTTAATAACCAATTGGAATGTTCTAAAAACTTTGTGGTATATCAGAAGCATGTTCAAATGATATGATAACAAATTTTCAACCACGACAATCTTTTCAGCACACTGTGCGACATTTTGCACAACTATAATCTGCTATGTACGATTGTATGTGACATCATTTACGTTATGTGTTTGCAACATTGGGCAAAGGCCATAGTTTTTGTGTATGATATACAGTTATGTGGCTAGCCGTATACAAGCTAGTATTAAAATGTATGATAAGTTCATACGTATACTAACGTATGTAAATATTCACACACACACAAACACACCTCATAATAATCGTAGACTCCAAACGATACACTACTTATGTTGTCCATAAGTTGGCCGTACCCCAATCTTATCTCTAGCTGCTGCCTTTTAATATTTATTTATACGCTTATTGCATTATCGATGTATTTGGACGTTCGTTTGTCCGCCCCGTTTGTCCGTTTAGTAACAGCAACGGAATCACCGGACGGAATGCTCTAAAATCAACTGATAAACAAAACTGAAGCTATGTAGTTGAAACAAAAAGAAAACCGAATACCCAATCAATATGTATGTACTATAGAATGTGAAGCAATAATAATTCGTCACCAACGACCTCGAGCATTCGATTGCAGCGTTTGCAAATTTCTACCCTTTTTTTCTGTTTTTTGTTTAGTTAAGTTTCGTATACAAGATCAGTTGCGTTGATTTTGCGCTGATGTTGTTTATCTCCAGTTCCACAGTACGATTGCAAATGATTTCTGAAAGTGCTTAAAAGCGCTGTTTATGTGATATACAATACAGCTTGTGGATTTCTTAATTTTTCTACGATAAACGTCAATTATGCTGTTTGCAGCGGTTTTTGCTTTATGTGTGCCAGCAAAACCTTCAAGCCATATGTGTGCATAAACAAAAAGAGAACAAGAGCTGAAGAAATATGTACTTAATTTGTTAATATAGGGCACTAAGAGCAATATTTCATTGTTTCTTGAAGTCAATTTCACAAGTATTACTAAGCTCGTATTTTAAACAATGGAGGGTGATTAAATTGTATGGGATAAGTGGAAGTTAAGTATCTACAGATGTGCTTATAAACTCACTACGATCGCACAAGAAAAAAAAATCGAATTCATTAACTGCCCACAAACGTTTCCCATCAGACACTTTAGATACTATGACAAATTGTAAGCTATCAATTTCAAGCGTGTTCACAGCATTTCAAGATTAATATTCAATAAATCTAAGACAGTCGATTTTGTACTTGGCAACTTAGCATTTGCATTTTAGCTCACTTTTGATTAGGTTGTCAGACCCCATCATCATACTTAATACTAACTACTGTAGTCATACGTCAGCGACAGTACGCCAATCAGGTGCCAAAGGTTGCCCATTGACTAACCCGTGCTTATGCCCAATTAGACAAACTTCTAGCAGGTATACCATAGTATACTAGTTAGTACTAAGTATAAGTAGCACGCTCATATGTGTGTGTATGGCGCTTAAGCGCTCTTCCGTCTACTACGATCTTAATTTGAACTCTGCTAGAGCAAAAGCTCAAGTTCATATGATTTGAAACCGGTTGAGTAGTATTAGTAGTACAAACAACAAACGACATTTAAGCACATTATATGCGTTCAAAGTTCGGCAACAACAGTCAGAGCCGTTGCCCAGCTACGTAATGACTGCGATAAGCATTTATCGCTCTAATGCCCCATATGAATGAAAATAGAAAAACGGGAAGCGCAACGCGCATATAACGCGCATTGCCAAACAGTATGTTCTTTGGGGATTAAAGTATCACTAAAGACTTCAATCAAAGATACACACATATTAATTAATTTATCTAAAATGCTATAATTCTTAAACTCTTCTTTATAGAAAAATAAATTTCTCATAAGCTTGTGTCCAAAAAAATTTACTTCATTGTTTATGATGAGGTATAATGGCTAGAAATTCTACAGGAACTGATAAATAAAACAAGTAAAAACGTTGCAGTCGGACGCAACCGACTGCGATATACTCTAAAACCAGTTATATACTTAGACTTAGACTTAACTTAAAACATAGTGAACTTGACTATGACTTACTCTTAACTTAAGCACTATACAGCTGTGCTAATTTTGTGACCTTTGATCTGTGATGACCATTTCAAGACAACATAAGAAAACGTAGTTGATGACAGCTAAATTACACAAAACTATGAGTGTTTGTTTGTTCCTTGTTGAATGACGATGATATAAGCTTATCGGATTCACAAGAAAACAAATGCGTTTGAAAATTAACAAAACTCATAAAGCTAGTGTAGGGAAAGTATAAAATATGTTTACTCGAACTGGTGATAAAAATGATTATGCATATTAAAAAAGATTCTGTTTCAACCTTTCTATAAAAATATATATACATCTTGTTTAATACAAAAATCGAATAGGAAGTAGACAAATCTTTTGATTGCCAAACCTTTATCCAAAATTCATCAGATTAGCAAGTCTTGGTTTCTTTTCGCGTGCCTTAGCAGTCAGCTAATCGTCGCGTTAATTTAACGTTGTGACAAAAAATCAACTTGGAAAACGAAAGTGCAGCACACGTCAGTATCGTTTTCAACTTAACTTTCATTCTTGTTGCTGCGGACGCGTCGCGACGTGTGAGTTTCCCTGGTCGGTAGCGCAAATTTAACTCAAAGCATACTTTTAGGAGCAACTAAAATGAAAGCTATCAAACACCCACACACAACAGAGACAAAATACCAGCACTGGTTTATTGCGTATACGCGACGGGTGCTGGCCCAACTCAGAATTGTCGTATTGTCCGCGACAAAATAGTTTGCCCCATTGTTAATTGGTGTCGCGTTGAGCCCAGGCACATATTTGCAAATGCATTTCATTTATGTAGGTGCATACCTGCACAGCTTGTGATTTAAATTGGAAAAATGCATGTGTGCGTTTGCGAAATGATGACAAATTCAGGGTCAAGTTAATTGTCTTCTGGACTGCTTTAATGAGCTTAGACTTAAGCTTGCAAACACATTTAACTAGCTAATGAATTACAAACACTAAAAGAAAAACAAAACTAATACATAATAATAACTATTATAACAAATATGTGCGACGCGTTGCCCTGTTTGCTGGCTTTATGTGTTGGATGCGGGGTGGGGTGTGATGTGGTGTGGCCATGGATGTTGCAACAACACGGTGTGCTTTTAAATGAAATTAAGCTAATTTAGGAAACAGCCAACGTGTTGTCGTGCCGTCGTCGTCGTCGTCCTCGCCCTCTTCCGCGCCGGAACTTGTCGACGTTCTCGTCCTGCCTGTAGTTTAATTCAATGCAGGACCACGGACCTCACGTGTTTGCAAGTGTGTGTGTGTATGTGTGTGTGCGCGGGTGTGTGCTGTCTCTCTGTTAGCTATTTGAAGCACATGCTACCTGTCCGTGCGTTCATTCTCTGCCACTCTCCATCGCTCCTCGTCTAACCCCCCTCTTTGCTCTTCGAGCGCCTGCCTGGCTGGTGTATTGTAATTTATTATCCTGCATGGCAAAAGGGATTTTCATCAATTAATCATGCTGACGATTCAGCTGCAGTTGGACAACCAGAACAACACACTGCTTAACCCCCCCCTCTCCGCTCTCCCCTCTCCCAGTGTCTCGCTCACACACTTAATCCTTACCCTGGCACACACTCTCCAGCTGAGAGTGGAGCTCAAGATGACTCCAACCAAAGCAAGGTCTGTTTGTTAAATTACAGCTATGAACTCTTTTCACAATTTAGGGTCAATAACAAATATTTCGGAGTTGTTGTTGTGATTCATTTTAAAGTAATCACTAAATCACAAACAATAAGGTAAGCCACTTGATATATGATGTGAATACATACACATATGTAGGTATATAACAGCTGGTGTTAAGCAAGCTGGATTTGATGGAAGTTTTCAATTGCATATGACATGAAATTAATTCGTATCTACAAGAATTATTTTTGAAGTAAGTTGACGAGGAATGCTTAGTATGTCTGACTACACTTGCTGGCGTAAGGATATGTTTAGGTGCATTGTCTCATAAATTCTTATGATCTGTGTACACAACAGACTATCAAGGCATTCGCAAGTATATTCAAACGATATTAATCACTGAAGATAGTCAACTAGCTCAACCCAAGGTGTAGTGGCATTCTAAAGAGATAGATAGACTAGATAACACAATCTGATTTTTTCTTTTACATATACTTTTTGTGTTCCCGTAATCAGTGCAGATACCTTAAAGCTCGTACATTTAACATTCTTTGCCGCTTTCTGCCGCTGCTGGCGGTGCCCCAATAACGGCCTTGGCCACCTTTGTACTGGGTGACTGTGAGAGCACAGAACCTGCTTGGAGTGCGGGTATTAAAGTGATTTATGAAGTGGCCAGCACACTGCCAAAGAGACCTCGACGCACAGTCATATAGTAATTTGTGAGCAAAACTATTTGAAGTTGTTGCTGCTGCTTCCTTTATTGTTAGGCAACTGAGCGTTAGCTTTAAGTGCATCTTTGGGCAGTTCAGTGAATGAATTATTTAAAATGGGGCATGCGTGCTCTAAGAGAATTATTGGTATAAAAGAACAATAAACAACAATTTGAGTTCATTTTTCGTTTAGTTTATTATGCAAAATTTAATTTGAATAAACAAGCAATCAATTGAAGGGGTTTTCCAGGAGCTGCAGCGCCTAATGCTCACATATTTGTATACTCAAACTAAGCAGCTTGATTGACGCCACGCCATTGTTACCAGTTTGTGTGTGTAAATGGGTGTGTGCATGGTATTGACGTTTACGTTTGAAAGGCTTTGGCCTAAGCTTGTTTTGAAGCAACGTGAAGCAAAGCAAAAGGACCTGACCTGATCCGACACAGCCCGTACGAACCTTAGCTGACCTGACAATGGCAGCCAGCCAGCATTTCAGCTAATAAGCTGGCAACAACTTTTGCCCATGGCCTTTAACATTTCACCATGCAATTTATTTTCAATTTTCCTTGGTTTTTCCCATTACACAAAAACACACCCACACACGGCGACTATGCCTTACAGGTTCCAATAAACAACAGCAGTACAGAGCCCACGGAAATTGTTTATTTTTTTGCGTGTGTGTATGTTTGTGTAATTTACTAACCACTTTTTGTGTGGCATTCAAGTGTATTTTGTTCAGTATATAATATCCAATTGATAGCCATTAGTCAACAATTTCACTTTAGGCTGATTAGTCAACAACAACAACAACAACCGCAACAGCAACAATAACAAATTCACAGTAATTGAGGCAAATTTGATGACAAACAAACAAGCAGCAGCGAAAATCGATCGACAACAAATTGGTCGAAAATTAAGTAAAAACAAAAAATTACAACCAACAATTACTAAATGAGATACAATTTCCACATGCAAATGTAAATGTAAATCAACTTTGATTGACACTAAGTAAAACGATATATAATTGCAGGATCCAACACACAGCCGAAAAGTAACTATCAATTGATATATGTTATACATATTAGCTGGCGATTACAGCGAATCTAAAACAGTTAAAGCTTTGCCTTAAATCTAACAGTTTAAGAAGAAAAAACACATCCACGTTTAGGGGCTAAGGATAGCTAATCTGCAAATATAGCTTGCGAGTGAACTTTTGTGCATAAATTGTCGCGTTTTACCTGTTTACTAGTTTGCATTATTTTTCTGGCAACTTTGGAGCTTATTTAAGCCATAAATTTGCTGGTTTTTGTTGTTGTTGTTGTTGTTGTTGTTGTTACTGCTGCTGTGGCTTGTTACAACTAAAGCTGGTCTGCAATGTGATGTAATGTGACACCAGCTGCTTAATGTTTTGGTTAAAAGCATTTTAAGTGAAATGCAACAAACACACACACACACACACACACACACACACACATACGCATTGGGTAAATAAAGGGTGCTGGTGTGGAATGAGAGCAACTTCGTCGTGTTGCAAGTTGCCATTTTGGGTAAAACGGCAACGGCGACGGCGGCTGCTGCTGCTGTTGTTGCTGGTGTTTTGCTGTCGCTGCTTCTTTCACTGCACGAATACAATAACTCAGCGCCTTTTACTGGCCGCAAGTACAAGAAGGCAAGAAGCACTGCTGCCACAGCCAGCAAATGCAAACTCATCAAGCCACACAAAAACACATATACATACACCGAGGGAGAGAGAAAGACACATACGCTGGCAATTTGCTTAAGCGAAAGGTTGCAACATATGAGCCAAAAAAACGATGCAACAAGCAGCTACAGCCAAAGGATGCTAGTGTTGGCTAGCCAGCCAGCAGCAAAAACACGTCGACGAGTTGTTCTTTCGTAATTGTACAATGGGTGCTATCAATAAAATAATAAAATAATATATATAAAGTGAGTATAAGTTTATGACACTTATCTTACAAACGAGAGAAGCTCTTTTTTTTATTTGTTATTATAACTTTATTGAAACAATTTTAATTTTGCAACAAACATATTCTATCATGCCCACTGTGCAATGTCTGTGAACGATGAAAGAAAGGGGTAAAAAGGGGGAAGAGAACATCGACTGCACAACATCATCATTCATTTGCGCTCAGGTGCGTTTTTTGTGTGCACTTTTGGGCAAACACGCATACAAATACACAAACACACACTCGCACACACACCAAAAAACAAACAAAGGGTGTTTGGCTGGGTTTCGTTTACCGTTTAGTTTTGCTTGCGCTTGGCTTGTGGTGTCTGTTGCATACCCCAGAGGCGCTTTACAGCATCGCCGAGACGAGCAGTGAGTGCAAAGAAGAAGAAAAAAGAAGCAAGAAAACTTCATGCATAACTCGCCGACAATTCCGGCTTGACATTATTTTTGGCGGTTGTTTGTCATTCTCTTAACTTATGCCATATTTCGCTTGGCTAGCGCTGTTTTTTTTTTTTTTTGGATCTTTTGGGATTTCTATTTTTGAGCTTAAACCAACTGTTTGACGTATTTATGGTATGTAAAGCATACATGTGTCAGGTCTTATTTGTTTATTAGTAAATGTTTACCGAGCACAAAAAATGTGTTCTGGTAATATATTTTTATTTTTTATTTTTTGTCTGTCAGTCGTCTGTCTAAACAATCCAACTAAACAAACTTTTCCTACTAATATTTGCAATGCTTTAAGTCTCCAAGTGTCAGAGTTTACAGATTATCAAGTAATATCAATTAGTTTACTTGTAGCTACTTTTATCTCTTAATACCAAAACACAAGTTCATTACTTAACTATAAAAAAAAAAAAAAAAAAAAAAAAAACAATAGACAAATTTAATTACTAGACTTAAAAAATACATGAGATAATAAGTACACTGTTTTTCTATGTCATGGCAATGGCTTCTTGTAGCTTTTGAACATCTTTTTTGCGTCGTTGATTCTCGGCTGCCAACACATTTCGAATGTCGGGCAAAAAACCGAGCTTCTCATACTTGGCATAGACGCGCTGCTGCAGCTCCGGCTGGAAGCGCCAGATGCTGTCATCCACAATGGGATTGATGAGACGCGTTTTGTTGTCCGGCTCGCGATAGTGTTGCAGCTGGGCAAACTTAATGGGCACCGATTTGGGATCACATTCACCGTTTTCTGCTCGAAAGATGGGGAAATGATTGTGCAGTCCAACCACATAGCGTGTGGAGTGCAAGCACTTTGTGGCCGAATAACGATCACAATGCTCCGCCACGCGTTCCACATGCTGCAGCATATAGTAGTAGCTGGGCAGCTTTTTGTATACTTTAGGGCGCTCGGGATAGCGTGGAAAGTAGACGTTGCGAAAGCAAAAGCTTGTCCAATCATCGCATTTCCATGTTTCCCTCTCGTAGTCGGGCACTTTGTATGCCAGCTTGATCAGATCTGTCCAGTTGGTGACGTTGCCCAGCGGCATGATGACCTCATCGATATCGAAGACGCCTATATAGTCGAACTTGTACATGTTGCGATAGAAGCAGTCGTTATATGGTATCATCTCGTTCAGTATGCGATTCCAGTAATCGGCGCCCATCGCATAGTGATGAAAATGTGGACCAGTGTGTGGTTCTCCCTTGGCCATTGACAGGGGACGCAGCTCGACAAGGCCCGGACTGCTGATCATATAATCCTTGAGCACACGCGTCATATTCGGATGCATTTGGGCATCGTAGAAAACCACCTTGCTGGCGCCCAGCAATTGCATCAGCTCGAGCCATTCAATCAGACGCGACGACATGTCCACATAGATAAAGTCCATGGCCTTCACGCACACCATAAAGCGCATAGGTTTTTCCGACACAGCCTGATCCTTGGGCGTCTGATTCTTGGCCGTTGTACTATTGACATCCGGTTCGTAAACGACGCGCAATAAGTTTCTGGCATGCTCGCAAGGTTCTCTTACCACCGTTACCATTTCGGGAATCTCCAACTCCGTATCGGGCAGAAGGCAGCTGAGGAGCGTGGGATAAACGTGTGACGATCCACCACCCCAAAGCCATATAATCTTGTGATCGCTGACATTCACCGTTGTCGGCTCCATACGATTTTTGAACCACAATTGACAATAGGTCTGGGGATGCTTTACCTCATTGCGATTGCCATAGCGATTGATCATGGTGAGTACGCGGACGAGTGGCGCCTCAAGGATTAGCTCTCTGTTATCATAGTACGCGCCAAAGAGATAGTATGTAAGGTTCTCGATGTGCATCATTTGCCAGTAGTCGTTACTAAAATCAATCTCCGAAACTGCAGGCACTTTGCCGCACTTGGGATTGCCGTGTCGTTGCTGTTGCTCCTCCAGCGGAAACGATGGCATCTCCTCCCTAATATACTTCAAACGTTGCTCCCAGCTGGGTGCTGAAATAAATTAAAGAATTAACAATCGGCACAGATCTTTCAGCTAGTCAGGTCCTTACTCTCGCTTTTGTCAATCAGCAGCTCATCAATGAAGACACGACGCTGGGGTGTAGGAGTGCGTCCATCTGAAGTATTGTAGGTGAAGATAACTAGTAAAATGAAGAGTTTCACCGAGATGATCAACAGAAATATCTTGACTAGACGCGCATGATTGGAAAGCATATTGATCTATGCTGAGCTGCTTTTGTTGATGGTCGATCCAATTGTTAGTTGTCACCGCTCAACGTTGTTCGATGTTTGACTTCCGACCGCTACTTCTAAAATGCAGTGAGCAGCTCCGTTCCGTTTTCGGTAAGCACTCAACACCCAACGCGACATTACCAGCGTTGACGTCGACGTACACGTATTAACGCAATATTTGATAAAAAAAAAAAGAAAAAAACAACGTTTAGTCTTTTTCTCTCTTTTTTTTTGTGGGGCTCAGACGAACACATGTCTGTGTATAAATACAAGTAGATATGTTCTTATTACATTTTTACCTGTTTGCTCTATCAACGCACGCACAATAGTTACCTCAAAAATATATAAATATACAAAGTGCTTTTATTTTCGAAAACGAAAAAACCTGTTTTGCAATATCTTGTTACGCTATCTTCTTTTTTTTTGCTTAACATTATTAATGTGCATTCGCTGTTTTTTAAACATTTTTGGTATTTTCCCTGCTGTTTCACCTCTCTGATAAGCTTCCGTATCAGTTGAACTTACCAAAAAACTTCAATTGGAACCGAACACAATTTCATTGGTTTAATTGCTAATGGTTTGCCAGTGTATCATGTAATTAAAATTTTATTTTGTAGCCGCGTTCAAATAAAAGCATTTAAAGTTTAAAGTATGAATCAAATAAAATAATTTCAAAACTTCTAAGAATATAATTCAAATGTATGCATCCCACATTGGTCCCCTTTTCAAGTTGGAAACTGATGAGGAAATCTTAAAAAAAAAAATGGAAAAACAAACCAATAATTTTTGCAAGAAAAAATCTATTTCAAGTTTTCACAAAACATTATTATTTCACGCGGCATTTTTCCAGTGAGCTCAGAAGTTGCTTAGCACGTTTAATTTATTGCTAGACATTTTCAATTTGCAAACTAACTGTATGGACTGCTAGGAATTTTCGTAAAATAATCACACAAAGTTAAGGCATACAAATGCCGACCCTTAACAAATGTAAAGCTGTTAGTTAACAGTTGTTGTCTCTGCAGTTGGCTTCTGTTGCATGCAGAGCAACGACAAGTTGCGTCAGAGCTTTGTTGTGGCACCGCCACACACAAACCGCTAGTCAGTTGGCTGTTGAGTGTCAGACAGATGTGGCATGCAGACGCAGCAAAGGCATCAGCAGTAATAGTAAATTCTTCTAGCTTACATATAAGTACTTCGGAGCTTGTGTCTCTGATAACCTAGATTTGACTATGAAAGTTTCATAGATTGGCATAGCAAATACTGTTTCAACGTCTTGACTTGGAAAATGAATCGTACTCCCATTAGTTGACAGTTGGCAAAATGGCAACTAGCTTCATATTTATATTTACTTAAGCGCTGTAAATGTCGTAATCGAGATTTGCATTCGGTTTAATTAAAAAAAAAGTTGATAAATTGTTTGCCAGAACAAAACATAGATTATCTTTTTCTTTTGAAATTCAATATAAAAAAAAAAAAAAAAAACCGAGGCCGTTACAGTTATTTTTATCTCTTTATGGTGAACACGTTTTATTGCATTACCTGTTGATAAAACTTGCTTTTTAGCTACTCTCACAGCCGTTAATTACATTCTTAGACTTTAATCATTTTTTCATGTCAAATTCAATCTAAAATTACGAATTTTTTGGTATTCATATTTTGTGCGGTTAAAAACACATTAATACAGGAAAATGCCACTTACAGCCAATTTTATTAACCTGATTAACAAACAACGACAAAAAAACAAAACGAATTATTAAATATTGTGATTGATGCAGACATTTAGCATTCAGGTTTTTTTTTTAATACACTTCAATTCACTTAACTATTTGAGATTATCATCGATTATTTATTAATTGCACTTTGCATACACAAACCAATAAGTATATGTGCATGTGTTTTTTATTACGCCTGTCCTTTTTTTATTTTAACTTTTATTTTAATACAAAAAAAAACAATGCTTTTTGTTTTGTAATATTCAATCAATTTTGCTGTATTCGCATATTCATGTTTTCAATTTACATTAATTCCATACACACAATATGAAATTTTAACAACTAAGAAGGCTCTAAACGCGAGATCTCGACTAGAACATATCCTAAGTCCTTAACCAAATTTGTTACAAATATGTTCTAAAAGCTTAAGTTCCTAATTTGAAGTCTTAACCTCTTATAGCCTCAGAGATCGATCCGCTTTACAGACAGACGAACATGGGTTTATCGACAATATACTTTATGGGGTCGGAAATGCTTTCTTCTGTCTGTTACATACTTTTGCACAAAGCCATTATAAGGGTATACAAATTGTTGCACTTCTAATTAATTGCATTGCATGAATAACAAATAACAATGTCAAAAATACATAAATGCGCAACATAAAAATGGATTTTGGGGCTGAGAGTCAAACAAGGAGTATAAAGAAAAAATTTGCAATTTTATACAATTATTTTGCTAGGACATAATGGAGCCTAAAATCATTTATAGTTTATGTTAACATGCCATGTTTGACCAACATCTTAAGAACTCCAAGATTTACTAGCATAAATGTCATCACATTTGAGTGCACGAATCTGATTTGGTTTGAGCGTAACGGCCAGCGTTTAACACTTAACGCCATCATAAAGTGCCGGGGGCCAGAGAAAAATTCTAAAACATTGCACAACAGACACGAAATGCACACAAGAAAGCAACAAGAAAAGCAAAACAGAGAAGAAAAAAAAGTGCGCAGCTTGTGCCAGATTTGCTTTTAAAAAGCGCGTTGGGATTGAAATTGGCTCCCAGGCCAGTGCCAACTTGCAGTGTAGTAAAACTGCAGCTTTCACATCTCTTCTCTTGCTCTCTGCCTCTCTAAGCCACGAATGCTCAATTTGCAGCAACAGTGCCTGGCTGCCGACCTTCCCATTCATGCATACACTACAACTAACATACATACGTACATACTTTACTCCGCACACAGTCGGAGCGCACTTACAAATGCGCTTTTAACTTAAATGACAGTCCTAGGAGGGGCTGCTGGCAGCTGGAACCCTTGGTACACTTCCTGGCAGCTAGTGCGAGCCCCGGGCCAAAGAAGCTCAACTCAGCTCTAAGAAGAAAGAAAATACGCATCGCAATTTTTTATTTTGAACGTTCGCCTTTGGCTTGCAACAACCTCCTGCTTGTTCAGTCACCGCCCTCGACTATCGCCTCATGTATTACAACAATTTGATGTAAATATTGTATTAGTTGGGGCCAAAGTGTTGAGTAAATTTATTGGCAACACATAAATCGCTTTTTCGAATGGACGATGCCCCGACTGCCCGTTCGCCCGTTTGCCTGCTTTGGCATTTGACAAACTTCCACAAGGATTGTGTGTGTGGGTTGGCGGGCACTTGCCAAATCAGAAATGATTCAAGGTCTAGGTAAATTTATGCTTTAAGAATGACGGTTCACGTTTAAGGATTGGGAAATCGTTTACGTGTTGAAATACAGTCAAACTTCCATAACTCGAATCATTATTATCCATGCAAAAATTCGACTTATGGAGACTTCGAGTGAAGGAATTCCCCATAAAAACTCAAGATTTTGGCTAAAAACAATACAATTACTAAAATGCATGTTTGTTTGCATATAAATATTTTTATTTGTATACATACATTACATATACATTTTTCGTTCTAAACGCTTGCAACTCGATTAGATTCGAGTTAAAGAAAATTCGAGTAACGGAAGTTCGAGTTATGGAAGTTTGACTGTAGTCTTTAAAATCGAAATGTTATATTTATAGCACACTTTTTAGAGCATCATATTAATAGTTCATCAATCCAAGCGAAATACTCGTCAAAGCCAAAAAGTATGCACTAAACATTTTCAAATCAAATGCATTTGACTCCTGAACCTGCAGAAAAAAAAATTGTTGTAATTTTTACCCTTCTTCTTCTTTCTCCTTCCTATGTGGTTGTTGTCTGTCCGTCTAAATTCCGTCCGATTCTGTCTTTGGAAATGATGGCAAATATGCCGCTGCGATGCAAAAGAGCGATAAAGAGCATAGTCATTATCAAAAATTTTGCTTTTATACGGACTTCAAGATTAAAATCCAAATTTCGAATCACTGCTTAGCAATGTTGCATTCAAATCGTAAAGTTGTCTTTTTACAACATACATTTAGAAATTGGCGTGTACAATTTTTTGGCAAATGTTTTGCAAATGGTCGTTGATGTTGTCGCTGCTCAGCCAATTTTAATTAACAAAAAACATGGCAGGCTCCTGTTGTTCTTTTCTGGTTTTGTGTTGTTTTGCATTGTTATGTTTTATGCTGTTTTGATGTTCGCTCTGTTGTTGCATGCAAAAGCTGGGAGCCAAGGGAGTGAGAAAAGTCTATTTCAATATGTTTTTTTTTGGGTTGAATTTAAGTTAAAAAATTAAGTGTATCTTACAGGAAATTTTAAATTGTATTTGTTTAAAACATGCGTGCCGATTTTAGATTGATATTAATTGAAAGTTTAGCACAAGGTTGTTAGATGTTTAAATATGCTAACACAGAATTTTGTTTTCATGTTCAGAATGCACAAATATTTGCCAGTCATATCCAATGAATTGTTGCCATGCTTTTGGACTTTGACATTTTTCATATATTCTTTAGCTGCTTTTGTTGTTGTTCACCCAATAACCCCATTTAAACTTATGACAGCCGAAGCCAAATGAAAGTTTGCTCTTTTGCTTTGGCTCAATAACACTCGACATGAGCAAACAAAAATGTTGCCATTAGTTAAAGTTGGCTTACTGTATCCCATTCAACATCCTCAACCCCTGCTCCATTTTCCATTTCCATGCCCCCTTTCTTTTCCTTTTCCGTTTTCCGTTTGCTTCCGTTTCTTTTTCGGGTCCGACCGAATGCCATAATAAGTTTGGAGCGCAACTTTGTACAGTTTTTGAAGTGCAGCTAATAAGAAATGCGTGAAGTGTTGCTTCATCGTGTTGGCCAAGTGTACCAAGCATGTGTGTGTGTGTGCGTTTGAGTGTAAATATTTATTTTGAAACTCGTCAAGTTTTGCGTGCGATTGGAATTGAAATTGGGCTTTGGATCAGGACTCGAAACCCGAATCCCAGTTCCTGCACTGCACACACGTTTGCTTTTTCTTCATCTCATGGTCAGCATTCAACTTAAAATATTCAATACACAATGTTTTAACTAAGAAGCAAACTGACTTATTTTACACACTGTAAAATGGATGTAGGGAAACCTCTTTTTTTAATATACAGTGAAAACCCTCTTAAGCGGACAGTCACGGTCACATAATTTTTGTCCGCTTAAGAGGGTGTCCGCTTAATAGGGGGAGACATTTAAATTTTTTGTAAATACTTAGTAAACAAACGTAAAAGAAACAAAAACGAAAACACAATTTATTTGCATGATTATGTTTTTTTAATTTTTATATTTGGAAAACATCTCGGTAGATTCAAATTTGTAATTTATCAAACAAAAGGATTAAGTTTTCATACAATTATACATAGTAATATATTAAATTTAAGACTTATAAAATTGTGTAATTGTTGACTGACGTATTTTATTTTGGTTTTCTTTAAAACTTTATCCTGTATGTGGTTTGCTGAGGGTTCGCGTCCGGATAGAGAGGTTTTTACCACGATTTGCGTAAAATATACTGTCCGCGTCCGGTTAAGAGGGGTGTCCGCTTAAAAGGGGTTAAATGTTCCCGAAAATATAAAAATCAACGTTCCAATTTTTGTGCTTAAGGGGTTAATGGGGTGTCCGTTTAGAGGGTTTTCACTGTATACATATATAAAACAATGTAATTGCAAGTAGCATAAATGAACATTGCAACTAGCTGCATTTTCATGCAGAAGTTTAACTCAAAAACAATATTTAATTTAACTTTCTTTTGCTGTAAAGGAACAAGAGGCAGGGTATTGGATAGTTAAGCTTTCTCAACATAAAGCATTTTCTTCAGTTGCATTTAGTTTTTGTTTCTTGGCACTTTTGTAAGTCAATCATGAAAGACTGCTTGTTTTTGTAAGTATGTCCGACTTAAATATACCAGTTTTAAATAAAATTCTGCTGTTTATTAAAGTGTATACGAATATAGTAAATTCGACAAGATAATAGAATTCAAGTTAGGATAAAACCCAACAAAAAATACCTCCTGCGATAAGACTAGTGCCTGAGATAGACGCACTTATCGACTCTTGTTTACAGGGTATGGACTTGCTTATATTAGCTCTCGTTTCGTATTGCTTTTGTGCTCGAGCATTGTAAGGGTATAATTAGTTGAACAAGTTTTGAAATGAGTTGTACGTATCAATCAGTTGAGAAAATTGTTACACTTCGTATTTAACACGCGGCAAAAAGTTTTCACAACACTTTTTGTGTACGTCTTGCACTTAACTTAAATTCTCAATTTTTGTATTCACCGTACATTGAGATGTTGTTAAATATTTACTAATTGTGTGCGGCATAGCTTCAAGGTAATTAATATATTAAACACTATTTACCACACTGTAGCTAATAATTGGTATTATAAAGTTGCGCTTAATCAAGCAATTCGATCGATATCTCGTTGCAATGCACGAATGAGTGCAATCGGCGATTCAAACTTAACGATAGGCTCAAAGCGGCGATGATCGCCATTGTAGCATGTGCGATTGTTGCCTATCCATATGGAATATAGAACATAATTGATTTGCTGCTTTTGCTTTGTACTAAATCGAAAGTTCATAGGAAATTCGAATGAGAAGTGTGTCTGGACTTAATTGTCAGCTTGATAGTTGACTTAACGGCGCACACATAATAAAGTTCTCATATTGTGTTCATCCAAAAATCGAAAGCAACAAATTTTTATTTCGAGCTTAGTTCAGCGGCACATCTGATTAGCGATCGACATCATATTACTTGTTAAGGTAAGATAACATAACAACACAACACCAAACAACATATACAACATATACAACACTGGGCATTGTGTATAACGCTTGTTGTGCTTTTAAGAACTCGCGCATGATAGCAAAATAGTTATAATAGCAATAAAACTTTAAGCGAAGCATTTGCAGCCCTGGCAAGCAAATGCTTTTGATCATCTTATGAACTTTTTTTGGCGCGGTTTTGGTGCATCTATCACAGCTGTGGGCATGATCTTGTTCTTTAACTAGTTCCTTGTGCACTGCTTCTTGCAGTAGTTTAGTTCCGTTTTAAAGATCATCGTGTTTTTGTTTGCCTCACAGTTAATTGAACGCGCAGAATGTCTGACTTTCACAAGAAGAAGAACTTTGCCAATCCAAGGACCATGTTCAAGTCGTGCTCCAACAATGATGAGTTCTCAACTCAACCAATCCAGACTGGTTCGAAAAAGAAGGGCGCCAAAAAGCCAGATGCAGTCGCCAGTGGCAGTGGCAGCGATAACAGCAGCAAGACCGATCTAACTCTTGATTGCAGCAGCAACACTGGCAGCCGTGTTTCGTCGCCAGCAACGACTCCGGTATTGACGCCACGTTCCGAGGCAAATGACTGCGTGAGTGATGTGTGCGATATAGCATCATTGGATCTGAGCGATCACAGCGAACGCAGTGAACGCAGCGAACACAGCGAACACAGCGAACGCAGTGATGAAACTGGAGCAGTCTCGGACAGCAATGATACAATGGATTCGAGCAGTGAGACAGATCCAGGGCCAAGTGAGCCGCATCATCCATTGCAAAATGAGTGGACACTATGGTATTTGGAGACAGATCGCACCAAAAGCTGGGAGGAAACATTGCATGAGGTGTACAGTTTCGAAACTGTGGAGAATTTCTGGAGCCTCATGAATCATATCAAGACACCGTCGGAGATCAAAATGGGCAGCGATTATTACTTGTTCAAGAAAGGCATACGTCCCATGTGGGAGGATGGGGCGAACGTGAAGGGCGGTCGTTGGGTTATCAATGTGAGCAAATGTAACAAGCAAGATTTGGATAACTTTTGGCTAGAGACCATGATGTTGCTGATCGGCGAGACTTGCCAATACTCGCAGGAGCTGTGCGGCGCTGTTGTCAACATACGTCCCAAAAACAACAAGATATCGATTTGGACAGCCAATGGCAACAATGAGGCAGCCGCCATGGAGATCGGTGGCAAGCTGCGTGAAAGTCTGCGCATGGACAGCGCCTATCAGCTACGCTATCAGCTACACAAGGACACCATGGTCAAGCAGAAATCTGTTGTGAAGAGCATGTACACATGCTAAATGTAAGATGATATCTTACCATATGTAAACAAACAAGCGAATTGCTACAAACAGCAACAAAACACAAAAAAAAAAACCCACACTTACACATATTAGAACAGCAACAACAACAATGAGAACATAACATAAACAGACATCATCAACACAAAATTCGCCGTGGAATCTGTTGTTGCATATAGAATTGTATTTTATTTTTGAATTTCTGTTTCTGAAGAGCTAACAGTTGTCTACGTAACAACCAAAATGTTAAGCCAACAAAATTTTAAGTTTATATGTCTTTACGATATAATTTGATATGTTATCGTATAAGCGATCGATAAATAATTAAAATGTTAACCATTCAACAAAGGATACATTTTTTCTTTCAATTTATTGATAATAGGTTTCAGCCAAACTCAACAAGAAATAGAGGGAAAGAAATAGGAAATAATAATGAAATATCTTTAACACAAGTTGAACATATCCAAAGCTAAGAGTATTTTGCATTCGGTTAAGCAAGACAACAACGTTCTTTGGTTCATTTGCTTTGTTTGGCTTTTTTCTTTTAGCCATTTTGGCCTGCTCTGAATGCGCTTGCTGGGGAGAACGTTGTTTGGCTGGACTTATTTGGCGCACGGCGTACATCACAATACTTGGCCCCGCTCAATTGTTTGATTTATTGACGTTTATTGGCAGTTGGCATTTTATTGTGACTATTTGTTGTTGCCGCATAGAGCTGTCGTTTCGGTATGGAGGGGGTAGCGCAGGTCAGGTGGTCCCGCCACATGGTTTCTTCAGCTTCTTCAGCATCTCGTGCTTTAGCCTCTCTCTTACACAAGCCTTTGTTGGCACTGGAAACCATGGCCATAGTTCACCCACAAGCCTTTGACCACTTTACTTCCATTTGATTGCCTTTTTTCTACTTTTTGTTTGTTCGGCTTTTCCGGTATTTTCTTCTGCTGTGCTTTTGTGCTTAATGTTGGTTTGGTTTCTCTCTTTTTGGTTCGGTTGCCACTTGGGAAAGATTTTCATAAAATATAACTTAACAGTTGCCATTTGCTGTTGTTGTCCTTTAAATCCTTTAAACTGTCAAACGCATATTGACCTACTCTTAGCATAACTTTGCCTTGAAATCAACAGCTTCATGCTTCATACAAATCATATCGCATTTGAGAATCTTAAGAGCTTTTCCATTCAAGGAGCTGTTCAAATGCAAACGGCAAACGGACTTGAATTAATAATCATCACCAAAAGATTTGTGAGCTTACTTACCAAAATGTCCAGACCGGTGCCGCCAGCCTCTCATGATTGCAGTTAACTGCGCACTTGCCTCGGTCAAAGGTCAAGGCGGCATTGTGTGCGAGTGTGTGCCATAAATATGTATGTATGCTGCTTCTATGTTGGGGTAGCTAGTAGTCGTCGTAGCTACCAACGTATTTGGCATTGATTTATGGCATTTAATTTCATTTTATTGCACACACACACACACAAATACACATAAGTTGGTGCCACTAAATTAGTTGTAATTGCGTCCTCGTCTGCAAAGAGAAGAAAAACGAAAATCTTGAGTTAAGAATTGATTAAAACACTTTAATCGACAAGCTATTTGTATAACTAAGAATAAAGAATACATATATATTTTGTTCACCTTTTTAGCAAATATTTTGCACTGTCTTTGAAAATTCCAAATAGCAAAGCTCGTGCTCTCTTGCGCTTAAAACTTTTCAACCCTTTAACAAGGGTAAGACGTAAAAATCTGCATACATATACATATATATTTTTTTTGAGTAGCGACTTCAAGTAGAAAGAAGCACCGTCGAAATCGAAAAATATGCAAAATGATGCAGACAGAAAAGGCGTCAAAGAGGCAGCGAGAGCAGACCACATACAATACACAACAATTGACGTTGCTGCCCCATCTACCCCATCTACACCATCTAGCCCAGCCGTAGCGAAAAGTTGAGAAAAGCAAATTTACCTGCGAGCTGGCAACTATGCCCCAGACAGCGGAGTAGCTAGTAGTGAATGGGTCAAATGGCGGGGTAAGGTGCGGGTGCGGGTGCAGTGGGCCCCACAGGTGGCATTTGTGTTGTAAAACGTCGATTTACATGCGTTTTATATGCGGGCTCAAATAAGGCATATAAAGGAGCCGCACCTTTTGCTCGTTTTTCTGTTGCTTACGATTAGTATACCAACGTTGTGTGTGTTTGTTTTGAATTGTAGGCCAAAAAATGTTAAAACTTTTGTTATAAGTTAAAATAAATAATAAAATATTATTATTTTTTAATACTTTGTTATTTATTTTATTGTATTTGGTGTATTTGCTCTTCTCGCTCTTTGTATGCAAAATAGTCGGCTTGATTTTGGGGGTGGGCTCCTATTAAGTATGTAAATACAAAAAGAGCGACGCTGCTGGTGTGCCACCAACTGTGTGTGTGTGTTTGAATGACGCCCAACGTATTTCAATTTATTTATTTTTATTTGCGTATGCAAAATAGTCGGCTTGATTTTGGTTAACACACACACACACACACACATACACATACACAAACGCTAACACACTTCAGTGAAAAAGTGCTTTTCCATTTGCGGCACAAGAGTGATAGAGAGATATGTGTGTGTGTGTGTGTGTGTGTGTGTAAGGTGGGGGGCAGCGCGAAGTGCAGCCGTAACTTAGAAGGCTGCTTAAGTGCTTAAAGCCATTATTATCTTAAAGCGGCAGCAGCATTTGAATATTGAATCTGCTAAAACAAAGGTACGATGTGATCAAAACTTTATATTATTAAAAGTAATTTAGTTAGAATTCTGCTCTTATATGAGTAAGAACAACTTTCATATGATTAATCTCTCAACTCAAGCTTAGTTAGCTACAAGCTTGCATATACAATTGTTATCTACTCACTAACATATACAATTTGCCTATGTCATAAGTTCATAAAGACGCCTCACTAAACAAGCTTCTCGAAGTCACAAAGCAATACCAGTTACCAGCTGGGTTTAGATGGGGCAAGCAACAACACACATCATACTATCTAGTATCGAAGCGATGCAATATTGAAATATCGTTGTGACCGTTTGAGAGACAGCAATGACATCATCATTGCACTCCGGCACCGTCTAATTATGTGCCACACACACACAGAGACACAGACACAGGACACACTGAAACAGTTTATTATGGCTTGGATATTAGGCGAATAGGTCGTTGTCCTTCTTGTTGTGTCTGTGCCTGCCATTGTCATTGGCATTGTCGGTTATTGGTTATTGGCTATTGGTTGGCCTGGTTTATCGGTTGTCGCAGGCCGAGTCCTAAATAAGTAATGCCATAGCTGTCAATCATGCGTCGGTGTGATTACCTTTTGGCCGGCCGTTGTGACTTGACTCGACTCGATGACCAATGATGATGATGATCAGATGGCCGGTGACCTGTAAGCTGTTACCTGTTAGCCGGTTAGCCAGTCAGCCTGTTAGCCTGTTAGCTGCTGAGCATTGACCAGATTGACGCGAGAGTTCAATCTGCAATGTGTGCTGTAACCATTTTGGCCATTTTAACCATTTTGACCAGTCAATCAGCAAACGAGGTCGTCGTCGTCTGTCCAATTCGGTTGACAAATTTGTTGATATGCCGATGACAATTTTTGGACAACAAGCAAGCAGCGATAAATGTTTGCCAAATGTGGTCTTAAACCAACTTGTCATTGCATTAATTAAATAAGATGCTCCCAAGAGAAGCTCGCATCATGTTGCACATGCACCAGTGCAACCTGCAATTTGATTGGGTTCAAAATGCAAATGTTAAAAAATTGTAGAACGAAACAAATTCAATCAATACAAACGTATGTACATGCATGCATACATTTATTCATGCATAATGTGTGAATTAATTACGTTTATCTTCTCCATTCTTTTGTTTAGTTTAACTGCAATGCTTAACAGCGATTTTACCATTTTGATACCATTTGTTTATTGAAGCGTCCAAAACTAGGTGAAAACGGCGTTTGGCAAATAATGTTTTGATGCCCAACAAATCAGGTCAATAAACACATAAAAAAAACTCCAAATGTATCCAATTTATTATCTTGTATTAGTTTTGCACATAATTATAACGCTTGCCGGAGGTGAACAACGAATGCAAATTTATAATTTTAGTGCTGGAAAACGTTTTCTGCACTCAATTCATTCAATAAGCCAAACTATCGATATGAGAAATCGATAAAAAAATACAAAATATTTTGTAGAGTGCAACTTTCAAATTAAAATCAAATTTAAATTTAAATCAATTAAAAAAAAATTAAAAAAAGACAAAGTAAATTCTGGTGAAGAACACAAAAAAAACGTTGTCCAAGCGTATGAATGACAGGGTAAAGAAAAATTCGCAATAGGCTGCGTAGCTCTGTGCTCTATTCAATGATTCTTTATTACTGTTTCCCATGTTTTTGACGCCTTATTAATGATTTATGAATATCGGGCGCACATCGCTAGGTTCGCACATATTTCTGCATTGTGGGCATTGTTTTTGCTCCTCTATCCATTTGGAAATGCAGGAGCTGCCGTACATGTGTCCACAGGGCAGGGTGACGGTCAGATGTGATAGGTACCAACCCGTTTCGTTCAAACACACGAGACAAGTGGGTTCTTTGCGATGTACTTTTTTCATTGTAGATTCTAGGTTATCATATTGGGCACGTTCCTGGGCTAATTGTTTCTTCATGCCATCCACAGCCTCATTTTTCGTTTCTAATACCAGATTTATCATCTTGTTGTATCGATTTATAGCATCATCACATACATCGGCTGAAAACTGCTTCAGCAGCTTACCCTCCACCACTTGAGTATCCGATTCTGTACTTATTGATGGATTGTCTAAAGCTCTGAGTTGTGCTAGCAGTTGGTCCCTCTCATTGATGAGCTTCTCTACTTCCTCTCTGAGTGCCTGGGTTTTCTGCGTCGGCGTTGGTGCCTTGCATGTTGTTCGACGGACACGTCGATTACGCTTGTCGCCCATTTTTTTTTATAACAACTGCCAATAGAAAAAGATTTTGTTAATCGGCGTGAAGAACTCTAACCTAACAGTCAGCTGTTTAAAGCTGATTGAGAGCACAAGACAAGCAGAAAATAAAAATGCCATTTATAAGCAGAAAAAAAAAGTTTTGAATTCAATTTAGAAAACTGAGGGAAAAAAAAAAAAAAAAACACATTAAACTTTTACCTTAGATGTGCACACAACAAACAATTCGATTCGACTGAAATAATTCCAGGCCTATCTGCATCAGTCACAAATTTTGATACACACTTTGCAGGCCTACTTTGTTTTTTTGTTAACCTATTTGCATCATCAATTACGATACAATCTAACGATGCATCTCTGTTCGAATTCGCTATCGATAGTTCGTGACTCTTATAACCTATTCACACTAGAGCACATCAATAGGAACGATGATTTTTTAGTGGTGGAGTCAAAACTATCGAAACCAAGTAAAGTAAAACACTTGGAATAGAAACATTTCCTGAGAATGTTGGAATATTTTGAGACAATTTGGCACGGCAAGTTTATGCGTAACATCATTGATGTAAGATGTTAGATGTAAAATGTGCTCTAGTGTGAATTGGCTATTACATGAACCGCAGCTGCTGTTGTTAGCCAATGTTGCAACTAACATTGTTATTGCTGCGATAGCGTTATGTGTTGCCACAAACCGAACCGAAACTGAACCAAACCAATGCGAACCATTTGCAAATTAACATCGGAGATCCTGGTCTAAGGGGTCTCGCCTGTTTGGCTGCCAACCAACCGCAACATGAAAATCCGCTGCCAATTGAAAACGGCTCTGGCCAATAAATCGAACGGCGTCAGCTTTGCAACAGTATGGACCTCAAAGTGCATTGATTGCTATTAGTTGTTGTTGTTGTTGTTTGGTTTTTTTTTCTTTTACAAACTTCATTAAGGGCAAATTAAATGGATTGTTGTGTCCCTGATCAAGATAACTAAGCTGACGTGAGGCATTCACGTTCATTCCTGTCGCATGTACACAGTCAAAGCCCATGTCCTGTTGCAAGCTTCCGTTTGTTTTGCCAAAGTGCACTGCACAAATGTTGACATTCATTGTTGTTGCTGCTATTGCTCCATTTTAATGCGCTTTCGCTTGTTCTGGCCATGCTCATTCCCATTTGCCATTTGCCCCAATGCCCAGTCTTATGCTCAATCCCATTCTACGTCTACGTCTTCGTCTCATCTGTGGCGCATTTGTGCGCTGGATTTTGTTTTTATTATGATTATTTTAACTGCCAAGGCAAATGCAAACACACGCACACACACACACACACACATACAGCACAAGGATCCGTCTCGCTAAGCAGCTGGGTTGGAGTTGGGTGATGGGTGTGTGGGGTAGTTGTAGCAACGTGGCAAGTAGCGCAGCATAAAATGCAATTTTCACATGCCTGACAGCGGCAACTGGCAGCGAACATGGGCAGCGGAGTCGATGCCGGGGTATGGGACAAATGAATTTGGCGTCAGGGCAGCAGCAACAACAACAACAACAACTGAAAGCTAGTAAAGTGAAATGCAATAAAACAAAAATAAAATAGAAATGAAAATGAAAATGGAAAGGAAAGGAAAGGGCATCTACAAAACTGTGACTGCAGCTGCTGCGACTGTCTTGTCTTTTGTTGGATCCAACCGGCGCAACTGAGAACCCAGAACTGCAAAACTGGCAACGAGCTGGAGCTGGAGTAGCAGTTGCAGCTGTGACAACGGCGTTGCCTGTCAAGCGTTTTGCCTCGACCCGAAAGACCTTTTTGGGGATGGAACGCCATTGCATTTACAGCGCAATGATTCAAATTGTCGCCTTGGATTATGGATTTATTACGCGTCTCGTTTTTTCGTAAGCTGCAAGCGACTGCAATTGTGCATGCTGCTCGCAATTACTATCACTGTTGCAACATCCCCCCCCCTCCTTGATGTCCCCCACTGTGCTCTAAATCTTTGCTCTGTTAAACTGCAGAAAACCATAAAAAAAAAAAAACAAATAGAAGAAACATTTATATCGAATTCGAAAAAAATGTGTCACTAATTCGCGTTGACAATGTTTTTTTTTTCTCTTCTCTATAGCTATGGGTTTCACACTGCATAACGCGGCACCGATATGAGTGTGTGTGTGTGTGTGTCAATTTGACACTTAGTTTTGTTGTTGTCGTCTATTCTGTGTGCGACATCTTGAATAGAAATGCGAATATATATACATATATCTGCATACTTCATATCGTCATAGCGTCAGATACACAACCAGAAAACTGTGCGACACTTGAATACAAGTATGTTTGTACATAGAGATACAATTTAAAGCTATAAATCTATGCACAAATACAGTATATATTTGAAAATTCGTTGATTCAAATGTATTCAACCGAAATCATTGAGAAATGTTAAACTATGAACACATTTTTTTTAGCATCTTACAGCTACTAAGATCACTAAGGTATAAATGGAAAGATATAAAAATTAACACATTCATTACAAATGATTGCGGAAAACTTTAATTAAATATTTAAGTTTATTAAACAAATTACTAAGTGTAAAGATTGAGATCAATCAATCTACTGCCTTAAACCTTAACTGGTTCCACTTTAAACTATTAGTATACTTCTATTTAAAACATGTCTTCCCTTGCTGACTATTATAAGAATAACCTACACATTAGCAAAATTTTTAAACACCATTTGCTTCCATCATAAATAAATAAAGTTTTCATAAATTCTTGGCCCAGAATCTTCAATATCATTTAACAAATTTGAGGGCCATTAATTGACCAAGGTAACTTGAAGCCAAAACAATTGTAAGATAATACAAAATATTGTGCTAAGTCAGGAAAAATTGCATAACTACCGGGTCGACCCTTCAACTCGGATCGAATGTGCGACAATGGCCAAAAGGTTGCAGTCACAGCGACCATTGAGCAAGCTCATGCTCAGCGCTTAAGCATTATGCCACATGCATCATGCCGCATGACGCATGCCGTATATGCTTTTTATATTCGTGCCTTGTTGCAAACTGGTGCCAAGGCCCTCTACCAAATTAAAAAAAAACACAAATGCCCAAATGCGGCGACTAAAACATTTAAACAAAACATTTGAAAGCTTTTTCATAATTATTATTATGTATTATGCGTTATTTGTGAACAAGTGTAATTGTTGTCAACTCGCAAAAAAACAAAAGCAGCAACAAAATTGTGCAATCTGTTGCAGCTTGTTAAATAAAGCACTCTTAAAGTGAGATGGTCCATCACATATGTCAAAAATTGTGTCGCTCATCAAGTGGAATTTAGGCATATAACATTATTATTAATTGACTTTGTTTATAAGGTCGCAAATCAAGCAGCAAGCAGTTAAAACAAGCAGTGCAATTGTGGGTTTGAGAAGCATTGGAATAGCAATGTTGATCAAATTCATAACTTTTTAACGTATGTTTTCTTTATACATCTTAGATATTTTTTAAATAAAAAATAAAAATTTTAAAATAAATCAATGATTTACCATCCATACTTCTACACCATTTAATATGTTTTCAAGCAGCTAGCAGTCGAAGCAAGTGAATGTATAAGAGTTCTGTTAGCATAATGCTTGTGGGTTTGCGAGGCACTGAACCAGCAGTGCAGATCATATGCTAAACTGTTCGTTAGATATCGATCAAGAAATTAAAATCTCGTAGTGTATTCGCGCATCGGCATACCCAAAGGCTTACTAATTATTCACATTGTTGTTGCTGTTGTCACTGTGTTTGCGACTAAATTGCCGTTGACAACGCTGACATTTCAAATTTAGACGTCGCCTGACTGTTGACCGCACATTAAAATATGCTGTTTGTGTGCCACGGCAAGTAAGGCTGAGACCCCGACCTCTCCCCATCCACAAGTGGCATCCCTCGATGCCATCTCACCCCACCGGCAAGTGGCATATACAGCCCAAAACCCACAACTCACTCAAATTTTTTTTTTTTTAAGTTTTTGCTACATTTTGTTTATTTTGTTAATTGTCATTGTGGTTGGCATCGTCTCGTCGTAGCCGCACATAAAATTATGTAAAAATATTAGAAGAATTTCCGTTTCGCAAAAACGTGTTAAAAAAACAAAACACAAAAAATGTTTACAGTCAATGGGGGCCAGGGGCCTCTCATTGGGGGCAACATTCGGGGGCATGGCAGCACTTCGACCTGCACGAAGATGCAGCGTCAGCCGCAACAATGGAGTTGCAGGCGTCACAGATTAATTAACGTCTCTGCGATAAGGCACGTTGCAGTCAAAAGCAGCGCATTTGCCGCATCCCAAAATAACCCAAAGTAAATCCAATCCCATGGCAGTGTTAACCAAAGCTTGGCTCCACCTGAATCTGGCGCAGGCTTCCAAAAGGTTTCCTTTTAAAAGCTAGGCGAAGCTTCAACAAGGCGCAAAACACTTAACACACTATACATACTTTTTTTTAGTATTATACAGAGAATAATAAACTCTTTAAAGTGGGGTAAATAAAACAAATTAATGTGACTCAGCTGGAAGGTTGTTATATAAGGAATATTTTTTCATATTAAAGATAAATGAACATTGAGAATTTGTTCCTTAAAACAATTCAATACAAACATCTGATGAAAAACCTTAATAAATAGAAAACAAAAGCTTCGTAATTATTTTGTCCATGCAATACGTTTATCCATCAACTGCTCCGTTCATTTGTGGTCCACAAAACTGGTTAAAACTGGCCACACAGAACACATGATAAATGAAAGCAATATCCACGTCATTTATGGCCACAATTCTTATGCTCTGAGGCAACTGCAACTGGCTGTGAACTGTGGTAAATCGCGGCGCGTGCTGATTTATCTAACATATCGCGAACAGAGCGAAGGATATGCGAGCAGTGCGAGTGCGAGGTGCTGAGAAATGATGTCTAGACGATTTTTGTATTCGGTCCCAAAACAATGGGCCGACGCCGTCAACAGCTAAACAACAGGATCAGCAACAGCAAAGAGATTGCTGGGTTTCATATTAAAGTTTAGGCATTGCACGAATTTTAGCCAACGCTGGCAGCTGTCCATTTTCTTGGGCTGCTTGCTTTTTTTCTCGTTTTTTAGTTTTTTTTTTTGTTAATTTTTTACTTTGTTTGTTTTTTTTTATTAATTTTTTACTTTGTTTGAGTAATATTTTTTTGTGTTCGTTCTTGTTTTTGTCTGGCATTTCGCTTAATTTTCGTTGGCCTCGGCGCTTTTTTCGCTGTATTTTGCAGTCCAGCTAACTAAATACCTGTATAAATATTTTATTACGCAAATGAAACAAGCATTGTTTGCATTTTATTTGTGTATGTGTGTGTGTGTGTGTCGGCGTCTGTGTGCTAGGTAACCGTGCCACATCCTGCAACAGGATGGCGCCGTCTCTCTAACCAAACCACTGCGCCATGTCCAACAAAGTCCAAGTTCTGGATACTCCCAGCTTCTAGCTAGTGCTTCTGGCTACTGCTTCAGCGTCAGCTTCAGCTTTTGGCCAAATGAAATGGCCACATAAAGGTGACGGCTCTGCCGTCTGCGCGCCACCTCACCCAAAAGTAAGAGAGAAGCCGATGAGAGCACGTGCCGTATCCTGGCAACATTCATTTGCATGCTGCCTACCAATGGGCTTGAGCTCTGGAGTCTGAGCAATGGGGTCGCCTTGACCACAGACTCACACAGCAGCCACACAGGAAGCACAAAGAAAATGCTAGAGAATCCTACAAGCAAGTATATGTATATATATATACACATTGGCCAACTAGTGTATATAATAGTGAATGGATGATGGTTTGAGTGCCGGGAAAGATTTTTGTGTATACTTTTATGTGAATGCACTCAAACTAATTCGTAGTTTGTGTTGTTCGAATCGTTCCAACTGAATACAAACGAAATTCCTGAAGGCCTAAAAAAAGAAAAAGATTTTAATATTGAAACAGCAAAAAATAATAAAGTAATAAGTGAGCTTTCATTTCGCTTCAAAATTTAATTATTTAAGACATATTTTATAATAACGACATAGTTTATTTCTGTTTCGTATGCCTTTTTTTCAGAGTGTAGTAGTTGCTAGCATGGTTATATCAACTAAATGAACAAAGAATGCAGTGAAGTCCAAAAAGAAAGCCAATAGTAAAAAGGGATGAGCAAAGTGAATGAAAGGATAGAAGCAGTTATTGTACCATATGACTGCACCTAAAACATATTAGCTAAGTTGTCGTTGAATGGCAAAGTGAACAAATGACAACTAAACGTACAGTGAATAAATGAATAGTTAAAAAAATGTTCATAAGTGAAATGTGTATAGGGATTGTAGACTTATTTTAGCTATTTGATTGTTGTTGATATCAAAACGTGCACAAAAGGCCATTTATTTAACTTCAGTTCGCAGACAAATTGACCCATTGTAAGATGGATAGAGAGTAAGGCCTATTGGCCAAGTCAATGTGTTAATTGGCAGCATAATACAATATTGTAGTTAGAGGAAAAACGACGAGGCAGAGAAAGAGAGATAGAGAGTGGAGCTGCTAATGAAGATTACGTCAAGTGGTCAGAGCCAATCCGAACACAGTAACCCACATTGCGAACAACTTTCAAGTATCTAGTGGTTAGCAAGTAATATGATGAAGCAACTACTTCAAAAATAAGAGAAGTGGTGGGATTAGTATTGTAAAGTGTCATAATTGAGATGGTTTCATAAGATGGGTTTCAGCTGAACAGCTTTAAGTTTTATAACAAGTTTGATCTCAGTTATTTGTACAAGCCATCAATCTTAAAAACGATTTTCGTCTATGTGAATATTAATAATGTGTTTTGAAACATTTCTTACTCTATTCATAATTGGCATTATCTTGAAAAGCACAAGATGATCTCCATATTCCTGTCACTTTTGCCTTTCATGACCTGTCTGCATTTAACGCATTCCAAACGTATCCAATTCAACTGTCAGCAGCTTCAAATGAGTTAAGCTAAAACAGAGAGAGAGAAAGAGAGAAAAGTTAAATAAGAATACATTTTAGTCAAGAATGAACGACATTCACATACCTTATACACAATTGTAGATAAATATAATATTGAAGATAAGCTATCAGTCACGTACACTAACTTTTAAAGTCTCTAAGGTCAGTTGCTGAACTTGTCAGTTGGTGTTTATCATGCCGCATGCAACATTTTGTTAGCGTATGCTTTACGCATTTCATAAAAACTGGGTGCAAAAACATTGCGCATACGTCGCGTGTGACAGTTGGTCATCCATTCTGTTAGCTGTTTACTTAGCAAATGATGAAAAACGACGTTGACGGCAACAGCGGGGTGGCAGACAGTTCGGTGTTGGATGTGGGTGGCTTTTAAGCCAGGAGTTGCGTTTCAGGAATCGTTTGCTTTGGACTTTGCTATTAGCCTTTGCCCGGGCTAAATAATCAAACAGCGACATTGACATGGAAAATTAGGCTAATGAAATGCTTGTTAAGTGAAAGCGACAACATGGCTAAAAGCCAAACCAAACAACTCAATCAATTGGACCATCTTTCACTCCACTCTTTCGCTCTGCTTTTTCCAAATCAGTGTCTAAGTATGTTGAAATATTTATCTTGTTAGTGTCTCTAGGCGGCATTTTCTTGATATTTCAAGCATTTATTCAATTGCTTGTGCAATTTCATACAATATATTCAATATTGTGATTATTGATGTGATATTTATTTATTTGTTTGGCTGCCAATCGACATGACTTTACAGTTTTCAATGTGTACTTGAGGATCTTCATCATCTTATGCAACATGTTTTTTGTGCTTGCTTTTCAACGTTAATGATGCAATTTGATGGCTTGGCCCTTGGCGGGTCATGGCAATACAACTTTTGCGCTCGTTAATTGATTAGATGTGCTGAAAAAAAAGGGGCATCAACAGCGATTTATCAGCCTCAGTACAAGGACGTGCCATGGCATCGCACATATACACATTTTTTTCGGCTTTGTCTTTGTCTGAGCAGCCTTAATGACTGATAACCGGCTGACTGAGTGAATGACTGAGCAGGCAGCCAAGATGCACATCGTGTGCATCTCTTGGCCATTAGCTGCATGCCCAAGTGCGATTCCAAGGCAAATGCATTTTCCAACTCATTTAATTCGCTTGATCGTCCTGCTGCTGCTGCTGCTGCTGCTTCTGCTCCCTTTATCTTGGCTTCATGGCTTTCGTATCCTTTCACATTGCTCTGTCGCTTTGCCTTTTCCTTGCCACACACACACATCGCCGTCGCCATCATCGTTGCCATTGCAATTTTCCAACAATTTCATTTTCATATTTTTTATTCTCTTTCGCACAGTTTTGCCAGTTATTCGGATATACTATATATATACATATAATATATATACGCGCGCTTTGCTTGAATTTTCATGAATTTTGATCACCTAGCCATGAGAGAGTCTTAATGCCTGGACTGGGCTGGAGTGGAGTGGAGTCCACATGCAGCATGCTGTGCTCTTCCTCTTGCTCTATCTCTCTTTAAATGCATTCAACATATGTGCATAAATTTCACACGTGGCACGCCCGCCGAGCGCCGCTGCCACCTCGTCATGCATTTTACATGCACAAAAGGATTTTCAGCTCAACATCCTTGGCAGCAGCCTTGGTTGCCAAACAGAAAATGCTACCAAAGTCAGTCGTTGATTTATTTTTCAGCTCTTGTTGCTGTTGTTGTTGTTAACTTTCCGGTTGTTGTTGCAACAATTCTGTGGCCGAAGATGCTGCAACTGCCAGCTGGCTGGCAACAGTTGCAACTTGTTTGTTAATACGGCAACATTTAATTTTTAATCGTTGCATCCGAACTCACAATTGCAAAAGCATGCGGGGCGGGCACAGCTGCTGGGATGACTACGTTGCAACTCGTAACCCAATGCGTTACATATGTTTAATGAAGAGCGTTGCACGCACGAGCCGCCCATTCCGGTTGCAGCCAGCCAACTCCTCCTTTGCTGCCATCCACTTATATTTCCATTTCCATTTGCAGTGCGAGCAGCCGCAACAGCATCCATGGCATACACTGCAATGCTTTGTCCATCAAAATGACTTAAACATATGTTGAATCTGCAATTGAATATGATGAGATAATGATGGCATCAAGGTAGTTGCAATCCTGTCTCAAACTTAACAATCATACTTTTAATCTATTTATGAAATTGATCATAAATTTTAAATTTTATATTCAATTTTCATAAATGATTGAATGCACGTCAAAGAAACTCAAAACGAACTCGGACACAGATTTTTAATACTATATTTTTTCATAAGAAAAAAAAGCATAAATATTAAATATAAATTCATGATAAAAATCAGTTCTTATTCGTTTTGTAACAGTTCTCAAATGATATACACTATGTACACACATATATATGTGATGTTTATCAAGGTGTAAACCAGATTCATAAGAAAAAAGGCTATGCTGTAGCTTTAACGTTTCAACAATTTACGTTTTTTTAACAGCGTACTTTTTGGAAGAAACCGCCTTTGACTGTGCATTCTGCTGAATGATTCTCTTCAGGCTTGCACATATGCATTTAAGGCTGTATACTACATACGTACCCAAATAAATATGTATGTGTGCATACAGATGGATGTATACACGTATTTATATGCATGTATGTATGTGAAAATGCTTGTGTGGCATGACGACTGTGCTGACTCTGACTCTGCGGCAAGTTATTATAACAGTTCATTGATTTTCAATTTTCAATGCATTTCATTTCATTGCGAGCGTTTTCATTGTTTGCGTCTTTTTGTAGCATGCCACATACACCCGCTGCGTGTGCCTTCTCCTGCATAGTGTTCATAGTTGTTGTTGCTGTAACGGTGCACAAATGAAGCTGCCCAAAAACGTCAGGAACATCCTTGGCGGCCACGCTTCATATTCACTCGTATGCATAAATTCATGGGTAGTTTATTTTGGCGCTGCCGAAATTAAAAAATAAAACAAAAGATGCAATGAGTGAAAAAAAAATAATAAAAAAAAAATAGTAAAATAAAACTGTAAAACTGGGATAAAAATAAAGAGAGAGAAAGATGCGAATATGTAAATGATATCGTTTTGTGCATGGCATTTTTCAGTTGGCGGCTTAAACCTTTTTTATTGTATGGCCAAAAAGGCAGCCGGATTGTCGTGCCTGCTGATTGACTGCGGCTTAATGTACTTCAAGCGGGATTTAAACCACACACACATACACACAAACATATATCCCTACTTATCAGTTGGTGGAGCATGTGTAACAGCATGTGTTCTTTATCAGAGTTTCGATTAAAGTCAGGCAAATAATGTCCAAATTATAACAGACCGATAATTTACTAAATGAAACAGCACAAAACTCGCACTAAACTTTTCGACAAATTCTTTGATTATTCTTTTTCAAGTTTCTGTCCAGCTCAACTTATGCAATGCCAATGGGCCACAACGAAAAGCAAGACAGCTTATTTATCTTTTATTATTTATTTCACTTCCGCTTAACAACAACAGCAGCAACAGAAACAGTGGCAGCCACAACAAAATGTCATCCCATTGTCGCACATTTGGAGCGACACTTTTGTAAATGACCAAACCATCTCCAATTTTACCTGATATGTGTGCGCAAAATATTGCGATTGGTCATGGCTAATTAGTAGCACTTTCCCGACACATCAGATCGCAATTGTGGTGACCATGACTCGGTTTTCTATTTGCGGCCACTTTCAAATTTAGACACACAAAAGCCCATGCCGAATGGGCGGCCAGACAGCCAGTCGCTCCACACAAAACGTTTGCCAGACGGTCACAAACAATTTGATAAAGAATCTCTTCATAATCACATGTTCAAAAACCATAAACAAGCTCTCGTGTTCGTACATTGAATGTAATTGCAGCCAACACATATCTTAGTAACATTCATTTGCAATGTTCGTTACCAATTTGCGTTTTACGTTGGGACACTAGTGATGTCTAATCCATATGCTCTTCGAAGGTGGAATACAGTCCAATCTGCTCGTAGGCGTCTTGAGATTCTCGCGATTTGTGCATCTTCCATTCTTGGCGTCTTTTGCGCAGACGCCCTTGGCACTGGCAGCGAATGCAATGCGTCTGATTATGCGCTTGGCAAGGCCTAATATGAGTGGGGGGGGAGATGGAATTGCTTTAAAGAAAGTGATATCAACATGATACTCAATAGACTTACGTTGTTTGAAGATGTTGGCTAAGCGAAATGCAAAAAAATGTAAAAAATTTCATTTTATTGTCAAAACAATAGTAAAACGTATAAATTTTGGACAGTGCTGCACAGTTTCCAAAACAAACTGCCATATGAAACAGTGCTGCAAAACTTAGAAAGCTTAAGCCTATCGATATTCACTTAAAATATGAAAACAGTTTTTCCAACGCAAAATATTTAAATAATTAGAAAAAGATGCATTGATAATCATTTGCATAAAATTTTATTGCATTTTGCCAAAATAAATTGCAATATCGAACAGTGCTGCGAAACACTTAAAGCTGAAAAATATCGTTAGGAATTTTCTGATTAATGGGCGATATTAAGACATTGCAGCACACTAAGAAAGTGTTGAATAACCCTGTGAATAATATATTTTGAAGACAATTGGATAAGTTCATGTTACTTCGTTCAATTTGGCCAACATATAATGTCATAAATTATATTCACCTATCAATCCAACAAGATGCCCAATAAAGCATTCGTTGTTGTTTTTTCCTCATAAAATTGGCGCAAAGAAAGTTTTACTATGAATCGAATTGAGCAGCAGTATGAAGGTTTAAAACAGCATTTTCGAAGCCATTGCAAAATACGGGAAGTGCGTCCGCATGTATCAAAGGTACATTCGGTTTGTTGGAATGCAAATGGAAACTATTTGGCATCGGGCTCCTTTGACCAAACGGTCGCTGTTTATGCCCTGGAACGTGATCGCTTCGTCAAGTACAATATCTACCGAGGCCACACGGCATCCGTGGATCAACTATGCTGGCACAGAACGCATTCGGATCAGTTTGCGACGGCAAGCGGCGATAAAACGATGCGAATATGGGATGTTCGGGCGGGCGAATGTGTGGCAGTGACGAACACAAAGGGCGAGAATATAAATATTGCTTGGTCACCCGATGGCAAAACGATTGCTGTGGGCAACAAAGAGGATTTGATCACGTTCATTGATACGAGAACAAATAAAATTAGTGTGGAGGAGCCCTTTAACTTTGAGGTCAATGAGATCTCGTGGAACAATACGAATGATTTGTTTTTCCTAACGAATGGCAACGGCTGCATGCATGTGCTCAACTTTCCGAGCCTGGATCATCAGCGGACGCTCAAAGCACATCCAGCCAACTGCATTTGCATTGAATTTGGACCCACGGGCAAGTATTTGGCAACGGGCTCGGCAGATGCTCAGGTTTCACTATGGGATGCCAGCGAGCTATCCTGCCTGCGCATGATTAGTCGTCTGGATTGGCCCGTCCGCACCATATCCTTTAGCCATGACGAGCGACTCATTGCCTCCGCCAGTGAGGATCTGCTCATAGACATTGCCTACACGGAGACATGCGAACGTGTCACCGATGTTCATGTGGAAGCCGCCACCTTCACTGTGGCGTGGCATCCCAAACAGTATCTGCTTGCGTATGGTTGTGATGAGAATGATACCATTGGCAATCGGAGACGGGATGCTGGTGACGTCAAGATATATGGCTTTTCTGAATGAATCGGAACAAAACCTCCAAGGATCTTTCTTTCAATTTTTATTCATTTAGGTTGAAAGAAATAAACCTATTTTGTAAGCAGTGAATATTCATCTATAAACTAATCGACCCTATTGAATACCCTTACTTTTAAGATTTCATTTTTTTACGTATATCATGTCACTTGAAATCTAAGAGCTTCGCATTAAAGGAGCAATCAAATAAATCATTATGAAGAATTAAAAAAGCGTTAGAGTTGCTGAGTGGCACAATTCTAGGAGACTTGCAGATCGATGGAGTACGCTGAGTGGCACAAGACCAAGTTCTAGCTAAGAACTTGCATGGAGGTGCGTTTAAGTGGACTTTGTTGTTTTAACAATATAATTCTCTGATTATTTATTTGTTTTTGCTTTTTTTTTTGTAGAGGATGATTTGTACAAAAGGTTCGATGAAATCGGCGAGATTGAATGTAAGGCTTTTAAATGAAAATGCTTAATGATTTATAAGTAGAAGTTGCCATTTGCAAAGCATATCTCAAGAACAGAAGCTCGATACACGACGAGCGCATATTTTTGGAGCCACGGACGATCGTCATGCTCTAGGAGAAGAATTTGGATCAACCAAAATAACAATCAGAAAGTTTGGGAAGTTTAAAGACCATTTAATGTTCAAGAGCAACGAAGCCTCCAATCGCAACGTTAATGTAGTATTTACAACAAAATTATTTATGAAAAAATCCATAAACTTAATCTTAAAATTTGTATTTGCATTCACACAACTGACATTTGAATTGCATTATATTTAAGCCTTACAATTGTTAGCCACTTCGCTGCGACTTCTAATTCTACACACAATATTCAATGTTAAAACCAAACAAATATTCAAATGAACTACGACTTAATTGGGAAAATTCTTAAGGCGCTTAAGACCAATATGAAGGTTCGTTTCATAACCAAATGTCGAATATTATCTAAACAGCTAACAATTTATGCACAACAATTTGTTAAGGCAAGAATTTTGCATTAATTGAGCTTAGTTTCTGTTGAAGTCAAGTGAACTGTACTAAGACATTTAGTGCTGCTTGTGCATTCCTTGTGGCAAGGTGCATAATATGAAAATAACTTGTCTTGTTCTCGGCATCTAGCATTTAAACACAAAATGCTGTCTGTTGGCTTTACATTGTGGGTTTGATAATTAATTTGTAGGTGTGCTTTTGAATTGTGTCAATCGGCAATGGCAATGGCAACCAGGACAACTGCGCCCTTTGGCATTATTTATTAGAAGCGTGCTCATAAATTTTAATTATGTGCATTTTATAATAGTAGAGCACACGGTGCAACACGGTGTTATACCCTACAGCTGGCTGGTGTTGTGTCAAAGGCGCTGAACCATTTAATTAGACAAGCGTTTCCTATTCAAAAGGGTCACAGCATTAATACAAACATAGGTTTCCTTTGTAGCTACTACTTTGAGGGTTGCCAGTTAACAGTTGGCAGTTGGCAGTATGCGGCACCATAAGGTCCATCATTAATTAAGTGACAGCATTGAGAGAGGGAGAGAGAGAGAGAGATGATGTCCGGCAGCAGTTGGAGTTCATTTGGCGGCAGGCAGGTAACCAAGGGAGCGATGCCATCCCCATGGTGTCATCAAATTAGCGCTTGTGTCGCATCCATTTCAATTTGCAATATCCATTCAATACGAATGCAGTTACCAGCTACCAGTTACCAGTTACCAGTTGCAGTTGGCCCGATTGCACGTTTGCGTCAACGCTTTCTCAATCTAATTTTGGGGCAAAGCGCTTGCCGGTTGGCAAGCCGACAATCAACATTTAAATGATGATAGCATCGAGTAGTAGTTGCCATCGGAACCTCTTCACCTGCCCAGCCCGGCCCGGCCCAGCTCTTGCCATCCTTAACAGCATGGCAGAGAGGTGAGAAGCCGAGCTCGGAACCTAAGCAGCGCGAGTCAATTGCATTTCGGTTGGCATTGTGAAATGTTCGGTTTGGTAACCAAATTAACGGCCTGTCCCCCCCGAGCGTGTTGTTGCCACCAGCAATGCCTTTTCACACAATAAGACCAGCACAGCCCACGGAACCCCCTTCTGCGTGCTCCACGTCCTCCAGGCTTCCGGGCAAACGTACGCTCAATGCCCGCATTGATTTAATGCCCTGCAACGAAACAGGGAAAATGTTCAAATATACATATTAAACGAGTGAAAAATATATTTGCATGTTTGTACGTACGATTCTTTTTTTTTTGTATTTTTTTTTGGTTTCATTTTAATTATTGGTGTTATTTTTGCTTGACTTTTTGTTTGTTGTTTTAGTCCATTTGCAATGCAGCCATTAAGGCCGTGCATGTAGTTTGTGGATTAACGATTTTTACAGGTAACATTTAATTTCTAACAATTTGGTTGCTCGTTAAAACATATACTATACTATGCATGCTCGTGTATAAAATACTTTTGTTGGTGTTCTAAAAATTTTTCCGTATTTGCTTCTGTTATAAAATGCATTTAGCAATGCACGTGAAGCTTTTAAAGCTATAAATCAGCTTTAAAATATATATTTTTTGTTAAAAGCCGTCGAAAATGGAAATTTCTTCTATTCTCTGAAAAGAAAATAGGAAAATGGAAAAATATTGAATTTGCTGAAAAGGATTCCTGTTCGACAACAATTGCTAAAAAAAAAAATAAATAAATAGCCCAATCAAAAGCAAAATTCTTTGTGCTGCTTTCCAAAGTCCATCAACAAGTTTTGTGGTTTTTTTTGCCGTTGCTGCGGCTGCTCCAACAGCAACTTTAAGAGCTCAGCAACAAATTTGTGGCACACTCAGTCGCTAGTGATTGCAACTGCGGCAAAAGCTAGTGAAGCCAGAGCACTGTCCCTTGGCGGCGACCTTAAGCCACATAAGTCCAACAGCTTGTTTGCTGCTCGCTCGCTCATTCTCCACTTTGTCCACTCTCTCTCTTTGCCTCCACTTCATGGTGGCATTCATAATGCATGAGGTTTGCCACACACACACACTGCCCTTCCAGTGCCTTGGTCGGATTCGCAATAATTCAACTTTTGCCATCGACAAGTTCCATGCATAAAAAACTAAGCGTTTCATCATTTGAAAGCCCAAACTATCCAAAAAGGTGCAACTTTTCTTTGTTGTTGTTGTTGTTGTTGTTGTTGTTGCGAACGCTTCCTCTATTTTTCCCAAATTTCCACATTGCCCACGCTCACCGATGCCAACACGCCCACAGAAAAACGCCCCAATAATATTTTTTGAATGCAACTGTTTTTGTTTGTGGCATGATGTTGTTGCTTTGTTGTTGTTGTTATTGTTGGCTGGCAACATTTTCGGTTGTTGTCGGTACGCAAAAGTTGCTGCTAGCAGTTGTTTTTTTTTTTTTTTTTTTTTTTTTTTTTTTTTTTTGTTACCAACCTACGACCTACCAAACCCAAACTATCCGATGCCCACAGCCCGTCGCCCCTCTTGTCTAACGGAATCTGTGTGTATCAGTGCCCAGGATTTATGTGTTTATATTGCGAGTTTGAAGTTAGTTTGGCAGTCCGCGCTTTTCTAGGGCACAGCAGTTGTTGTTGCTGCTGCTGCTGTTGTTGTCCAACAGGAGGCGGAGCAGGAGGAGTTGTAGTGGTCTGTGCCTGGATGCTTCTTGGCATGGGAATGCGGTTGCACAACTGGCGGACTCTGGCGCATAAATTGCAGCCATGTTTATGTATCGCATTGCAAAAAGTGTTGCAACAACAACAACAACAGCTACAACAAAAAATCAACAACTAGAAAGTTTGGCGGCGGCACAGACAAGTTGCCAGAGCTTTGGCTGCCTGAAAGGCATTGCAAGGTGGCACAGCAAACCACTCTGTATGGAATGATTTGTTGGGGTTATTCTCATTTTTGTGCGTTGCCATTGAATTGCTCTGATTGAATGCTATGACGGGCTGTGTGGCAGGGGGTGTGTGTTGGGTTGGGGGCAGTCAGTTACTGGACCATTTGGTCGCATCACGTCGCATCTGTCCTCAACATTCTGTTTTCTGATTGTGCGTGCGGACGGGCAAGCCGGTGGGCAGTCGGTTGGACTTACTGATTTGGTGCGCTAGGGAACGGCGATCCGATGAAGTCTGTGTGTGTGTCTAGATTCTGGCAGAAGACGCAACAGAAATGTCGAGGCAAGCTTCAATTCCTCAATGCATTTTGTGGCCCAAGTGCAAGTGAAACTGAATTTATTTACTGTTTATAATGATTCTCTTAATTTTTTTGATCCAAACATCTGCAAAAAGAGAAAAAATCTATAAACATTGCCTAGGGAAATCATTTTACTTATTTTACTTGCATTTTACTTAAGAATTATTTCGTTTTTTTAATTTTAACTGATTTTTGTTGGCAATTTGTACGTTTGTTTACCTTTTGCTGCTTATTGATTAACTTATTGCAGTGCTGCAAAAGAAAAGTATTGCGATTATTTCTTCTTCTTTGCATTTTGACAATCACGAGTTAAACAAGTCGACTATCGAATACACAATGCAAATTCCGCGACGACCAGTGTTTCCATACTTCCTTTGACTAAAAACCCCAAGAATAAGTTCAACGATCAGTTGATGGAACTGCTGTTAACATTGTGTTTGATGCGAAAAATTCAGAAAAATTGAATAATGCAAATCTTGCAATGCCTAAAAACTTATATATTTAACGGAAAACATCTTCTACTTAACATATCAAAATTCACTATATAAGCCACCTTTAAAAGAAACACTTTTCTTTAATTTCTGCAGCAATCCCTTTAATAGAACTTCCCTCCAACCACATTTCACATAGTTCGCACTTTGGTGTTGCAATAAAAAAAATCAAAAGTTTTGATTGCTTTTTAACAGCAGCAGAGAACTAATGGGAAAACCGTTAGCAAACAAACAAGCAACAACATTCAAAGAGTAAATACGATCACGCACACAAATAAACACATACACAAATACACATACATACATACACATATACAGACTGTATTACTTATATAATCGAACAAACATTTATGCATATGAAAAATAGCGTTGGGAAATTTTTAGCATATTGGCTCTCTCCTCCTGCAGCGGCATCAGCTTATTCCGCTATAAATAAAATAAAAAAAAAAAACAAGCAAGCACATGGCACATAAATCTTGCAGCTTCCAACACGCCCCTAGCGCAACCCTTAGCCACCTGGCAAGTGCTTCTTGTCGAGACGAGGTGCTAATGTCAGCCACTGGCGCCGGAAGTGCCTGGCGAAATGTGTGAGTTGCCGCCGTGTGCTGTTCAATTTTGAATGTAATTTTTGCTCACACACACACACATGCAAACATACACACACCTAAAAGCAACAGAAACCCTTCCCTGCTCTCCATACACCTTTTTTTATTGGCACAATATTGAAAATTATGCGAACGCGCGTGTTTGGCTAAAGCGATTTATGCACTTCGATTGCCCTTGCACTAGGTTACTTGGTGTGGCAGGGGAGGAAGTAGGAGGTGTTCAAGTGTGTTCGTGTGTGTGTGTTGAGATGGTGTTGCTTTATATATGTATATGGCTGCCAGCATCTTTTTCGGTTTGGGTAATCGTGCAACAAGCAAATCCTGATTGGAATGTAAACTAGCAGCAGATATTTTTCACATTTATGCTTAACGCCCAAGCAAAAAATAATAAAAAAAAAAACATAAACATATTTGATTACAAAAATATCGATATTTCAGTTATTTAAGTGCAATTTGCAAGCTGCAATTGTTCGAGAAATTTAAAAGCATTTTAAGACATCAACTTTTGCCTTAAAGTAGAATCAAGTAGTATCAATCTAAAAAATAATTAATAGTGTTATGTTAAAAATTCTTAAATGATTAATCTAACTAAAAACATTTATTTAAAGGCTTAAACAAACTCATTTTTGGTGCATTCGGAAGCTCATTAAATAAAAAATGTTTCACTTTAAAACTTTTTCTGCAAAAAATCAATTATTTTTTTTTCCAATTGCCATTTGAGGCATTAAAAACTACAATTGAATCTTTCACACAATAGAAAAAAAAAACATTGCGCAACATCAGAGAGTGAAAAAATTCAATAAATCTGCCTTTAAATCAATAATCAAATATCAAACGCTGATTATAATCGTTTTCATTGTTTAACTTTTCAAACTGTGAATTCAATTGTTTGCATTGTTTTTTTGTTTGTGTTTTTTGTGTTGATCGTTGAAACGTTTTTGATTTCGTGCTTTGATTTTTGACAAACAATCATTGGTACTGCCACTGCGGGGCATTTGCGTTGTTGCAATGCCAAAAATGCTGAAAATGCCCATTAAGTGTTGCAGTTGCAATTGGTGGCAACACTTTGGCCAACGTGCTTGCAATTAAGCCAAGTCCAAAACGAGTGCCTCAAGTGCTGACGCGGCCACAAAATACCACAAAATAAAGCCAACAACAAAAGGGCCAAAATTGAAACTTAGATGCTTGCAACATGCATTTCGTCAAGGTCTTTGACTGTCATTAAGTTTTTTTTTTTTTTTGTTGGTGATCATCAAAGTTCCAAAAACGAATGTTTAACGAGTGGGACAAATGACAACACAGCGCCATCAATCAGTCAATCAGGCAGTCAGTCAGTAAGTCAGTCAGTCAGTGAGTTAGTCGGTCAAAATTCTGCAACCGAAAAGTGCATGGAAAATTCAAGTGATTTAATAGGCAGCGCCGCAATTGCAACAGCCACAAAGGCTACAAGGCATCCAACAAATACTTATACTAAAATCAGAGCGATGATCATTATTTCAGGTCTGTCTGTGTATGTTGTGTTCGTGACAGGCAGGTTCATCTGTATTTTCTGTACCAATTTGTAATCATTCAGCTTAGCTCAACTTCCCTTTTTTTTTTTGGTTTCTTTTGGTGGCTGATTAAACCCAACAACAACAACAACAGCAACAACAACAACGGCAACAATGCAACTGCAATTTGACACATCATTGAGGAAACAGTCGGCTCAATTATGAGTTTAATGGGTTTTTCCTTTTCTTGTTACTCCAATTTGTTGGCATGTGTAATGGAAGCGAGCGCAATTGCTTAACGCAGACAGCATCAATGAAGCCGATGCCTAAACATTATTAAATGTGGGAAGAGAGAGTGCGATTAAATATGAAGATATTTAGTAGGAAACAGAAGTAGAAAATGTAGAAATATAATTAACAAAGTTTTTTATTTGTTGGCATAACATTTTTATATGTTTTAAACGAATACTTTAAACTCAGTCAGACTTCCATACAACGAAGTTCCATATAATAAGTCAGACAAGGAAAAACATTTAATGGAACCAAATTGCTGATAGTGAAATTATTTTATGGAAATCGTCGTTAAACAAAGCTATAAACAATGTTCAAAATTATAAGGAATTATAAATAGAATTTATTTAAAATAATTTGCAATTATTTATTAAGCTAACAACAATCTGAACCTAATAAAAGTCACTAAATCATTATTATTTCTTCATTTATTTTTGTTTATTTCCATAAACTCTTATATCATATTGAAGAAAACTTAAGTTAATAGTAACCTTCTTCGCTTAATTACATATAAATTCATGTTAAGAGAACAAAATCCACAAAACTTCTTCCTCTTCTGATAATAAATTGCCATAAATAAATATTTAATTATTTGTTATTCTCACTAAAAACAACATAACTTTTCCGTTGTTACTCTGATTAAACATTATTCACAGTTAATATTGAAAAGCTATTAATAACCAGCTTAAGAAAATTGACAAGGTCAGCGGATGATAAAGCCATGAGCTGCTCATTTACTAAAACGAAAAAACTTGGTTTCAAAAACAATTAAGAGATTTCGTCTTTAAACACTTGTCACATTTACATTCCAAATAATATCTGAACTTAATGATATTTGAAATGAATACTGTTAATTATAATACCATAATTTATGGTCTTCTTTTTTCAATTTTGAACACATAACTCAAAGGCGTTTTGCACTCTGAGCTTTATATATGTTTTTGGTGTTAAAGTTTCTTGGATACTTTTCGCTTAAGTCTGTTATTTTTTTTGTTTTGTGATTTTTTTTCTACCAATTTTTCTCGTGTGTGTTTTTATTCTTTGGCACTGTATCATTTTTTCTAGATTTCTGCACGGCAGAAGAGAAGCAGGAGAGAGAGAGAGTAAAAAAGTTTCTTTGGCAAAGTTTATGTGCCACTTGCAAAGATTTACTGGCTAAACTTTTGCATTTTGCATACACACGGCATAGATATATAGTATTCAGTCATACATATATAATATATATCTGTGTGTTTTTTCTGTGTGTTTTGTGTTTCTTTCGTTTTTCGAAAAAAAGGCACAAAAAATATACAAAAAATAATAATACGAAGAAATTGGAAGTTGCGAAAAGTCTGCACATTGCCGTCACATAAGGTGCAAAGCGAAGATGCAAGCATAAGGAGGGGGCAATGGGGAGAAGGAGGGGAAAAGAAAACTTTTGCAGACAATTCAAATCATGCGTGTCCTGTGTTTTCGGCAACACAGACACAACGCCAACTTTTGCATAATGCATGTGCGTCAAGTCCTTGGCAGTTGGAGCTTGCGACTAGTAGCTGCTGCTGCCTGGTACTGATTTGGACACTTGATTAGGCAGGCGAGAAAACTCAGTGCCAAGAACAGTTGAAAATGTTTGGGGCGGCGGCAGAACAGAACATAAAGCTTTGCACTTTGGACAGCTGACACTTATAACTGTAAGTATCAAAAGAGAGAGAGAGAGGGAGGGGGGGAGAGGTAGTGAGGAAGATAGAGTATGTGTGAGAGAGAGCGAGCTTTAATGGACTTGTGTTGAGCTTAAGCATAATTTATTTAAGGCTTATTTATAGTGTAATAAACAAGGTGAGCTTATTTGGAACTCTCTTAATTTTCGGCTCATCGATGATCAGATAGTCGATAGGCATTGGTACCGAGCTGTTCCAAACCTTGTTAACTACATTATGCCTTTGATCTTTGTTGGTTTTGCATTAAAGCTTAAGATGAAGCTTAATTACAATAGATGTATATATGTATAAAAAGTTTTTAAAAATATATATTCAATTCCCAACAGAATCAAAATGTTTAAATAAAATAAAATTGACGTTGAGCTTTAATCTTATGAAATAAAACTATCTTTTTTCCTAACGTCGAACTTTAACTTATCTCAAAAGAATAAAAAAAAAACTTTGCTAGAAAGGATATTTTTATTTTAAAATGGTTTCTTGTTCACAAAGTTCGGAAAATAAGCAAATGTTCACAATACAAAAGTTTATTAAATATTTTTTAATTAATTTATCTTGTTAATATACTTTTATTACCCTCATTTAACCCACAATTTATGATATACGATGCGAAGCTTGTATTTAAGCTTAGCTTTGTCGCTCTACAAGCTTTGAAGCCCTTGTTAATAGCTTTAAGCTTCACAAACATCCAACAGAATATCTGCTTTATGCACTTAAAAAATAAAATAAGCCCCCCCCCTGCGCCCCGTCTCTTTATCAATTACGTTGATAAAACTTTTTTGTATCTGTGCATGCCGAGTGCAAAGAGAAGAAGCCTTGGGGCAAACTATTTGAAAATATGTTTTTTGCTTGCACTCGATTGCAGTTTCCATAACATTTTCCCATGTAAATTGCGAAAATTGTGCAAAAAAACCAACAAAAAATTGGAAAAATGCAAAAATGCAGAAAAAAAGAAGAGCTTAGCTGAAAAACTGGCAACGAATGCGAAAACATTTTTGTCAACTAACAAAAAAAAGAGCGAAGGCGACAAACAACAAACAAACTTTTACTTCAACTGTTTTGCCAGAGTTACAATAGCAAAAGTAACAGGCAACAACAACACCAACACCAATACGAAAAGCAACAAAAACAACTACAGCATCAAACGCAAAAGCAAAAGCAAAAAGTTCATTTACGTAAATGTGAATTCGGCAAAGAGCTTTTGCTATTGTGAGAAATTAATCAGCAAATGGATTTTCAATTTCCCCATTAACACTCGACGACCAGAGTTGCCACCAGCGCCACGTTGTGGCATCTCCCACATCGACACATCGCCTAGCCTTGCCCCTCCTCCCCCTTAAACGGTACCCGCTTTTTGTTTCGGAGAAGCAAAAAAATAAGTTGCAAGTGAAGCCCAAAAGTTTTTGCAACAGTAGCACATGTAATTCGAGTTAGCGAAGAAAAGGGGGCAGGCGGGGCTAGTTGTTGTTGAAGCCAATGACAGCTTGCAAATCTTCTTGTTGCAGCGGCGTCGAATAAATATAATTAAGTAATACCATTTTCCAAGAGAAGTTGCAAGTAAATGTTTTTTTTTTTTCTTTCGGTTTTTGCTATGCCTAAATCAGGAAACAAGTTGCATCAGTTTGCCGCCAAAAACAGTTGCCGCATCAGCCTCTCAACATCTTCCACGCCATCTTCATCTTCATCTGCGTCTGCGTCTGTGTCTTGCAACTGCAACTGCAACTTGATGTCAGCTACTGCTTCTGGCTACTGGATTTTGGGTATGGGTCAAAGTGTTTGCTTGTTGTGCACATCCATCCACATGCGCTACATGCTACATGCAGCATGCTGCATGCCGCATGCTACATTGTTGCCTACTCAGTTGGCCACGAGGTGTATGCGTTTGTGTTTAGTTTGACTAAGAGAGCTTGGGTTGAGCTCACCTTTATTTTTTCTATTTATTTTTTTGCCTTGTTACTTATGCAACCACTTTGCGGATCATGGTCTGCAGGCGCCTTGCAACAATATGTTGCATAACACAACGAGGAGATCCCACCTCTCTTTTTTCTATAGCTGTTTTTCAGAATCGTTGTCAAGTGTTTTTCAGTCACTTTTTTAAATCTATATATATAAAAATAAGTGGCAGTTTTCGTTGTTCATTAAAACCGCAAGAACGAGCACACCTATTGAAACCAAATTTTTAGGCATTGTTCGGACTATTTAGTAGATGGTTTGTGTGAAGTTCGACCCAAATCGGTATACCAGTTCTTCATTTATCTCATATTTTATAATGAGTTCAATAAATGGAAACAAATTTTGAAAATAGAAAACAGGGATTTTGCTGTCAAATTTAAAATTTTTTCAGTGTTGAATGTAAACAATATTTTTTACTGTAGTCATTTTATTTTGTACGTGCTGCGATAACTACTGTGCGTGTACTTAAAAAAAAAACTGAGACAAAGAAAAAATGCCAAGAGCCAAGTGAGCAAATATAGGGCGCCGAACGCGTGAAGCAAATTATGTGGCTATACGAAGACAAAATCGGACTGAATATGAACGAACGCACGCAAGCAAATGCATCGCAGCGTGAGCGAAATGAACGAAATAGATCGGTTAACACTGTACCTGCACAGAGTCTTGCACGGCGATCACGAGTAGGTACAAATTATCGTGAAGGCAGAGTTCCGTTTCGCCTTCGCGATCAAATGGAATATGCTGGCTTACAATACGATCCTGACTGCGACTACAGCCTGCATGGTGACATTGGTGCAATGAGTATTATCTGTACGCATTGCAATGCAGCGAAGTTTCGAGGAGAAACAGCTGGCATGTGCTGCTCCAATGGCAAAGTGAAACTGCCTGCATTGGAGCCGCCACCCGATCCATTACATTCCTTGATCACTGGAGAATCGCCGACGTCTTAGCATTTTTTGAAGAATATTCAAGCATACAATTCATGCTTTCAAATGACTTCTTTTGGTGCAACAAAAATCATTAGAGATGAATTTATGCCGACGTTCAAGGTTCAGAGACAAATATACCAACGAGCAGGCTCGCCCTTACCATTTGCCGATGCTGACTATAAATTTTTGCAAATATAAGTTACAGTTTTAGAAAAATAAGTATAACACAAACTAAAAACCATTGAGAGTTTTAATCGATATAAGTGTAGCGAAGTGCACAGGGTAACAGCTAGTATTTATATATAAAAAAAAAAATTTAACATTCGAATATCAAATGAGTTTTTGATGAGAATCTTTTTATTAATATTTTTCCAACCTCAAATATTTAAATTACTCTACACTTTTTTAAATTTTGAGCTTAAATCATAGCTGCAAACATTATTTTATGCATTGATTTAAAGTTTTTCGTTTAGAAAATAAATAGTTTTACGTTTTTATCTGTCCGATAACCGACTTGGGCGTGAAACGAAACTTCCGATTGGCATAACTTCCTCAAAATAAGCCCGATTTTCAAATGCAATACCTCGAACGTATTGTTTTACGCTCTTGTTTAATACTGCATTTAAATAAATACAATATAAAGAAACTTAATTTTTAGTCGATTTTCATGTCAATTTTTTCTGTCCGATAACCGACTTGGGCGTGAAACGAAACTTCAGATTGGCATAACTTCCACAAAATAAGCCCGATTTTTAAATGCAATACCTCGAAAGTATTGTTTTACGCTCTTGTTTAATACTGCATTTAAATAAATACAATATAAAGAAACTTAATTTTTAGTCGATTTTCATTTCAATTTTTTCCGTCCGATAACCGATTGGGCGTGAAACGAAACTTCCGATTGGCATAACTTCCTCAAAATAAGCCCGATTTTCAAATGCAATACCTCGAAAGTTTTGTTTTACGCTCTAGATTAATACTGCATTTAAGTAAATACAATAAAAAAAACTTAATTTTTAGTCGATTTTCATGTCAATTTTTTTTGTCCGATAACCGACTTGGGCGTGAAACGAAACTTCCGATTGGCATAACTTCCTTAAAATAAGCCCGATTTTCAAATGCAATACCTCGAAAGTATTGTTTTACGCTCTAGATTAATACTGCATTTAAATAAATAGAATATAAAGAAACTTAATTTTTAGTCGATTTTCATGTCAATTTTTTTCTGTCCGATAACCGACTTGGGCGTCAAACGAAACTTCCGATTGGCATAACTTCCTCAAAATAAGCCCGATTTTCAAATGCAATATCTCGAAAGTATTGTTTTACGCTCTAGATTAATACTGCATTTAAATAAATACAATATAAAGAAACTTAATTTTTAGTCGATTTTCATGTCAATTTTTTCCGTCCGATAACCGACTTGGGCGTGAAACGAAACTTCCGATTGGCATAACTTCCACAAAATAAGCCCGATTTTCAAATGCAATACCTCGAAAGTATTGTTTTACGCTCTAGATTAATACTGCATTTAAATAAATACAATATAAAGAAACTTAATTTTTAGTCGATTTTCATGTCAATTTTTTCCGTCCGATAACCGACTTGGGCGTCAAACGAAACTTCAGATTGGCATAACTTCCACAAAATAAGCCCGATTTTCAAATGCAATACCTCGAAAGTATTGTTTTACGCTCTTGTTTAATACTGCATTTAAATAAATACAATATAAAGAAACTTAATTTTTAGTCGATTTTCATTTCAATTTTTTCCGTCCGATAACCGACTTGGGCGTGAAACGAAACTTCCGATTGGCATAACTTCCTCAAAATAAGCCCGATTTTCAAATGCAATACCTCGAAAGTTTTGTTTTACGCTCTAGATTAATACTGCATTTAAATAAATACAATATAAAGAAACTTAATTTTTAGTCGATTTTCATGTCAATTTTTTTCTGTCCGATAACCGACTTGGGCGTCAAACGAAACTTCCGATTGGCATAACTTCCTCAAAATAAGCCCGATTTTCAAATGCAATACCTCGAAAGTATTGTTTTACGCTCTAGATTAATACTGCATTTAAATAAATACAATATAAAGAAACTTAATTTTTAGTCGATTTTCATTTCAATTTTTTCCGTCCGATAACCGACTTGGGCGTGAAACGAAACTTCCGATTGGCATAACTTCCTCAAAATAAGCCCGATTTTCAAATGCAATAAATCGAAAGTATTGTTTTACGCTCTAGATTAATACTGCATTTAAATAAATACAATATAAAGAAACTTAATTTTTAGTCGATTTTCATTTCAATTTTTTCCGTCCGATAACCGACTTGGGCGTGAAACGAAACTTCCGATTGGCATAACTTCCTCAAAATAAGCCCGATTTTCAAATGCAATACCTCGAAAGTTTTGTTTTACGCTCTAGATTAATACTGCATTTAAATAAATACAATATAAAGAAACTTAATTTTTAGTCGATTTTCATTTCAATTTTTTCCGTCCGATAACCGACTTGGGCGTGAAACGAAACTTCCGATGGCATAACTTCCTCAAAATAAGCCCGATTTTCAAATGCAATACCTCGAAAGTATTGTTTTACGCTCTAGATTAATACTGCATTTAAATAAATACAATATAAAGAAACTTAATTTTTAGTCGATTTTCATGTCAATTTTTTTTGTCCGATAACCGACTTGGGCGTGAAACGAAACTTCCGATTGGCATAACTTCCTCAAAATAAGCCCGATTTTCAAATGCAATACCTCGAAAGTATTGTTTTACGCTCTAGATTAATACTGCATTTAAATAAATACAATATAAAGAAACTTAATTTTTAGTCGATTTTCATGTCAATTTTTTTCTGTCCGATAACCGACTTGGGCGTCAAACGAAACTTCCGATTGGCATAACTTCCTCAAAATAAGCCCGATTTTCAAATGCAATACCTCGAAAGTATTGTTTTACGCTCTAGATTAATACTGCATTTAAATAAATACAATATAAAGAAACTTAATTTTTAGTCGATTTTCATGTCAATTTTTTCCGTCCGATAACCGACTTGGGCGTGAAACGAAACTTCCGATTGGCATAACTTCCTCAAATTAAGCCCGATTTTCAAATGCAATACCTCGAAAGTATTGTTTTACGCTCTAGATTAATACTGCATTTAAATAAATACAATATAAAGAAACTTAATTTTTAGTCGATTTTCATGTCAATTTTTTTTGTCCGATAACCGACTTGGGCGTGAAACGAAACTTCCGATCGGCATAACTTCCTCAAAATAAGCCCGATTTTCAAATGCAATACCTCGAAAGTATTGTTTTACGCTCTAGATTAATACTGCATTTAAATAAATACAATATAAAGAAACTTAATTTTTAGTCGATTTTCATGTCAATTTTTTTCTGTCCGATAACCGACTTGGGCGTCAAACGAAACTTCCGATTGGCATAACTTCCTCAAAATAAGCCCGATTTTCAAATGCAATACCTCGAAAGTATTGTTTTACGCTCTAGATTAATGCTGCATTTAAATAAATACAATATAAAGAAACTTAATTTTTAGTCGATTTTCATGTCAATTTTTTCCGTCCGATAACCGACTTGGGCGTGAAACGAAACTTCCGATTGGCATAACTTCCACAAAATAAGCCCGATTTTCAAATGCAATACCTCGAAAGTATTGTTTTACGCTCTAGATTAATACTGCATTTAAATAAATAGAATATAAAGAAACTTAATTTTTAGTCGATTTTCATGTCAATTTTTTTCTGTCCGATAACCGACTTGGGCGTCAAACGAAACTTCCGATTGGCATAACTTCCTCAAAATAAGCCCGATTTTCAAATGCAATACCTCGAAAGTATTGTTTTACGCTCTTGTTTAATACTGCATTTAAATAAATACAATATAAAGAAACTTAATTTTTAGTCGATTTTCATGTCAATTTTTTTCTGTCCGATAACCGACTTGGGCGTCAAACGAAACTTCCGATTGGCATAACTTCCACAAAATAAGCCCGATTTTCAAATGCAATACCTCGAAAGTATTGTTTTACGCTCTTGTTTAATACTGCATTTAAATAAATACAATATAAAGAAACTTAATTTTAGTCGATTTTCATGTCAATTTTTTTTGTCCGATAACCGACTTGGGCGTGAAACGAAACTTCCGATTGGCATAACTTCCTCAAAATAAGCCCGATTTTCAAATGCAATACCTCGAAAGTATTGTTTTACGCTCTAGATTAATACTGCATTTAAATAAATACAAAATAAAGAAACTTAATTTTTAGTCGATTTTCATGTCAATTTTCATGTCAATTTTTTCCGTCCGATAACCGACTTGGGCGTGAAACGAAACTTCCGATTGGCATAACTTCCTCAAAATAAGCTAGATTTTCAAATGCAATACCTCGAAAGTATTGTTTTACACTCTAGATTAATACTGCATTTAAATAAATACAATATAAAGAAACTTAATTTTTAGTCGATTTTCATTTCAATTTTTTCCGTCCGATAACCGACTTGGGCGTGAAACGAAACTTCCGATTGGCATAACTTCCTCAAAATAAGCCAGATTTTCAAATGCAATACCTCGAAAGTATTGTTTTACACTCTAGATTAATACTGCATTTAAATAAATACAATATAAAGAAACTTAATTTTTTGTCGATTTTCATGTCAATTTTTTCCGTCCGATAACCGACTTGGGCGTGAAACGAAACTTCCGATTGGCATAACTTCCACAAAATAAGCCCGGTTTTCAAATGCAATACCTCGAAAGTATTGTTTTACGCTCTAGATTAATACTGCATTTAAATAAATACAATATAAAGAAACTTAATTTTTAGTCGATTTTCATGTCAATTTTTTTTGTCCGATAACCGACTTGGGCGTGAAACGAAACTTCCGATTGGCATAACTTCCTCAAAATAAGCCCGATTTTCAAATGCAATACCTCGAAAGTATTGTTTTACAGTCCAGATTAATACTGCATTTAAATAAATAGAATATAAAGAAACTTAATTTTTAGTCGATTTTCATGTCAATTTTCATGTCAATTTATTTCTGTCCGATAACCGACTTGGGAGTGAAACGAGACTTCCGATTGGCATAACTTCCTCAAAATAAGCCCGATTTTCAAATGCAATACCTCGAAAGTATTGTTTTACGCTCTAGATTAATACTGTATTTAAATAAATAGAATATAAAGAAGCTTAATTTTTAGTCGATTTTCATGTCAATTTTTTCTGTCCGATAACCGACTTGGGCGTGAAACGAAACTTCCGATTGGCATAACTTCCTCAAAATAAGCCCGATTTTCAAATGCAATACCTCGAAAGTATTGTTTTACGCTCTAGATTAATACTGCATTTAAATAAATACAATATAAAGAAACTAAATTTTTATTCGATTTTCATGTCAGTTTTTATTTCCGATAACCGACTCGGGCGTAGAACGAAATTTCCAAATGCTTCAACTTTCTCAACATCAGCCCGATTTTCATATGCAATACATCGTAAGTCAAGTTTTAAGGCCCATTCCCATTCCTATATATATAAAAATGAAACCCGTTTCGCGTTGTCATGGCATCACGTGTGAACGGCTGAACCGATTTCGATAATTCTTTTTTTAAATGTTCGTTGGAGTTCAAGGATGGTTTTTACGGCGAGAAACATTCGAATAATTGCCGGAAAAACCCTTTAAACAGCCATGTTAGAGTTGAGCCAGACCTAGAGCTGTGTTTTTCAAAATCTTAGTAGGCTACATTTAAAATTAGCTGTGTTTTTCAAAATCTTAGTAGGCTACATTTAAAATTCAGTAGGAAAAATAATTCTATTCAACGTATAAATGAAATTATTTAGTTATCCGGAGCGCGTTGCTTCGCCAACAACTAAAATAAATTAAAAAAAATTTTTAAAAAACAAAAAATTTTAGCTTCTGAATCAAAACTGTTTTTTTTTTTACTATTTAAAATCGTACATTTTTAAAATGCCAGCAATACGCAGAGGATCTACCATAAAATCTAACCTCAACAACGCGAGCAGCTTTGGGTCACGACGCAAACGTGTTGAAAGAGCCCAGCAATTACCAGAACAAATCGAAACAAGAAATGCAGCTCAAAGGATCAGGACTGCAGAAAGTCGTGCACAAGAATCTCAAGAACAGCGTGACGAACGTCTGCAACAGAATATTACGAGAAAAAGAGCGGCACGAGAACGAAACATAGATACAGTACGAGTACTAGATCGACAAAGGCAACGGATCAGCCGCTCATTAACACGTGCATCATTCGTTCGGCTTGCCTTTGAATATGCACCAGATATTAACTACTCAGCGCATTCAAAAATTGCTATTGGTGGAATGGATAAAGTATTTCAATATTGTCAGGCATTGAAATTTCGGAATGAAGCAGCCGGCATGTGCTGCTCATCAGGAAAAGTTGTGCTGTCACCTCTACCCGCTCCGTCGGAGCCTTTATTATCCCTTCCCTGCAGTTCTAGAGGTGGCGATAGACCATGCTGAACTACCTACCCAACTAGTTCGTACATGGGTACTTTCCTCGGCAGACCCTATGGTAAGCGAACGTCGAACTACTGAGTACAAGGGTACTTCCTCGGCTAACCCTATGGTAAGCGATGATCGAACCACCTAGTGCATGGGTACTTCCTAGACTAACCCTATGGTAGTCGAACGTCGAACCACCTAGAGCATGGGTAGTTCCTCGACTAACCCTATGGTAGTCGAACGTCGAACCACCTAGAGCAAAAAAAATGTATGCACACAAAAGCGAATGAATACCGAGAAAAAAAAACTTCGATTATGCTTTGTGTTGCTGTTTGTTTACAAATTTACAAAAACAATTGTTAGGCTAGTACCGTTTCTTTTCGTTTTGCTTGTTGTTCTTTCTCTGTGACCAAACGCTGCTGCGTTCGCCGGCTAATCATTATATTGAGAGCAGTGGACTTGACTGCAGCGTTAGGCAAGTGCTGCGATTTATTCTTATTCTTATTAAATTTTTACAGATTGATGCAATTAAGATCCTTATAATGCCCGGTGGAATTATGAAAAACTTAAAAAATATTCTGGCGAACGCAGTGGTACTAGCCTATAATGTTGATGGCGTTCAAGGCAAAGCTGCATTGAAAAACGAAAGCAACTTTTATCGAGTTTTGCTTGGTAAGTAATACATATTAATTGCAATAGAAGTTTAATATTAGTCAATTTAATTCCACTTCAAATTAAATTCAAAGAAATTAATTCAAATTATTATTCGCTTAAAACTGACTAATTTGATTTCACTTCTTTTTTTTCCAGACGCAATAAAGTTGGTTGACGAGCCATGCTTGGCAGAGGAGTTTTTAAGAAAGGCTTTGCAGCTACAAAAAAAAAGATATTTTAAAAATTCAACCTGTAAAAAAGCAAACGCCCAAAACGAAGAAAACAACAACAACGTTTATGATTTTTAAGATTTATCATTTTGTTCAATAAAAAAATAACAAAAATTAAATTAATACCGAATCTTTTTACTGGTTAATTCTGGGTACCCTTTTCACTACCCCTACCCTGGGTACCCTTTTCACTACCCCTACCCTGGGTACCCTTTTCACTACTTCTATCATGGGTACCCTTTTCACTACCCCTACCCTGGGTACCCTTTTCACTACTTCTATCATGGGTACCCTTTTCACTACTTCTATCATGGGTACCCTTTTCACTACCCCTATCATGGGTACCCATGTAACCACCCCTATTATGGGTACCCATATCACTAGTACGGGGTAAACGATGTGGTGTCGATAGACCATGTAAGCGGACATTTCATACAAAAGTGGAAATGAACAAACGCATTGCTTAGGGTTTGGAGAGTAAGTAGAGGTGGTCTGTTGGGAACTAGCGATTGCACCACCCACGAACTAGTGCTCAGTTCTACAGGGTTCTTACTGGCAAATTATTTTTGCGTAAGATACGCAAATTAAAAATTTTGCTTCCAAATGACGTCATTTCTGATCGTGCATCCGATGGACGTAGTTTTGAAACTACATTCAAAACTCAACATTTTCGTCTTTGTTCGTAAATAATTTCATTGCACTAAGGGTTAAAGTAGTGAAATTTTTTGACCCGGCTATAAAATACGTAGAATCAAAACAATTCAACATTACAAATCTTTTTGACAGGAAGAAGTCTGTCGGGTCCGCCACTGCAACGCGTGGCTGGGTTAGCTAGTACAATATAAAGAAACTAAATTTTTATTCGATTTTCATGTCAGTTTTTATTTCCGATAACCGACTCGGGCGTAGAACGAAATTTCCAAATGCTTCAACTTTCTCAACATCAGCCCGATTTTCATATGCAATACATCGTAAGTCAAGTTTTAAGGCCCATTCCCAGCAGGCCCGGAATGGAATTTTTATGTTCAACTCTATATAATAAAAACAGTTGTCAGAATGTCCCTGCCTGTTAATTTTTTTTCAATTCCCAGCAAGAATCAGAAAAGTTAGATAGTTCCGATGGTGGAACCAGTGTGGATGTCATAATCAGCTGTTCTTAAAAATGGAATTCTAAGTTTACTATTATTACGGGCAGCTACGAGTGAAAATGGATGAAAAAAATTTAAAGCGCAAGCGTTTTGAATTTGTTGTCACAATGACCGATTTATTTTGTAAGTAATCAAGTAAGGTGACCAACAAATATTTGCATTTTCCATAAAAATATTAAGTACATCTAGTCACCCTAACTTTATGTGGAACCTAACGAAATAATAAACACTTTTCATAAAAAAATTTTTATTTGCTGGGAATGGGCCTTTACTAAATAAAGTTTTTAACTCTGCCTCATATTGGTTTAGTGTATATTTTTATGCTCTGAAACCATTTATGCTGAAAGTTCTTTTAAAAATGCAACATAAGCCAAGGTAAGGGTTTTTACTTTATCTGTTTGGGAAAGGATTAATATTTGCATTGAACCTAAACTTTAACAAATAAAACAGATACTTAATTGGTTTACAACTCTCTTAAACATGTGATAATTGAATGCAATTTGCTTTATTTGCCATTCGACAAGAGTAAATAAATGAAGACCCAAAGCAAAACCTAAGATAAAGCTCTTGTAAAGGTTTAATTAAGTTCAGTTCATGGTTGGGCTTGGTCTGAAAGCAAAGGGGCAAACAATGCGTATACGTTGGTGGCCAACGGTACTCAATGGACATTTAATAGAGTCTAATGGGCATTTTAATTGCCCTCAACAACCAGAAAAAAAGGATGCCAAGCGGGCGATAAAAGTCACACACAAGCGTGGAATGAAGCGGGCGGAGATTTGGGCGAGAGATTCACGCACGCACGTTTTGGGGCTTTAACGAGGCGACTAGGCGAAGTTTATCGCTATGAATATCGCGACACTTTATGAGCGCCAAGCGATGATGATAACAACAACAAAAACAACAACAGAATGCGTGAACGTGTCCGCTCGGACAATGCGGCGTATATGCAATGCGACAAACAGCAAAGCAAGCGGAAAGTAAGACAGTAGCAACAACGTACGTCCACATCACGTCGCTGATACATATGTCACAGATGTGTCACTGATAATGGTACGGTCCCAACTACTTACAGAGTACTGAGTGTGTTGGTGTTGTTGTTGTTGGTGTCCCACATCCGTGATATATGCGGCAACTGATCTGTTGCGACAACTTCAACCACAACAACAACAATAACAAACTGGGTCAACCTGGTTCACCTCTTTTTTTCTTCTTTTCTTCTTCTCTTTTGATGTAATTTTTTATCTTTTTATCTTTCGTATGTTGTTGCTGTTTCTTGATGTTGACACCTGTAGAATGCATTTTAAATTGCATTTATTACAAACATTAAGCTCCTGATATGAATTGATAATAAAGCTTTTGTGCAAGGCAAAAGAAATAAATAGTCTGTCTTCATATCATCTGAGGTAACTTAATTTACTTGATTTTACAAGTTTTACTTTATTTATCAATGTTACTTAAAGCGTTTTGCTCAATGTGAACTATGTAACTGACAGAAGGAAGCAATCGACCAAGTTGACTTTTTGTCACTCAATTTTTGGCAAGAAAAATCGAGTACAAATCGCGTTTTCAGATTTTAATGCAGTATTAAAGAAGAGCTCATTATAAGACTTTTGAGCTATTGCATTTAAAAATCGGTCCAATTTTCGAAAATTTTCTCCAAACTCTTTCTCGATTGTGGTCACAAATTTATCAAAAATCGCGTTCGTTGATTTGAATGCAGTTTTATTTAAGAGCTCAATTCAAGACTTTTAAAGTATTACACTTGAAAATCGGGTTAGTTTTGAAGAAGTTATTAAATCGAAAGATTTTCCCTACTCCCAAATTTTTATCATATTTAGTCACACATTTTCGATAATGATTTTGGGTATAAAAAAATAAACTGTTATCCGATGAAAAAAAAATAATGTGGAGGTTCTTTATCGAACTGTATTTTATTTGCAATATATAGATTTTTCTGTAATCTCCCATAAATTTGAAAAAGATTTGAGAGGTAATTTCTTAAGTATCCAAAATTCGGTTTTCGTTAAATCTTTCAAAAATGTTTTATATTCATAAAGTTTCGCATCCAGAACAACCTTTTTACTCTCTTCCCTCTCTGTCTTTTAGATTTTCTAGAACTCATACTCGATGAAAGTAAGCTGAAAATATTTTGGGGGTTTCGCCTTTTTTCGGCGTGAAAACTTTTATTTTGTGTTAGCTGCTTGACGACTTTTTGACATTTGTCGCCGTCAGAGTTAAGAAGCAAGAACAAGTAGTAGAAAATGAAGAAGAAGAAGAAGCGGAATAAAAAGCAGCAACAGCAAGAGAAGACGCCGCCAGGAAACATCCTCATTTTCAACATCATAAACGTGGCCTTATTAAAAGTGCAAAAACTTTACAGATTGTTGTTGTTCTTGTGCGGCTGTGCATATGTGTGAGTGTGTGTGTGTGTGGGCGTGTCTGTAGCCTATGCGGCACCCATTGCACAAGTTAAGCGAGAAGGGTGGGATGGAAGGGGGTTCAAAGAGGCGGCTACAAAAACTAACCAAGAAATTATTATCAATGTACGCATAATTCATTAAAACGTGCAACTTTTTGTGGGCAAGTGCAGCTCGTATGTGAGGGGGGGGGGAGTTGGAGTTTTTGGTTGCATGCTGCTTACTTGATGACAGCGACGGCGACATGGCGCTGTGATGATAATGTCAAAGTGCACTTTGTCATTATATCAGGAGGCATACATACATGCAACACACACACGCACACACACACACATGCAACACACACACACATAAAACACATGAGCCGCAAAGCCGGAAGGAAGAAACTAACTAACTTTGTTAAAAGTGCGCTCTGTTTATGCACATCTCCCTTGCTCCCTCTCTCACCCTTTCTCTCGCCCTTTCTCTCTCCCTCTCTTTTCGTGTGTGCTCGTGTGTGTGTGTGTGTGCTCGCGTGTGTGTGTGTGTGTGTCACTACAATAAAGTTATCGTCCAAGTTTTAAGCGTGAACTTTTTGCCATGCCAGCCAACCACGCCTCCTTGCCAACCCGCGCCGCCCGCCCGCCCGCTTTAGGAACCGCAGCCATTGCATTGAAAATTGGCCGCCTTCCTTTTAGCGGAAACCCAAGAGCTCCTTCGCAACCCGCCCGCCTTCCCCCTGTGTATACCCTTGCCACCGCAGCGTGCAACGGCATCATAATTCGCTATTAGAAGTCACTTAAAAACTTTTGCAAGTTTTCCATGCAGCTGCCAACATCGTTGTCAGACCGCCTACTGCCACGCCCACACACACACACACACACACACACTCACACCTATATACCCTCTCCCACGCACACATTGAACTCAAGCAGACCGAAAAAGTTTTAACTTCGCTTTCGTTGCTTGCAAAATTATATTAATTGCGCGCCATGCACTTTTTAATTGAATAATTGTAGGCATAATGGTGGGCGTGGCACACACACACACACACACACACACCACAGAGACAGAGAGTCAACCAAGGCGAAGCCCACAGGATACAAAAACTGACAGCAACGAATCTTTTAGTTGCACATTGTAATTACTTCATTAGTTTATAGCCCGAAACAGTTATGCTGCCATTTTATTTGATGCTCTAATTGAAATGTCTATCCACGAAAAGTTTACAACAAAATGCGATGGATGCCCTCGAACCCTATATTGTCAGATTTTCTAACATTATAATCATCTTTTTATACCCTGAACCAATGAAATGGGCTTAAAAGGGCTTAATGATTGTGCGAATATGCATGGAACAGATAAAAGTAGGCTTGCAATATGAAAGTTATCGATAAGTTGTTGTCAGTTTTTGACATACCCATGTTATCGATAACCATAAAGACGTAAATATTAAAAATTTGCAACTGGAACCTTTAAAATTTCCATTAAAAAGTTAGCTTTATGGTAGCGTTTAGTCGATCTTACTATGCTTAAAACTTCATATTTTTTTCTATAGAAAATTTGAATTTTTATCAGAAAAAAATGTTAAATGTTTAAAATATATATATGTAGAACAAACTTACTTAAAGTTCCTAAAAAAAATTTACAGGAAAAATGTGCAAAAGTATAAGAAAATTTTTGAAAAATTAGATACTGAGCCGATTTTAATTAATTTAGGGCCAAGGCGAGCTTAAGTTCAAAATCTGGAGCCTCAAGCTCTTACAGTCTTTGGGATCCAGGCGTTAATACAAACGGACAGACGAACCATTTCATGGGTATAAAAATCGAGAAACACATGGAAATATTAAGAGAATTTTGCTAAGATTTAAGCCCTAAATACAAACAAAAGCCTAATAAAGAACTTACACTTCAGTTATTAAAGCGTTCTCTCACAGTGAAAACTAAGAGAACAAGTTTGCAATTTTCAAACTCATATCTAATTAGTTTTCATATTAATTTGATGAATGGATTAATTTCGCAATTTTGTTTTAACGAGAAATTATCAAATTCTAAAGAACCTTGAAGTTGTTGTTTTTGTTGTTTTTGCGTATTAAATTCACAACCAATTATAAAGCATAATTTTTGTATTATATTTCATGTTGCACTGACCCGAAGGACGAATTCTCTCAGCCATAATATATACAAACAATATGTATAGTGAAGTATTTAATACTTGAAGTATGTTTAAATTTAATACCTACTCCAAAGAATGAAATGGAATGAATTCTTTCAACATACATATATTTTTTAATTGCAATATTATTTAACATACAATTAATTGGCATGAATAGAACAGCTAAATACGATATGTGTATGTATGTGTGTGTGTATGTATGTATTAAATAGTTGTTGTAGCTGGTTTTTCGCATATTTGCATTATCGAATTAATTTGCTTAATATATTGAATTGATGGAGAGTCCATTGCATTCAATACATATCTACGATTGTATATTTGTGTATTTGTTGACTTTTTGTACGTTGCAACTTTATACAATATTGCACATACGACCCGTTTTTTAAATTCGATTTGCCATCGCATTGCAATTTAATTAATCTCCAGTAGCAGCGGCTTCTGCTTTTGCTGCTACTGCTGCTGCTGCTCGATAAGTGAGCTGAGGCAGCCTCTCCAAAGTATGCAATGAGTATTATTAAATGCATATATAATTGCATTTAAAACGCGCACAAACAAAAGCCATACCCAACAATGTCTATCCCCCCTCAAGAGCCCCCCCTCAAGACCCTCTCAAGCCGGCGCTGAAATCATCATTAAAGTAATTATAGCTGTCAACGCGAGACAGTGAAAGACAGAGAAGTGTGTGTGAGAGAAAGAGAGAAAAAACTGAACCGAAGAAGGATGCAAAATTTATCTAGGGCGTCGGCTTTCATGTAGTTGTTGTTATTGTTGTTGTTGCAGGTGGCACAGGTAACAGGCTCATAAAGGTAAATTGCCAAGACTGCTTTACTTAAGCACAAAAGCGTCTTTATTCATTTGTTCAAGCAATGGCGATTGGCAACTGGCCAACAACAACACCAAGTTGAAGGCTTTTTTGTTTAAGCCAATCATTTATTGGTTTTAGATTTATATTTTTTTAACCCAATTCGTTGTCTTAAAAATCGTAAAAAAATGTCTGAACAATATATGTTAAGTGAACTTTTTAACTAAATAAATTATTTTAATGCCTTCTTAGTTAGAATATAAAAAAAATAAGCAAAAAAAAGCTGTTTGTCCTTAATTCAAGCTTTAACTTAATTGGATTAAAGCTTAATATTAAATGCATTTAATTATAAAATGAAACATAGCAGAAACCTAACTTGGGATTGAGCAAAAAAACCTAGGAAATAAGTTTGTTCTATTTTGCCTTATAAAGTTTCTAAAGCGGGATTTGTTTAAATAGCTTTAAGCTTCTTAATCAGTATTGACTTCACATTAAGGAAGTTTTTAAAATTAAAAAAGCATTTTATAATTCTGAATTTAATATTGTTTCACTTAAGGATTCAAAACAGGTTGATAAAAAGCTTACTAAAAGCTTCTTAAAGCTCAACTTAGTTTAATTAAGAAATTATTAATCAAAAGTTTACTAATTTATTTATGAATAATAAAAAATTTGAATATTAAAATACATAAAGCTTACAGCATTTATTACTTAATAAAGCTCACAGCTTTTTTTACTTAATAAAGCTTAAAATCGATATTTTAACAAAAATTAATAAGGAAATTGAAGTAAGTTGTACTTATTTTAGAATAGGTTGATAACATTCTTTACAATCAATAAATTAAAGCGCTTAAAGCTTCTTTAATACAGCTGTAGTGTACAATAAATTAATTATTAAGCTTAAAGCTCTTTAAAACAGCTTTAATGTACTTCTTGTGCGATGAAAGCTTACATTTGTAAGAAACGTAATGCGATTGACACCAAAAACTAACTGCAAATGTTGCTTAGTTAGCCACAATGTATAATAGTAGCGATAATATCTGATTTTTATCCACAAGCAAATTAAACAATCCAGCAATTTCTCAAGTTCTCAACATTTGTACTTAGTGCTAACGACTAACAAGTACAACTACAACAACAACTACTACATACATACTATCTAAACAAGTCTTTTTAACTACTTAACTACTATCTTTCATTTGCATACTCGCTCTCCCTCTCTCTCTCGCTCGCAGGGCAATGAAAGCAAAAGCACAACTTCACAAACATACATACATGCAAAGAGTCCAAGAGTCTTACTTGGAAGTCAAAGTCAAAGTCACTTTTTGTTGTTGTTGTTATTTTCTTCTCACTTGCTCTCCATCTATCTTCGTTACACTGCGTCGAGCCGACCCAGCAGCGAACATGGTATGCGATATGGCCACAAGATGCATTTTGTATAGACCCCACGTAATGAGCCATGTATAGCTTTTTTGTAATCAAGGATGTAATGGGAATATTCGTACAGAATTGTTGTTGCATCGCTCGCGAACTATTTCGGCTCTTGCTTGTTTCTTTTGCTCGTACATTTTTTTCTATTCTTTTTTGTGACGCTTACGCATACAAGTGTAAAAATGCACATGTATGAGCGTCATTTTCGCGTTTTTTCGGCTTCTGCTTTTACATTACGCATACAAGTGTAAAAATGCACATGTATGAGCGTCATTTACGCGTTTTTTTCGGCTTCTGTTTATACATTTTCAGACGAAGTCACTTTGATTTTCGTCGCTGGACTTGAAGCATCGTTTTGATTTTTAGTGTTAATATATTGAATTAATTTTGTTTTGATTTTTAGTGTTAATATATTGAATTAAATTTGTTTTGATTTTTAGTGTTAATATATTGAATTAAATTTGTTTTGCTTTTTAGTGTTAAGATATTGAATTAAATTTGTTTTGTTTTTTTTATATATTTTATTTAAATATAATTTACTTATTCATACATATGTTTTGTGTTTTTATATATTTATATGGATGTATATACATATTTTAAGCATAATTTACGAGCAAATATACCACTTTTAACATTATATATATATATATTAATATAAGTAGTATATTTGCTCGTAATGTATGATTAAAATATGTATATTATGACGTGCAACATTCGCATTACAAGTATATATACTTCGTATATTATGACGTGCAACATTCGCATTACAAGTATATATACTTCGTATATTATGACGTGAAACATTCGCATTACAAGTATATATACTTCGTATATTATGAAGTGCAACATTCGCATTACAAGTATACATACTTCGTATATTATGAAGTGCAGCATTCGCATTACATGATAGAACACCAAGTAATCGTGGAAGTATGGAGTTCATCCACATGTTCGCACACTTCGTGTATCGTATAGTGGTCGGTCTGCCCACTGCCAGCATTACAATTCAAGATTTGTATTATTGGCTGTAATGGGAACCCGAAAAGAGCTCGGCATTTAATCGCCCACTTTCTCGATTACATTGTGGGCAATACACTACACATACGCGGCCATGCCTATGCAAAAGTAATGGGAATCCGGGTACATTCTGTAGGTAGTACGGAAACTTTTTCATGAAGAGGTGATGCATTACGTGGGGTGTTTTTTCGCCACTGGGGAGCTTGTGCCTTGCAGATCGGTTTTTTTTTTTCTTTCTTTCTTTCTTTTGCACTGCTTTGGCTTCGCGCCGCTGCACTTCATTACCGCTGCAACCAACAAGAACAACAACCACAGCAACAGCAACAACTCGTAGAAGACTTTGGCCCCAAAAAGCTTTAACTATAACCTGGCTTGCATCCCCACACACACACACCGTCTGGGCATAAGAACTTGGCGCTCTGACTGATTAACGTGATTTGCTGATGAGTTTTTGGTGCTGCTCAAACTTTTCTTCTTCTCGTTGTTGTTGCTGTTGTGTTTACTCTTCGACGCTTCTTTGGCTTGTTGACTTGTTGTTTGCAGTTGTTGTTAGTGTTAGTGTTGTTGTTGTTGGCGCTGGTGCTGCTGCTGCTGCTTTTAATAACTCTGGCAAGCGTAGCATGACGCACTGCGTCGCAGCTGGCGTCGCTTGTTCTTGAGTTTTTAATTGAAACTTCGCCGTTCCTCGCGCGTTCAGCCGAAGCGGCACAAGATAAAAGCGAGACAGAGACACACACACACACACAGACGCAGTGAGAGCGAGTCAAACTCAAACAGAAATGTAACTGTGTATTCGAGTGTGTGAGAGAGCAGGGTTGACTTTCTAGGCTGCATCGAAATGTTAATGCTTTTGATGTTAATGAGACGACATACTTACCATATCAAGCCTTATACTAAGGGGATGTGGGAGGGGGAGAATGAAGTGCTGAAGGTGGCGGTGGAAATCGAGATGATGGTGGTGGTCTCTGCTTAATGCTATAACGGTTCAATGCCAAAAACTGAATGTCTGCGTGTCTGTGTGTGTGTGGGAAGAGTGCAAAAGTCGCGCTATTCATAACGGGAAACCTTTTGATGCAGTTGGTCGAAAAAGTTTTTTGATTGATGCGCTTTGATTGATGATTGCCACAGAAGCGCTTGTGGCACAAGGATTTGCACTCAATATATGTATCTGCACTACTTGCAACGTTGTGGACCTTGGACGTTGCAACTTGCAACCTTTCACATAAATGTCCAGCTGCCAATTTGGCCAAAATGAATAACTAACTGAAGTTTTTAAAAAATGTTTTGTAATAAAATGGAACTTTTTGTGTGGGATTAAGGATTTAATTTTTAGAAAATACAAATTTTGGACTAATTTTTAACGTAATTTTGAGATTTATTGTAGGGAAAATGGTTTGAAATTGCTAAAAAAAAGATTTTCTTCGGTTTAAGTTCGTTATTTTTTGATTTATATTAAAAAGATCGAACTAAAATATTGAAATTTAGCTTAAAAAATCCTTAACTATTTAAAACTTAAAGAACCGCTTTAGAAAACTCTTAAGAACTCTAGAGAAATCTATATATATAAAAAAAAGAATTCATTTTTAAATAATATTTAAATGATTTTCATTCTCAAAAACATAAAAACAAACTTAAAGTGAACTGCAAATATTGAAAGCGCAAGTCAAACAACAACAACTCAAAAAAACTTCGAAAATTTAACTAAATATTCGACCGGTAGTGCTTTTGACATTGAATTGTTTTGGGCCGTTTTCAAGGTCAACAACAGCAGCAGCCGCAGCAGAAACAACAACAACAGTGCGCATTGCGTTGCACTAACAGCCTCTACAACAATAACAACAGCAACATCTATTAATTACACAATTTAAAGTCAACCTCTTTTACCCATTTACCCCCTCCACCCAACCATAACGTATACGAGTATACACACGTCCATTCAAATTGCTCAAAGTCAAGTGCAAAAACAACAAAAACAAAAACAACAACGAAACCTGCGACGACATCGACTCATTAAAATGCTGAGTAAACGCGCTTTGGCATCGCATCGAGCGCAATATGCGCCCCAAGCTGATCATTAATAGTTTTACACACACACACACTCACAATCATACATGATGCTCATCATCAATGTCTTGACATCTCGCTCTCACATCACAGCATAATAATAACGAACAATAGTTGTTGTTGAGCGCCGTCGCACCTGCGGCCCATTGCAATGATTAATAATGAGTTTAGTAAAGATCAGGAGCTTAACTAATTTCATTAGTGCTTACGCACTTATCTTGAAACACACTCAAACACACACACACTCGCACACACAGAGGTATTTCTCACTTTGCATAAATTGTTAAGGTTGCAATATTTGCCGTACCACACAAGTGTGTGTGTGTTGTACATACATGTATGTTGTTCGGTCGCGCAATGCTGTAAACACCTGTTAAGGCCTGTTTACCCAAAATTTAATTTAATTTAATTTAATTTAACAAGTCAGCTGACTCAATCAAACCTATGCGAACTCTATGTGAGCGTTTACCCAAAATTTAATTTAATTTAATTTAATTTAGTTTAGTTCCGAACCTGCAGGTTGCAGATTCTTAAATCTTTTCGGTGTTGCAACACCAACCAACATGTTGGTAAGCTTGAAAATACAGAACAGCTGATCAAAAAGTGTGGTGCAAAACGTTTACATATTCAAATATTTAAATGAACGAGCATAAGCTAATTATTTTAGTTGAAAATTATGTCTGTTGTGTGATTAAAAGTCAAAATACTTCAAAAATATAATTAAAAAGATAAGTTTGGGCTTATATATTGCCATTAGCTCAAGTAAAAATGTGTTTGAATAACAATTCAAAATGTAACGGAGTGTTAACAACACTGCTAACATAATTTTACACGCTTTACACACTGTTTCCTTAAATTAAATTAAATTTTGGGTAAACGCATACATTTTCTTAAATTAAATTAAATTAAATTAAAATAAATTAAATTAAATTAAATTTTGGGTAAATAGGCCTTTACTTTACAGGTCAAACATGTTCCATGTTCGACAACAGACAACGACATGCGCGCATGCGTGTTTCAATAATTTGTCCATATGCACCGTGGTATGTTATGACAAAGCTACTCGTACTTATAACTCGGTGGAAAAAAACTTAACGTTTTAGCAAAACACATAAAATTGCAATGAAAAACAATATATAAATTCGAATTTCAAGCACTTGCACATCTATAAATTAATTTTAATTAAAGTTTCATTAAAGTTCTTATGTTCTGAATTCATGTTCGTTTAACATTCACTCCACTGTGCAGACGGCGGCCAGCAACATGTTGCAACAACAGCGCTGTTAACGTGCGTCTGTTAACTTAACAGCCCATCGTCAACTTTACGGCTGGCTGTTGAACCATGCTGTTAGTCTTTTGCCGGCATTCAAATCGAACGCGCGCTTTTCACGTCTGTCGCCGTCGTGTATTTAGCATTTTTGTAAACGGCTCGCAGTTTGCGTAAATATTTTGTTGTTAGTTTTTGCGCGCGTGATTTGCTCATCTCGTATATATTGTATTGTTGGTTTCTTGCTTGTTAGTTGGCAACTCAATTAAAAGCATTACAGAAAATTGGCCTAACATTCGATTGTGGTCCGCGTGGCCAACAACAGGACAAACACAAAAACAACGAAAAAAGTGTGACAGTTCTTTTTTTTTTTTTGGTTTTTGTTTTGTTTCTTCTCACATTCGCCGCGTTTCGCCAATTCGGCGTCTGGTTGTGCATTCAAAGATAATTTCAAGTGCATTTGTTGCTAGTATTTTTTTTTGGCTACATGTGAAGTGCTAAACACACACACACACACACGCACACGTACTTAAAGGCGAGCGGATCTGTATAAATTTATATGTGTGTGTTAGGGTATAATAGAGCGTGTTAAAAGGAAAAACCAAAAGCAGCAAAAACAAATTTTGTTGATGTACAAGCGCAAATAAGAAAAAATACCAAGTCCAAAGAAATTTAAAACCGGATTCAATACAACAGGCAGCAGCACCAATAACAACAACACGAACTGCTACAGCAGCAGCCGCTGCCGATACGCTACAACAACAACAAAAAATAAACAAATTCTGCTGCTACGCACAGCAGCGACGCCAGCGTTCACGTTTATTCCACTACTCTAAGCATCTAAACAGCGCAGCAGCAGCATCGGCAAAGCAGCTGCTCTGTTTTGGTGTGTTGGTGGCGTTCTTGTTGTCGTTGTTGTTTTTATAGGCCGAGCAGAGCAAGCGCAACAGGAGCAGCAGGCGCGCAACTACGATCGGCTGTTCAAGAATTAGAAGCAGTGGAGGAAGCAGAGACGGCGCAAAAAGGTGAGTGCAGACAGCACACACACACACACATGCATGCGCAAATGTTTGCTGTTGTTGTTGTTACTGCTGTTCGGTTAGTTTGTTTGTTTGTGTGGGCAGCAGGAAAATATGTGAACACAGTGAGAAAAAAATAAAAACCATGCCAAGAAAGAGGAGAATCAAGCAAAAAGGAGACGACGACAAACAGACTGTAAATAATGTTGTTGCTTCTTCTATCTCTCTCCGTCTCTCTTTCTGTCTGTCTGAATTAAAATTGAGCAGAACTTAATTTTTGATATGACAAAGTTTTTTGTTTTTTCTTGTTTTATAATTCTTTTGACTCCTTGTTCATAATTTGTTGTGTTTTTTCCGTTTTGTTTGATGTGCAAAATGTTAAAAGCATGTTAAATTGTGTGTGTGAAGTGCTAAGATAAGATTTAATCTTGTTTTGAACCTGAAAGAACGAGATGAGCAAAAAGTGTACGCAACAGAGTGATCACGCGAGGGTGTATTAGGACACTTTGTGCTATACAGTCGTACTTCTTTATAACGAACTTTTATGTAATACATTTTTTTTAAATCGAATTCATTTCCAAAACACTGCGTTTTGGTTTCATCCGAAAACTATTCTTTGTTACGAATTTTCCTTCAATATTTGTTTGATTTTATCGATTCTAGAATTAAGATCACTTTGATGGCATCTAGAAATAATTTATCTACTTTCTGAAAGTTGTTTCTTAAGTTGGACTTATCTCTAAACCTTTTACTCGATTATCTTGTGAAATCCTTGAAACTCTTTAAATGAACTTTAAACTATCGAGGAATCATCATTATGATCCTAACTCTGCAATTTAAAGTCGTTTATAAAATTCTCTATAGAATATATATTTTTTTGGTACATAAAATTCTACGAAACATTTTTATTAATGTTTTTCAGAAAATCATAAAACTAAAAAAAAAATTGTTCCTTATCATATTCAACACCAACTTTTAAAGCCGCCTCATTCATTCATTCATAATTGTAAATCGAATCAAAGCAAATATTGGCCTAAAATGCTGAAGAAGTGGTAAGAGGGGGGGCTTCATAAATAAACATCATACAAACGAACTAAAGTATGTGTATTTATGTTTTTAGACCCCTATTGTCAGGTGTCGGACGGCTGACGACGGCGCCATAAAAATACAAAAAAAGGCGAGAAAATAAAGTAAAAAAAACCGCTGACATAATGAGCTAAAAAGCTAAAAAGAACCAATGCAACATGAGGCACAGGCTTTGCAACATGAAAATGCAACTGCAGTACATACCAAAATACATATATATATCATATATATATGTTTGTTTCGTACCTACATATGTACATAGATTTATTGGCATTGCACTCTTAACATACTTTTCTGTCTTTTCTTTCTGTCTGCACTTTTATACTATTTGCCCTGCTTTTGCTTTTGCTTCTGCAATGCTTTCGTTTGCTTTGCTTTCAATCTATACTTTTTTTTCTCTATTTTGCTCTGCATTCTGTCTTCTCCCTTTTATATTTATGATGAGTTTATGGCGGTTTGATAAACAAAAAATGGGATATTTCCGATTTTACATTAAGGGTTTTTTTTTAAAAAATGTTTTTTGGTTAAATAAATATCACACTTGTCGGCTTTAGGCGTTGTTTAACTGAAACAAGCTGTGAATTACAAGGAAAAATAGTTTTATTTGGGTTTTGTTTTTTTATGGAATGCAAAGTTTAAAGATCTAAAGATTTACATATACCATGTGTAAATATATGAAACGCAATTTAAAGATATAATTATTCTTCAATCATTTCCAAAACATTTTTTATTTAGAATATTCTTATTGAAGCTGTATTAACAACATGTTTCAATATGTTAAAAATGCATTGAATGAAGTTTTATTTTCATATTGGTTTTTTAGAAGCTTTTTGTTACGCTTTTTTACAGAAAAAAACATTGATTTCTTTAACTTAATATTAAAACTTATTTTTTCTCGCATTTCGCATATTTTTTTATGCGATTTGTAAACAAGTATAAGAGATTTTTTATATGCCGCCCTGGCAATCCCAGATAGAAAGAGAGAGCGAAGCGAGAGAGGGAGAGAGAGAGATAGTCGCTAATTGAATTAGCACCCTGTGGAAATGGAAGGGGCTGCAAAAAGGGGCAAAGGAAGGGAGCTGAACGTGTTGGCAGTCAACAATAAATTGGATTAATGCAGATATAAAGAGAGTGAGAGAGGGGGGGAGAGCAAAAGGGAACACGAAGCAGCTCTAAAAAGCTTGTAATATCATTTTGTTAGCTCTTTTATGGTACGTACATGTATGTGTGTATGTGTATATGTTTGTTTGGATGTATGTGTGTAGTGCAACAAATGTCAAATATTGTTAACCCAAATGCCAATAAATTTGTATATAGCACAGTTAGTTAGTGCATACTGTGCAACTGCTGCACTCTTCAGCTCTCAATCTCTCTCTCTCGCTCCATCTGCACCTTTATCTTCTTTTACCGTTAGCTAAGGTGTAGGTGAAGGTCTGTGGAGTAGGTGGAGGGGGGGACGGTTTCAGCGCCGGCGTCAAACGGACATTCATTCCATAATCGAAATACAAATAATTGTTGTTCTTTCGTCTCTTTTCCTGTTGTTGTTTTTGTTGTTGTTGTCAGCTTTGTTTTTCTTTTCAGTTTTTTGTTTGTTATTTGGTCTTCGGTCTTCTCGCTTTTATACCATTTGTTGTTTGCCTCTTGCGTTCACGTTATCAATATTGTGATTAGAACTTTTTTCCCTTTTCTCTAGTTGTTGTTGAACAATACTCTTTGGTAGCAAAAAAAGACAAAAAAAGGTTTTTATTTGCCCAAGACTCGGATCAAATAAAAGTCGAGTAAAAACTGCATTTTGTGGAAAAGGGTTTTTTTTTTGTTAGTTCGCAAACGGAAGCTTTAAATGTTTTTAAAGTTAAACCGGATATTGTGTCTGCTTACGTGGTTTGTAATTGATTGATTCATCGATTTTAATCGATTTTCTAAGCTTATCGATTGGATTTATTGAGCTTTTAAGTTATATTACTTAAGCTTTGTATGTTTTAAGAGTTTTACCCTATATAAAAGATGGTTTGCTATTGATTGATACACTGATTTTTATCGATAAACTGTGCAATTTGCTAATAACATAAAGGATTTACTGCTTTATATAGTCTTAAAGCTAAACCTTTAAAAGTTTTGACCGTCTAACCTTAGATTTTTATTAAAGATTGTTTTTTATTGATTATTTTACTGATTTTTATCGATAAACTGTGAAAAATATCGTTTGTGTAAGAGGCTAACAACGTTTTAACGCTTATTAACTTAAACTTTACAAGTTCTAACAATTCAACCTAACTTTAAATGCAAAGGACAATTTGTTTTTGATTATTTAACTGTTTTTTATCGATTACCTAAAGGATTTATTAAGTTTTCATGACATAATTTGCTAAGTTTAACCAGAGACTGTGAACCTAAAATGGTATAATATTAAATGCTTGACTGCCTGGTAAATTATAATTATTTAATGCACTTAACAAATTATCGATTACGCTTACAACTCTCTCCAAATTATAGTTCCAAGTCATTACCATGTAAACCATTTGTTTACATTTTTCTCAACCCCCACAATGGCATCCAGTATTTATCTAAAAAAAAAAAAGAAAACCATACCCAGAAATTATATATGATTAGTTGCATTAAATAAATTGAGAATTTGTTGCTGCAAATTACCAAAAAACTATCGCATTGTTCAAACCCAGAACAGAAATTATCTAACATAATTATTATGATTTTGGTAATTTGATAATGTGTCAATTTTTTTTTCTTCCATTTTTTGACCATTATGGACGTTCATTAAATTCGAAAATGCTCGTTTATTTAGTCATCAAAGTGTAAACAATATATAAGTATATGGCAGTTGCGTTTATGGCATCGCAGCAGCAATAATAATAATCATATGCAATAAAATGATATCATCTATAAAAAGTTTTCGTGGCATTGTGACTTTACAGATCTATTGTTTCGCTTTCGACACTCTCTTAATTCGATTTGCGAAAAGAAAGTGAAAAGTTTGCATATTCCCAAATAAAGAAAAAACTGCCAAATCTATCCATTCACAATAACAATATTATCCATAACGTCCACACCCTCGCCCTTTCATCATGTTAACTAATTAAAAAGTTGCCAAAAGTCATAGTTTTTGAGCATCTCCATCAAGCTGATTAATGTCTTTATGGTTTGCCATACATATATAGGCGCAAGTTATTGGATTTGTTTAGTTTTGCGGCTGATTTGATGGCAGCATATGTTGATAATGAGCACACCCTTTGTACTACTTGATGAGTGTGTATATGTGTGTGTGTGTTCGTGCTGTGAATTCGTGATTCGCATTGTAATCATATCATATTCATAGATTTTATGCCATTATGTTTATAATTTCGCAAAATACCTTTTTTCCTACTCTTCTCTCTCTCGCTTATTTTTTGTTAGTAGTGCAATTTGAGCTGCTCCAATTTATTTATTTTTTTTGGTAACCCGGAATTGCGGCTTTAATTCAACTTTTATGAATGATGATTTCAAAATGATTCGCTTATTGGGCCACAATTGAAATCAATCAAACAGTAATCGGTTGTGTTTCTCTTTTTTTTTGTTAACATTTGATAACATTAACCGCCGCCCTTCACATCTCTTAAGAGATAAGAGCTCATAGTTGTTTAGTTCGATAAGATTTATACACCAAATTCTACAAATACACTTGAATGCCAGACTAAAAATAATCAAAACAATTTGAGTTTAAATGCGATTACAAATTTATTTTATTAAAAGATTTCCATTTCACTGTAGATAAGCTTAGAATAAAGTTTAAACATATAACATATTTGTATACCCTTAACCCATCAAAAGGGGTAAATTTCAAAAATGTAAAAAAGGAAGTTTAAAACAATGGATAAGTACTCACAAATGACAGTAGGCGTTAAGTAATGGGCTAAGAGTATGTCCTAGTCCTGATATCTCGCCTAAAGCTTTTTTTTTATAGAATTTAAGATTAACACTTAAACTTGAAAACTAACATTTTAATGCTTGTACTCATAATTTTAAGTGCTTTAAAGCAATCTTTAGATCTTTTTAAGATCAGCCACGGCTCAGCGCTTCTTGTGTCTAATCGTGTGAGCTTCACGCTCAGTTCTAATTCCCAGATACAATGCGAAAAAAAAAAATCACAAAATCTCAACTTGGAAACCGCAAAGAACCGAAAGAACACCGAAAAAATCTTTTCTTTAGCTGATTTATTATAAAATGTGCCTATTATCATTTTTGGCTGTTTCATATTTTTTTTTCGTAGCGCTTTTTTCAATTGTCTGCCATTGCATGGTTTTTTTTTTTTGTATTTCAGTTCAGTTTGGCTCGAAATTATTTTATATTTAGCTGCTTGGCTTCTTGTTGGTCTGGGTCGGGGCGTTTTTGCGCGAGCTTCTCTCTCTCACTCTTACAATGACTGCTGCAAAAAAACTGAAATGCATAGCGTTTCGTGTGGCACGATGTGAAAAGTGGCAGTGGAATGTTATGCTACGACTCGCATTTATACTATATATATTTTTATATATCAAGAATTGCAACAATGCAACAATGAGACCAAATATCGAGACAAGATTCAAAGATTATAAAAAACACTTAACTACATATAAATATAATTTAAGAAACAATTTCCAACTGTTTGCACGTTAATGCCTATCGATAATTGATCGAGAGAGTATGCAAATGTTTGTCCATATATATGTATGTTTGTGTGCTCATTGAGAGGCGTGTGGTGCAACAACAACAACAAGTTTCGAGTGCACCATTTTGCTGCAAAATGTTCGGGCGACCTGCTGCCTGCTGCCTGCCGCCTGCCGACTGCCAGCGCCTGACAAATGTTGGCAAACTTCTGTGTGCTCCACAGCTGTCGCCAACTCTTTCGATGCGTTTTTCAAGTTCTTGTTGTTGTTGCTCGTTGTGCGTTGCCCCCCCCCCCCCCCAACGCCCTCCAACCCACCAATGTGGACAACCCTCGTTTATGTACTTTTTTTTTTCTTTTGGGCAACATGTGTGTGAAACACAAAGAGAAGGAGTCGCCTTAGCCATGGCTCTATTTGAATGCACTATGGCCAAATCTGGAAATTTTGTGAATAGAATTTTGGGACGAAAAGATATAATGTAATAAGTCCCAGTTAAGAATTGAGAAACAAAAAGGTTTAAAAATTTAATTTGAACTAAGCATTATTTTTTTTAGACTTCAAGCTCGCCATAAAAATACCTAAATATTTTTTTTCATCACTTTAGATTATAACAAAAACACAAAAAAAAAAAAAAATTATTTCTTATATTTAATCTTTTCTAATTTTTGAACATTTTTCTTTCGCTTCAAAAGTTTGAAAAAATAATCTCGCATATGCATAAATTTGATGCGAAAAGTGCGCTTAAGTACTTTTTAAAAAATGTGTCTTTTTAAAGGGGGAGGGAGTTGGAAGGAAGCGATGAAGTTTATGCCGCACTTTTGTCGCAGTCCGAATTGCAGTTGCAAGCAAGTGCGACTGGCATGTTTGTTGTTGTTGTTGTTGTTCCCTTTTTTTTTTTTGTTCTTTTTCGCTTTGTATTTGTGTAATTAAAATAATAATAATGCACGTGTTTGTATGTCTCGAGTGGGCGCAGCAACCAAAAAGTGCGGCGACTAATAGGTGGCAAGAGGGTTGGGGTGAGTCCCCAATGTGGTGGAGCACTCGGCTTTAGCTGTGGAGGTGTGAACAATTTGGTGGCACATGTGTAAAGCGCATTGCCTCAGCAATTGTTGTTGCTGTCGTTGTCGTTTTCGTCTTCTTGTCGCTTTGTATAATGTTCTTGCATTTGACTTTTGTTGTTGGCATTTGGAGTGCACACAATAAGACTTTAACGTGTACATGATGTATTTTCTGTTGGTTTTATGGTTTTTTTGGTGGGGCTTGTCGTGCGCCGCCGTTCGACAGTTAAATTTATTGTGAATGCATTCGGCGAACTGTCAAGAAAACCCAAAAACACCAAAAGCTTTAAGAAAAAGATCTTTGAATACAATTCTTCAGATGTTTAAGCACAGAAAGAACTACTAAAACAAGCGCCAAATGTGAATAATGCAAAGAAAAAATAAAACATCAAAAATTCAAAAAAGTTCTTTATTAAAGAAAATAAAAATAATATCTAGATTTGCCATTAAAAATCATTTTAATAGAAATTTAAATGATGATTTATTTTTCAAAGCATTCTAAACTTTATCAGTTTTGCAGATTTAAGCCAGAAATATGCTTAAAAAATGCTTGCTTCCATTTATATTATATTTAGAATCTTGTTAAAGATAAAAAAAAATATATAGATTTATATATATTCGCCAATATTAGCCAAGATTATGGTAAAGAGGGAAACAAGGGGTTAACAGCTGCTGTCAATAATGTCGCATATAAAGAGGGAAAGAAAAGAAAAAAAATATAAGTTGAATATGCATGATTGAAAGGTTTGTGAGCCAAGTGGAGCCAAAGCTGTTGAAGAGGCAAGCAACAAGAGACAAGCAACAAGAAAGACACAAAAGACAACCGGTTTCTTATTGTTGTTGTTGTTGCTGTTGTTTTGGTTGATGTTGCCAATGTAGCTGATGTACTACCAGTGGATGCCTTAAACAAATTCCTGTAGCAGCTAAACTGAACAAAATAAAGAGAGAGAGACAGTGAGAGAGGGAGAGAGAGAAAAAAAAACATGCACACCAAATTTGTGGTTAAAAGCGGGACGGTGTGAGCTGAGTCAAGGCGTTTGTTTGGCGGTGGCACCCAAGCAGCAAACATACATACAACGTGCAACAGCAGCAACAACAACAACAACGACAACAAACGGCAGACGACGCATGTTTTGGCCCAAAGACAAACGCAACAGCAACAACGGCAGCGGCAACGGCAACATCATTATCGTCATGTGGATGTTGAACGAGTTATGCGCTCTGCCTGGCGGCAACTTCATTATCATCCACATCATCAACATCATTATCAACGTTGTCAGCTTGTGTGTGTGTGTGTGTGTGTGATGTTAATGAGGAGCACTCTTGAATTAATTCTGCGCTGTTATTGCTGTTGTACAGCTCCCGGGCCATGTTGCATGTAGCACACACTTAACACAAAGACAGCGAGAGAGAGAGACTAGGAGATGTAGATGGAAGAAAGGGGGTTAAAGATTACTGCTGCAGCTGCAAAAAAAAAAACCACAAACTCATGAATTCAGCGAAAATTCCGTTTTTATGCTCAAAATCAATCTCACGATTTTTCAGGGTCAGCAACCAAAAAAAAAAAGATTGGAAAAACCTAAGAATTTTCATTTTGTGGTTGAAAAGAAAGAAGAAAAATGGATGGAAAACCAAATTCTCTTTAAATTGAGTTGATTGGATGGATGCTTGAGGTTGAAGTCTCATGATTATTGTCTGACAAACTTCAGTCTGACTTTTATCTTATTCATGAGTCAATATTCGCTTCAGCTATAAAGTTTATAACCCATTGGTTTTGATCAAATCTTTATGTGTTGTAATAAACTTTTTTCCCAATACTAATATAAAAATTGTTTAATACTCTTTTGCAAGCCAATGCCAAACCATCAAAATTCCCAATTAGCTATTGCTACGTCTTCCTCTCTTCCTTGCCACCACATGTTTTCATAGGAAAAATAAGAAGAACAACTTTGGTCCCAGTTCTCAGCTCTTTTTTTTTTTTAGCTTCTTCTAGTCCCAAGACCCATTCCCGTTTAATGCCCCTCTTTGGCAATTTTTGCATCCATCCTCTTGTGTCTGCGGTTCGTTCTGCCTGCGCATGAGTGGCCGACTGACTGCTGCTGCTGTTGGTGCTGTTGGTGTTGCCTCCGGCAACCCAGACTTTATATATGTATGTATGTATGTATGTGGAATCAGGTACTAGTGTTGCTGTTGCGGTTGGCGGGAGGATTTTCAAACAGAGTTGACGTTGGCAACGCTGCTGCTGCTGCTGCGGCTATTTCTTTTTTCCTGCTTTGGTTCCTGGGTTGCACGTTTGCTGTTGTATTGTATGTTGCATAGGTTTTTGCGGTTGCATGTTGCAAGGGGCAGGGAATTGCTGACCATGCCAACTACTAGATGGATGTGCTGCAAATGCAATATGTACGAGTATTTGACTTAATGCTTAATGCTCGACAAACTAAAAGTGGAATTTTATGCCTTGATTTACCTGTTCATTCACGTCAACGAGTTGAAGCAGCAATAGGAGAAGAAGTTAATTGTTAATCTAGTTAAGAAATTAAATTTCGTATTTTATCTCTATTATTTTAATACTTGATAATTTTAAAGCTTATTTAAAGCAAGTTTTTTCAAACTTATAAATTTTTTTGACAAATAGAAACCATTCAACTATCCTTGCTCTCTCTCTCTTTCTATCCCTCTCTCTCTCTGTTCTAAACCAACTTTTCCACTTATTTAGCTCTGTTTTTCCTAGAAATTTTGTGATCTTTTTGACGCTGCTTTTAAGCCAAACCCTTTAAATTTGAAGATATTTTTGTCGGTGCCCCTTTTAGGCTAAACGTTTAAAGCCGCTGCTGCAGGACTTTTATTTTAGCCAAAGCACTCATCACAGTTCTCCGAACCCCCTCTCCCCCCTCGCACTCTTTCTATTTTTTCGCTCTCCCTGGCTAGGCCCCTTGACAACAACACGAAAAAAAAAGCGATTTGAAGGCAAATTGCCAAAAAGCTTTTTGCATCGCGCTTTTGGTGTTGTTGTTGCTGCAGTATTCGCTTCAAGTGCAGCAGCCTCATGCCTGTCAATGCGACACGTTCGCGTCCAGTGCGCCCTCTTTACCCCCTCTGCCACTATTTCGCCCCCGTTTATGCAAATGCACGTGAAAATATTCAAAATATTTCAAAAAAAAATTTTTTTTTGTTTGTTTCATATTCTGCTGTTTTGTTTCTTGCGCCTCGCGCGTTGCTTTCAATTTCATGCCACTCTCTTTGTGGGTGGCTCGAGACAACAGCTTCCAGCGTTGCACACACCCAGCTGCCCCGTCGTTCTCGCCCCTTCCCTACTCTGCTACTGCAGCAATTCATCGCTGCCGACATTTTTCGATTATTGCACATATTTTCGCTTCGCGTTGAGTCGCGTCGCGTTGCTTCGCGTTTCGCTTATTTTGTGTTTTGTTTTGGGCTCAAAATTTGTCAACGCCTGAAAAATGCAGCAGGCGCACACTCGACAGAGGAGCGGCTCCCCCCACCCACACCCACCCACACCTTTTGCAAAAAAAAACGGAGAAAAAAAAAACGATAAACCGAAGCCAACAGCAGGCAGAAAGAAGCAGATTATATTGACAACGTCAACGACGTCAACGTCGTGGTTGCTGCTGCTGTTGCAAGAAGTGTGTGTGTGTGTGTGTGTGTGTATATTGGTGTGTGTTACTGGAGTTGCGGTTTACAGTCTGCAGCGCGGCCTTTTGTGCAATGAAGCAAAGCGGTTGACGCGTTTTTTTCTCTTCCACTTCTTTTGGGCCCGCTGCTTCGTTTGTTTCTACTTTGAAAGCAGCTCGCGATATATGTACATACATACACTCAGATATTCCATGCAATTCATTCCTTTCTGGCTACGCATATAACCAGCACAATGCGCCTCCTTTGCCTCCAGTACCGCCCACATGCCGCGCCTTTCCTGCACTGTTTGTGTTGTTGGCAGTGAGCGCCTTCTTCTGCATTATAAAGCTGAAGCCAGCAGCCAGTTTGCCTTATTTACTTGCTTCTACCTTCCTCGCCCACCCTCTCTCCGTCTTTCTCTCTTAACATCATAGCTTGGATCTTTTGTTTCTTTTTGTGACAATTTCATAGCCATCGATTTACAGCTAGCTGCTGCTGCTGCTGTACAAATGCAATGAGTTTAAGATTTCCTTTATTCAAGTGAAACCGTTCCTATGCGTCTCAAGTGGCCCTAACGGTTAAATGCATTAAAATTCTTAAAGATCGTGGGATCGTGTCATCCTCGTCATCGTCATCATCAAACTTAAAAATACTTTGAAGCTGTTCAACTATTTGATGATCTTGCCACGATTTTCAAAAGGTTTTTATGACTAAGCTTTTGGTGTTGCGTTTCACTTTCTATTCAATTACATCAAGTTATGAGAAATCTTTATAAGATTAATAGAGAATTGAAATGCATGTTGGGTAGATATTTAGTGAATAACAATATTCGAAAGAGATTTCCATGTAAATACATATTAATCAAACATATTTTAAGCTTGTTGTGTCAGAAAGATCGAAATAAGTTAGGTTATTTATGTGAAGATTTACTTAAAATAAGTTTGTTTTTTTTTCTTGAGTTTAACTAAAATTTTCTGCATTGTGTCTATCGATAATCGATAACTATCGCTTTGTATGTAAATCAATAAGCTCAAAGCTTTTATCGTCATAAAATCTAGCATGTAAAAGTCTAATCTTAAGAGACGGCTCTTTAATCTCTCTCATTCAGTTAAAGTCTCTTCAAGTCGTTTGAACTGTTTCACTCTTAGCCATCTGTTAACTTCATCCGCACTTGAGAGTCAAAGATCCATATCTAACTCTTTCATAGACATTGACCTCCAATTTACATACAAGCATACAAACATATATGTATAAAGATACTTTATACTTGAGTGCTTCCCTTTCTTCGCCCCCCATTCAATTGACCAATTACGAAGACAAACGATGCGTAAGCCAGGCAATTGGTTAAGTTTGGTTTTTGCTTATGATTATAAAGACAACAATACAACAAATCAAGGCCTGAGTTTTGGCCAAATATAAAAAATTGCGTGTGCTTTGACCAGCAACACAAACGGGCCACAAAACGGCAACCAATAAAATATAACAAAAAGCGAACAAACACAGTTATTTAATTTGTTTAAAGCGGTTTTTTTTTACGTTATTGTCCATTGCACAAACATGATGTTAATAATGTTGATGATGATGATGATGATGTAGCTGCAACATCATTTACTGCCTCTTCTTCGTTGCCATCATCATCTAGTTCAGTTTTCTTCAACAATAACAACAACAACAATTTGCAGTCATAAAAGAAACTTTTACTTTTTGTTCGCCTTGCAAATAATGCAAAATAATTGGAGGAGTGCAGACAATGCAGAGTTGTTGTTGTTGTTGTTGTTGCTTGTAGGCACGACCCAAAACGTTTAATTTGCGGGACAACAACAACAGCAACAACAATAATAAGCAACTGCAATTGCCAATTCGATTTTTGCAATGCAAAAAGCAAAAAAAAAATATTATGAACAAACCAACCGCAACGAGCCAAAGTAACATAACTTCCCCTCCCCCCACTGCACACACACACACACACACACACATTTGATGCCCTAACAATCCTCGCACAACTCATTGGCCAGAGCAGGCATTTGGCCAACATCAACAACAACAACAACAATCAAACAAACAAACAACAAAGATGAAGAGCGCTGCCAAACTCCGTGCAACTCGTTTTTTGGGGGCACTCCTCACTCAACTGGGGCTGACTCTGCCGCACGTTTGTGGCCGCGTTGCAACTTAGCGCTCCTGCCGGCGAAATGTCAAAGTGACAAGCTTTTTATTTGCACAATGCGGCAATGTGGCAGAGGCACAGGCAACAGAGGTGAGCTGCATAAATGGCAGGGCCAGCAGGGCAAAGAGACTTTAAACTGATCTTTTATGCTGTTGTTGTTGTTGTTGTTGCAGTTGTCTAGTTGCTGCCGCTGCTACTACGTAATTTGCTGAGGCAGCAACCTTGCCTTGTGCTGTGTTCAGGAAACTGCTAATCGCCAAACAATTATCGATGTGTGGGAAAACAATGCAAATCGATGAACCGTGGCGACCTTTGAATCCCAAAACTTTAACTTTTGCCAACTTCTCAACTGTAACTTAAATATATGTAAATATTTAGTTGTGCAATTGTACGAAATTTGTTGCTTACTGCATTGTTGTGGCTTGAGTTATCGATTAATTTGATTAACTAATCGATTTACATCGACGTAAGTCTTCTTAAGTTAAGAAAATGTGAATTTTTGTTTGTTTCTTATCTGTTATTCAATACAGTTCAACGTGGTTTGTCGTTAACTCCGTTGTTGTGGCTTAAGCTATCGATGAACTTAAATAATTTATCGGTTAGCATCGATTTCAACATTCAGAAACAGCAATCGTATAGATTTTTGCTATACAACTTTTTTAAAGACTTTTCATATGGAGAAAATGTGCTATTTATAATCACTTTTGTTATCGATAATAGTGAAAATCGTCTTTTCTTATTTGTAAATCAAAACAATTCAACATTTTGTAAGTGCTGTTCATTTTGTGCTTAATACTTATCGAAAAAAGCTACTTTTCGATTTCTTTCCACAAAAAAAAAAAAAAAATAATAATAAGAAAGAAAAGACAGCAATTGGAACACTTTAGTGGACAACAATCGGATCATATGCTCCCGTTATGCTATTCCGCTTTGCGCTGACCGCCGACCATCGACCATCGACCGCCCACTGCTTGAGGCCAAAGAGTGGAAATATTTTTACTGCACAACAGCAACAGCTAAGCGGCTTATCAGCAGCAACAGCAACGGCAGCAACAGCAACAGTGGCGGCAGCAACTGCAGCCACAAGGCAAACCAAGAGAGGAAGAGAGAGGGGGTGATAGGAGTAGGGGAAGGCAGCCATCAAGCGAGTGAGCGAGTTTTGGCCACTGGGCACCACTAAAAGAATGAACAACAAAAAGGAGGGGGAGGGCGTGGCACAATGAATGAACGAGCGAACGGACAACGGGAGGCGGCCAACATGCTTTTAACATTAATTTTACGTTTTGTATATGCCGCAAAGCAGCAGCAACAACAACAACAGAACGAAAGAGACAGAGATGGACTAGTGACAGTTTTTCTCTCTACCTCTCTTAACGTTTTTTGTTGCTGTTGCTTGTTGCCACAAGATGTTTGTTTGCCCTGCTTATGAATAATTTGCATTGGACGTTTTGTCACAGCGACAACAACAACAACAATCCGCCAAGGAGACTTTAAAAGCCATATACTCGAAGGCACATTTCCAGCCCCTCCCTCCCTCCTCATACACCCACAGTTCTTGTTTTCCCGCCTTCATGTTCTGGTCATTCTAGATTTTCTAGCTTTAATTTTGTGTTTCAGCTGCGGCTGCGTTTGCGGCTAAACATTTTGTGCCTTCTTTTCTCTCTCTCTTTCTCTTTATCTCGCTCTCCGTGTCTGTCTGTCTGTTTTGGTTTGGCTTTGGGTTTCGGATTTGGTTTTGATAAATCGCTTTGAAATTTATTTTCGCCCCCTCATCAACAGCTAAACAACTGACGGACTAACTGTGTCTACCTGCACTGGAAAAAATGAGTGGGCCGTAACGAAGAAATGGACCTTATAAAAATGCAAAAGCTAAGCCTTTACAAACATTATGCCCAAACTTGTTATCATTATTATTTTTTATTAAAGGCATAAACTTCGTCAACGTATCAAAATATACAAAAATATTTGGTTTTTTCTGCTCTCTATAGAATACAGTTTTGTTAGGTTTTCCTACCATAAAGTATAATTTGTTTCTTTAAGTGTTGTCAAAGCTAAACTGGACTTTTTGTAACTGGAACGATTCTGTTCTGTCAAGTGTCTGGCTGGATGGCTGGCTGGTTGGTTGGTCATTTGTCTGGCTAACAGTTTAGCGCCTGCCACGCCCACAGCACAACAAATGTGGCTATGTCAACCGGTTCAGAATCAGGTTGAGTAAGTAGCTAACCCAAGCTCAAAACCCAATCACACACAGCCCACACAAACTTGGTCAGGCTTTTTCAATAATGGCCAGCAAATGTAGCAATGTCCGCAACTACCGCATTTTATGTATATTTACAGTTTTTCTTTTCTTTTGTTTTTTTTTTTGCGCAACTGTTGATAAGGCCAACTGCGCATTGGTCTTTAATTTGTATGTAATTACAGTGGAAAGCATCGGGTTAGGGTTAGGCATTTACAAACGATTGACAACCCTGAGGAGCGGGCCATAAATAAAGTGTTTCTCGACCAGAAGTTGTCGGCAAATAACAGTTACATCATTTGATTTAAATGGCCAACAAATTCGAAACGCCCCTTTGCCAAGTAAATCGCCTACGCATGCTGCATGACAACAACACAGATACAATTTCTCAAAGATATTTTTGCTAAGCAGCCGCCCAAGAAAAAAAACGTCCTAAATAAGGAATACCTATCAAAGGCGAAACGCCTTGGCCAACAAACGGAACAAAGAAAACAAAACCGAATAAAAAAGGAACATTTGGATTTTAGTGTGTGTAAGGATTAAGCAAAAGTTGAACACACTTTTTGCCACAAATTTTCATCAAGTTTCATTCCATTCAACGGATTAATATAACTGCTTTGCTGGCAGGGTATCAAAGACAATCTGAAACGAAAAAGGTCCAAGACAATTTATAACAATTCCTTTTCATTTACATCGACATCATCGGACATGAGCCACGCCTCAACACTTGCCCCGTCATTCTCTACTTTTGCAAAAATGTTGCACTACTGAATACTTTAGAAGCGATTTCTTGGCAATAATAATAAATGTTTTGGCCAATAACAAATTGCTTAGCCTATTATGTATTACATATACTATAACTATTATTATGACAATATATTTTTTTTCTTTCGTTATATTATTAATGAACGCATGAAATGTAAATGAAAAATACTTGAAAAATGCCCAAAGCCATCTATTTGCCATTGTGTGACCCTCATTCGGTGTCCGATGAACCAAAACGAACGGAAAAAATAACCAAAAATAAGGAGAAAATGCTTGAAAAAAAGGACTGTGTGCAACTTCAGCAGTCAAGAAGATAAACAGCCTTTGATTGCGTTTGCTCTCTGGGTTTTTTGGGTTTACGCTTGGGTTTCGGGTTTCGAGTTTCGAGTAGTCTCTTCGCTTCGTTATCGTTTTTCTTGTCGCCCATTTTTGAAGGGGCCTCCGTCGGGATTGTCCCTTCTCAATTTGTGAATGTAATTGTAATATGCAAAAGTGTCAAACGGTAAACACAGCTGAATATGTTTTTCTTTCCTTTTGGGGTTTTCCTTATTGTGGGAACTGCGGGTGTTTACAGTAAACCCTCGCTATAAAGCGCAAAAGAGTGAGGGCATACTGTATTTTATGTTAATTGTGTTATTTGTTATTGTTGTGTGCAATTATCTATTTGATATTCGCTTGCAATTTTAGAAATGAATCGTGGCATTATTATCTCAATGAAGCATTTATAGCTTTAATTATTTGCTTTTTGTACCGACAGTTGATCGAATGTATATTATTCTCTGTCTCTTTCCTGTTTTTACAGGAAGTTGAAATGCAAATAAGAAACAAAAAAAACACTTCGTTAGCTTCAGTTTTAAGGAATTTATAATTGGAATAAAGTCTCTTTTGAGCTTGAACTCTTAATATAGAAAATTTCATTAGATAAAAGCTCAAATATATGAATAAATATTTTATTTATGCCATAAACTCTTTTTCTAGTGATTTAAACTTTAAACGTTTTCCGTTTTTTGCCCCGTTGTGGCGATTATAATAATTGAATACACACATTTTATTTAAACTGTTATCGCTTATTAAACATTGAAAATTGTATATATATTTATTGATAAAATTGAATTAAATACTTATCAAAGTGCTAGTTTTTTTCTGCCTCCCTATATCACACTCATTGATGTTTGCTTAATGCTTAATGTAGTACAACATTTAGTAGCTGGAAAAACGAGTTTATCACACAAATTCCCATTACAAAAACATCAACTTACTCACCTTTTCCACTGTTTAGTTCAGTTTTATATTGTAACTGTTAACGCTTATCGCTTGACTCTTATCTTTTATCGCTTATATCTCGCACACGCCTCTCTCTCTTTTGCTCTCTCTTTGTTTCTTTCTCTCTTTCTAGTTGAAATCAATGAAATTCGTATAGAAAAATGGAAAGTTGCGTTAATTTCTTTACACACATCCATTTGTTAAACCTTTTATTTGGACATCATTAGTTGATCCCATTATTGTTGTTGTTGCTTTTGTGCTTTTAGCGGTTTGCATTTTAAATGTTGTTGCTTAGTTTTTGTTATCGTTGTTGTTGTTGTTGCTTTTTGTCAATTGGCTGCTGAAAGCGTTCACAAAATCGCCGCCTAATCAATTTATATAGCTTCTGCCCCGTCTACGTTGCATTCAATGTTTGCCTCTGCGTCCCATCAGTCTTATTTACCCAATACACAGCCGACTGCAGTTTTAATTAAGTGCCTAATTAATAATGATGATGTCGATGATGATGTTGATGATGATGTTGATGATGATGATGATGTTGTTGTTGCTGGGCATCAATGGCATTTGCTACTGGCTCTGGCCGTTGTGATGTGTTGGACAGTTGGCAAAATGTCAATGAGTTTTGCATATGTGAGTGCAATGGGATTAACTGATGAGATCAGGATAACCACATCACCAAAGTCGCTCTCTTTGAATGTGTGTTCGTGTGTGTGAGATAATTAGCTTGCACTAGACTAAAGTTGACTGTGTAATTAACTAGGTGTTTTTTTGTATAGTGCTAGAAAACGTGATTTATTGGCATCATAATTTTAAAGCCATGTAATAATCAGCTTGTGTTGACGAAGATAACAATTTTTTTTGCTACTTTGCAGTGCTTCTGAAGAAATATAAAAATGTATGCACTTGTTGATTTAAAACTTATCTTAACAAGTGCGAAATGCATTAAGCCGTAAAAAACCGTAAAAGTATTTAGGTAAGGAGAGCAAATGTGAAGTTTTTTTTTTCATTTTACATGTGATGCGATTATATAGAAATCAAAATTGTGTGTAATTTCTAAATAATTTTGTTAATTAGCTACATTTTCAATAGACGAAGTACAAAAATCTCTTCATTATATTTTTTACACTGAATTTTCCCCTTGGCCTAGTCGAACACCCCGACTGATTGGCAAACAAAAGCTGACCCTTTCACCTGGCGTTGCCCGCGTTGTTGTAAATGCCATCTATTTGGCCCGTCAACCTTGCCACACATTTTCGACTCAATTTTGCTGCAGCTGCATTTAAAAAAGAAAAAAAAAAAACAAATGCAATTTTCACTTTTCATATACTTAAAAACGAACGCGCGCGCCTCCCATGGCTCACTGGTTGCCAGACGGACCAACTGACAGACTGTAGCGATATGTTTGTATGTATTTGTGTGTGTGTGTTTGTTTGTTTATCTGTGTTTGTTGCTGTGGCGCTGTTTGCTTTCTGTGCGCACGCTCTGCTCGCAAACATTGCGCATACGCCGCGTTTGGCAAAAGTAAAATCAAAAGTCTGCATCTACTGTGTGTGTGTCTGTGTTAAAATTGTGAAAAGCGTATCTGGAGCAGAAAATGTAATGTGTCTGTACTCCCGCCGGCGAAAGAAGTACAAAAAAATGCAACTTACTCTTCCCCACTTACCATATTTGCCCGACTTCGTTATTTATGTGCATAAAATTCCATTTAATTTATGTTATGTTGTTTTTCTGTGTTTTTTTTTTTTTTTTTTTTTTCGGTTTTTCGCGTTTTTTTATCAAATAGTTTTTTGCAATTAACCAACCTGTGCGCATCTTTTTGCGTGTTAGCCTAAATAAACGAGAAGAAAGAGCAGCAAAAAGTGAGTGAGGAAGACAGATGAATGATGCTTACAACTCTGACTCGCATCTAGTTGGGTTATGATAAGATTTTGATGATAAGCTTGTTTTTTATCAGCGTAAATCTTATGATTCGGTAGCACAAACAGTGTCACAAAACAGTTAACGCATCTGTTGATTTAATAGTTGATGTTGTTATGATCAATTATGATGGCTTCTGTATATGATATGATGTGTATTTACTTTTGAATGAATGAAGAATGTTGTGGAAAATAACCAAAAATGTTATAAGATAATAATCTAAAGTTGTTGTTCTTTAATACTTCTGATGATCTTATCAGCAGACATTAAACTAATGTTAGTTTCATTGAGATAACAACTAAATTACTTGGGATAGTATGTAGTAGTTAAAATAAATAAATAAAGGGGAGTCTCCCGACAGAGAAACCAGACACTGCGACCAATTGGCGGTCTTTTGTGTTGGACGACTTAACTTCTCCCTAAATGGACAAAAGCACCTCGACTTCCTTGATGAAATCAAGAAGAGCTTTTGTGGAGGATCGTTGGATGTAGTAGTTAGTGTGCATGATTAGTATCTCATCATTGAAGGCTGACTAACAACATCAGCAACAACTAACTAACTAATTGTTGCTTGTAAGGCGAAAGGTTTTTTGTGTTATTTCGAAAAATGCCTTACTTATTCACATGTTCAAATAATAATATCGCTTGTCTTTTGTTTTACAGATCGCTCGCTCCTCATCCGTTATATGGAGTCACAAACCCACACACATAAACACAAACACAACAACAACATAACATTCAACAAGTTGCAAAGACGTGGCTAATTGCAAGTAAGTCGTCAAATGTAATTTCTTTATAAAAGTAGATAAAATTACACACACAATATACAACAGATTTCTATATATAGTTATGCCTAGTATGTACTCTAGGGTTGGGGGGGCAGGCGTCGCCCAAACACTTGATGTAAATCGCATAACACGACAGCCAAGGCGATGGGCGATGGCGTTGGGCGATGGCGACAGCTTGCTTGACTAGCTCAAAGTCCAACAACGACACTAGCAGCAAAGTCGTCTAACTTGTCAGATCGCGTGCCAAGAAATAATAATGAAGAAAAATCGTGTTACTTAGGCCTGGGTCGGAGCACAAGTAAGCAGCAGCTTCAAGCACTTTTATGTCTAATAATCATAGCAACAACAACAACAGCAACTACTTGCAACAGTAGCCAACTTCTCCACCCTTTGTGTCAAGCGTGTGGATTAAGTGTTGTTGTTGTTGTTGTGTGTCTTGCGCCTGCGTGCCATCTAATTAGTGTGTGTACTGTACTCCAAGAACTGCCAACTCAGCGTCGCCATTCGGGTTTCTTTTGTCATGCCAATGAACTGGTCCCCAATGCATTTAATCACTGTTATTTTAAGTACGAATTAAACCACAAAAGTGTTGTTCTTTCGCTGAAAATTAAAGAATTCAACCTTAGTTCGTGTTATTCAATGCAAATTATATTCATTTAAATCAATATTTAATCTTTGCTAAATTAAAGAGAATTTTTATTGCTTATGCAACAATCATTTCATTATCATTTGTAAACAAATAAATTATCAAATACCTAAAATCCACAATCTATTGTCTTAAAGACAATGACGAAAACTCTTTAAATATATTTATTTTTGAATAACACGATTTATGTTAACCAAGTTCGTGTTCATGCTTCAGAAACAGTCAACAATACGACAATTGTATTGGACGGACAATCGTTTAAAGAAAATAACCAACTTTAACTTCATCATAAATTTTAGCGTTTTCATTGGTGGCTTGTAATGACTGTTGGGTTTGTTTATGGTTGAGCTAAAATGTCTCAAATGTGGGCACTATAATCTTGATTCTTGAACCCAATGCCCATAAAAACTTAAACGTATGTAAATGTTACGTTTCACTTGATTTGAATGTGCGTGACGGCAATTATGTGTGCTTGATGAGAGGCACGCAGCCAACTAATTGGCAATTAAGTGTTTACGGATAAGTGATATGTGTAGTCCTCGTCTCTTCTTCGCTTTCCGCCCCTCTCGCCTCATCATGAAAAACGAGCACAGTGTAAGGGTCTTAAATGGCGGTTGATGTGTGGCAAATAAGTAGTTGAACTATGAGGGCTCGAAAACAGGCCTTAAATGTGACTGTCTTTTAGGTTTGGATGAGAAAATGAGTGATTGGAGCATATATAATACAAAAAGATATGTGAATATTAAAAAAATGTTAAAGGTACAAAAACAATTTCAAAGCAGAAGTAGAAAAATTATACAAAATATATCATTATAACTTCAAATCTCTAACAAAAAAAAAAAAAAATAATTTTTTTTTAACTTTTTAAACATCAGAAATTTCAAAACCGATAAAAAATATGCAACAATATAAATATGATTTTCAAAATATTAGAAATAAAACTAAATATAATTAATTTAATTTATTTTTATTTTTGAATTCCCCTCATCTAATTGTGTTAAGTTTTTCACTTTGCTAATTACTTTTTCCATGTGACTTAAATCGACTTAAACACTTTTTGACATTTTCGTGGCTTTACTTTGAGCCAAATTCCAGCAGCGCCTTAACATTCCCAAATGAAGACTTAAAAACATTTGCACTCAAAAAACAACTATTGATACCTAGACACATGTGTCTCATGTACTATCCCCTCTTCATCCTCTTAATGTACCCCTTGCCTTGTTGTGCTCTCCAAAAGCCGCAATGACATTAAGCCTAAGCCCCATTTAAGCCCGCATAGCTCATCAGCTGTGCCACGTTTACCTTTTTTACCCTCGCACAGCCCTCTCCTCTTCACCCCTCCTGACAGAAACAAAAACTATTGCTGCAGACATTCTGTTTCTTTCATAGGCCCCTCAACGCCCACTCTGCTCTTTCTTATACACCTGTGTCTGGCTGTCGTTGTTGTTGTTGTTGCTGTTGTTGTTTGGCAGTCAACCAAAAAGCCATTCAAAAATGTACCTCCCCTCCCAAAAAAAAAAGCCAACTTGCAACAAAAGAGCTGCGCGTTGCGGCCCCGCAGACACAACATGCTAATTAAAAGCTACTTTTGCCCGCCGCATTAATATACACACACAAACACCAAACACCGCAAATATCGTTGGCTGTTGTTGTTGTTGTTGTTGTCGTCTGCACTGCGAGCGGATTAATGAACATTTACGAGGCGGGCCCACAACAACACAGAATGAGACACACGCCTGCCTACTACTAGCTACATAGCTTGAAACCAATCGACTCTCGTCATCCTTGTTGTCCTTTGCCTTGTTGTTGTTGACGACGTTGACAACGTCGCTGGCTGAATGACAACAATTTGCATTTGTTTCGTTCGAAATCTATGTGTATGTGTGTGTGTGTGTGTGTGTGTATGTGTACACTAGACATTAGTATAGAATGATAGGTAGGTGGGGCACGTTGTCTGGAGGGCCCCTCTTAAACCGCAGACACGAACAAGCACAGCAGGGCACACAGCACAGCTCAAGTTGCCCGAGTTGCCAAAGGTGGTGTTGGCGGTGGAGGAGGCGTCATTAAAAATGTCTTGATAGGTTTGTGGCTTTGATTTCAATGCTGTGTTGTTGTTGTGGCTTTTAGCCAGACATAGCGGGACATTGACAGCTGGCTAAACTGAGAACTGTGAACCGAGAGCTAAGAGCGTGGACATTTGGCTGCAAAATACGTTTTGCATATTAAATAACCAATTTGTATACGGAAAACTCTGCAATTTGCAAACGATTAACAAATGGATATCAGCAAAAAAAAAATTATAAGAGCTATACAAAATCAATCAAAGCATTGCAAAAAGGTTCTTGGACTTTTGGCCATAATTTACAACACAGCTGTTGCATTATTACAGGCTAAAACATTATTTCTTATACTCTTCGAAAGTGTTAAAGTTGAATATGGCGTTACATTCGTTTCTCTCACTCTTTATACGCTAAACTTTTTGTTGACAGTCATAAATTTGCGTGCAACATGAATTCGACAGCAAACTAAGAAGCCAAAAAAAACCCTTATACATATTTTTCTTACCCACAACTTTTTTTTGTTGGCCTCCGCCTTTCTTGTTTGTTTGGCGCATAAATTTTTCCCTTTCTTTTTTTTTGCGAACTGCAACTGGCGTTGGCCAACAAAAACCTTTTGAGCGGAATGGAAACTTACTTGTTATATATATATTTCAATATATATACATAAATAAACTTGTAACTGTAAATTTTTTGCTGTGATTGAACCTGAAATTGACTCCACTAACTGCCAAAACCGTTGATTGCTTTATTGTTTAATGTAGTCAAAAGCATAATCAAAAACTTTGTTGTTGTTGTGAAACCCGCTTGTAGTTGAAGGATGTACTTCCTATATATATAATGTAGTTGGAATAGAAGAAAATTCTTTGAAAATTTCTATCACAAATCAGAATCAACTGAAGAGTTTAACTGATTTTTGTAACCTTTTATCTTATGACTTACGTTTGCTTTGTGGCGCCTCCTTTAGTTTGTCCTTTATGCCACATGCCACAGTGTACATATCATTTATTCAGTTGCCTTGCAGTTGCTTAGTTCACAAGTCGAGTCGAGTGGCAAGTTGAGGTGAGGCAACTCGACTCGACTCGACTCGACTCGTTCGACTCTCGATAGCTTGACTGGGGCTTCCTTAATACGTTTAAGAATAAGTACACAAGGCGCAGCAATGAATGGAGGACTCAACTTGAGCGTACAATGTGCCCCAACAAGAAAAACTGCTATATAATATAGTATATATATCTATATATATATATATCTTTGACTGCATTATTGTTGCTTCTTGTTGCTGCTTTGTGTGTTAGTTGTTGGTGTGCTGTTGCAGTTGCATTGACTGCTTGAGTAATTGGAACGCATCAGGATTGTCGACATTTTGAGTAAACGATACCAGAGTAGATTTCAAGAGAAAGGGAGCAAAATGTGGCAATCAACTAGTGTTCCATTCAAGCAAGCTTTTTCCCTTGAGCTTTGCTCAGCGAGGAAGAGTTTTATAAAGAATCTATTGTCTTGATAGAAAACCTTTTACTCAAGTAATGGTCAACAATTTAATTAATATTTCAGCCCATACATTGATTATAACCCCATTTTCTTGAGCCACTTTTTTCCAATAAGCCTCAATTGATCAACTTACGCTGTGAAATTTGCACCTGCACGCCAACAACAACAATAACAATAACAACAACAACGGTGTCGATTGTTGTTGCAACACACTGACGCCCACAATGAATGAATCAATATTTATTCATGCCCCAATGCCATAAAACTTTAGATACAAACGGTAAACAATAAATGCCACAGTGTGAAGCATACAAATGCACGTGGGGCAGTTGCGGCTTGCTGCTGTTGTTGTTGTTGTTGTTGCTATTCCTGTGGCTGTCGTTTGTGGCTACGACGCTCTCGCTCCCTCTCTTTCCGTCTTGCTCCAGCTGTATGGGAATCACAATGGACACAACAATCGCACCGCAAACGTTTAAATAATCAATGAGTGTTGTCTGTCACTGTGTGTGTGTTTGTGTATGTGTATGTGTGTTGCCCAAAAGCTGGCAACGGGACAACGTTTGAATCCAACATTTGGTTCATTCGGTTCAGTTGATTGGTCGCCCGTCTGAGCGCAGTTCATTATTCATTTGTTATTATTTGCTTAGTGGCCATTGGCACATAAAGTTGCACACACACACATACACAAACACATACACAGCTGAAGAATGTTGAGACAGACAACTGACACAATCTGGTTGCATGGCAATATCATCTAATTGACATTAAAAATGCTCATCAGCTCGTCATTTCACTTTGGCAAAGCGAACTAAATCAAAACCGTAACCAGAAACCCAAAACCCAAAACCAAAACTCGAACCCAAGACTTGACGTTGATGCCACTTAAGCGCATTTCCTCAACACACCTACATAACAAGAGCTGTATATGTGTGTGTGTGTGTATGTCTGTGTGTGCTTATGCTACAACATTGCAGCTTACTTGCAACTGCAAGCACAAGTGCAAGTACAAGTATGTATATATGTTTATATGAGTATGAAGCACGCTGTATGTCGAGTGCTTTTCCATTTTTCTAACTCTTACCGAAGGGTTGACGAATTCAGTTAACCAATATGTAACATGTGAAGCAAGCAAGAAGTTATTTGCAACACATAACATATGCGTAAACATTTTTGTGTCGAACGATAATCAAGGATAAGTTCATCATCAGAATCTTTTTTTGTTTCTCAACAAGTGTATTTTATAGTCGGCTACTCCTTGTTTTCATGTTAACAGCTTGCAACACTTGTGCACTTGGCGCATTCATGCGGCAACGCGCTGTTGCAATCGTTTGTGGCAAAACGTCACTTTTATTGTTAACACTTTTCTTATGGCATCGGGCATTGCAAGGGTTGCTATTCTTTCCTCTGCGCAACAACAACATTGTTGCAACAAGCGTGTGTGTAGAAAAATAAGCTTAACGCTGTGCTGATAGCACATAATGTTGCCGCTCAATAACAGTTGCCACATAAAAAGAGGGCGCTGCAAAATAAAATGCTTGCCTACTTTTCAGCGCAACAAAATGCCAAAAAAAATGGAAACAAAAAAAAAGCGCCCAACGATAAAAATGTAAATAAAAATCAAAGCACGCCACTCAACCAAAGGCCAAACGGGGGCAATGGGCAAAGGGCAAAGGGCAAGGACAAGGGTCGAAAAGAGAGTCTGAGTTTTGTCACTTGGCAATTGTTGGCAGTGTTGTTGTGTGTCTGTCTGCCGCCTTTGGATCAGTGGCAACAACTGCCAACTGTGACTTGATTATAATGATAAAAATCTAATTAAAAAAGTTAAACTTAAGATGTCAACTTAATTTGGTGAATGCGCCGACGCTCGAGCAATCCTTGACTAGGCTGACGACTGTTTTACACAAAAAAAAAAAACTTTACGTAATTTGAATAGAAAAAGGTTGTAAGCACTAAGAGTTTCTTTGGTTAAGAACAGACGGAAAAGATTGCTTTGCATATATATTTCTCTCAGTGCAGCTTAATATTTAGCAAGTACCAAATCTTTTTTGCTTCTATGCTGGCTGCCAAAACGAAAGAAAAACCAAACCAAACCAAAGCGAATGAAAAGAAAAGTAAAAACCCGTTCGACAGCCGTTTGCTCTTTTCACTTTCTATCGTTTTTCGCGTCGCGTTGCGTCTCGTCTCCCCACCAATCCCCACCCCCTCGCATCACTCTCTTAGTCTAAGTGTCGTGTCTGTCTTGTGTCTGTCTTTCTGTCAGCACAAACATCCTAATTACCAAGTTTTTTTCTGCTGTTTTTTCATGCTCAAGCTCTTCGCTCTCATCGGACTTTCGAGTCGGTTTGTCTGTGTGTGCGAGTGTGTGTGTATGTGTAAAACCAATGGGGACACATTCATTGGGGGCATGCCTCGTTGGGTCAGTCGAGCGGCATACAACCTACTTTACATGTTTTGATGCCGTCTTTGCCATCATCGTCGTCGTCGTCGTCGCCATCGTCGACTAATTACGTTTGTGCCCATGGACAAGCGTCACCTAATGACCCAAAGCTGCCAACAATGGCCAGCCAAAGCTGAGAAAGAAAACTTTTTCTTAGTATCTGTAAGTGTGTATATGTGTGTGTGTGTTTGTTTGTTTGTGTTTCACGCACTTTTTGATAGCAACTTGGGCCCAAGTGCAAATGAGTTGTGTGCGTGCGCCGTGTCCCCCTTCCCTTCCCTTCCAAAGTACATTTCTAATGACCTTCATTACATTGAGTGGTTTGCCTTGAAACACCCTTGAACCCCAACTCCACTCCGCATGCTGCCCATTTGCACCGGTTCGTTGCGTTATGCTTGAGCTACAGTTTCAGTTGCCCCCCAGAACCAACAATCAACACTGGCAGGTCAAACAAAATACTATACACACCAAAAAAAGGGCAACGCAATGCAAGAAAAGCTTGCAAGGACTCGAAGTAGCATGACTATGATCCTGGCCAGCAGATAGCTGGAGGCAAGCGGACGATGTCTGCTCGCACGAACGCCTCAATGAAAAGAAAATTGTAACAAGGCCTGAATGTAACTAAGTAGTTTTGCAGTCAACATTGGCGATTCATCCCACAAACTTTGCTCTCATTGTTGCCGTTGTTGTTTTTGTCGTTGTTGTTGTTTTAGCAGTTTCCGGCTAATAGCTTTGAAATGAGTTTCGCTTTTTTTTTTTTTTTGCTTTTCGGACCCACTTTTGTCGTCTTGTGTCTCTAATAATGCAAAGTTCATTAAAAAAAAACTTATGCGCCGCAGACAACATTAGCGGTCAGATAGTTTTGATGGTCACATTGTGCTATATAGTGCATATATCTACCGTCTACAAGGTAGTTTGTGCTTTAAAGCAATTAAAGTCAAATGAAACAAACTTGTGGAGTGATGTGAAAAGTGATTTTAAATGAAAAACAAAAATTAAATACTTAAAACGTTGATTACATTTTGGTTCGGATTGATTAAATCATATAATCTATATAATAATTGCAACTAACAAATGATCAAAATATTATTATATTTTTTATTCCATTAAACAGTAAAAAAAGTCGATAAAATATTCAAATCACAAACATTTTTATTGAGCTGCAAATTCCGGCTAAGTATAACAATTGAATCAATAAGCTGAAAAGAAAAAAATCGAAAACTAAATCAAATTCATTTCCAAGAGTTATTTGCTCCAATTAAATTTGATTTGAATGGCGAAATATTCTGTTCATTTAGTTGCAACAAACCACATTGCTACGTTTAGTTTTGCTTTGCCGGCTTTTTTTTGCTTTTTAGTTTTTTAAGTTTTTTGCCTTAATGCATTTCGATTTCTGATTTCTGGTGCATGCCACTTGTGTGTGTGCAAATAAATAATAAAGACCAAATGAAAAAGGTAAAATGCAAATGTCATATACCATACAGTGCAGCAGGAGCACATTGCTCATACGCCATGTGAGAACGTCCAGTTGTTATTTTTGGCCTCACACACACACTCACTCACACTCTTAGCAGCTTTTATGCTCTGTCTTTCTTTAGCTCTCTCTGTCTCTTACACTTTGGTGTCCTGTTGTGCTGGGTGATAGTTGAGTTTTGCTTCTGTTGCTGCCGGCTTTTGGTCTTCAGTTTCATTTTGGTGCGGCGACCACTTTCCGTGGTCGTTTGAAGTTTTTATCCTTATTTATCTTCATAAAATATTCATGCACTTTGCTTTCGGCTACTTTATATACATATATATATGAATGTATCTGTGTGTGTGTGTGTGTGTAAAACCACTTGAAGTGTAGTGCTGAGCACTCTTCAAGCACTTTCAGGTGACCAGGTCAGCTGGGATTGTGATTCATCTCTGTCTCTTGCCACTCTCTTTGCCATTATCATGTGCCTTCGGGTTTTGTTGGATGGACACTCGACTGCTTTGGCTGCTTTTCAATTAAAAATTGTTTTTCACTACATTTGAGTTGATTGATTTTTAATTGATTGCAATTGAGTAAAAGCAGTCGAGCTTTTAAGCGTACACAGCCAAGAAGCATACGCACACACACAGAGATAGATACTATAACGAACGAAAAACCTTTTAAGAGGCAATCCGTTGCTCCCCTCCGCCTTGGAATAAGTTCTTTTGCCGCAATGCTTATACATTATTGACGAAGCATCTGGATGGCGAACCAAAACGTGGCAAACACCCGCAATCAAACCCCATCGAATCGCTGCCATTCCCATTCGCATTCTCATTTCTCTTTTAGCTCTTAGCCGCCTTCTCGAAACTCTCTCAACAAAATGCAAATTGCATGGGTCACGTCTGCGGCTTTTGTTTCTCATAAATTCTTAACAAGGATTTTCAACATTTAAATAAAACAACAAATCCAAAAATACAAAAAAAAATGAAAACAAAAACAAATAAAACAAAAATTTGAATATGAAATTATTTTAATGCAAAACTAAAACTAAAACGAAAATGTTGCTGTTAACTGAATTTTAATTTGCTGAAAAACCAAGGAACAAAAAAACACAAAAGCGACATGTGTGGCAGAAAGGGGGAGAAGACCAAGCCCACCGGATGTGCGCAAGGGTTGAAAAACCGACAACAAATTTAAGGTGGAGAGGGCGTAAAAAGCCAACGGTAAACGACTCGAGGGTGAGAGCTAAAAATTACAGCCAACAAAAAGGTAGCAATGCTCCCCAAATATTTTTATGTTTTTTTTGACAACCCTTTGCTGATGAAATATTAGCAACAAGCTGGCCAAATTGAAGTTAAACAAACAAAGTAATAACAGCCATCGGCTGCCGCAAAAAAAAAAACGGCTAAACAGGGTTTGCTTTTACCCTACCCCTACCCCACTGACACCCACTCTGTTTATTTCGGCAAACATTATTCTCGCATATCATTTATACTAAATGTGCAGGAAGAAGAGGAACAAGAAGCATTGCCTGAGGCCTGCCGGCGTGTTTATTGTCTAGACTTTTGGAAAGTGTTGTTTACCCAACGGATGTTGGGCAAATTGTAATTGCGGCTACTCTGGCCAAAGAAAGAGAGGGATAGAGAATGCGAGATAAAGAGTATTCAAGTTTGGACACTAAGTGTGTAACGCATAAGGAATGTTTATCTGAACTTAAAGCGTTTGGCAATATTCATATTTTATTGGAAAACGATATTATGATGTGTCAGAAGAGAAAAATTAGATTAACGGACCTTCAATGAAGTAAATTCAAGAGAGATACTCTAGTTCAATCAAATAAACTTAGCCTTCAAATACGTTAAATGCATCTTGAATCAACAAAAATACTTAAGTTAAGAACGAAAATTTAAAATCGACGGCTATAAGCAAAAATAATAATGTTTTTTTCGCTCTGCAACAGTTTGCTTTGTGTGGAAGAAAAAACGATCCTTCTGTGCACTTGACTTTATTCTATGTCTGGCTTTCTTTTCATTCTTCTTCTTAACCCACACACACACACACACACACACATAGAGTGCATAGAATATTTACATACATAATCGTAATCCCCTATCGTTTTGTGTTTCTGGCTCTGGCTTCACAGGGCGTATGAATGATACGCAAAATGAGTGTGACACTTGGCAACAACTTCAACAAGAAAAAAAAAAAAAAAAAAAACATACAAAAAACGTAACACCAACACACACAGGTGGGTGTGTAGGTGTGTGTGTGTGAGTGTCCTTGGCTGTCGCAATGCTGTCAATATGTGTGTGTCCGTATATGTATGTGTGTGCGTACATTTTTGTGATTTTTTTTCGGGTTTTAGCAGCTTGCTTTTTTGCCTTTCTGAATTATGACAGAGCAACGCCAGCAGGGTGAAGGGACATGGAGTGGGTAAAAGGAGCGCCCCTAGTGTGCTGCAGGGCAGAGTTGCCTGCGGACCGATAAGTTAGGCAAAGGACACATGTCCCTGTCTGTGTCGTGTAGTTGCCTCCTTGTTGCTACTGCTGTTAGAAAATTGTTTTTGAAATGGCTAACAAGCTATTAGCCAACAAACAAAGCGTTCTTCATGCTGATGATGACGATGAGTTTTAGGAGCACACACTTTCTCTCTCTCTCACAGCAGCTGTTGCATGCCACCCACATGCCTCGTGCCCCTGGATAAGCGACATTTAAGCATTTTGTGTGTGCCAAATGGGGGGAGATAGGGCTTCTGCTCTATGTGTTCTCTGTGTGTGGAGGAGCAGAGAAATGCAGTGCCATTTCTTGAACATCAATCAACAACTATGAGAACAACAATTCATTATCAGACAAACGCTGGTTGTTGTTGTTGCTGTTGCCATGTCACACACCTAGCCAATGACTTATGATGCCATTGGTAAAATCAAAAATGTGAGACGCCATTTAACTTGTTGTCTATCGCCTTACTGTTAAATGGAAAAGGTGCTCACAAAAAGAAACTGTCAAATCATATTCCAGGCCATATGTTGCAGCAAATTAAATTCATGTGGCATCTATACCATCTTGTTGCACTGGCAGCTCCATCGTTTATCATAAATCCGAGCAAAAAGGTCTGCTCGACGCTTTGAAAAATAGGCAACAGTTTTTTCTGTGTTCGCAACTTTTCGTTAAGCTCTTTTATGGTGCTGACATGCGTTACGCATACGCCGCGTTTGACAGAGAAAAACTGTAGCAACTGCAAATCGAATGATGGCAATCGAATTAAGCCGAAAGAACCAACTGATGGAAGAAGGAAAAAAATTACAAAAAAAATTCAAATGTTGAATGGAAATGAAAAAGATTTTGTTTTTCATACAAGCTCAACACGCACGCACAAATATGAAAGCATGAAAAGCACGGAAATCAATTAATATTTGCAGCAAATACACACACGCACACACATGCCCCCACCTTCCACCCCACCACACTTTGCCCCCCCAAAGCAGCCAACAACACGGCATACAAATTTAATAAAAACGGCAAACAACAGCTAAACAAAAACAATTCCTTCCTTTTACCACTTCAGGCATGTGTGTGAATGCGTGTGTGTGTGTGTGCTCTGGCTCCCCATTCTCATGTAATGCTCTTACCCTTCTCCACATTCCACTCCCCCGTCAACCACTTAGGGTTTATTAGCTGGCTGTGCTCTTTTCTCTTTTTTTCTGTCTGCTTATTAAAAATCACCAAAATGGTAAATGGCAGCAGCCTTCCCCCTTTTCTCTGTTTTTTTTTTGTTTTGACCAGATCCGAGCTGCTGATTATGAGCTTAGGCAAACACACAGACATAGCAAATTCACCCTGCCGCTTCCCTTCGCCCAGCTTACTTATATGGCTTACCTTTTTTCATGGCAAGGTAGGGTGGGGTAGGGATGACGGACAAAACAAATGACAACCCAAATTATTTTGACACCATTACCGAAAATGTTCACCACACACACACACACAGACACACACACGCTCAAGTGGCAGCTAGACGCAAGGCGTGGCTAAAAGGCGGCTGCAGAGGCGTGGCAGACATGGCAACATATTGTACCATGTTCTATTGCAACAAAAACAACCAAAACACTTGCACAAACACACACACACGCACACTTACATGCATACACATACTCGCTACCAAAACGAGACTTGCCTCATGGAAATTGTTGGGGACGTTTTGGTGTTGCCTCTGTTTCACTGTCTGCCCTCCCCCCCCCACCAACACCCGCAACGTGCGTCCGTCCATCCGTTCGTCCCCCCACGTTTGCTCTGTCGGCCCGTCAGATTGTCCTTTTGTGGCTCCTGTGCGACCCGCCTTCCCACGTACCCCTCCTCGCACCACCTTGCCCAACTGGCCGTCTGGTCGTCTGGCTGTGCTGTACGTGCGTGGCGCGCGTTCTGCTGCAAATTGCCAGTTAAAATTTCTGACATGTCAGCAAACGGCAGCGACGCCAGCGTCAATTCACCATGGGAGCGCGCATCCGTGGAGAAAATGTTAGGGAGGGTTTCTCTGTCAGTTGGTTCAAAGAAAATTGTGTTTGAATACAAATGTAGCTGATAAATGGATTAGCGAAAGAGTTTTGAGCACAAAGATCGATTGACTATCGATAATAATTCAACAATCGACAACAGCAAAAAACTTTATAACTTATTTCTACATCTCTTTAAACTAGCGAACATATTTTTAGTTGCAACAATCGATATCAAATTGTCGATTATTTATATTTGTGACATTTTTCTAGGCAGCCGCCCGAACAGGTGCCAAGCTTGTCTGCATACAATATTTAGTGTCACAAACTTAACCATTGTACCTGCTTCTATGTGTCAGTGTGTGTGTGTGTGTGTGTATGGTTGGCTGGTTAAGTGGTATCTGTGCTGAGGGCTGTTGCAACGTCGGCGAGACGGCATCATCTGCCTGGGCAGGAAATCAACAATGGCACGCTTTGTCATACGAAAAATGAGCGACATGCAGCTCGATACCAAGCAGATTACACTTAGAGAAAATACGTTTAGGTAACACATATAGAATTTTCAAATATTTGACAAGAAAATGCTTCCAGGCGATAAGTTCCAATGCATAGAATTGAATCCAAGTGTAGAAATACATCGAAGGCAAACAAGAGCGAAGAGAGGGAGAGAAAGGAGAGGAGAGGGCAGGGCCAGCAGGAAGCTGCAAAACATATTCAATAGATGTCCTGTGTGTTGGCAGGCTGTATGTCAAGCAGGCTTGTTGGCTTGTTGGTTGGTTGACTGAATGACTGCATGACTGGCGGACTAACGGATTGACGGATTGACAGAATGGTTGTTAACAGCAGCGGTGCACAGATGGGGCTAGGGGTGCGCACATTGACAAGATTCTAATTGAAAGGCAGCTGATGGAGCTCTTGGCAACATATTTCTGTATAATATATGCATATATGAATTCGTTGCTAAAGCTGAAGCTGGAGCCCGGATAAAGGTGTTGTTGTCTCCCTAATGGTGTTCTTCTCGTTCTCGTACTCGTTCTCGTACTCGATCTCGTTGTTGTTGGCGTTATCTCTTGCGAACAATGAAGCAATATAACGTATAATTTGAGCAAGTTCCTTTCCCCAGCCATTGCGTGTCACATGTCGAATGTATCCAAATTTGGATATGAAAATTAATTGCTTAGCTGTAATTCAAACATAAAGACATACACATGAGATAGTATATGTTAAATATGAGCTATTGCTCATTAACTCTTGTGCCGTCGTTTGTTGATTGTTGATATTTACTTATGGCAATGCCCGGTTTCTCTGGCCAGGTAATTGTCAACGCGCCATTGTACGCGACCTTCAGGTAGCAACTATAGCTATAAATATATACAAATCTATATGTATACATAATTGAAATTGAAAACTAAATGCTCAATAGCCATAATAAATATATATACGAGCACAAAATACGCAATGTGCGGGACGCATTCAAGGGCATACGACATAAGCCATGTTCAACGAAAACGAAAACCAAAAATTTGTTTGTACCAAAATCATCGTAAAAACTGCATTCCAATGTGTGAGGGTTAAGCTGTGTGTGTGTGGATGACCCTTCTAACTGCTCAAGTATGCAAAGCACAAGGCGCAAAACCATAACAAAAAAAAAAAAAAAAAAAAAAAAAAGAATAAACCGAACAACGCGTTCAAATGCCATTGAAATGTCAGTTGTATTGTTGGCCATAACGCATATGGTTCAAGTTGGGTCACTTGGCCAACACTTGACTTTGGCCGTGTGGCGCGACACAAACTGAATCCAAATAGCTGCCAAATGTTTAATTGAGTGTCGCATATGGGAAACACTTGATGACTTTTAAAGTTGACTTTGCATTAATTCAAGTGTCAAGATGTTGTTGAAAACCTCAAATCTACACGAAATGCGTAACCCGAGTTAAATATGTGCCGTACCCTTATGTTAATTAGGCTAGGCAAGATGTCAATCTCCAAATTTCATCATTCACAATATAGCATTAGGCATTAACAAACAAGACAAGAGCTGTTCGACCTTCATATGCCACACCACATACCCCGAGGGGTAGCTTTCTACCCTCGAGCTACTTGAATATGTTATGTTTGGCTATCTATATCTATCTATAACAATTTGCCTGTCGCTTTGTTTTTATTGTTGGCTGTCACTCGGCGATTTGGCGCACATTGATAAATGATGAACGAATCGAAACGGAACGTAACGGAACGAGGCACACAAAAGCGCAGAACGTCGAACTCAACTCAACACAACGCAACTCAATTCGGAAGTCGATGCTAATTTTGTGTGACAAATTTCTTGGAAACTCTGTAGAACATGTCAATTTCTTATGGATTGTCCTGAGCGCTTCACTTCACAAGTGTCTGTTGCCTGTCTATTCAATTTCAAGGAATGCCGTTGGGAAGTGCGACGTGATTTGAGGCACTTACCGCACGCACTTAATGCCAGCTTGACATGCAACTGAGGCATTTACCTACGTTTCACGTTTCGTGCTCTCTCTCTCTGTCTCTCTTGCTGTCTGTTTAAGTCCTTGCGCTATGTAAATCTGTGTAGCAATTTATATATATGTATATATACTTTAACCATATTTTTTTGCTTGCGCAAATGCTAATCGACTATTTTCTTGTTTCTTTGCTTCCCATTTTTGCAGGCGGCCCAATATTAATGGTAATTTCATGCTGTCATTGCGCAAAAATCAACACACGGCCCCCAAAGCGCCAACAGAACACAACAAACATAAAGGTACGTTCAGTTCATAGTCGTCGTCGACATCGTCATCGCCATCGTCGTCGTCAGCATTGTAATTAAAAGTCTATTAGGGGTAGGCTTGCAAAACTTATAGCTAGGTTATTTAGCATCCGTTACCATCACAGGCTTTAGATTGTTTCTTTTTCGGCTGTTGTGTCCTTGTCAGAATGTTTGCCAATATGAAAATAAATTGGCAAGACAAGTAAAGAGGGGTAAAAGTTCTGGTGGGGGGGGGAGAGGTAGTAGCTACTTTGACAATTGCAAATTGAAAAGTTGTCTGCGCCTTTTGTCGGTCGCTCGCCAAACTCAATCAGCTCGCGAACAAATGTTGTTGTTGCCTTTGACAAAAGGTTTAATTAATATTAAGCAGTAATTTGCATAAAATTTTCTACGTACAGAGTTTGTTAAACAACAGTGCTTAAACATATTGTACAAGTTTTTGAAGTACGATTTTTCAGAGTTGTGCTAAAAACTTACGGTATTTTTAGGTATTAAGAGCTATAAAAAGTATATGGAATAGTATATAGTTTAGATAAAAAAAGTCAAACAGAAGAAGAAGTTTCCATTGGAAAAGTAGGGTTAAGACAAAAACGCAGTCTAGTTCTTTTTTATTCTTGACAATCCTAAAGCTAACATAGACCCTTTAAAACTTATTCTTGAAGTTCTTAAATCTTTATCGTAAGATAGAGTTCAGTTTTACGATGAGATCAACAAACAATTTACAAGCTTCTCAAACTTAACAACCCTCAGAGCCTCCTCAAAGCCATAACAATGAAGTTCGTGAGCTTTAACCTTGATTAATTCACGTGTTTCATTATCTTTTAATATTCAATACTTCATTAATTGTATGGGCCAAAGTGATTAGATCATCACTCAATATGTTTAATACAACATTTATTAAGAATTCGTTACTACCGACACATACATACAAACATAGTAAATATATTATTTATGAAGGTATTTTGGTATAGACATTTATTAGCTTTCTCCACACACAACAATTGGGTTAGTCGAACATTCGTTTGTGAACGCAGCTAGGCAAAACCATCTTAGATGATATAAATTGGAGAGCTTGGCTGTTTAATTGAAATGCATTTTGGCATTTGGCTAAATCATCATCCGCATCAGCATCATGCAAGAGAGTTACTACATACTTGAAAGATGATGGCTCGTGCTATTGCACACCTGTTTCTTATCTGATTTGTCATGCCATCCTAGGCAGGCAGACGTGGTCGATGGTACCCGCAAGTTAATCGTAGATTGCCTGGCGCTAATTAATTAGCTTTATGCGCATAATTAAATGGTAAACAATACAAACATACAAACGTACAGACATGCATACGTTTGTACAATATGCACAGATTTTTTTTCTTCTTCTGTTTATTTGTTTTCGTCATGAGACTTCGTGTTGTGCTGTGCGTTGCGTTAGACCAAAGTTTCGCCAGCCATTTTTCATACATCTTGGCCATAATGGCCAGCAATTACGTTTGCCATCCGGATGGCTGGGCTGACTGGGCTGGCTGGACTGGACTGGGCGCACCATCACTGTTGATCATTATTATTATAAACATTATAATAATAATCATAGTCATAATCATAATCGTAGTTGGCTAGATGTAGTCGTCGCTCATCTGCCGGAAGTTGGGCATACGAAACAAAAAATTTGTTGCTGTTGCTGCTGTAGATAATTGATGCCCTAACCTAGGCTAGCCTGGTCGAGTCGGGTCGGGTCGAGTCGAGTCGAGTTATTTTGTTGCTTATTTGATTTTCATGGTTAGTTGACGATTTCAAAGTTTTAAATTTCACATCGAGTTGCTTAAGATTAATTGCATGGGATAAGCACACGAAAAAAAAAAACAAAAAACAAAAATAGGAAAAAAAAAAAACGGAAATCAAAAGAAAATTCTTTAGTTTATTTTTAAGCATATGATAATCGCATGACATCAGCCAGCAACACAGCTATTAGGCAGCATCGTTTTAATATTATTATTATTGTTGTTGTCACTGTGCATTATCATAACCAAAAATGGTGTTAAACATCGCGTTAAATCAACCAATACAAACAATCTATTAACAGGAATCTTCACATCAATTATGCAGCCCGTTCGTTGTTGGCAATGTCAGCATCACTTTTACGAACGATTATTTACTTATTAATGTTTATATTGGGTTTTCAAAATACGCAAATGAATAAATGGCAAACTAATGTATGTTCGTGTGTATTTTATCTGTACAATGCATAAGTTTAAAACCTTTTTTTTCAATCCTCACATCGTTGATGAAGTTTCTATATATGTATATATTTTCAATCGTTCGCTTTGTTAATTGCGTTAAGCTCGAGTCAATTATCAAATATACAAAAACCACAATGATAATAACAATGATAATGATGAAGATAAAAAAAATCAGCATGCCGCAGATAGAGAGAGAGAGTTGAAGAGAGAGGTGAGGCAGGGACGTTTGGCCGAGCCGACGGCTTGTTCACATTTTTAATTATAATTCCATGACGTTAACGACTTGTCTGTTGTTATTTTAAATAGTTTTGCCATTGCTATTGCCATTGTTTTATTTTGTACGTTTTCTCGTTGTTGTTGTTGTTGCTGCTGACAGTTGACATGGCGAGTTTTACAGTAGCTGACATCATAAATTGGCCAAAGCAACAGATGCTCATATATAGTATACGTATGTTTATGAAGTGTTGGCGAACTCCGGACGGGTGCACATAGCCAAGGAGATTTGTAAGATTACAAAAATTGAAAACTTGACCATGGGTGTAAAAATTACTTAATGACTTAAAGGACAGAGAGATCTTACGATAGATCATATAGTATGTTATTGTGTTTTGAAGCTTTCGTGTAACAAATCAAACGATCTTACAAGTTATAGCATGACAAGTATAATCCTCTTACATCTTGGATTATAGATCGAAAGTTCCCAAATAAAAGATATGCGAATCAGACAAAATTTTAATTACAATATCAAAAGATTTATTTAAATAAGCGAAAACGGTTTGTAACTAGCTAAAAGCTTAGCTTGTGCGAAACAAAAAACCAATCTGCAAAGGTCACAAAATCGAGAAATCACCAAATGAAAGAAGGAGATGTGAAGGAGAGGCATTGAGATAAATGAATAAAAGTGATCATGGCAACAACCTTAGCTTGAAATCTGTGCAGCAAATCAGTTTTATTTATTGTTTGATTTTGTTTTGTATTTGGATTTGAAGTTTTTTGAACCCTAGACGACGACGACGACGATGAAGCGGAAGTCTTAAAACACTTATGACTCATTTGATGGATAGAGATGAAGATAAAGGCAAAGCATAGGCTGGCAGCCTACAGAAGAAGCAGAAATATTTATATATTTTTATACCCTTAACCCATAAAATGGGTAAATAAGGGTATAATGGTTTTGTGCAAATGTATGTAACAGGCAGAAGGAAGCATCTCCGACCCTATAAAGTATATATATTCTTGATCAGCATCAACAGCCGAGTCGATCTAGCCATGTCCGTCTGTCCGTCTGTCCGTCTGTCTGTCTGTCCGTCTGTCTGTATGAACGCGCCGATCTCAGAGACTATAAGAGCTAGAGACTTCAAACTTGAAACTTAAGCTCTCCTTAATCATAGGCAGATCAAGTTTCCTTCAAATTTTCGATAACACTTTTGGTTTCCGATATACACATGTGATCGATAACGAAAAATTCTTGAATTTCAAAATTGTGAAAACCGGGTTTTAAACAATTGGTAAAATAATGAACATTTTAAAAAATTTGAATAAAATCGGTTAAGAAACACCGGAGATATCGCAGTTTGAAATTTGGTCATTTTGATCGTATTGGTCACTGGGTAAATACACACAAATGACTGAACGCGTTACGTATGGGGTTAAGGGTATGTCCTAGTCGGGATTTCTCGACTAGAGCCTTCTTACTTGTTTGTTTTTGTGTGTTGTCTGACAACTTGAACACGACAAAGTACATAGACAATTTTGGTTGGCTCACGATTTAAAGATACCAAATATATTTATGTTTAGGTGTCGTATTTAAGGTGTGTGTGTGTGTGTGTGTGTGTGTGTGTGTGTGTGTGTGTGTGTGTGTGTGTGTGTGTGTGTGTGTGTGTGTGTGTGTGTGTGTGTGTGTGTGTGTGTGTGTGTGTTGGTGTGGGCGTTATTCTCAGCCACTTCAACACTTCATTTAATAAATGTTGTAAACACGCACGAATTGAATTATTTATGCTTAGTTGTCATAAATTCATTTACACAGCGTGGAGGGGCGGGAGTTGAGGGTGCCACAAACACACCCACGCACATATGCTGCCCCCCATCTCTATCACGCCCCTCCCTCATCTTCAGGTAGACAGATGTGCTGCAATTAAGGGAATGCCGTTGTGTCATTGACTGACAATCGCACATCGAATGACATATGAGAAAACTATTTTTAAGACCAGACACACAAATGATTTATGACTAGTGGGAGAGGGGGGGAGCTGAGTTCTTGGCTATCAGAAATGTGCATAAAGTTCATTCTTTTTTCTAATTAGGCAGCCTGGCAGTGTTTGCCACTTCGTAAATGTTTGGCTGCCATTTTGCGCTGACCCATTTCCCAGGGCGCAAAAATTGCCCAAACATTAGGCCAAATGCCAGAGAAGAGTTGGCATAAGAGTGAGATGGTTGCACATTACTGAGGCACTGGGCTAAAAGGATGCCTCAAGAACTCAAACAAAACGTCGCCTTGCCCCTTTCGTGCCAACCACCATTCAACTGCATTTGTCTGCCGCCGACTGAAATGAAAATGAAAATGGAATTAAGCACACAAGTTTTTCCTAAGTATGTACCAAGTGCATGCATATGTATATACATATACATATATGTATGTATAAATACTTGTATCTATGTGTTTGTGTAAATTTCGTAGAACTTGCTGCTGCTGCTGCTGTTTGCCACATGAGCCGAGTCATGGCGAAAGGCAAAGCGTTTGCAATGCGATGCGAAGCGAAGCGCAAACAAAAAAGTTCAAGTATCCTAACAGTGTCTTATGAGTGCTTTGTCTGATTGTATATCTGTGTGTGTGTGTGTGTGAATAAGTGTTTAAACTGTTACACTCTTCGGCTTGCATCTGCTTTTGCTACTGCCTCTCGCTTTGCCGCTCTCACTCCTTTTGCCTATTTGACCCTCGACATCAGTGAATTTCACTTGCATTCTCATTGCTGTCTGTCTCTGTACGTGTGTGTGTGTGTGCGCCTTTCCTGCCTCAACTTAAAATGGAACATTTATGTGTACTTATATATTGTTATATATATTTTTTCCATGCCTTGACTTTCTGTTTGTCCTCAAGTCTCTTTTCTTCTTCTAAGCATTCATTTTCCATTTGTTCACTTCACTTCCTTTTCTTTCGACTTTATTAGCTTATCTACATTTGAATATGGCTTAAACATACAAGTTTTTTTTTGTGCTTAGATTTAGAAACTTGTTGGCGGGTCTTATAACAATTTAATATATTTTATAATATGTATTCTAAGGCGAAACTCTTTACTTGCTTCTTGGCTAGTTTCTTTACCTGAGCCTAGATACGGTTCTTTGTGAAGCAATAACAATGGCTCCGTCGGGATCTGTCTGGCATCTGGAGAGGCAAAGGCAATCAACAGGCAGACAGACGAGCTGCTTTTTACTACTGAAAGCAGCATCGAATTAATCTCTAACGTTTGCTAAGAGAAAACTGAGAGAACGAGGCCGCCGGGAAGCATATGGTGTCTGCGTGACGACAGGACTTTAATCATTCAGGAGCCAAGGCAGACAAGTCTGCCACAGAACTTGAGCCTTCTCGGCCCATTCCATTCCAGCCTCCTCTGACCACCCGAATGGTGTGCCTCCCCGCTCTCTGTCAGTCAACGAATGTGTTTTGAATTATTGCGCTGTAAATTCAAAAAAGGATGATGCAGCCCCGAGTATAAAGATCTACTGCTGCTGAGAGTACCAAGGGGCGAGAAAACTGAATACTGTTTGCTACTCGAAAAATGTGCAAAACAAAAGGGATATTGTGACAAGGATTTATTGGTATGCGCTCGCAGGGTTGTCGCGTCCATTGTCTTGTCCCCGTTGTCATTTATGATTTTCAGGGTTGATTTGAAGCATGCTCAGCAAAAAGACAATGCAGGCGAGCCGAGCAGACTTGTATGGCATGGGGGTCAACTGGCAGGGCAACTGAGAGAGAGAGAATGCTCAAGTGTCAAAGCGCAATTATTGCTCATTGCAACGCTTACAGCTTTCGTTCGCTCTCTCTATATGTGTGTGTGTGTGTGTGTGTGGACAGCACTCCCACATCAGGCAAATCCTGTCTGCATCCTTTTTCAAAACTTGAAATCCACAACTCTCGTCTGGACTCGACTTGCGGCTCAGCTGCGATTTATTGCATTCAATCTGTTTTCGCAAATATATGCTCCCAGCCTTTGTTTTGTAGTTTTGTATTTTTTGCTTTTCAGCACTTTGCTTTAATTACATAGAAAATGTTGTTCCCCGGCCAAATCCTCAATGACAAATGTTTTGCTTTTGCCCAGATTGGAAAGTTTGGAAGCAGGTGACACAACCTTAAGATTCTGACTTCGATCAGCTTTAACTTTTATGGCCATAATAAGATTTAAGGTACACGCAACCTACCCCCACCCATCCACTTAACCACTTAGGTATGAACGCAAAACTGGCAAACAGCAAACATTTGACTAATTTATTTAATGGCCTGGTTATTACACGAACATGACGCTCAACCCAACAACAACAACAACAATAACAGAAAAAGGGGGAAAATACGTTTCTACCCACACACACAAAAAAGAAAACTCCACTTAGCCGAGTTTTGCCTGCATTTACCAGGCATTGAATAATGGCCAAATCTGCTGCAAAAGTTTTATTGCACTTGCCAAATTAATTTGCCACAAAGTAGAAGGCGCCAGACTCGTTTGCTGTTGCTGCTTTTGTTCGCCATGGCACTTTGCTAATGTGAACTACTTGGCAATGGCGAATGGAAATGGAAAATGGCTGAAAATGGCTGCAAATGGAAATGACTAAGAGTCGAAAGCAAAAGCCGAGTTTTGTGGAAATGGTAGCTAAACATTTTGGGGGGCAGGGGATTCTCCATCCGCTCTTAAATGTGCGTTCATTAATTTAATTTTTCATTATGCAGCGCCAAATGAAAAGTGTCATAAGATCCATGAGAGAGCGAGAGAGGAGGAGAGAGAGATGGAAACCAGAGTCATGGGGCCATAAACATAACGTACGAAGAAGACCCCAAAAATGGGCAGCAAGAGCACCTTTTATTTTAATACTTGGTCATTAAAAACAGTTTCCAGACTCTAAGCACCCAAGACATACGACCCAAAATCTGTTTCCACCCCTCCCTTCCTCTCCCCCTTTAAAAATGAGTTCAATCCACGACGTTTTTTGATTTCGTTCACACACACACTAACAAACACACAAACAGAGAAGTTTTTATGATGACAAGGCAAAATGCCGAGAAAAATGCGTAAAGGAAAAACAAATCGTTGCACACGGCGGCAGCAGCAACAACAACAACTGTTACAACAATAACCTTTAACGCCCCAACAATTAAGGCTAAACGCTTTTATAACATCAATTGTGGGCGGGGCAAGTCGAAAAACTTTGGATTTTTCGCTTAAGGCAAAGAAGAGCGGAAAGTGCGGCGTGTTTGGGGGTTTATTTTTTTTTTTTTTTTTTGGAAAGTCCTCAGATTAATGACACTGCGCGATTTTTACGATTGTTTCTTCAAGTTACGTTTTTTTTCTTGCTTTTGTGTTCGCTTTGCTTGGAAATTTATGAAATTTTACCTTTTGGCCAAAGCAATTTGCTCCATTTACATTCTTTATTAGCCAAAACGGCGAGTTAGCGGCGTTAAAAACTTTTTTTGCTGCCGGTTTTTCTTTCATTTTTGTTTCTCCCCCCGCGCTTTGTTGTTGCTAAAGAAGAATTTGTTCATCGGATGCAAGTTACATAAGAATCGGCATACAAAAGATTAAACCGACCAGCACAGACCTTGGTGGAGGAAAGGAGGAGGAGGAGAAAACAAAGTTTGCTTGCGAGGTTATAGGGCGGGCACGGTGTAGTGGACGTAAACGTTGCCTAACTCAAGGCCAAAGTCAAAATGAAAATGCAAAAACTTTGTCAATTTTGTAGGTCATATCTGTATATAATTCCTGGAAAAGAAATGAATAAGATCTGACAACGCAAAAAAGATGACGAACAAAGCGAAGCTGAAACATTAACGAGAAATTGATGAAAACTCTCATTAAAAAAAAAGTTTTGAATAAATCGCAAAACTGTTAAGCATATCCTTGACATAACTTGAACTGAAAATATACCTTGCCTCCATCTCCCTCCCTCGCTCTGTGTCTCTTTCTTCATCGCATAGAATTGCATAATATTTATGATGCTCGAACACTCACGCCCAATATTTTCTTGCAGCCACGTGAAGAATTTAATAAATTCATCATCTTTCATTTAGTTTGCCTGCCTGCACAGACAAAGTCTGTTGTAACATCGCCATAGACACACCATTCAGTTCAAAAAAAAAGACACAGAGAGAGAGAGAGTGAGAGACAGAGCGGGAAATGAAACAAAAAAAATATATATTATATAAATGTGTGTTTGTGTGTGGAGCAGAAGAATGAAGGGAAATCGCCAGCAAAAATAAGGAAAAAATTTTTTTTTGTGTTTAACAGACAGCATGCACTGAGAGAAGATGCGCCAGGCACAGGGAGGCGGCGGCAGTGACGCTGACATCGTTGGAGTTGCCCAAAAATAAAAAAGAGGCAAAAGCAAAATCGTGACTGTCATTTCAACGAAGCGAAGTTATTTTTCATGACAAAGCAGCAGCAGCAGCAGCCGCCGCTGCCGCCGAGGTAAAGGAGTCCTCGACTCATTTTGGTGCCAGGCCCGACCCGGCCCAGCCCGGCGGTAAAGCAGATAATGGCGACAGGGATCGGGACAGTTGAACAGAGACAGAGTGATAGGTGCATGGTCTACATGTTGTTGTTATTGTACAGCAAGTAAAATATATAAAAAAAAGGGGTAGCAGGAAAAGGAACTGGTCCAGAAGTGATTCAGTGGGGGTGGTTGCTGTGAGCATGCCACCGTTAAAAATACCTTTTACTGGCACATTACCAGCGCAACGCGTACGCAGCCTAAGCGCTGCCATCACTCCAACGTCCACCACCCCCTCCCCTCCCCTACCGACCAACTAAGCCAAGCCGCCAAAAAATATAACGAACAAGACGAAGCGCAAGAGACGAACGAACAAACGAACGAACGAGCTGAAACTGCAGCGCTGCCAACATTCGCTGCGTTTTTCATGAAATTATTACGACTTTGGAAATGGGGTCGTACAAAATGTCGTTACGTTCAGAGCCTCTTTCCTTCTGCTTCATCTTCCCGCCAACCAAGCATGCCGTTACCCTACCCTCCTCTATTGCCTGTGACCCCCCAAAGTTTCGCTTTCGTCGTTGCTCGTTTTTAGTTTATTGTTGAAAATATCTTGATTGTATCTGCGGAAAATGTTTGGAAATTGGTTAAAATTGAAGCTAAAATTGAGAGCCATGATGCAAGCTTACAAGCTGCATGTGTGTGTGCGAGTGTGTGATGGCTTGATGATAGTCTTTTTATAAAATTGTTATAACACATCAATATTCAAAACAATTTCTCGTTGCACAAAGATCGATACAAAAAAGCAGAGGCAAAGCAAAAGATTCATTCTTTCAAGTTGACCCAGTAAATAAAAAATATTCTCATCTCTACGTTTTTTTCTCGTCGCACGCTTTTATAGATCGCATTAAAATGCTATAAAAAAAAAGCAAAAGAAGCAGCAAACTTTTATTTTTATATCTTAAGCCAGGTACTGTAGAACACATACGTCGTACTATAGGTCGTCTATATATATTTTTCACTTTTCGACTTTCTCGCCCATCAACGGTCATCATGTTCATTATGGTCATCATAGTAATCATCAGAATCATCATCATTATCATTATCATGAGTTGAGAATGTAATAAGCGTGAAATAATTGACATTTAAGCAATGAGCGCACGCACATAGACAGAGACAGACAGACAGAGAGAGAGAGAGAGAGGGAGAGAAACAATGGAACCACGACTCACTTTGGACAAGTTTAGATGATATACCGCGACACACCGCACTTCTCTCTCTCTCTCTCTCTCTCTCTTGCTGACGCTCGCAGCGGTTTGTAGGCCAACACCAACGCCAAGCGCGACAAACATTAAGTCGAGAATCATGACAGATGACCGCACGTACTCACCGAGTTCTTCTCTTCTTCCACCAGAAGCCCCGAAACGCAGTCAAAACTTCAAGTGGAGTTACTCATATAGCTATAGAAAGAGTGAGAGAGGGGGGTAAAGAAACGTTGCGACGTGGTCGCAGCTCTGAGATTCTTCTGTGGGGCTACGTTTCTGGGTCATGAACCAAAAATGTAAAATAATGAGTTTGGTTTTTCAAAAAAAAAAAAAAAAAATTGTCGTTGTTCCAGTCTTCCCCCCCTCTTTTACTGCTACCTATTTTTTTTGTTATTGTGTTGGGGCGGGTCTTGTCGATTTGCCAAACATTATTATTTTTTTTGGCATTCAACTCTACGAACGTTTCACCTGCACGCGGGTGGGGGCAGCAGCAGCAACATGAAACATCTGTCAATGCGACACGTGATGTGTTTGCAAAATATTCCCACACACACACACAGATGGGGTGAGCGAGGAACGGCCGCAAATTGCCGTTTAAAGTGTGTGATAGTTGGGTGCCAAGGTAATCAGATTAGATGCCAAAATGATAGAGAGCATGGAATTTTCATAGATATATGTACGGATATGTATGTAAGTATTGCAGTTAGGATTGCGTTGGGATTTACATAGATGGGATTTTTTATGGTGGGCTTTAAAAATGCTGACAAAAATAGTTGCGTTCATAATAGGGAAAACTTAAATATGTAGCATAATAATAAAGAGGTTGGTTTTGGTTTTTAAATTTTCAAAAATATCCAACTATAATATTTAATAAGTTCCTCAAAAATTTATTTTCAACGCACGCAAAAATACATTTTAGTAATGTTTTTTTCAAGTCTCTTTAAACATTGAACAATTCATACGAAACTCTAAGTCCTAACTCATTTCTATCTTTATTCTTAGTTGTAAATATTCATAAACATTTATTTTACTAAATCCTCTATTCTTCTTTTTTTCTTACTACAGTCAGCGCCATTGCCATCAATGACCTCAACTAACTCGTAAATGGTAAGTGCAAAATTGTCTGTAAAATGCATTTTAAACTCACAATCCGAATCACTACGCCCACCCCTGCCACCCGCCACCCACCGCCCATTGCTCATATACAATCCTCTTCCTCTCTCTGTCCCTGCGTCTTTTGGCTGAACATGCAAGCATAAAACAAGCAACTCCCTCGCCATCCAGTGCGCCCTTGCCCTCGACCTTAACATCGACAACGATGATGATGGTCACGCCCAACGCCTCGTATAATGCGGCGCCAACTGAATTGCTTTTTGCAACAGTTCAGGGTAGTTGGAGAGAGAGAAAGAAGGAGGGTGAGCGGAGTGGGTGCAGCATTACCTATAAACCAAAATGAATGACTAAACGAGCATCCCGCTGCTATGGCCAGAGGGCGGAGAAGGGAGCTCCTGTGAATGCAAATAGATGCGAAGCGATGCGATGCTGCGAGAGATATTCCTATGCTGAGTATATATATATGTATATGGATGCATATATATGTATGTAAAAATGTCATGCTGACTGCTGCCGCTGCTGTTGCTGCAACCTCGTCATCAGCAGCCGGAAAATGCAATCGCATCGGGCGGTCATAATAATGGTGGAAAAAAGACGTGGCTTAACGGGCAGAGAAAGAGAGAGGGGGGGTTGGAGAAGGGGGAGGGAGTTTGGCCTCTGTGGTCGTCTCATCATGGGTCGGTGTTGGTGCTAAAAAATGTTTGCCACATTGCATCATCATCATCATGATCATCGTGGCTGTGCAGCTCCAAATGCAACATTTTGTTTTTCCCCCACATTAACTTTGACCACGCGTAAAATCCACTAAACCCCCGTTAGCCCTCCTCCCTCGAGTTTTTATTAGGACAATTTTCTGAGAGGCCCCAACTTTGGTGCTTATGTATGTGTGTGTGTGTGATGAATCAATCCGTGGCAGCGACGCGACGCGACGACGCATTTAGCGGTTTTGCTGCCAGCCAGACGCCAATGCGACTCCTGTCGGCATTACGTACGCCATCTGCCTGCAGTTAAATGAGTTAAGCAGGCCCGATTACGGTTTGCATCCAGTATACGACAGTATCCAACAAACACCCTGCATCCTCTTCAAGCGCAATGCCTTGGAACTGCAACAAGAGCAGCAGTTAGGAGTTTAACGGATTAATTCGGCCCACTTGCGTGTGGGTGATGCCACGGGCGGATAACATGATTATACGCCGTTGACTCTGTAGTCGTAGTGGCTGGAAGGGGAGGAGAGAGCCATAGGAGGAGAAGGAGATGCATTTGAAGGACATTGTGGCATTGTTGTCTTTAATTCAGCTTGCAAAATAAAGCTCTTTCTCTCACTCTCACTCTCTTTTTAGCTCTGAGTAGCAATTGATTAGATTTGATCAAAGCTTAGAGCAATTAAAGCTTCGTTTAAGTAAGATTTAAATTTAAAGAAAAGAATATCATTAAGGATCTAAAAAAACAAAAAAAAAATTTGGGCTTTTTTTTTTTTTTTATCAAATTAAAATAGATTAAATGTTTGAATATCCCAGATATTATACTATCATCTTGAAATTAACAATTCGTTTTTTAATTGTAATGATCTTTTATCATCAAATTGTACAAAGTTTCTAGTATCATAAAGTGCAACTAAAACCACTTCAAAGTAGACTTGGTTCCGTTCATTATGGCTGTAACCATATTTTAGTCAGGTAAATTTTATAGTCATTTTGCAGCGTATAAAATTGAACAAATACACACATAAAAGATTATTGTGTATGTGTTTAGTTAAGGGTCTAAATGTGCTAATTATAATTATCAACGCTGTAAGCTGTTGTCCTTGTTTAAAGCTCTTCACACACACATGCACTCACACACACATACATTGACTAATCCGCTTGCCGCAAACACGTGCGCAAATTTAGCTGTTTTCTATGTTGTTAATGCATTTTGTTGTTGTTGTTGTTGTTGGTGGCGTTACCATATTTGCACAACACAACAGCACAAGAGAGAAAGAGAGGGGGATGTAGAGAGAGAGAGAGAGGCCAGGGCCATAAATATCGTACATCGCCTTTAATATGCAATAAGCTGTTGTATATTTATTTACACAGCTCAACAAATTCCAATGATTTTTATTTTTTTTTTTTATTATTTTCTGCCATAACTCATTTGGCACAGCAACTAAGCGCCCCAAACCCCACCCTTTGTGTATGTTGCACTCCCCTTGCGTCCTCGACTTCTCTTTGCCCATTGGTTAACCACTTGCCACGCATTTTAAATCATGACATAAACACTTTCGCACAACCCAAGTAAGCAAGCAACGAACGAACACAAACGATCCCAACAACAATAATTCCGATATTAACATTTAGCAGATATTTTGTTTATTTGTTTGCTTGTTGTTGTTGTTGTTGTCAATGACTTTAATGATTTGTGGTCAGGGTTATGCAATTGCAGCAAGGGCCACGAATTGAACACACAACATCAGGCAGGCAGCTAAACCAGAGAAATACGATACACAAGCTAAATACCATCAATAATTATATATACTATTATGTTAGTAAGCGTATATGTGTGTGTGTGTGTGTGTGCCAAGCAATTAGCACAAACCGACATGCACTGGACAAGAAATGGAGCTGAAAAACAGAGGGGGGAAAAAAACACAACACAAACTTATCTAATCGCCTTTACTAAATGCTGCCAAAACGTTTGGATCTGTCTGTTCGCCTATCTTAGCCAAAGGCAAATATTGTCACAAGCTGCCCAACGACGACGACGACGACGATGTCGACGACGATTTGGTTGAGAAAGAGCAAGAAGAAAGTAATCGAAGCAGAGAGAAAGAGAGAGGAAAACCAAACTATGCAACTATTTGCACAACTAATAATTCACTTTAGTGTTTCATTCGGTGCAAATATTGATAGGAACCCAAGGAGCACACATTTTGTGCAGCGATTTGTTCTACGTGTAGTTAATATCAAGGACAAATCCAACGTTCAAAATTCTTTTAAATTCACTTGAAAAAAAAAAACAATTCATATCCATTTCTTTGTGCCACAGCTCACTGTTCAGTTCTCAGATTTAAGATCTAAGATCTAAGATCTTGGATCTTGGCATGCAAGTCATGTGCCAAGGCAGGAGAAGGCCTCGACAAGTTTGGATGTTCTTTTTTGGGGTCTCCCCACATTTGTGTGAAAATGTCAACATCATGCATGTTGGCCTAAGAGCACGAAGCGGCAGCAGAACTTTATAAGCCGCTTACTGTTGTCAACAGATAAACATTTTTTGTGGGTAGCACAATGATGACGAAGCGATGGCCTTGAGAATCACTTCTTTTTTTTTTGTTTCTTGTTTATGGCAACGGCTAAAGCATTTCAATTGACAATGAGCACAAATTGAACGAACAGAGCTACCCATTGATGCATACTCCCCCCTTGATGATAGCCGACAATGAATTTTTGGCTGGGAACTAGGATTTGACACCTCTAAACACATCATTTTAAGCATCAGCTGCAATGCTTTTAACATTTAGCTTATGCATTTCAATTAGATTTTGCTCACAATAGAAATTTCATGCCATTTCTGATTTGAATTCAACTTAGTTTCAATGCTTTGCGGCTGAATACTTAATCTGTTTTGCTTGTTGCAAGTTTTGCCATAATTCATTTGTGAGTAAATTCTCACGCTTTCCGTTTCAATCAAATTTCAATTCAACTTCAAGACAAACACTTTGCTTATCATTCACAAATGTCGCACAAAGTCATCCAGTTTGAAGTTGGAATCATGAAACCAAATCTATGTTAACTGCGACGCTTGAATAACTAACGGACTGAACTGAAAGTCAGTGCCAGTTTGGACTCTTTGCAATCAGCAGCAACATCAAGACGACCAGTGAGGGGGAGGCCAGCAGGGACGGGACGGGTGGGGTGGGGTAGGGTAGACAAAAGCAGCGGGGCGTGGTCCGTCGACTGCGGCTGCTGCTCGTCATTCACCTTGGAAATCTGGGAATGCACATTGAAGCGGAAAAACCAGTAATTAAATGGCTTCACTTTTACGTTTTTTTTTTCTCTCTCTGTGTCTCTTTTCGCCTAAACACAAATGCAAGAAGTGGAGAAAGAAAAAAAATGAGCTCCCTCTCTTTCTCCCCCTTTTTGACTTTTTCATTTTATTTTTCACTTGTTTTGTTTCTTATGTCGCTAGACAGCCCCTAGTCGAAGCAACCAGACAACACTACAATTTGTAACTAAAACTTTCATTTTCATTATCGTTTTTTCGTTTTTTTTTTTTTTTTTTGTGTATTTTTAATTTTTCTGCTTACAATTTTTAAGCATGTAATGGAAAACCGGCATTAGCAACCGGCCAAGATCTGTGAATGTACAGCAAGTTTTTCAATTCAGCTTTATACCAGTTGACATTGCAACAAGCACCCGACAGACTGTTCTCTCCTTCTCCTCGCCTCGTCGTCGTTGTCTAAGTTTTTGTTACAATTCATTGACACGCGAGTGTCACAACGCGAAAATATTAATAATAAAATATTAAACCGAAAAGTCAATTATGTTGCGACAATCACAGAGACGACAAATTTGATCACATCATCAAATAAAGAAAAAAAATTAAAACTGGCGCAGTGAAAATTGAGTGCTAGAAAAGAAGTAGAAGTAGATGATGAAAAGTTTATTGTATGAAAACTGCATGCAAAGCACACAATGGCGAAAAAGCTAAAGAAAAAAGTCAAAATACTCGTACTTATACGATCGTTTACCAAATGCAATAATATATATGTATATATTTTAATTGTTTTTCCCCTAAACAAGTTTTGTTTGTTGCTGCAAACTGCATCTGGCATTTGCGTAACACCCAAACACTCCCTTGCCTCACCCTGTCTGCAACATACCGCGCACCTCAAGTGTCAATCGCTAAGATGGCTAAACAAATTGGCTTGAAATTTGATGAGTTTATGGCACTTCCGTTGTCGTCGTCGTCGTCGACTCGTTGCAAGGGGTGAAAAGTTGTGCAACGTGTCGCGGGGTTAGGCAGAGGAATAGGTAAATGAATGATATGCCATCCTAATGAACGAGAAGAGGCACGCTGCCAACAACAAAGCAAAGCAAAGCAAAGCAAAAGCTAAGCTTGTTGCCAGTTAGCGGCAACTGCAGCAGCAGCACCGCGACAGCTTGTTAACTGGACGCAAATCAATGGCTCAACTTGAACAAATGATGAAATACGATATTTGGTTGCAGGGCCAAAGCGAGAGAGGCGACGTTAGCCGTTGCCGCATTGGCTTTGCCTTTGCCATTTGGCGTGTTGCGCTACACAAATAGCCGTTGCACAAAGTGCAGTTAGCGGTGTGAATGTAATCCAAGCCCAAAGCCAACTAACGGGGCCAATAGCATCATCATCAGCAAGAAAAGTAGTAGGTAAGAGAGAGGAGGGGGGAGACAGGAGGATTGTTGTATGTCAACTTAAACTTGTCAACCGTAGCACATATTAAACGCCATAAATAACGCATACGCCGCATAAGCCCCAAACAACAACGGCAGCAACTCAATGATAACGACAACAACAAGAAAAAAAATTACCCGTAAATGAACAAAAAATAATTAAAAATGCATTTTTCATTAAGGCATTAAAACACACACACACACAGTTACACTGCCATGTTGGCCATTCATTTAATTCATTTATCTTGGGGACTTGGCCTGACCAGTTCATTGATTACAACGCCAGATCCCGCCAACCCCCATTTTCCCTCTTTCGCTGTCCTCCCGTTACAAGCGCAATCCGCTCAGCGCTGATGTCGTCGTCGTCGCTATCCTTTTTCTCATGGCCGCTGCAAAGCCGTCCGGGACACTCGGCCGGTCTACATCGCTTTTTCGGCCGCTTTTATGTCATTTGGAAATTATCATTAAAGCTCGTTGTGACTGTGTATAGGTCGAGGGCTTTGTCGACGCAGGCAAAGGCAAAGGGGCAACAACTGTGCACAGATATGACCACTTCATTTTGCAAACAAACAAGCGGCGAACAGCAACAACAACGGCTTCAACCGTGTTTGGCCGTTTGGCTTTTGCTACGGGCTTGCGGCGCGTGACGGTCATTGAAACAATGCGCGAAAAAACGCGTGTAATTAAAACAATAAAAGGCAACAACTACAACAACACTACAACTACAATAACAAAGGCAAAAAGCAAAATGTTCAGTTAAGTTTTAATTTTCACAAGTGTGAAAAATACTATTGAAAAAGGCCGCACACAAAGCGAGAGCGAGAGCGCTTCGCCAACGAGCCATTTCCGCCCTGACAGCAGCAAAAAAAAAAGTGTGAAAAAGTGTTTGAAAGAAAAGAACAAAATCATAATAATAATGAAATAAATATAAAAGAAAGAACCAAACGTCTTTAGGCTAGCGAGAAAATGATTACACTGGCAAAAACAGTTTTAAAATGAAAACTTTATAATTTAAGTCAAATAAGCCATGAACTTAGTTTAACTTTAGCTAAAAATGTAATACTTATAATAGTATATACAAAATAAACAAATCCTGACAAGAAAATACCATAAACATCATCAAATTTTAACTGAATATCAACTTGGAAAATGAACAAAATTTTCAATTTCCATAACTCCGTCAAAATTAACCCGATTTTCAAAGAGTCTTGTAATACGGTCGAGAAAAATACTTTATTTAAATCTAGGATCTTAATTTTTACCCGACTTGCATGTCAAATTTGTAGCGAACCTCTTTACAACACTGATTGTGGCCAAAGTGTTAAACCATATGTTTGTGTTTTGCACTTACTTGCCAAGAGTAATGCACACAAACATACATATTTAAGTACATGTATTTGTTTTAGTATGGACATACAGTAATGTCGATATGCGCCTTTGAAGTGGCTTAAGAAATGCGACACGAATTTTTTCGGACACGATCAATTCCGCTTTTAAGTGCACATTCTGATACATGTTGCATGTGTTAAAGGAGGTATATCAAATGGAATGTTTGGAAGTCAATTAAAACTGAAACTGAGAGCGATAATCGACATTCTGCAAAGTGTATACATATTTAACATTATCAAACCGAAATGTTCGATTGTCACAAGAATAACATTTCAACGAACTGGAAAAACTAAGCTAAGCAAACAAACAAGCCTTTAAAAAGGTGTACAAATCTTTAAAGATTGGCACACAAAACGGTTTAAAAAGTGAATGTCTGCTCCACAAAAGCAGAAACCAAAAACTAAAGTCAACGATTATTTCTAAGCACTGTGCATGAATATAAACCGCAGCCAAATGAAAGTGAAATGCGAGCACACAAATTTTTTTTTTTTTGGTGTTTTGGCCATATTTGTGGCCGGGTTTTGCGAGTCATTTGGTTGCCATTTTGTGTGTGTGTTGACTTCTTCTCGTGGGTTGCGTTCCGCATTGCTGTTGCGCTTATGCAATGGAAGGCGATCTCCAATCCCCCATTCCCAATTGAAATCCCCAAAGCTCAATGTGACAATGATGTGTCACAATTTTTGGGCTGCGGATGCGGCTGCTGCGACTGACTCTGTGGCTGCCACTTGAACATTGTCTCTGTCTACAGCTTTGGCATAACTGTAACTGCAAATCGGAAATGAGCAAATGGCTAAAAATCAATTTTCATTTGCCTTATGACTGCAGTCGTCGTTGTTGTTGTTGTTGTTGAAGCAAAGTGAAGTAATCACAGTAAACAGTAAAGTAAACAAATAAACTGATGAGCGAGCGCCATAGACTAACAACAACAACAACAACAGCACACACACAAAAAAACAAACATATTCGACCTGAAGAAATGCCAATCATGCGCGATAATAACAACACCAACAACAACAACATTCACAAAGCTGATGCCAGCTGATGATGACACGAAGCAGAGGAACTGAATAAAGCGGAGATGAAGTCAAATACGTTTTTTTTTTTTGTATACATATATATTTTATTGTATGTTGTTGTGTTTTTTTTTTTTAAGGCAACATGTCGAAAATCAATTTAATGCAGTGCAATCAACAAAAAACAACTCCAAATTGACGGGCAATAGTTGAAAATGTTAACGGAGCAAAAGCAGCAACAGTCGCAAGCAATTGCTTTGATTAGTTGCATAAAAGCAAGAGACAGAGAATGAAAGAGAGCGGTGTTAGGATGAGTTCAAATATCGCGCATTCGATAACTTCACTGTAATATTTTTTATTTTATTTTTTTTGGTTGGATTGTCAACCATATTTTGAAGCAGCCATAAGTGTTTGGCATTATGCAACTTTTTTCGTTCACAACAAAGAAGTGTGACTAAGCACATCAAAGTTCAGAGCCCATGGGAAAGTTGATAGAAAAACGGCATTAAAACACTTTGAAAATTATAAAAAATATATGTGTTCATGTGGATAGATTAACCTACTTTTTAACGCCTTATGTGCATATTTGGCTTTAATGCTTTCAATATGTATCTTAACAATTAGGTTTCAGTTCATATAAGTTAAAATTCTTTAACACTTAATGTTGCAAACCGATTTGAACTATGTTGTTCTCAACTTTTTCATTTCGATATTAATCAAAATATATACATCGATTTTGCCATTGAAATTTGTTGTTGCTGATTTGATTTTTGTTGTATTTTCAACTACAAAATGCATTTCAATTACCTTCAATAACATTCCAAATTTGATTTAACGTTTGATTATTTTCAAATTGTCAAGTGCATTTGAAATAGTTTAGTTTGTTTCAATGCGTTTCGTTTAATTTGCATTCAAATTTGTTTTGCATTTGCACAAAAGCTTAACAACAACATTTCAATCAGCTTAATTCCAAAAACAAGTGCATTATTCCAGCTTTCCCATACATGATCAAAACACAACCTTTCTTTTTAAGTTTCCATCTCTGCTCTCACACATTTGCATAAACAACACCATTATAGTGGGATTATGATAAACATACATGGTCAAAACCCACACGTTTGACCGCGTCAAACGCCACCTTCACTTTCAAAACGCTCTTTACTGCTGCTGCTGCCACAAAAAATATGTGTGTGTCAACAATTTTTGCCATCCGAGCTGTTGCTTGTAGTATAACAAGCCAAAACATAAAAATGTATGTTCGTTTATATATATGTGCAAGTGTTTCCGGCTATCGAAATACTAAAACTTACACAAGACTTTTGGCGGTTTAGGATAGTCTATAAATTCTCACAGTTAGCCACACCTGCTGCATGGCTGTATGCAACTTATGCAACGCACAGCAAATCATAACTCATCACACAAACACAGAGAGACGGGGCCATAAATAGTATGACAACAAGAATTTATAATTTATGAAATTGAAACGCGTTGCAAAATGAATTGAATTAAATTGAACGTTGACTTTTGTGCGTACATCAAACTAATTAGCAGCCAGACGCGCTCAATTAAAGCAAAGAAAAACAACAACAACGAGAACAGTTTTAGAATTGCATGATTTATGGCATGAAAGTTGCCCGACCTTTCGGCTGGGGTGGGGACAATAATTCCCGTTACAGCGTCGCTCTGGCTAACGTTGCGTATGAGTAATCGTTAAACGATTTTGCGGAAATCGCCATGCGACATTTCATTTTATTTATATGCGTATGTCGTTATTGTTGCTGCTTCTGCTGTTTATTTTTTGGTTAAATTAGCAATTAATCGAAATAAATTAACACATTTAACGTTCGATCGCTTTCACGAATGCTGCAAACCAGGTAGAGAAGAGGCAGCGGTGGAATGAATGTTGCCATATCGCATTAACAAACAAAACATATATACAAATATGCAAATGCCGCCCGCAGCTTCTGATTAATACGCAGTGTCGCGGTTAAGATGCATGAATCATGATGTGCGTTGATCATGATCAGCTTGGGTAGCTGCCGTTAAACTGTTTACGTATCGTTAACCGATAAATGAACACGCATTGGTTGTCTGTTAACAATAAATCGATGAGGCATATGCCAAAAATAGTAAGAATTTATCATTGTTTGAAGAGTCTTGAAACTGTTGATTGTTCAAATTGGGATTGTAAATAAAGCTTTTGATCGTAACGGTTATCGATAGTCGTGATAAAGACAGAGTTGTCATGCGATCAGTTGCAAAATCCTGTAATTAATGCATCATGAATGACGAGACTGGATTTGTTAGCAACATTCAGTGTCTCTAAGCCAACTAACTGCTTTTGTTCGCATGCACATTTACTGCTTTGGGAGCTATGCATATGCGAATATTCATGTATTGGTTGGGTTTTGCTTTGGTGCATTGGCGCATTAGCTAACGGTTGTCGGCTGTTGGCCCATTTTCAGCATTGAGTTTCAACGTCTTCAATCAAGTGATTGATTATGAAATCTCTGACTGCAACCACAGCACACAAAGCAAAATCAATGTTGATGATGATGATAATTATGATATATGAACTGTTTTTATTTATTAATATTTAATAGCGGCAATGGCCGGCAAGCCGTTGCTCCAAACGCCAACAACACAAAACAAATTTTTGCAGTAGCAAATAGAAAAACAAATTGTTATTAATGTTTGCATTTGCTTTTGCTTTGGTTGAACTCGTTTCTATTTTGCGATTCGGTTTCCTCTTTAGCGTGAACTTGTTTCAACTCTCTCTCTCTTAATTTTTGCGATTGAGGACAAGGTTATTCTGGATGCAAATACAAAACGTTAACACAACAACAACAACAACAGCTCATGATTAACTGTGAATTCGCATTTGAATTCAGTTATCTAGTTAGCTGCAGTTTCACCAGCCATTGGCCCCAACGCCTTGTTATAGTTTCAATCGACATTTTTGCTGTTGCTGTTTGTTGTTTGTGTTGTTTTATTTTTATGATCAGACCGGATTGGATCGTGCGTCGACTCAAATATGCTGACCGGCGTGTCGGCCATGTGCCGCTGAACGCGCAACGAGCAAGCAAAACCGGCTTGACACGTTGCCAAAGTTAGTTTTGTATTTATTTTGTGTTTCTGCTTTTTTGTTATTATTTTTATTTTATTTTTTCTCAAATGCCAATGGCTGGCGTTTGGCTCTGCGCCGCACTTTCGGCGACGTTTACAGCGCTGCGTTGTTTTGTTAAACTTGAACTTGCCAAGCGGTGCGTGGCCCCAGTTACTGTGCGTGGGGAAAGGAGTTGGGGGTACCAAGCTGGCCATAGCCCATAGACACATTGGCCCTGGCTAGCCAATAATCATAAGCATGCCTATCAGCATGTATGTGTGTGTGCGTGTGTTAAGTGTGGATATGACATGGCTAGTGTCTCAGGTGTTACTCTGTGCATGTATGTGTTTGTGTGTTTCTCAGGCCTTGTGAAAGTTCAGTTAAAGTTGGAAAACTTTCAAGTGCAACTGCTGCAAAACTTGACATGGTCTATGCGAAGTTTTTGCGCCAAAACGGAATCGTTAGATTAACTTGACTTGGCTTAGTAGTGCTTGAGGGTTTTGTGCTGCTGCTGTTGCTGCTGCTGAAGCTACTATCATGAATGTTGACATTCAAGACATGCCATAGCTTAAGGAAGGAAAGACCACCCACCACTCAACCCCAGACCCATCAAAAAACACTGTTAGAGCTTAAGCTCTCGGCTCATGAAATATTTGGCAATAAACGTCAGAGCCAGTCATTCAATTTGAGCTCTTTGGCTCGTTGTGTATGCAACTTGAAGGCAAAATATTATCAGCTTACAATTAAAATTAATTCAAATGAACTGAAAGCAAATAGTTAGCCGAAAGCAAGCAAAAACCAGTTAAGCAAAGTGCCAACAAATGCATTTTACACAAATTGATTATTAAATTAAGAACAAAGTCAAAAGCGTATTAAATGCAAAATTAAATCAATAAATATTCCATACAAAATATTTATTTGGCTTTTGTTTATTAATAATATTTTCAAACAAAAATATTAATTGTTGCATTCTAATCAAATTTAAAGTTCAACAAACATTGTTAGAGCAATGATAAATCAAAACTTTGGCAAGCTATATATAATACGTATACGTATATATATCTATTTATTATCTGGATTGTTTTTCTGTGCAGAAGAGCGAAAGTTGATGCTGCTATGATTTTTATCTGGCTTTTGTCAGTTTTTGGTCAAAAGCTTTCGCATAAACGGCAACGATTTACTAGTGCCACGTTAAATGTTTTGCCATTTTCAGCGTTCATGAAACCCGTTAGCATGGCCAGAGCATAGTAGCACATGCCACACACAACAAAAGATCGTCGCAAACGCTGATCGATGAGATCTGCGCAGATCTGTGAAAGACTTTCTTCAGAGCACAAAACGTTGAATGACCGCAGTATATAGTAGTTTGTGTGAAGCTGATCTGAAATCTGAGCTGAACTCAAATCATGTTTGATTAATTGATTTCAAATGTTTGACTTAAAAAGGCAACGAAACAATGACAGCTGGCAATAACCGCATTTTATGATTTCTATGGCAACAAATCAATGGATTTCGTGTTTGAATTATTATTATTGTTATACGCATGACTTTCATGTCTTTTGTCTTACCAACTATATATAGTTGGCATTGTTGCGATTTATTGTTTGCAATAAATGCATTTTACAGATTTTGTGTGGGTGTATGTTAGTGTGTGTGTGTGTATTTGCCATTGTTTCGAGCGAAAGCAAAGTTAAGATATTAATATTCATGATGAACATTTTGGCAAAATCTTTGAGATCACACACACTTCAAATTAACTTAAGCTTTTTTTCAATTGCATGCGATGCATATTTTCAGGCTTACAAATAATCGGATTTAGCATTTCGAATGACCTAATTAATTGTAATTGTAATTTTGAAGAAGTTTTCTAACCAACAAAACAATAGAAATGTCAAATGAACATGTTTTGTTGCATTTTAATAAATTGTTGTTTGCATAATATTCAAGCTTATAAGCTTATTAAGTTGCATAAAAATATAAGTTGACATAAACTAAAAATAAAAAGTTTGAAAATCGGAATTGAAAGAGAATTTATTGACATTAAGTCCCTTAAGCTTCAATGTTTTGCTAGCAAATTTAATATTAAAATCTAAATGTATTCGAAACATTATTTGACCGTTCTTAAAGACTTACTTTTAGTATCTAACAAAAGTGGTGTAACATGTTGTTGGCCATTATGTGTGTTCGCTGCCAAGTTCATGGCAGACATCAACAACTTTGAATAAGTACAACAAAAACCAAAAAAACCAACAGCAAAAACAAAAAGCAAAAGAAAACCAAACGCCACTTGGCAGAGGACTTGAAAAGCGAACGCCCTTCAATTTTTTTTTGCGCAAGTTTTTGCAACATTCTTTTTCGGATGCATTTGGCTGCACTCTAATTACATTTCAAGTGTGGCCCAACATTGGCCAGCCAAGTCCAAGAGCAAGAAGCAAACTTATCATCATGCTCATCATCATCAGCAACAACAACATCATCATCATCATGGACAACAACATGTTCATTACGATGATTGCAGCATACTTGAGCAATGGCAAACGGTGATAAGGGGGGTAGAAAGGGGTATCTCAACTCTTGACCAAAGACCAAAGACTCTTGCCTGTGCGCTCAAGCATACGACTTTGTTTTCTAATTTGGCTTTAACCTTTTGCCAAAGAGTCAGCCGACTTCCATTATCCATAGGGCGCAACGGCCCAAAAAGAAAAGAAACTTCACCAACAACAACAACGACAGGCGAAGACGAAGACAGAGAGAAAGAGAGACCAAAATAAACGTCCAAATCCAAGAGTCAAGATAAAAACGAGCCCCAAAAACGAAAAAAAAAAAAAAAAAAACGAAGTGAAGGTAATTGAACCATGGCCATATAACCTTGACTTAACCGTGGAATTTTCGCAACTCGTTGCCGCTCCGCTTGTCGCACTTCCTCTTTGCTCATCATCGAAATTAATGTTGCGGCAGGTGGGTGGCGGCCAGGTGACATGCTACCTAACGCACCCAACCACCCCACAAGAAAGGGAGCGGGGAACCAAATGAAAAATGCGCGCATCATTTGTCATGAATTCGATTTAAGTTTTGTTCGCAATTCGAAATTGCAGTTGAACAGTTGCCGTTGCACAGTTGCACAGTTAAGCTGATCCTTCGAGCAGTTTTTACTTTTGCACAATCGTGCCAATCGATGTGGGTTGTAGGGTGTAGGGAGGTTTGGCATTGCAGTCTATCAGCATTTGAGCCAAAAAGTTTTTTTTATTTTGTAAGTTGTCGCAAGTTAAGAAAATACATACATATATGTTTGTACATCAATTTCGTAACTAAGTTTGAGATGAAATGTGCAAAATTTAACGAATAAATATTTTGTAAAGCTTGAAAATATTTTTAGCATGCCTAATTGCATATGAAATTGATACAATTTGGTTATTTCATAGAAATTCTTGTTACAATATGTGTTACGAGTTCAGAATTTGGAAGCGGGAAAGGTTCTTGCATATTTTGCATTAATTGCTTATTGCCAAGCACTAATTAAATATAATGCATATGAAAATAATTATGAAATCGGATCGTTACAAACAAAGGAATTTTAATATTGGCTTTCTCATTGCCCATGTAAATATTTGAAATATGTATGTATGTTTGTGCTACTCGAATGCCGCGTTATGTATATGTGTGTGTTATGATGCACAAATGGAAATTGTTAATTAAGCGTAATTTGTAATTAATTGAAACGTTTTTGCATTTGTTGTTCGTCTCCTCCATCTCCGTGTCTCGCACTCGCACTTGGGCACAATCAACTTGACATTAATCCGTACTGCCATTTTGGCTTTGTGTTATTATTATTGTTTATTGGAGTTGCGGCGACAGACGCTTATCCGAGTCAATGACACTTCTGACCAGTTTCTGTTTGACACTTTTTGGCGTTTTCTCATATTACGCATACGACACGAATAACCTACTCAACTGCCGCTGCCGCTGTCTCTCTACCTTCTGATTAAGCACTTGAGTGCATTGCACTTGACCGCACATCATAAAATGTGCCAGTCATTGCAAGAGGCCGTTGCAGTTTAGTCTGCGCCGACGCCTCTCCCTTGGCCGTCTTTTGCTTTTGCCGCGTCAACTTTTAATTTGTTTTAAAAACTTTTTGATTGTTTCGCTGTTGCTGGCTATTATTGTTGTTGTTCTTCTTGTTGATGTTGTTGTTGCTACTGTTGTTGTTGTTGCAGGCATGCAAATGGACGCCTCACGCTTTGGCGCCACTGCGTCTGCTTCGGTTCGCTTCTCATCTTTGGTCGCCTCGCTCAGGGGCATTCATTTTCCGAGTTGCTTGATTAAATTGTCTTGGGCTTGACGCTATCTCACTCGCTCAGGCGCGATGTCTCTTGCTGGCTGCCTGACTGTTATTTAAAGTTTTTAATTTCATTTTATTGACACTGGCTGTGGCAAGAGTCTCTATGGCTAGCCACAGCTCAGGACTCAGGACTCGTGGACTTAATGTTTAAAGCCTTTCGCTCGCTGCCGCAAGTTTTTGCCATTATAGTTGCTATTGTCGCTGTTGCTGCTGCTACTGCTGCAGTTGCTGTTCTTGACAGTTGCCAACAAAGGCAAACAAGTATTTTCCCGACCAGGCCCTAACAGCAGCAGCAGGCCAAAAGCCAAAGGCAGTCGGCAGCTGTCAATACGATATCCGCACGCATATCAAACACAAGTCTTCGTTGTTGTTGTTGTTGAGTTAACATGAATGACATTAGCTTTGTGGGCTGCCCGTTCATAATTGACGTTGGCTTTACTTTACCTGTCCACCAGTGTAAATAACATTTACTGACAGTCTCAGCAGCAGGCAGGCAGCGTCAGCAACAATTTAAACGCAACCTTTTAAATTTTTGTGTATGTTTATGATTTGCGAGCAGCAGCAGCAGCACCAAATCATATTTGATTGTTGCGCGCACGTGTGGCAATGTGTTGCGAAGGACGCGCAACGCCAGCGCCAGCGGCAACATGTGCATGGAAACGTGCTTAAAGCGCCGTTGGCAGCAACAAAACTTGTCTTGCAGCAATATGCGAATGCTGCTGACGTTGCATGTTGCAGCAGCAGTTGCTATATATATATAAAAAAAAAAAAAACAGAGAACTGTGCACATAAACACTCACACACGTCTTTTGACAGGCAACACGCGTCAGCTGTTGTTGCTGCTGGGCCAACTTTTGCATCTTGCTATTGCTGTTGCCGTTGCCGTTGCTGTCGTTGCTGTTGCTGGGGCCCAACTAATAGTGAGTCAGCAGCATGGGCGGGAGAGCGTGCGCGCGCTTTGGCATTCTAATTTATTTATGTTAATGCAATAAAAACACTCAATTTGCTGTTGCATATTCGAAATATTTTCCATGTTGCATGTCGCTCTCGTTGCTGTTGCTGTAGCTGTTGCTGTTGTGCTTGCTTGCATATTGGCGACGTTATCGCAACAGCAAACAGCAACAGCATCCAACAACATTGCAAAAACACAGCTAACCTTGTTATTGTTATTTAATTTCACTTTTTTGTTTAGCATTGTTGTTATTGTTACTGTTATTGTTATTGCTCTTACTGTTACTTTTGCCCGTTGTTGCTGTGATATTTGTTTTTTGCATATTTTTTTTTTTTTTGCTGTTACCGTTTTGCGTTGGCGTTTTTCGTGCTGTTAGCCTGTTTTGCTCTTGTTTTATGCTGGTCGCATGATTTACGTTGTTGGCGGCAGCTTTTTTCTTGTTGCTGCTGCTGCTGCTGCTGCTGCACCGTGGTCATGCCAAGTGCTTGTGTCTGTTTGCTCGCTCGACATTTGAAAGTTGTGTCGAAACGGGTCGTTAGTTGCAAGCAAAACTAAGAAGAACTCTTTGGAGCTTAAGCTCTTGATCAAATAGCAGTCGCATTTAAATAATACTTTGTATAAGATTTAGATGTATTTAGATCAATGGAATAACAGGTTGCTGAATCAAATATAGTTGTTCAGATGTGGAAGACGTGGATGTGGTTGTTGTTGTGCTGTTTGCGTCAGATGTTGCGCAGCTCGCGATGCTGACAGCTGTTATCAGTTTTTTGTACCACTGTGCACACACACACACACACACACACCAGACTAATTTGTGCATAGATTTATTTATCTTATTATTATCATATTTTTAACAACAACAATTTTTAAGCTCCCACTGCCGCCCACTTTTTTTCAAAGTCGCCAACGTCAAAGCAAGCAAAACGAATGCGTCATTTGCATTTGTCATAGGCTGCAGCAACAACAACAACAACCACAGCAAAAAAGGTTGCCCAACTTGAAGCTAAACGAGATTGGGCATGGTCTTTGGCCATAGAGTAGAGGCGAATGGCGAATGTCTTTATTATTTGCACACTGAAAGTTTATAAACACCGCCTATCCTTTTTTTTCCTCCTCTCTCTCTCTATATCTATCCTTCTGTCTGTTGTCGTTGTTGTTGTTGTTAGTGGTGCGCCCAGCTTTTTAATAAAGTCATTTTATTTACATTTGTGCTTTTGTCTAGTAATTTATTTACTTTTTTATGCCATTACATACATACATATATTTAAAGCTTGCATATTTACATTTGCTATTGTAACTGTTGCTGTTGCTGCTACCATTGTTGCTGCTGCTGCCGGTAGCCGAAAACATTTTAAATGCCATTTTAATTATATTTGCTCTTTTGTGCGTTGGCTGGCTGGGGCGTAAATTCCACTTGGCTTTGGTCGCTCAGTTTGCAAGTTTTTCAATTAAAATGAAATAAAGCGACATAAATCAAGTCTCTCGCACACATATGTACACAAAAACGATGCCTGACAGCAGCAGAAGCAGCAGCAGCAGCAACAACAAAATAAATAAATAAATAAAGAAAAAAAAACTAGCTGCTTTAAAAACTAACAGCAACCGCAAGTAACTTCATTTGGCTCGAGGCAAACGCTGCGTATGAGCAATGTCGAGCAACAACAGAACAGAACAGTCAACACTCTAAAACGAAGCAATCGTCGTTGTCGTCGTTATTCTCCTCAAGCATTTTATAGTCTCCTGCTGCATGGCATTTGCATGCTTGAGACTGGAATTGAGTTGAGTTTAGTTTTGGGGTTGGGCATGGGTGTATTTTTAGGTGGATGGGTCATTGGCAAAATGCATTGGGAAAAACCACAACAACAGCAAAAAAAAAAAAGTGACTTGAGAAATGTTTGTTGAAAATTCGAGTTTATTTTTTAATTTTTCTTTGAGACTCTTGCAATTGTCAATCGAAATTCTGTCAGTCACTTTGGTCTCTTTGGTCAGATAACAAATCAATAAATGTCAACTTGACAAATCACATTCCCAAAAAGAAATATAAAGTCCACAAAACTATTTGTCTTTGTCGCAACTATTTGACAATTTTATTTCAATAGTTTTCTCTACAAAACATTTGATACAGTTTTGAAAAATGATTTCTTTACAAACATATTTGAATATTTCTTTTCTCTTTTTGATCTTTTGATCCATTCTTTACTTGTATTTTATTCAAAAGATAAAATGTATTTAGCTGAATCACAATTAAATTGAAAATAGACCGCTGAAATAATCGACTTCAACTACAATACAACACCCAATAACCGATAAAGGAAGCCTTGAGAAAAAGGCCAAACTATTGACAAACGGCTCGTGCCATTTATTGTTGTTGTTGTTGCATGTGAATGTGGGCCTGCCCCGTTGTTGCTCTACAAAAGGCGACAACAAAAACCACTTGAGCGTGGCCTGCTTGTTGTTGGCCCGCCAACCCCTTCCTCCCCCTAACCGAGTGAGTGCACTTATCAGCGCCAATTGCAATTGTTTTTAATAATTCACTTTCACTTGTGTGCCCGCAGCAAACAACACACACACACACTCTTATACACACACCCAAAAAACCTTGAACCGCATTTTCTGTATTTTCTTAACCAACTGGGCAACTGCCAATTGCTGTTGTTGTTGGCCAATAAAACCCACTCGCTGACTGTTTCTATTTCTCTGACTCTGACTGGGCGAAGTCTGGTGTTTTGGCTTGTTATATTTTGTTTTCAGCCTGTTGCCACTTGACTTGCTGCCTTTTTTTTGCATACAAGTGTTCTCGTGTTTGTATGTGTTTGTATGTGTGTGTGTGTGTGTGTGTGTGTGTGTAAGTCTCCCTTTATTTTCAATTTTTTTTAGGATTCGCACACTTGAGACAAGGCAGCCGACTCTATGCCGCAAAGGGCAAATAAAATTAATGAGCTTGGAGGTAAACCCAATGCCAAAAGCCGATTTAAGAATAAATTTAAGTATTGTAGCTTATACCAATATAGGGCTTAAATATAATATTAAAGTTTTTCAAATTCCAAAATAAAATCTCAAATTATATTAAATTTTATATCCCTTTTTTATGTTTTCTTTGCAGCTTATACAAATAAAAGCCAACTGAAAACCTTCTCAACTGCAAGGTGTGCTGTAACTTGTGAGGTAAAACACATTTTTATACCCTTAACCCATAAAATGGGTAAATAAGGGTATAATGGTTTTGTGCAAATGTATGTAACAGACAGAAGGAAGCATCTCCGACCCCATAAAGTATATATATTCTTGATCAGCATCAACAGCCGAGTCGATCTAGCTATGTCTGTCTGTCCGTCTGTCTGTCCGTCCGTATGAACGCCTAGATCTCAGAGACTATAAGAGCTAGAGACTTCAAACTTGAAACTTAAACTCTCCTAAACCATGAGCAGATCAAGTTTGCTTCGAATTTTCGATATCTTTTCTGGTTTCCGATATACACATGATATCGATAACAAAAATTCTTGAATTTCAAAATTGTGAAAACGAGGTTTCAAACTATTGATAAAATTATGAACATTTGAAAAATTTGATTAAAATCGGTTAAGAATCACCGGAGATATCGCAGTTTGAAATTAGGTAATTTTGATCATATTGGTCACTGGGTAAATATACACAAATGACTGTACGCTTTACGTATGGGGTTAAGGGTATGTCCTAGTCGGGATTTCTCGACTAGAGCCTTCTTACTTGTTTTTTGTTAATTTCTATTAGATTAAGCCTCGAACATAAAAACAACACATTCGAACACATTATGTAACGAATGTTTTTAATACAGCATAGTTTTAGAGTGGAACCAACGCGCAGCGTTTTGGAGATGATATTGGTCCTTAGTGAACTTTTTGTAAACAAAAATATCAAAAAAGTGTTTAAAACTTGATACATTAATAAAAAATTAGCTTCTTATATAATTTATAGCCCAATATATATTATTTACTTATTCCCTTTCCCATTTTCAGTGATTTGTGCTGCGAAAATCTCAGCAAAATCACGTTAGTAAATATTTTATGATTTTCTATTGAGTTTTTCTAATGGATTTTAGTTGCTCTTCAAGATTTTCCCCACCCATAAAACACCATTGCCATTTAATTTGCTTAACTTGTTTCTTTTTTTCTCTTCTCTTTTTTGTATTCACGTTTTTCTTATTTTCGGGCGTTTTTTCTCTGTCTCGCTCAAACAACCTCTCAACTGCCCAAACTCTATTGAAAATAAATTGCTGTTCTTTCTTTTTCGTTGTTGTTGCTTGCTTGCTTGCCAGTTTCAGTGTTCAATAAGAGCGCAACACACACACACACATATACACACCCAAGTAAAGCCTATGTAAGTACTTATTATATTTTAACTTGTTCAATGTGCCGTGCCAATTGCTGTTGTTGCTGTTGTTTTCTTTCCTTTTGGTCACTTTGCTAGCACGTTAATCTAACCCCTGACCCGATTGCCTGCCCTCCCCGCAGCCCTCCATCGTCCGTCGTCCATCCACCATCCTTCTCCATTTAACTTTTTTCATCTTGCTGTGCTGTGTTGCCGTTTTTTGTATCAAGTGGCAAGCTCTGAAATAGCCAGCGGGCACACACAACCCCGCCAATCCCCCACTGCACCCCAACCTACCAACATTGAACAACAACAGCAACAAGATGAAACGACTCGTGTTTTATCCTGCTGACTGGGCTTTGAGTTGAGGCAGCCGTTGCCCCAAAAAACAGAAAAAAGCCAAAAACAAAAAAAAAACAAAAAAAAAGCTGTCGACTGCATTTTTCGCATGGAAGCGGCTTTTGCTGTTGCCTTTGGCTTTGATTTTTCGTTGGCCAAGAAAGATTTCTAAGGTCGGCACGCTTTCCCATAATCGGGCGTATTATCCCTGGCCCCGACCTCATGCATCTAATTTATGTGCCAACAAACACACACACACACACACACACACACACACACACACACACACACACACATAAGAGTCAGACCTAGAGCAACAGTCAGAACCAGAAGCAAATGTTAACTTGGCTTCACAGCTGAAGTAGAAGTTTCAAGTAGGAGTGGAATATGGGCTGTGGGTGCTCCAGACAGGGTGACAGGGGAAGAAGCGTTGCCAAAATGCTTTCATTTCATTAATTATGCAGCGAAAATCAACAAGAGAGGCGCTTAGCTTAGTGTACTCTCATCTATACATACATACATATGCATGTGAGCTAAGTTTAACTCCTTTCAAATCTTCACATAAGCCCATAATATGCCGCATGGAATACCCTGTACTTTTTGATTTGTCACAGAAGTATTTTTGTAGATAAAACTCAATATAAATACAATATTCTACAGTTGGTCTTAACTATAACGAAAAAGTTTAATTTTAAAAACATCGAAAGCATTTCTATACAACAAATATTCTCATTAAAGCTTTTTCCATACAAATTATCTGAAGTTTATTACACAATATCTACAGCCTTGTTAATGCCCCCAAAAAAATCTGATTAAAGATTTTGCTTGTTTTATATTTTTATTCATTTTTTTTTTGGCTTGTTTTTTGTTTTGTTTTGCGGCCACAAATCTGTTTATGTGCTGCCGTCGCCACAACGACAGGCTCCTCCTTTCTGGGTTGTGTTTAAACCCTTCGTCAAGCTGCATACATGACTCCAAATTTAGTGAGCTTTCCTTACCCGTGCCCGTCCCCGTCCCTGCCCCCTACACACTGCCAGCTGCCAGTTGCCAGCGTACGTTTTGTGCATTTGACTTTTATATGAACTAATTCATGAAAAATGCATGCCGCTTGTGTTGTTGCTCGATGCTGTTGCTGCTACTACCCTTTACCCCCACTGTCATGCTTTCAATTCCGCATGCTCAGCACACCCTCCCTTTCGTCCCGCTGCTCCATCCTTCACAAATGAAGAAAAACCGGCCACCATAAATCGTCGTCTGCGTCGCCGACATTGCTATACTGCATCAAATACGAATGTGACGGCAAATGTGAATGGTAAATGTATATGTTGTGTGTGTGCAACATGTATATGTATGTACATATGGATGTATGTTCTGGCTTTGTTCGTGTGGCAAATAATTAAATTAAGATTTTTATAGCTTAATTGGATGGCTGTCGGGCGCCGAGTGCGCAGTAACCTGATGAATGACTGCTCGCATGCCATGCCAAGCTCAACTGGCAGCCAGCCTGACTGGCAACATGGCCAGTTACATATTTGCAACTTGCAACAACGAGTAAATTGCCACAAGCAGCAAGCGAACAGCAAGCAGCTAAACAGCAAGCAGCCAAACAGCAAGTGAAAGGCAACAAGTCTTGTGTCCAGCCAATGACTGGCTAAAATCAAATGATATTTGCTCGGTGTGGGGGTGGGTGATGGCAGCATTTGGGGGTCTTGGCCTGGTCCGGTCTGGCCTGCATTCAGTCTGGGTTGCCAAGCCTATCAAACATTGTTAATTGACGTTAATACAAATCAAAGGCTCAAACACCGCAACCGACTGATATTGCAGTTTGCCTCTCGCATTGCCAAGCACATACATACATATTATTGCATTTCGCAGCTAAGTAGATGCCACTCGAAATGCCAATTGAGTGCTGGCAACATAAGGTGGCATCAATGCTGCACAATAATTTGATTGAAACTTCTACCCAACAATCAGGTTATAAATTTAACCTTATTATTTACTAAGTTTCTTTTAATTAACGCATTTTTCTATGAGCTGATTGCATTCTTTCTATGCGCTTCTATCTTTCCTTTCTGTCTAACCAGCATTGATGTGGCTTGTTGTGTGGCAAGTAGCATCGTTGGACCCAGCAATATAGTACATGTATAAGTATTCACTTATATAGTATGTGCGGTTGTGTGTGTGTGTGTGCTTGTGTTTGTGTACATAGCTAAGTAGTGCACATTGCTCGCTCATGTGCCACATCGCATTTGGCCCTAGGCCCGTGGCATTTGTTGCTGTTGCTGCCGCTGCTGCCTTTGCTGTTGTTGGTTTTCTTTGGGTTACCTGGCCAACACACTGCAAACCAACAAATGACTGCTGCAGCAGCACACACATACATATATACTCTCACACACATACTTAAACACACAGCATCTGCACAGAATCTAAGCTCACGACGCGAGCAGCAATCCTTGAACTTTTCGCATTTCCAATATGCATACAACCATGCAAAATCCGTTGCTGTTGCTGTTGTGGCTGCTGCTGGCGGCTGTTGCTGCTGCTGCCGTTGCTGTTGCCTTATGGGGCTCATGACATCTCGGCCATGCCACGGCAACCGTTTGTAGTAGTAGTAGGGCGCGCGTTTTGTTGCATCTGCAGTTGCCTTTCATTAACATGCTGCACATTGGAGATGGCGACGAGGACGACGAGGACGACGATGACGACGACGCTGCCAACGATGCTGCCGACGGCCATCAAAAGCATAAATTGCACATGCAAATCGCACAGCCATTGCGGGTGGTGGCTTTTGGGTGGTTTGTGTACCAAGCTTTGTGCTTAGATCTTTATTCTTCTGTTTTTTTTATTTTTTTGTGTATTGTACAGAGGTTGTTTCTTCAGTTTTTTGCGCTCTCTTTGCAAAATCAAAATCCTTACAAAAGCGGAACTAAAACAGTATGCAAAAGGCGACAATAGATACTCTATAGTAAAATAACTACCTTAAACTTCAAGGTTATTAACTTAATGACATACGTTTTATAAGCTATATGCCCTTTAGTAAAGGGTATATAGAGTAAAATCCGATGATTTCGAACAGCCAGCTGTGCCGACAGCAACAACAACATCAACAGCTGCTTCTGCAACCAAACAAAATGGCCACCCATGGTTTTGGACCACAACACCAGCAAGCACAAAGCAATATAGAAATATTAAAAAAGAAAACTCGTACATAATTATGTATAAACAAGAATTTTAAACTAAGTTTGCGTCTACTTGCTTAAAGCTCGTTACAACAGCGGAAGAACCTTTATATACAAAAGAGAAATGGAATTTAACTATGGCTTATAGATCCTAAGTTTATTACAAAGAAAAGGGTATACCTTGAACTAAGCTGTCTTAACTAAGATTTTGGATTGTTTTTGCAATGCACATTGCAACCCTTTACTTTTTGTAATCCATAAAAAATCATTTTCTTTTACAATTACTTTTGATAAGTTTCATAATTTCAGACACATCGTCTAATGCTTTAAAATTGTTACACTTATCAAAAAAAAAAAAAAAAAAAAAAAAAAGACAACAGAAAAACGTGCCAAACAGATCAGCTGCAACATGTGAATTGCTTGTGTAAGCGAAAAAAAAAACACTTTTACATCACAATGTATAGAGTCCATACACTATGTATTGGTGTGTGTGTTTGATGATTATGTAAGATGCTGCAAAAGATGTTTAAATTTGAACCATGCCACCAACAGCTTAGCACCTCTTCGAATGCTGCTGCTGCTGCAACTATTGACATTTTGCCGCCACATTAGGCGATGAGCGAAGTGATAGTTTAAGAGGGGTGTGTGTGTAAAGGGCAGGAGAAGGCGGAAAAGACATTGCATGTGTCTTTTCATCAGAAATTAATGTGCCACAATTTACTTTCAACTCTCTTTCCCTCTCAATGTTACATTACAAATCTCCTCCGCCTGTCATTCTTACTTCTTTAGACAGGGTTGCCAAGTTGTCGTCGTTGTCGCTGCTGTCGTCAACGTCTTGACAATTTCGGCAATGTGCGTTGAAGCGTTGCACACGATGCCACCAATGTCGATGCCGCTGCCTCTGTCTATCTGTCTGCCTCCGTCCGTCCGTTCATCCTTGGCGCATTGCAATCAAAGTCAACGCAACGCAACTGACAGCGGGACGAAGTTGTTGCAAAAGATACGCCGCTTTACGTTAACGTTCTCTGCATGTCATTCAAATGCTGTTGACAACTCCGGCAACATTGAAGGCAACCGCCTACCCCCAACTACGCCACTGAGCCTCTAGTAACTAGTGCTAGAAGTAGTTCCTCTCTCTCTTTCTCTTCCTCTTTCTCTGTCACTTGTGGTTCTGATTCCGTTTCTGACTGAGCCGCCACCGCTTTGGTGATGGCAGTCAGCATTTGACTGCTTCCTTATGTTGTTAGCAGAAACGTGACAAGAAAATCAAACACGCAAAAATCTGCGACAACAGCAACAGCAACAACAACAACTGCAACTGCAACTGCAACAGCAACCACATTAACTGCCTTGTGCCCATGATAACACTGTAGGACTAAAGAGAGAGAGACAGCAAGAGTAAGATAGACATAGAGAGACATGTCTTGCAGTTAGTTAGCTGCATGATGTTGTTGTTGGCTGTGTGCAGATTTTCCGTGGCATGCAGTAAAGCCAAAGCTAAACATTTCGTGTCGCATTTATAGCCAACGTGCCGCAAGTTGTTGTCTATTTTTTATTCTCCCCTTTTTCTTCTTCTGCATCTCTCTTTGTTGAGCTAAGTTAAGCTAAGGCTAAACGTTGATTTGCTTTTCGTAAAAATTGTTTCTCAATCCGCTGGCGACTCCTCATACAACAACAATGTGTGTGTGTGTGCTATCTGTAAATTGGCATAATAAGTTGGCAGTCGCAGTTGCCAGGTTGCAGGATGAGCTGCTGTTGCTGTTGTTGTTGCTGATGATGCTGCTGATGATGCTGATTGATGTGCTGTGCCCCTTATGGTGGCTATTCGGTTCGTCTCGTCTCCTTGTTGCAACTCGTTAGCTGCGGCACTGCAGTACGTAAGCATTGACGTAACTAAACTTACCGGACTGTGTTACGACCAAATGGCAAAGGCGCAATCGTCATCATCAACTGATTATCATAATGCACAAGTTGGTCGTAATGCTATGCCATACAATGACAACGTAAGCAATCACGTTTTGGCTAGTGTGCAAATTGTGCTGCATTCTAGTTGCCAATGCGGCTTAATTTGAACTTGGCAGCAGTTAAAGTTAAAGAAACTCTAACGTTATTGCAATGCAATGTTTTATGCAGAATCTTCATTCGTTTTTAAAGCTTCTTAAACTTAGTAAGCTGCCTGCGCGCTTTACATTGAATATTTTTTAAAAGGAATAAAACACATTTTCAGCTTAGAGTTTTATGTTTAAACTGAACTAAGAACTGTGTTGCATGCAATCCCTAATGGCATTTCCAGTTGTAATATGTACTTAAACTTCCATTGCATGACGACTTCAACTGAATGTTTTTATATACGCAAATTACATTAACCTGGCTTAAATGTTTAGCAAAATCTGTTTGCTTGCTGAGAAAGTGCCCGTGTCTATATGGATACATCTTTTTATACATTTTGACATCTTGTAAGATTTTGTTAGCATTTCCCTGAAGTTATTAAACGTTGATTGGCAAGCACTTCCGTTGCATTTGCGTGCTACTTGCCAACTACTGCCACAGTTTGCAGATGCAGAAACGGATACAGCCAACAAGACTCGCCAAAAACATTTGTTTTACCTATACATACTACGTACATACGTATTTTCTGTTTGATTTCTGACAATTGTCGTTCGGTCAATTTGTATTTTTTGGGGCGTCACAGTTTGCGCAATTTGCATTTTGGGCATGCAACGAACCCCAAAACCGAACAACGATCGACGCCCGTTTCATGTCTTTTGACAATTTGCCGCATTGTTTGTTAATTGTTAAAACATTTTTAATCACATTTGTTGCTGTTGTTGTTGTTGTTGTTGTTGTTCTTGCTGAATTTATGAGATACTCGCACATAATTTTCACTTGTTTCGTTTGGAGAAGAGCACAAAAAAAAAAAAAACGATAATCGACGATGGACTTTGATTGCAATTTTTTTTTTTCTCATTTTCCAATTCGTTTTTCTTTTTTGTGTTTTTTGTATGCGCAATTTTGGCATCATTTGAATTGAGAGAATCGCAATATGGAAATTTTGCAACTGTACATTGTACACATGTACACATACATACATGTATATATGCGAATTCGTATCCGTAATTTGAATGAGATTCGCAAAGAAACTTCACAAACATCAAAAAAAAAAAGAAAAAAAAAGAGAAAATTGCGAAATGGGGCACGCAGAGCTTTCAGCTACAGTTCATAAATCGTTAATCAGTATCGAGGGCGAATTTTAATTGCAAATTGGGTATATCGCATGAGCATCGGCAAAATGTTGTCAAATGCGAAACAGATATCACAGAAGAAGCTTTGACATAACGCCCACCAGACCCCCAACTCGCCAATTTCATGTCTCCCAATATCTCGCTCTCGCTTGCTGTATAATTGCATTATTTCTAATTAAATTTAGCAATACATACATATGTATGTGTGCTTGTGTAATGTATCTGCCAGGCATAACACACACACACAGCGTAGTCGACGTGTAAAAAGATAAAGATACCAAATGTCATTTGACAAGAACTGTAAAATCAACTCTGGGCGACATAACGAAAAAAAAAATGAAAGAAAAAAAAATCATTTTGTGATATCAATCGCCAAGTCAGCTGCGGGGCATGCAATGAACTAAAGTTGAATTGAAAGATATCGACAAACGTAACAAGATTTAAAAACCGTATGCTATGTGTATGTGTGTGTGTGTGATGCTGCTACTGCTGCCGCCTTCCGAGCATATTCATGATGGTTTGGCACACACGCACACACGTACGCAAATAAAAGGATGTGATGCGAATTAAAAAAACAAGACAAGAAAAAAAATACGTATACACAGACTGCCAGCGGATACAGATACAGCTAGACAAGATATACAGATACGAAAGATATAGATACAGCTGAAGATACGCAGTGATGTGTACACTAGATATGCAATGTGTTGTGTAGACAGACGCATCCATGAGATACATTTCGCAAGCGGTTGGCACGCACGATACTTAAGTTCATTTGCGCCACTTTGCGCCTGTGCATTTTAAGTGCGTGCGACTTTTTTTCTTTCTCTCTTTCGTTTTTAATATAAGCCAAGAATGAAAGAAACAAACGTCAAGCTAGAAAGTTATGTATGTTTAGCTGCTGTCAGATACAAAATGTATCTCAATGCTAAACGGCTGCTGCGGCTGCAAATCGAACGGTTTTTTGTGCCACTTTAGCTATTTTCTATTTGCTATGTGTGTGTTGTTTTTTTTGTGCTTGTGATTCTTGTTTCGCATAAATGATGAATATGTATGTATGTAAAAATCAAGAACACAGAGACAAAGACAGAGACAGAGAGAGAATGTACAGTGGACATATTTAAACGGTCATTGCTCATGGCTAAAAGCAATATTGAATCATTCTTAAGCTTCTTAAGCATTTGAAACTTGACTTCGACGCCCTCGAAGAGATCGGATTCAGCGATAATGCTATAATAATTATAGCGGTCTTTGGCAGTTATGGCGCCCATCTCATTTGTTCGTCGTGAAAGCTTTTATGACAGGCCCCAAAAATCAATGGCCGCCATAAACTTCAGCTCGCTGCTGTTTGAACTGTTATTGAATAGAAATTGATCTATAAAATGGAAAAAAAAAAACGCAAATGAGTCGAGCCTCACAGATACATAAATACACGCATGTCGTATTCATTGAATTTTAAATGAGATTTTGTACAACTTTTAGATAAGTCATTAAATGGGTTTTTTCCCCCTTCTTGACAGAATTCAAGAAGCAAACTGATTGATTATGTCAATGAAACGAGCTAATGACGCCATAATACGATAATAGTTATATGATTTTAGTATTCATCATGTATCATAACCAAATAAATTTGACAGTTTTTCAAACTTGAAACTTGAAAATATATCTTCTAAACCATTTAACTTCATATGAAATTCCTTAAAGCTATTGTCATTTATTAATGTTATTTCTGTTGCACACATTTAAAAATCTGCCTCCCCCTTTTCCACTCTTAACAGTCAGCTGCAAAGTTCTTTACAGGGCCAGACAGAAGTTTCACACGATCTGAACACGCAGAGGCGACTCTTCGTTTGTGTTGATGCTGCATGCAACTCTTTTACTTTTTGTATTCTTCTTATTTGTTTTTTGCAGTCATCCTTCATTTTAGCAGGCGGGGGCGGGTGCGGGGCGCACAAGCTTGTCTCAAAATAAACAATGAAACGCCTCTGTAAATGTGTGTGTTTTGCGGCAACAGATGCCTCGAGCTGCCTGCCCAACAGAGAGAGAAAGAGAGAGAGAGAGTCTGTTGTTGTTGGTTTAACTGCTGCTGCTGTTGCTGTTGCACCAACCAACAACACTCGACATTTTGCGGCGTGATAAGCTTTGATTACATGCCAGACAGCAACTGATCAGCCCCAAAGACTGGAGCCAACTTGCAGTGCAAATTAAATGGCAAAGCGAAAAAAAAGCGCAAAAGAAGCAACTGCAAATAACAACAAGAAGAAGAAGGAGGAGAAAATTCTATAAATATTGTGGCGATATATATGTATGTGTGTGTGTGTGTGTATTTGTGTTCAAATTGCAGCAAGTTTGGGGTCGCTGTGTGGCAGCGTTGGCGGCGGCGGGGGCAGCAGCAGCAACAGCAATTGCAACAAGGCAATGGGAAAACTTGGCGAGCAAGTTACACTTCCAAGAAGAAACAACAACAACAACAACAAAAATGCTATGCAGCAACAATGCCTTGTGACACGCATTTCCTGTGCCTCAAGATTGCCTGCGGCAACGGCAGGCTATAGAACATATACAAGATACATATATATTTGTATCTATTAAATACATAGAAAGCGCACACACAGCTAGAACTTGTTTGGTGGCTTTTGCGCGTGCGCAACACACATTTCCGTTAGATCAGCAAAATACATACACACAGCTCCAATGTAGAGATCAATGCTCGCAGCAGCAGCAGCAGCAGTTGCTGTTGTTGTTGCTGTTGCTGCTGCTAATCGAATCTGAAAGGCAGAGCGAGTTAAGCATTTTTTTTAATTGTTATGTTTGCGGCAAAGAACGCGCGTCCACAAATTGTAAGTCACTGAAGCTCATTGACCCAATTTGAAAGGTAACGTTGTCTGCCTGCCTGGCTGCCTGCCTGCTTGGCTGCCTCAAGTCAATAGTTGAACAAGTAGTTGAATAGTTGGACATCATTAAAATATATCTATACACACACCATTATTCCTTCTTCTCTTTTTTGGGCGCGACACGACACACATTGCGAGAGAGCAGCGTGGGGGCACTGACAGCATGGCCAAGATCGAACCTGTTTTGCCTAGCAAATTAGCGACAACAACAGCAACAATTGCTGCTGCTGCTGCGAATATTTTGTGGTAACAACACACAGCAGCAGCAGCAGCAAGAACAAATCGCATAACCGTAACGAGTATTAAATAGCAAATTGACCCAAATCGTTTTGGGTGTTAGAATTGTGCCTGAAATATCAAAGAGCCGTTGTTAGCATTGGCTAGAAAGTCCCTCAATTCATGCATGTAAATGCCAAATGCTGCCTGACATGCCATGGATTTGGGTTAAGTCATGTTTGAAAGAACTTCGCGTCTTAAGATTAATGGCAGTCACCTTATTTTCCTGACTGATCCAATTCTCTTTTGCACACAGAATGCAAAATGTCGTTTAAAAACTATCATTACAACAAGCAACAAACTGTTGAACGATACTCTTCACAACGCAAATGAACCTGATTAAATCTTGTATGTGCCTTTTTTCTTGTAGAGAGTATTAAAACTGTAGATTTTAAGCTTAAAATGCAGCTGGAGCTAAGGTTGTGGCAAGTGCAAATCATCAGAGATTTATAACAATTTCAACACACACACATAGGATACACAGTTACACTTTCAGGTTGTCTCTGCATATTTCACGAGCCAACCCAATGCTTGAGGATGTGTTTGTTGTCAAAAAAAAAAGGAAAAATATAGAGTAATAATAAAAAAAAGACTAAAGCTTGTTGAAAGCATGTTGCAAAATATTTTGTATAATGTTCGCTAACTCTTCAACCGACTGCCTGCAACTGTCTGTCTGTATGTGTGTGTGTGTGTGTGTGTGTGTTTGCTGGGTAAAGTTTTTGCGGCACATGCAAATGAAATGGAAAACACTTGAGCAAAAAAAAAGCGCTCTAAGCTGCCAGGATGCGACCTGTTTCAAGCACTATGCTTATGTGTGTGTGCTTTCGCATTTGCCTGATTTTGGGCTCTCTGTGCAGCAAATGTTGCACAAAGTTTTTGATTATGTAAAAATTGCATTAAAGCTGCGGGCGCTCCAAAGGCTGTTTTATCAAGGGCTTTAAGTACCCAAGCCTGCCTGTCTTTGCTGCTGCCTTTGAGGCAATGTGCAATCCCAGAGGCAGAGGCAGAGGCAATCATAATAGAGTCTCAGGTGTGCCCAGACAAAGAGAGAGAAAGCTGAGCTGCTTAAGCAGCTGGGCCAACAAACTGTTTAGTGCCAAGCAATGGGCAAAACTGGACATGCAATTTTGCCAGGGCTAACAGACGACATTCAGGACTATTGAAAACGCAGACAGCTGAGGACGAAGCAAGCGAGCAAGCACGAATTTAAAGTGTCTGGCAGTTGAGTGTCAGTTCAGACCTGCTGCCATTGTCATCCATTTGCCACAGACAGAACAGAACGGAACGGAAGGACGTACGAATGGGCGAACGGATGGAGGGACGGACGGACGGATTGCTACGTGCAATTTGTAGACAAAAATTGAGCTATGTTTGAATGGGATACAGAGCTGCAAATTCTGGACGGGTCACGCCTTTTGTTTATCGCCTGCCCCAAAGGCAGCTTACATTTGCTGTCTCTCTCTTTCACTCTGGTAGTGCCATAAATATTAGAGGCATGAGTGTCAGACATAACGGCAACACCAACGCAACCGTTAATGTCAACTCAGTCGACTCCAACTACAGCTCTCTTGTGTGGCACACGCACCCACACAAAGATACAAAAGTGCAGATAGGCAAACAGATTGTCGCCTGAAGTGTCGTGTCGTTTCGTGTCGTGTGTCCAGAAAGCCAGATGCAAAATGCAGTTGATGCTGCTGCAACTTGTTTAACACAAAAGCGAGCAACTCAAGTGGGGAAATGGGTGATGGAGGCACTTGACCACATGCAAAAAAAAAAAAAAAAAAAAAAAAGAAAGCATGGCTTGCCACCGTGTGCCATTTTTATTTTAAGATTCTCTCACATTGCGTACAAGTCGATTGATACGTTTGACCAACAAATACTTCCACTGTGCCACACTTTTAGATGGTTTTCCATTAGGCTCAAATGGCCATGCTTCGTTCTCGTTCTCTCAATCTCTGGCCGGATGAATGTCTGTTCGCAAGGCACTGTCTGTGAGAAATATTACACGCAATTTTCAAGCTGACAGTTTGTGGCAGAGTGGTGTGCAACGGAAATGGTTGCGCGGCTGGCCGACATATTAAAAATGAATGACGGCATTTCATTAGTGTGGACATTTTTTGGGTGGCGCACATTCAATGCCATGATGTCGATAAGAAATGCAAAGTAATTTGCCAACACGTGACATCAATTTTTCTGTCAACCATTTTGTAAATGTTGCCGATGGCCTAACGCATTTCTCTTGTCTTTCTTGTCCATTGCAGAACAGGATACCTTAAGTGGCATCGAAGGAAAGGGAAAACCGCTTCAAAGACAAAGATATAAAATCAAATAGATTGGCAAGAATGGCGCACTCAAAGGTCATATTAAAGATACTGTTCTCGCTGTGCGTTTGGTCCTTTGTGATCATTGGCTTGTTCAAGATGCATGGCACGAATCTGGTGCCACAGGACTATCACCAAATGCCAGCGGACTATCAGCAGTTGCCACTGAACGGACGCAGTCTGTTGCAAAAGGATATGCTGCGCTATGCGGAGACGACATCGACGACAACCGATCATTTTGATCCCAGCGAGATACTCGTCGACAATCGCACAGGTAAACAACAACAGGACCAAAAATCAATTGCAACAATTCTTTACACACTCTTTCTCTCTTTTTCTCTATCTTCCATTTCACAGCCATGGATGATGATCAGCTGGTGCGTGATGTGGAATCAAGGATACCATCTCTGCCCATAGCCTACTGGAGCAAGAACAAGAATTTCTTGCAACAAAAGTCATCGACCTGCGCCAAATATCCATCGATCTTTGAGCTAGAATTCAACAATATCTATTGGCAAACGTTGCGCACCTCGAATGGAACCTTTCAGCTCTTTGGCGCCTACTATGACATACGTCGCACCTCGCTGCTGGGTCCAACTGTACGCATCCTGGGCATGATCGATCGCATTGAGCCAAAGGTGAAGACCTATTGCCAGTTCTGGTTCGATGGCCAAAAGGAGCCGTTCATTGTGAAGACGTTCGAGTACAAGTACATCTGGTACAACAAGTGGGGCAACTACAAGCAGGGCATCTATCAGCCGTATCTGATTGCCTGCCAGATACCCAAGCCCTTCCACGGCGTTGTGCCCAGCTCCGTGTCCATGGTGGAGAAGGAGTGCGATACGGCCACCAATAATTTGCGTGTCATCTACAATCGGCCACCGGATGATCAGAAGAAGGGTTTTGCTGTCTGTGTCAAGGGTCTGGACTTTCTCTATGATGATCTGAGTGTGCGTCTTATCGAATGGATCGAAATGCTGAACATTTTGGGTGCAGACAAGATCTACTTTTATAATCTGCAAGTGCATCCCAATATCACCAAGGTCCTCAGCCATTACGAGCAGGAGGGCAAGGTGCAGGTCATACCATTGACGCTGCCAGGCGGCCAGCCCAATGTGCCCGGCTTTCAGCATCTCTATCTGACCAAGAAGACCAATCACAAGCGTCAGAATGAGGTCATACCCTACAACGACTGTCTGTACAAGAATCTCTATCTGTACGATTACATTGCCCTGCTGGACATCGATGAGGTTATCATGCCCAAGGGCAACTCCGTACTCTGGTCGGAGCTAATGGAGAAGGTGCGTCCCGAGTCGCTGAAATTCAAACCCGATGGCTATCATAGCTACAATTTCCGCAACGTCTACTTCCTGGACGATCAGCAGCATGAGCATGGCTGGCACAAGGATATACCCAAGTATATGCATATGCTGCAGCATGTGCATCGGGCCAAGAACTATACCAAGCCCAATCAGTATGTCAAGTGCTTTCACGATCCGGAACGTGTGCTCACTCTGCACAATCATTTTCCTCTCAGCTGCCTGGGTGGCGTTTGCAAATCGTATCCGGTGGACACGCAGGATGCACAGCTGCAGCATTATCGCGCCGATTGCGTCAAGACGCTGAAGAAGAGCTGTGAGGAGTATCGCGAGAATTCCGTAGAGGACAAGACAATATGGAAGTACAAGGATGAGCTGATTAGACGCACCATCAAGACGCTCGAGACGTTGGGATTCTTTAGGCGCAGTGGCGTTGGCGCTGGCTTTGGTGGCAGCAGCAGCGGCCTTGGCGGTGGCGCCACAACACACTCAACGGAACGGTGATTCGCGCTTCTTGGCGGCTGGTCGTGGCCCTGGCTGCCAGTGACGCCCTATGTGGAGCCAGCGGTTGCTGGCCAATTGGGCAACGAAGAGTTTTTCGTCTAGTAAGAGTTTTAGATGGAGAGAGTTCCTTGACGTAATCGAACTCAAATCCATAAAAAGGAAACATAAACCCGTCCCGTCCCCCCCACAACAACGACAAAAGACAGCCTAGAGCTGGATTTGTTTAGTTTCTGTATTATAGAAAAGTGTTTTTTAATTAATATTTTTTTTTTACTATTATGATGATTATGAATATTATTATTTTTATTTTGTAGTATTGTATAATTTGTAATTCCCCTAAACTACTATACCAACATATTTAGTTAGTTAGTTAATATTCGAAAGTTATTTTTGATATATCGAAAACACTTTTTATATCCTAGTACTATCTATCATACATAAATACACACATACATATACATATATACAATATTTATTCGCACTTTCGTATGGCTAGTGTAAAAAACAAAAACAAGCGAATGTAAAAAAAGAAAAACACTTTTAAAATTGTGCCTTCAACTTTAAATTATAGTGTGTAGGGTTTTTAGAACAGCGACTCTATACATACATATATATATACCAACTACGTGTATATATGTATTTATGTACCTATACCTATATGTACATAGATGTATGCACATACATATGTATAACTGCTTATTGGGCAACTGCCCAACAAAAACAAACACAATTGTTTATTTTTACTGAATTCACAAAAGACGTTACAAAATACAAATCCCAATGTATAAGTTGAAAGATAAAAACAAACAAAACCTATATTAAGTTAAAGACTGATGACTGACGTTTATTAATAATTAGATACAATTGCAAAAAAAAAATGTAAAATTGAAAGAAATTTCGAAAATTTATTTCAAATTATATGCGTAAGCGAACAACATTTCAATTGATATTATGTATTAACTAAACTAGTTAGTATTTGTTGTGCAAAACAAAATTATAATATATATCACTAAATGCTAAGCAAACATCTGAACAAGAACAAAAGAACACATCAACTGTAAATAGTTAAATTGTTAAAAAAAAAAAAAACACAACACAAACAAACACACACACAACTAGATATACTTTATATATACAACATAATAATATTATATATAATATATACATAAACATATGTGAAACAGAAACAAAAGAAATAGATTTGTAAGCTTAAAAAGATATGAAAAAGAAATTAAAATTAATTTAAGCAAGCTGCTCAATCAAACTTAGTTACTTATATTATTTTATTTTTGTGTTAATACCATTTTTATCCTATACGTCTTAAGCTCAGTTCTTGCACCTTTTTATAATTGTTTATTTAAGTTAGTTTTTTTTTTTGGTTTAATTGTACATAAAATTGTAATACTATAATGGATTTATGTTGTGTTCAATGACTTTTGGTTTCCTTAATTTGTATTTATCACTTGAGATCATTTTGCAGCTTAGTCAAATTGTTAAAACGTTGTTTTTGCACATTGGATAAGGCGTTGATTTGTATGGGAATATACATGCATACATATATATATACCAGGTTGCAGATATTTAAACTAATTGCACTAGATCACAACGATCTATAAAATTACATTTTAAATACATATACACATAGATATTATAATATATATACATATATATGTATGTAGGAACATAATGTATTAATGTTAGTTGATAAAAACACAAAACAGTTTTTTTTTTGCATAGCTAATAACAATTGATATGAGAAAAAGTGATTGAAGAATAAAATTTTAAAAAAATTTCAAAGTTTAAAGTCTTTTTTCTATGTACCTGGGAGATTCGTTAAACATTTGCATTCGATAGCAAAGTTTGGCTTCGTTTAACATTCATGTTGCGTATTCAATATGAAATTGAAGCAAAATCAATGGACCTTTGGCTGGCAGTAAATCTGTTTAATGTTTGGCATCACCGTTTAAGCTGTTAACAGTTACAGATATTTATTGGTGGTGGAGTGCCAGTTGCTGCTGCTGCCATTAGCTTAAATTCAGCTTTAGGCCAAATGATTTTGGACTGCATTTAAGTGCGAGCGTACTTGGCTTGTTAAAGATTGCCAAAAAAAAAAAAAACAGACCAAATATTCAGGCATGCAAACACAGATACTCATACACTCACACACACACGAGCAAGCACACACTTACACTTGAATAGAGAGAGAGAGAGTGAACCCAAAGTCTTTTCCAGTTGAATGGCCAGCTATCCGGGCTATACCTTGGCTGGCAAACGTGGCATCGTTGCTCACAGCGCGTCCAGCGTGGCAAAAGACGTGAGATACAAAACTTCTAAGAATGTAAACAACAAAGCATTTATTCTCAGGCATAAATGAATCCACTTACGCACAACTTGGCGAGGAACGCAAGACCCAAAGCCAATGCACACAGAAAGTTGTGCACAAGGACGAAAGCAACGGAACGATACAAGAGCAGCAGCAGCAGCAACAAATAAACAAAAACATCAACTTACAGGGTATATATGGAACAGTGTGTGTGCGTGTGTGTGGGTGGAAATGAAAGGGATGAATGAGTTGCAAAAGTGGAGCCAAAGAAATTTGTATAAACGCAACTTAAGTGAGCATTAAACACGCTCCACTGAAGGACTCCTTCGGCCGGAGCCGAGGTCCCTTCATCTTCATTTTCTGCTTTTTTGTGCGAAACGGTGGTGCTTAACTTGGTTAATAAACATTACCAACGCCACAAAAACCATTTACGAGAACTATTAAAATTCCTCAGCATTTTAGTTGCCTTGTTTCACGATTATGTTTATTTATATGGCAAGCGGCAGCAGCAACAGCAACAGCAACAACCCAAACCAGGCTGATGAAGGGAATGATGGGAAATCCCTTTATGTTTGGGGTTTTTTGCATGTGAGTTCGTCGTTAAGTGAAATCTCATCGCTGCATGATAAGGCAAACTTTAAGTTCATATATAATATACTTTTATGCATACCCATTAGGAGGCAGAGAAGCCATCTTCTGTTTTGGACCAAAAGTATACTACTTAAGTTTATGGACCATTGGAGTCGCCTGTCGAACCCTTTTATCGATCAGGATCTAACTCGTTGTACATTTTTCGAGCTGAACATGAATGACTTCTAAATTATTAATAATACAATTAAGTGCGCATGTTTCGATGCTAAAATGCAAATGCTGCTGGCAAACTAATTAAAATCCACTATAGGATCGTTGGGGCTGCATATTTATAATGCATGCGCATAAATCCAGAAATTAAGCGCTTCGGCTTAAAAAGCATGCAAAATTAAAATGTGCAATTATGCTGCCAATTTCCATATGTATATGTGTATGTATATATATGTGTTGCTGTGCATAGAAAGCCAGCTAAATTAAGCCAATTACCCAGCGGGAAATTGTTGAAATCCTTCGAGTGTTTCGCTTTTTGACCACTGCTTAAAATGATATATGTTCGTATTGATGGGACTTTACTTGGGCAACGAAAGCAGTTTGTTTAATAGAGATCACAAATATCTAAAATATTAGATGGAATAGGATATGACTTTCAACAGTCACACATCATCACAATGCTTCCCGCTGGGTGCCACATGAAACTAGCCCCATTTTTTTTTGTGCATGCATTTGGCTTGCAACCACATGAATAACATGGAGTTGGTCATCAGTTGCCCGATTTGCGCGTTGATGTGAATGGCACCAATTGCGGTTCTGTCTCTATTACAGCCACGCATTCCACTTTCAGTGCAGATTTATGTTAATGGGCGAGCTTATGATGCATTCATAGTGAAAGGTGTTTAGGCAGAGCTAATTGGTTGGTAATTGGAAAAGAACCACGTTCACGTTCAGTTATTTCTTGAACATAAAATTAAATAGCTAGAGGAATTTTAATATTAATTTTCTCATATTATATTCATACTATTATAAATATGTTCCCATCTCTATATGCCTTAACATATTGCTTAGTGTTGCACAACGTTGGCATATTGCATGCATAGGTGGCTAACCAATCAGCTGGCAGCTAAACAGTAACTTGTTAGCCACAAGGATATCACCAGTTGGCTATAATTAGGGTGCACACACACACACACACAGAGCCACAATCGCATATGCATATTAAAGCACTCACATGCATGTGGTGCTTGATTTTTGGCTGCGTATTCAATGTAATTGTATACATATATATGTATGTGTGTGCTTGTGCGGTAGATGGAGGAGGGCGAGGGAGAGGAAAAGACAGTCGACACAGGAAATGCTAATTGCATGTTAGTGTAGGAAGCACAATGGTATTTGCTTATATGTGTGTGTGTGAGTATGTGTATGTGTGCGTGTTGGAAGCAATATGCATGCAAGTCGCGGCCTCAATCGTTGCTTACAGCAGTTGGTTAGATTGCGTACCCGCTGCCGTCTCACCCACTACCCGCCGCCACCTAAGCCGCCCACACAATTGGTTAACCCAACACACTCGTACAATATTATTGCACACAATCTAATTAACCGCATTGATAGAAAGGGAAAGCACTTTGAGCACCGGAAACGAACGTTGTCGTCGTCGTCGTCATCCTGGTTGCCTCCCTTCTTTCTTGCAACGTAATGCTTGCTACCAATATTTGCTGCTCATTTTGTTAGCCCTCAATTGGCTGCTGTGTTTGCCAGTTCAAGCTTAAATTACAAACACATTGCACATACCTCGTATCCACATGGCAGTCATTAACCCACACACACGCACATATGTACGTTTATATGTATGTGCTTAATTGAGAACGGAATTTGGCGGTAATTCAATTCGTCTCAACTCCCAGAACCAGGTTTTCCTTGGAATCTACTTGCAACTGGCGGCACTTTCCACTCGTAGGCTTAGTCAATTTAAAGACCTGCCACTCTCTCTTTCTCTTTCTCTCTCGCTCTCTTTAACAAGAACTTTAAGACCATGGCAAGCACAGTTTGCACATGCAGTGACACAATTTTCAAGCTAGCTATGCTTTCACTCCTTTGGCCCCATTTTGCCCGTTCTTTATACACACTTGCCGCAGCAGCCAGGATGACAAGGCGAACTGGTTGGGCAAGTGCGAGGTCTGCCACGTTTTGCTCCTGCTGTCGATTAGTCAATTATAGACAAATGGCCTGGGAGTTGTGCGCGGCGCAATGTAAACAAGCCATCAATAGCATAAAAGGAGTCTGTACGCCAGCGGAGAAACCGGCAAACAGTGAGATAGAAAAGCAAAAAAAAAAAAAGGAGAAAAATTGTGAAAGAAGCAGCTAGCATGAACGAGCCGCGTGCTGGATGAGATAAAAGAATTATGCATAAACAGCAGGGGAGGACTGGGAGCAGAAACACGTACAAAAGACCAGCGGTCCAGGACGCCAGGACGCAAACCATGGGCACAATCGAGCGAAGAGCACAAAGCGGAAGCCACAAAACACAGCAACATTTTTTTTCTTTTTTTTTTTTTTGGGAACATGGGTACAACGGAAAAACTGCATGAATAAATGGAACATAAAAGCAGTCGCTGAAAAAGTACTCTAACTGAATTAATGAACAAGCATCAAGTACTCTATCATAACTAATACATGGCTCAACACATTTTCTTCGGTTTGTTAAACGATCACCTGAAGTTAAATTTAATCCGCAGCTATTTATAGCTGAACACAATGTTTCGAAACAGGCAAACGCCGATGAATAACTAAAAGACTAAGATGGGGAGAAAGTTAAGGACCACTCTGCTGGAATTAGTAGCCAATAATAACCAGATACTTAGACCATAATGCTAGTTAATTACTGTATTTAACACAATTTGCAAGCTATAAATCAAAGCTGATCCAATAAAGAGTGACCTACGCTTGTAGTACGCTTTGATGAATTTTATTGCATACTTTTAGGCTGTGTCATAAAATCAACAACACAAGCGAGTTTAAGGATTAAAGACAGTGGCAAAAGAAGTATATATGATATGCAACGAAGCTATTGTCTCAAGTATCCTGTTTGACCAAAACGAAACCCCAAACGGATATCGAGAAAAACACAGTTTGGTGTCGGCCATTTGTTTTCGAACTGAACAAGGCAAGGAAAGTGGCAAGTGGGATTGGGACTGGCATTGGGTGCTTAGCGACAAACGTTTGGAGATAAACAAAAGTTTTGCAACCATTGAACGCTCGCGCCGACTAGGACAAGGTGCTAGAAACACACACACACACAAACAGATAGTCACCTACATATACATACGTATGTATGTACGTGTATATATATGAATAGTGCGGATAGCCGCACAACAAAGCGTTGCTCGAAGAATGCAGAAAAGTTTGAAATTGTGTTAGTGTTGCTGCAAAACAGCCAGAGACTTGGCCAAAATGGACCCAAGTAAGCAAAACTCGACAATGTCACAACTGCACTGTGGAATCGCTTTGCTGGGAGCATATTGAATTAAAAAATATAAAAGTTGCTTGAAACGTTAATGTTAACTTCTTTTTGATATATTCATTAGTTGTTTTTTTTTTTTTTTTGACCATTGTAATTCAGCAAAAAGTTAGATGAAAGCATAAAATGCTCCATCATCATTGCCAATACGTTTGAATGTAGATGTGTAAAATGGTTGCCAATTTCAGTTTTAAGCCATTTATCTATTCGCACTGCCCATGGTTTGGGGCCAAATACAATAAGCAGCCCACAGATGTGCTGTTTCCTCTCTGTCCATCCCCTCCCCCCCTTCCCATCCTCTGCTCATTTTGGGCTGCAACAACCACACGATTTCCGCTAAATGCCAACTAGAAAATACTAGATGCTGCCATCGGCAACGGCAAGCATTTGGGCTATCCCTTTTTGACCATTGTTGTGCCAACGCTAACACAAACTCCCAACATCCCCTCGAAGACCCCACTCTATGGGCTCACTGGTATCAAAACAAACAAAAGCAAAATCTAGTTAATTGGGTAAAATGCTGTGCGGAAATTGAAAGCAAAAGCAAAAGCACAAACAGCGACACAGTGGCAGAGCCCAAAGCAGCAGCAGTAGCAGCAGCAGAGACGCCACCAAAAGTTGAAACCAGTTGCATTGGCATCACCGTTTTGGAGCGGAAATGCCCGGTATACCCGTGCTGCCTGCCTCCTATCCTGAAAATGCAATAAATATCTAAATTGGCGCATGGCATTTGCATTTGCATTTGCATTTGCATTCGCATTCGCATTCTATGCTGTTTCATTCTGTTTTGTTCTGTGGCTTCTGGGCATTGCCTGTCGCCCGCCGCCATAGTTTAGCTTTGGCTCTCTCTTTATGTATTGTGTGTGTGTGTGTGTGTTTGTGCCATTGTTCATCGATTTATGCAAATTTCTGCGTACATTTTATCAATAAACAATAATAAATTAAAATCAACAATCATTGAGCTGGTGAGAGCTGTTCGTTATGCTTGGCCTAGGCGCTAAAATTGAAAATCTATGTGTACATGGCAATTGTCAATGGCTAAAATGACCAATGGCTAACGAACGCCTGCAGTCCGACAGACAAGACCAACAAGATTCATAAACAAGAACATCAACCACAACAAATATTTTGATATTTAAGCTGAGAGTGCTTGGTGTTCGTGTATAAACGATAGCAAATAGACATATAATAATATGCAGGTAAGATTATAGCCAAAGTTAAGTCGGATTAATATAAAATCCATTCAATATAAAGCTCAACTATTTGTGGTTCATGTTTAAATTGCAAATTTTCCATCTCTATGCAATGGAATATATCAAAATGGTAAATGCATCTGATCTACTTGATGCATATAGACAAATTTACGCGCCGCAGCAGCAGCAACAACAACAAGCAAAATTATAACTGTATATGCAATCAAAAATGAAACGACAAAAAACCAACAAAATGAAACGAAATGCATAACAAATGGAGCGCAACTGAAGGGCCAACAGGCTAACAAACTATTGACCCGATGGCAAATCCAATTGTCACTCAAACAAATAAAACAAAACAAAAAAAACGAAGCACGAAAGAAATAATTTAATAATAATAACAATAATTCGAATTAAATTAGGCGTGCATTCAACACACACAAAAAACCAATATTGATGAGCAAATAAATATGTATATTGGATTTATTTAGTATGTTGTTGTTTTGGATGCACAAATTAGAGATTGAATGTGAATATTTTCAGCTCTTGTTTAATCTTAAATTGCTTACGTTGCCTTAAACCTTTTAAAGTGCATTTTACAGTTTGGAACAAATTTTTTGGGCGTTCAAGGATGCGAACAAAAAACAAAACCACAAAGGAAGCTAAAGCTCTTAATAAGGCATGGAGAGCAAGAGAATAAGTTGAGAATGCTCATCAGTTGGGGGCAAGAGTTACGCATAAATACTTTTAAGCACAAAAGAAAAGTACAAAAAACCAAATGAAAGCAAAAAAAAAAAACCAAAAAAAATAAAAGATTAAGAAAGTGGATCCACATTTCTAGCGGGCACTTTGAAACCGCAGCGGTGCTGGAATGTTGCACAGCAGGGGTATGCAGCGCTGCGTGGGGCAGGGAGGGTGCTGGGGCACCAACGTTGCTTGGCACGATTCGTTTTCGGTTTCGGTTTTTGGCTTGTTGGGTCAGTTTTGCATACTTTTGTGCTGGAGAACACGAAAAAAAATTTGCATTTTCCATTTCACGGCTGGCGTTCGCGTCAAATGGAAATAAACCTTTTCACTCCCCCCTACTGTCATACCCACCGCTGGTTCACCAGTCAATGAATGCATAAGAGCCGCCACAGCCAGCAGATGAGGGTGCACAAGGTGGCACATGCAAACAGGGAGGGGGCATGAGTCGTAGTGGCAGTAGGAGGTCGAAATCCAAAAACAACAAACCGATGATTTATTACGCTTTTGACATTATTGATATTTTATTTGTGTGCGATGAAGTCATTTAGTGCAACGCACAACCCTGCAATTGCAACTGCAACTGCAACTTAAACTGGAATTGCAGTCCCGGCCAGGCCAAAACAATGCCAACATTCCAACTTGCAAGCCCTAGAGCTTTCTCAAATGATTTATTCTTAAGTTCTGCAGGGCTTTTATGTATATGTATGCAAACACACACACATATGCATTGCATATGCTACGTAGCAGCAGTTGCTCAGTTTTTCTGTTGCAATTGTCGATTGAGTTTATAGATTTTTCAAGTATTCAATTTAAAGGTAATAAGTCAAATATCGCTTTTGTTGTTGTTACTGAACATAAATAAATTAAGACATAATCTTGAGTAAATTTGTACAAAGAGCAGAAATGTTCTTCTGGACTTTTCATAAGAATATGCGATTTGCAATTTATTATATAAAGATGTTGACGAAAAAAACTTACAGAAATGAAGTCATTCCTTTTCACCAGCTGATAAAACTCAACTTGAACACGTCTCAAAGATCTGATGCCTAAGATTCCAAACAATTTTTTTTAAGTAAATAAATTGCATCATGACAAAAAACTTGACAGCAATTGAATTCAAAACCAAGCACGCCATAAAGTAGGCCTGCCTTTTAGGGCATCGGCATTAAGGCAGTCGAAATTTGTTCAGTTTATTGAAAACACACGTTTCGAAAGCTCGTGACAAAATCTCAAAAATACAAATAAAATAAATTTGAAGAAATTTTTCAAATTAAATCTGAAATTTTGTACGGCATTTAAAATTATACAAAAACATATAGGAAAATGTGTCTCGCGAACTGGACTCGTTGCTGCTTCAAAGCTCAGCGCATGATGAACTGCACACGGCAGCTATTGCGCTGCAAGGCCGACTACAGCAAGACCGTATGCAACCTGAAGATCAACAAGGAGACAAAGGTCATGGTGCAGGGCTTCACGGGTAAGCAGGCCACCTTTCACTCCACAGAGGCAAAGGCATACGGCACTAAGATTGTGGGCGGCGTATCGCCCAAGAAGGGCGGCACCAAGCATTTGGATTTGCCCGTGTACAAAGATGTGAAGGAGGCGGTTAAGGAACTGAAACCGGATGCAACAGTCATCTTTATACCGCCACCGAATGCTGCACAGGGCATTTGTGAGGCCATTGAGAACGAGGTTGGCTTGATTGTGGCCATTACCGAGGGCATACCACAGGTGGACATGGTGCGCATCAACCAGATGCTCAACTGCCAGGAGAAGTCACGTCTGCTGGGTCCCAACTGTCCGGGCATCATATCGCCGGACCAGTGCAAGATTGGCATTATGCCTGGACACATCCACAAGCGCGGCATGGTGGGCATCGTTTCACGCTCCGGCACCCTCACCTATGAGGCAGTGCATCAGACAACGCTTGCCGGCCTGGGTCAGACTTTGTGCGTGGGCGTTGGCGGCGATCCCTTCAATGGCACAAACTTCATTGATGCCCTGACAATCTTTCTGAACGACAAGGAAACCAAGGCCATTATCTTAATCGGCGAAATTGGCGGCGATGCCGAAGAGAAAGCAGCTGATTTTCTCAAGGAGAACAACTCGGGCTGTGAGGCAAAGCCTGTGGTGGCTTTCATTGCTGGCATGACGGCGCCACCGGGACGTCGCATGGGTCATGCGGGTGCCATCATTTCGGGCGGCAAGGGTGGCGCCGCCGACAAGTTGAGGGCTCTGAAGGAGGCTGGCGTTGTAATCGCTCTCAATCCCTGCCACTTGGGCTCGCTGCTCCATGCTGAGATGGTGAAGAAGAAGCTTATCCCCGCTAAAAAGGCCGACAAAAAAGGGGACAAAAAGGCAGACAAAAAATAAGCGCAACGAAGCCTGGATGGAATGGATGCATGACTGATATATATGGATTGATAACGATGTTGAATTATAAAATTTTTGAGATTCCAATGAACATTTAATAATAAATGAAATACGAGAGTTATAATGATTAATTAAATATCTTCGTTTCTCTTATCTTGCACTTTTATTATAACAAAAACTCAAAAAGCTGCAACAAATATCGATTTATTCCAAATATAACTACCCAATCGGACATGTCCCAAACACATACGTAAGCCAATTAGTTTATTGATTAAAATCAAACAGTTCTTTCACTCATCGACTATTTTGATGTGGAGCAAGTGTCACAGTTAGTTGCCGTTATTTGTGGGTCAACGTTGTTTGGATTGTCCGTATGGTAAGGCAGGTTCACACTCTCTGTCAAGTTGCTGGCCTAATCCCTTGGGGGGGGGTTTAATTTGCGTTAGCGCCAAGTTCAGTCAACTTTTTTGCGTGTTATGTGTGAGCCAAATAGCTAATTTTGTTACGTTGTCTGCTTTTTCAGTTGTTTTTGTTGCGGGTGTTGCTTTTTAGTATCCTTTTGTTGTTGTTTTTGTTGCTTGATGTCATGTTATGGTGCTATTTTTCCGTGTTTTGCCTAACTGCCGGCTATAAAGTAATTACCACACACATATTCTTTTTCTTCTTGTTTTTTGTTTTCTATGCCTTGTTGGCTGTTTTTGTTGTTGTTTTTGTTGTTGGGGGCGGTGTTGCATTCGCATTGCGTCTGCCAGCGATTATGTTGATAATTGAAGTTGGTTGGGTTGACGGCACCACGTGGCGTATGCGCAACATTTGCAGTCGCTCTGCCTGAGCTTGGCATCTGGCTGGCTGTTAGCCACGTTAGCCGCGTTAGCAGCTATCTGGGCAACTGCTTGACAAATATTTAAATCATTTGCTGTCAGGCAAAAGTCAGGTGTGTGCCTCCTTCTCACTCCCCCTCCCCCCTCGCTCTCTCTCTGTTTGCCCAACTGGCGCATAATTTAACTAAAAGCAATTCAAAAGCAGCCCAACAGCAGCAGAAGCAGCAGCAGCAGCAGCACAAAGTGAAGCCAAGTGTAGCCAGGCTTCAACAACTGCTAAATGCCAGCAGCCATGTCCCAGCCATGTCCCCCATTCCCCTTCCCCTCTTACAGCGAGACAAGCGAGACTTGCACACTCTCAAGTGCTACACACACAGACACACACACACACATACACATGCCCATCTCTGTCAGAATTTCAGTCTGTGTATGTGTGAGTGTGTGTCTACGTCTACGGCTTTAAAGTATTTGCCTGGTTTCTTTTTAGCCAGGTTGCGCTAAGGTGTCAACGCTGCACTTGAGCTACGTGTGTATTTTTGTGAGTTATTTCTTTTGCAAGCTATTTGCCAAATGCCACAGAGCATACCAACCAACCAACCAACCGACCGACCAACCGACTGACTGACTGACAGAGGGGCAGACAGAGAGATGGACAGACAAACAGTCATTGAATAGTAGAGTTCCGTTGAGTTCTTAAACAAGTGCTGCACTTTCTTCTCTTCTCTTTTTCCTTTTGGCCAAAGTGCACAAGTGTGCAGCACAAATGCATTTTCCTTATTACAAAATCTATGTACGTATGTATGTGTGTGTGTGTTTCATTTAAATTACATAGTATATGGAAAGCGTCAAAGTACACTTTTCATTTTTCATCATGGCCCCCCGAAAAAAATGTCGAAAACTCAATTGAAAACAGTTGAAAAATAGAGAAAAAGAGAGAAAAACAGAGAAAAAGACACTTTGCCGCTTCGAATCATTTCGCCAGATAATGCCATTCAAGAGCTGCTGGGAGTGGACCCCAGAGTTAAGTAAGTTTAGGGATGAGAGTGGCATTGGGGCTTTGGCTGGGGATGGGGGCGGCAGGAAAGGTAAGGCAACGAGACAGCCACTCGACCGCATTAACAGTGAAAAGCAATTAAAATAAGACAAGTCAAAAAAAAAGAAGAAAAAGAATTTGAACACTGCACAAAGCGGCGCCAAAAAAAGGTTGAGAAAAACCAACGAATTTTCTTTGTTTCTTGCCAAATGCAATTCGATTTTTGATTTCAAGGTGAAACAAAGTGAAAAGCTGTGCGTGCCATGGAGCAGGTGGAAATGGCTGCTTGCGGTTTTGGTGGTTGATAAACGACATAAGAATCGAATGGCATTCAAAGTTAATGGGTGAAGTGTGCTCAAATGCAAATTAAAGTCCACTCAAGTTGACAATGTAGCTAGATCTTAGTGAAAAGTAAATTTAGGATCATTTAAAAGTGTCTTCAAGCTGACCCAAAACAACTCTAAACCTATTAACAAACTCAACATCTTTCAAACAATTTTACCAATTTTAAATGGTTCACACATCGATTTTAGTTTTTGTTTGAGAACCATTTATGGGCGAGAGACCGCCACACATCAAACTAATTGAGAAACTATGCCTTCGAGCTGAGCTGGCAGGCAACAACACGCAAAACGAGACCACACTTACCCCAAAACACAAAAAGAGAGGAATGAGGAGGCAGAAGGCATGCGGTGCACATTGTGTAGGGCTTAGAGTTGTCAAACACAAACAGACAGCCCGCCCAAAAATGTTGCATTTAATTGCAGCTATTGAAAAGTTTTACCACTTCATCGGCCTGCCCTGATGCTTTAACAATTGCAACCGCATTTTTGTACGAAATGCCAAATTGGTTTATTCTCTTGCCAACATCTTGTTGCAAGTTGTCAACACAAGCTTGCGATGGAGGGCATGGAAATGGCTTTAGCTAGCTAATTTCGACAATTGAAAATGGAAAAATGCACACACACACACACAGACAGAGACAAAGAAGAAAATCATCCTCTACAAGCCAAAATCGAATTTGTCACTGGTATGCAGTAAGGCGTGCTTGGGGACTTGGTGTTGGTGTTGGTATTGGCCTCGTTTTCAATTGCCTTAAACCGAAACCATTACGAAAATTCAATACCCCAAACGCCTCTCGAAATTCGAGAGCGCTTTGAACAAGCCCAAATACAGCAGATACATTTGCTTGTCGTTTATTTTGCATTGAACAATAAAAGCAAACAATATGAAATGTTGCACGTGCCACCACACAACCAGCTCCCGCACATTGTGAATTGAGGGATGTTCCCCGGGGGGAATTGACGTCGACGGGTTGAATTCGCTCACCGATGTCACTGAATTGACAATTGCGACAATTGAGATTTTATCGGTTGAAGTTTCGATTCGAAATGATAACCCAATGTTTTGCAATGATTACTAATGATTTCAAATATGTACATTGCACACACACACATACAGATATATCATTCGAATAGTGTATTATGCAATCAATATTACCGCAATTTACATTATTTTAGTTGCAGTTGGAAACTGCCATCAATTGCCACTGTTGACAATAAGAGAATCTCATCAAACTTGCACCAAATATTTAACAATATGCAAGGACCTAATGCACTTGCCTTAAAATCTGGTTTAACTATTTCCGCCAAAAGAGAGAAAAAACACACCCCATGCCATATTATTCAACATTCTTCTCATTTTTAACAGAATGTCAGCTGCAAACTATGCAAATTTGCCAGCACATGGTTAAAAGCTGTCAACTTTTATGCTTAGCGCGCAAATAATTAGAAAAGTTCGTTGACTGTTGACCAAAAACCCATAAAAACAAAAACAAAAACAACTGAAACGCAAAACAGCAAGCCATCGTGTGTGAGAGGAATTTAATTAAATATGCAAAAATAAATCTAATATTCAAAAAGAAAAAAAATTAAGCAAAATTAAATATATATGGAAAAAAAGAGTGTGGCAAACTAATGGAACACTCTATAAAAGTAATAAGAGACTACAGAAAAAAGCAATAATAACAATGCAAATCCCAAACATTTTCAACTTTAAAAACGAATCAAAATATTAAATTTACACTATGCTTCTACATTCAATCAACCCCCTCATAAAAGGTGCGCAGGGTATAACAAAAGCAACAACTACATAATCAAAAAAAAAAAAGTATTAAACATTGCGCGTTTTAATAGTTTCAAGGGTTGTTGTTGGGCTGGGATTAGGGACGGCTTGCGGCTGAAAACTTCACTGTCGCAATTAATAAAGTTTGCGTCGAACAAAAACCACAACAACAACAAATTAAATACTATATATACATATAGAAAAAAACACAAACAGCAAAGAGCAGCGGCACCAGCAGCAGCAACAAGAGCAAAACATTGTGGCGCGAGAGAGTCTGTTTGAAAATTTTTGCAATTTGTGGGAAAATAGCTGACAGTGCGTATACGCCGCATGTGACAGCCAACCAGTCCCTGGCCATCTCATCAAGCGTCTATGCATTATTTTTAGACAGCCCACCAACCACCAAGAGGGTGTCTTTAATCTTCCCACAACTGTTTTAGTTCGTTTGCCTTTTTTTTGTAAGCTTCACAATGACTGTGTCTGAGTGCTGTCAACATATTAAATATGCTGCTTTAATCACATTTGTAGCTAGACAAGCTGAAAGTGGTATGATTTGAACATATGATTATATATTTTATCGAAACAAAAAGACTAGACGCAGTCAGGCCTGTTGTGATTGCAGTTTCTAAGGCTTACGCATAAAAGTATGCTACACAAATCATCCATTATCCAAATCGCAACAGAATCAATTTCAACCCAATTACCGTCGAAGCTAATTGTAATTAAGCGTGTAATAAACTCTCACACAAAACAATTGCGTATGTATGTGCAATAATCATGAGAAAGTTACTGCTTAAGCATTTATTGCTACACCATGTACTCGGATTAAGTACCTTATAATATATTTATAGTTGGAGGTAGCCAAAACAAGAAATAAGACTGGGAGGTGCCCTAAAATGGCTGAAAACATCCCACGACTTTAGAGCAAGACGAACTTCGTTTGCCAACAAAACGACAATTATGCAAAACGCGAAAAGTCATGGTTTGAACTCTTAAATACAACTGCATTTAAATCTAGAAAGGCGATTTAACTCGATTTTCCTATCAATAACTGAAGATCAAAATCGAAATGGATGGCAACCAATCTAATTGGGGGTAAAACAGGACTTCTGATTGCCATTACTTCGTCCATATTTGGTTAAATTTCAAATGTAAAACATCAAAAGTCTTATTTTACGCACTAAATTAATATTGCATTTAAATTTAGAAACTCAATTCTTAGCCGATTTTTATGTCAAATTTTTGTGATCAATAATCGATATGGGCATAAAACGGAACTTTCGATTGCCATAACTGCCTTAAAATTAGCTCGATTTTTTATGGCCGATCACCAACTTGGGCGTCAAACGGAACTTCCGACTGCCATAATTTCCTCATTATTAGCCCGATTTTCATATACAATACATCAAGAGTCTTCTTTTACGCTCTAGATCAATACTGCATTTAAATAAATACAAAATAAAGACACTTAATTCTTAGTCGATTTTCATGTTAATTTTTTCCTGTCCGATAACCGACTTGGGCGTGAAACGAAACTTCCGATTGGCATAACTTTCTCAAAATAAGCCCGATTTTCAAATGCAATACCTCGAAAGTATTGTTTTACGCTCTAGATAAATACTGCATTTAAATAAATACAAAATAAAGAAACTTAATTTTTAGTCGATTTTCATGTCAATTTTTTCCTGTCCGATAGCCGATAAAAAAAAAAAAAAAAAAATTGCGTGAGACGAACTTTCCGATTGGCATAACTTCTGTCCAAAAACCGACTTGGGCGTAAAACGAAACTTCCGATTGGCATAACTTCCCCAAAATAAGCCCGATTTTCAAATGCAATACCTCGAAAGTATTGTTTTACGCTTTAGATCAATACTGCATTTAAATAAATACAAAATAAAGAAACTTAATTTTTAGTCGATTTTCATGTCAATTTTTTCCTGTCCGATAGCCGATATAAAAAAAAAAAAAAAAAAATTGCGTGAGACGAACTTTCCGATTGGCATAACTTCTGTCCGATAACCGACTTAGGCGTAAAACGAAACTTCCGATTGGCATAACTTCCCCAAAATAAGCCCGATTTTCAAATGCAATACCTCGAAAGTATTGTTTTACGCTCTAGATTAATACTGCATTTAAATAAATACAAAATAAAGAAACTTAATTTTTAGTCGATTTTCATGTCAATTTTTTCTGTCCGATAACCGACTTGGGCGTGAAACGAAACTTTCGATTGGCATAACTTCTTCAAAATAAGCCCGATTTTCAAATGCAATACCTCGAAAGTATTGTTTTACGCTTTAGATGAATACTGCATTTAAATAAATACAAAATAAAGAAACTTAATATTAAGTCGATTTTCATGTCAGTTTTGTCTGACCGACAACCGAATCGGGAGTGGATCGGATCGTCCGACTGCCGTAATTTCCTCATTATTAGCCCGATTTTCATATGCAATACATCAAAAGTCTTCTTTTACGCTCTAGATTAATACTGCATTTAAATAAATACAATATAAAGAAACTTAATTTTTAGTCGATTTTCATGTCAATTGTTTCTGTCCGATAACCGACTTGGGCGTGAAACGAAACTTTCGATTGGCATAACTTCCTCAAAATAAGCCTGATTTTCAAATGCAATACCTCGAAAGTATTGTTTTACGCTCTAGATTAATACTGCATTTAAATAAATACAAAATAAAGAAACTTAATTTTTAGTCGATTTTCATGTCAATTTGTTTTGTCCGATAACCGACTTGGGCGGGAAACGAAACTTCCGATTGGCATAACTTCCTCAAAATAAGCCCAATTTTCAAATGCAATACCTCGAAAGTATTGTTTTACGCCATAGATTAATACTGCATTTTAATAATTACAAAATAAAGAAACTTAATTTTTAGTCGATTTTCATGTCAATTGTTTCTGTCCGATAACCGACTTGGGCGTGAAACGAAACTTCCGATTGGCATAACTTCCTCAAAATAAGCCCGATTTTCAAATGCAATACCTCGAAAGTAAATATTTTACGCTCTACATTAATACTGCATTTAAATAAATACAAAATAAAGAAACTTAATTTTTAGTCGATTTTCATGTCAATTTTTTCTGTCCGATAACCGACTTGGGCGTGAAACGAAACTTTCGATTGGCATAACTTCCTCAAAATAAGCCCGATTTTCAAATGCAATACCTCGAAAGTATTGTTTTACGCTCTAGATTAATACTGCATTTAAATAAATACAAAATAAAGAAACTTAATTTTTAGTCGATTTTCATGTCAATTTTTTCTGTCCGATAACCGTCTTGGGCGTGAAACGAAACTTTCGATTGGCATAACTTCCTCAAAATAAGCCCGATTTTCAAATGCAATACCTCGAAAGTATTGTTTTACGCTCTAGATTAATACTGCATTTAAATAAATACAAAATAAAGAAACTTAATTTTTAGTCGATTTTCATGTCAATTTTTTTGTCCGATAACCGACTTGGGCGGGAAACGAAACTTCCGATTGGCATAACTTCCTCAAAATAAGCCCAATTTTCAAATGCAATACCTCGAAAGTATTGTTTTACGCCATAGATTAATACTGCATTTTAATAATTACAAAATAAAGAAACTTAATTTTTAGTCGATTTTCATGTCAATTGTTTCTGTCCGATAACCGACTTGGGCGTGAAACGAAACTTTCGATTGGCATAACTTCCTCAAAATAAGCCCGATTTTCAAATGCAATACCTCGAAAGTAAATATTTTACGCTCTACATTAATACTTCATATAAATAAAAACAAAATAAAGAAACTTAATTTTTAGTCGATTTTCATGTCAATTTTTTCTGTCCGATAACCGTCTTGGGCGTGAAACGAAACTTTCGATTGGCATAACTTCCTCAAAATAAGCCCGATTTTCAAATGCAATACCTCGAAAGTATTGTTTTACGCTCTAGATTAATACTGCATTTAAATAAATACAAAATAAAGAAACTTAATTTTTAGTCGATTTTCATGTCAATTTTTTCTGTCCGATAACCGTCTTGGGCGTGAAACGAAACTTTCGATTGGCATAACTTCCTCAAAATAAGCCCGATTTTCAAATGCAATACCTCGAAAGTATTGTTTTACGCTCTAGATTAATACTGCATTTAAATAAATACAAAATAAAGACACTTAATTTTTAGTCGATTTTCATGTTAATTTTTTCCTTTCCGATAACCGACTTGGGCGTGAAACGAAACTTCCGATTCGCATAACTTCCTCAAAATAAGCCCGATTTTCAAATGCAATACCTTGAAAGTATTGTTTTACGCTCTACATTAATACTGCATTTAAATAAATACAAAATAAAGAAACTTAATTTTTAGTCGATTTTCATGTCAATTTTTTCTGTCCGATAACCAACTTGGGCGGGAAACGGAACTTCCAATTGCCATAACTTCGTTAAAATAAGCCTGATTTTCATTTGCAAAACATCAAAAGTCTTCTTATATGCTCTCAATCAGGACTGCATATGAATTTTTAACTCAATTTTTACTCGATTTTCGAAAAATGTATGTAAAATAATCGATTTGGAATTTTTTACTTGCAGATGAATACTGCTCTCCGTTTCATAGTTTTTCACAAAGCGGGGCTTTTCAGTATATTACCCATTTGATGGGTTAAGGGTATAAGAAGTTAACGCATATGTAATTTTATAAATGTCTTAACTTTTTGGTTGAAGCAATCACTGTCACTGTGGCACTGAGTGGCCGGCAATGTGGTTTTAACTTAGCAACATTTTGTATAAGACTCGAACTTTAACCAATTAAACACACTTTAACAGTACATTTATTTATGTCTGTGTGTGGAATGGTCAGCTAACCGCTGCTCCAACTCGAACACGGCATCAGTTATCTTTGTAGCGCTCGGTTCGACAACACGAAACAGTTGAGCGGAGCAAAATTTGCAAAGTGCATTGGTTACTGTGGCAATAACACTCAGACTTTGTGGCATGCTGAGACTTTGCGGTTTTTATGCTCCACTAAAAAGCGCTATCCAAAAATGATGGGAGCGGTATGAAGGGTCGGAAGGGTTGGAGCATCTGCTTTTGCCGCCATTGAGGTGTTTGGCCAAAAGTTTTGTCGACATCTTAATTTCTCACTTGTAAATTGAGCTGCGCCAGCAACCGCAAATTAGACCCCAAAGTATACGTACTTTGTGGATGCCAAATATGGCCACACACACAAACACACTCACACACACACAGACAGTCTTTCGCACACAAACGCAAACGCACACACTCATGCGTAAGACCAACATGCACACGCATGTCGCCTTCAAACGGACAGACAAAAGCGCTGACACACACACACTCATGTGTGCATTTGGTGTGTAACGAACTTAACGTGTGCAACGTGCAACAGGATATGGAACAAGAAGTACAGACGAATGAATATTTTCAAAGCATTGTACCTATATTTGTAGATAGATAGACATTTATTATATCTCTGATTAGTAAAAGCAATGCTGTGACTATTTAATTAAATGCTTTGAATATTCTTACTTAGCCACAAATAAGCTTTGACCTTACAGATTTGCTTTAAAGCCACTCTCAATGTATTTGTTATACATATTCACATGTTATTAGTTTTTTGCTCTTTTTTGCCGTTTAATTCTTTTACACTTTCGACTTTGGTCTGCGTTGAAATCTCAACTTCTTTTTGCCATTTGCCATTTGCCTTATTCCCAATGCAGAGCCAATAATTTGGCCAATGACGTGCAATTATTTGGCCAGCCAAGTTTTGAGACACAACTCCACCCCTGCCACATCCTTTATTCCTATTTTTTATTTGTATGAGTATTCTTTGCTTTTGGCTTGGTCTGTGCCAAGTTCGCTGCCAGTTTGGCTGGCAACCGCGCGCGTGGCACGTACAAAGTTTGTCTACACTCTAAATGTGGCGTGAGTCGAAGAAGGGGAGCGGCAAATGCTAAGTTGAAGCTCAAGCTGAAGTTGAATTTGAAGTCGTAGTCCAAGTCAAAGTCCAAGTCGAAGTCGAAGTCGAAGTCGAATGATTCATGGCTGCTGCAATTTAGCTGGCAACTCGCGAAAAGTACCGGAAACACATTCATTTTCCGCATTTTTCACATCAATAATAAAGTGCCTGCTTGCCTGTCTGCCTGCAACCATTACCCACTTGCCAATGGGCATTGGCAAACATGAATAGCTGCACCAGAACTTTACCAACTACACACACACATACACGCACACAGACACAAACAGTGCCAGGAGAATTGAGAATTTTGAATGGTGAGTGAATGAATGAATGAATGAAGAATTGAGAATGGTGGCAAACAGTGAAACGGACTGCTAAAGTCTGCAAGCCTAATTAAGTTTGTAACATTTATGACTTGTTAGCTGTGCTCCCAAACAGTTGACTAACTAACCGATTAACTGAGGAAACAGTTTCAACTTTAAAGTCCCCTCTCCTCCGCCCGCCCTTCTACGCAATTCATTTCATTCCCTTGTGCTGAATGTGATTGCTGATTGCTGACACTTTGGTCACAGAACTGATGGCAAATAAAATATGATGAATATAATTAAAGAAGCTGCATTCATTTGGAATAAAGAGTCATAGAAAAAAATAGGCAGACTATAACACTGTGATAGTCAAAAAAAAGACAAGACCGGACTCGACGGTTTCCCCTATTTCGGGTCCTACGAATCGAACTGCATCATTACTTTTTTGAGTTATAATCATGGTTTCATACAAAATTTTTGTTGAAGTTTTTTATCAAAGTGGTCCATTGTAAGAGAAAGGCACATTTTTCTTCGGTCTCTAACTTTTTAATGTTGACTTTTTTGGTAAATTTTCTTCGGCAAAGTTTCTCAGAATAAGTCCGTCTTTAAGTTCTTAGATGACTGTAAGCCCCAAAATCAATGTTTTGGGTGTCATTTTAACCAATATGTCGAAAAAACTGAAATTTAACCCATTTTTTTAATTTTTTCCCTCACGTTTGGTCAGTATGCTAATTTACCCTTTGATACTTATACATTAAGTGACTTCTTGTAATAGTAACAAACTTAAGCAAAGACAACGTTCTAAGCAAACTAACCATAAAAAAAAAAACTTAACAACATTTGTATTTTCTAAAAATACTGCACTAACTATGTTTGTGTGCTGTTTTATTTTTTTCTTTGTATCTTATAAGTTTTATTAATAAGTATTATTAATTTGTACAGAATATTTAAATTAAATTTAATAAGACTCAACAACAAGTAACGGTGAAAAGAACCTGCTGATCTTATCATCTTATCTTACCTGATGTTAGTTTGCCTAAGAGTAAAAATTTAAGCATTGATTGCAGTAGTTATTTTGACTTTGAATTCGCGGAGAGAACATTGCATATGCATGCCTTGCATATTAAGAAAATATATTAAAATGAATAATGATCCAATTGGCCTATCGATGTTCTGCTACGTATGTGGAAAATTTACAAGCTCTCGGAGAAGACGCAAAATATCTTCTGGAACTGCCAGCATCTACGAGAAATATTTAAATTTGCCCGTTATAAAAGACGTAGATTGGGTACCAAATACCATTTGCTCGCAATGCAACAACAACCTGCATAACTGGTCAAAAAGACTGGGAAATGGAATTCGGCATCCCAATGATTTGGATAGATCTAAGTTAATTAAATTTAATTTAAATATTCTGTACAAATTAATAATACTTATTAATAAAACTTATAAGATACAAAGAAAAAAAATAAAACAGCACACAAACATAGTTAGTGCAGTATTTTTAGAAAATACAAATGTTGTTAAGTTTTTTTTTTCTTATGGTTAGTTTGCTTAGAACGTTGTCTTTGCTTAAGTTTGTTACTATTACAAGAAGTCACTTAATGTATAAGTATCAAAGGGTAAATTAGCATACTGACCAAACGTGAGGGAAAAAACATTAAAAAAATGGGTTAAATTTCAGTTTTTTCGACATATTGGTTAAAATGACACCCAAAACATTGATTTTGGGGCTTACAGTCATCTAAGAACTTAAAGACGGACTTATTCTGAGAAACTTTGCCGAAGAAAATTTACCAAAAAAGTCAACATTAAAAAAGTTAGAGACCGAAGAAAAATGTGCCTTTCTCTTACAATGGACCACTTTGATAAAAAACTTCAACAAAAAATTTTGTATGAAACCATGATTATAACTCAAAAAAGTAATGATGCAGTTCGATTCGTAGGCCCGAACCCGAAATAGGGGAAACCGTCGAGTCCGGTCTTGTCTTTTTTTTTTTTTGAAAAAAACTATCACAGTGTAATTAATGCTTAAGAGTCATAGGATTAGAATTGTGCTGAAAACTTGTATGAAGGTAGTTTGGGTATTGCATCTGCCAGCCAAATTTAAACCTCTTTTTTTAATGCAACACAGCACTTAAGTTCCAAAAATATTGTGCTTATCATATATTTAAGAAAAAAACACAAGTTTCATCCCGCCCTTTTTGTTTTGTTTCATACCCCAATTCATTACATTGTAATCCAGATGATAAAAATGAGCGTACATAAACTGGAACTAAGGTATGTAAAACTTCATTCATTTCACGCTTCGACGGTTTTCCAAATACCCGCCCCAAAGGATGTCATCGTTATAGTCATCGTCATCCTCATCCGCAGCGTTCACAACTTTCACAACTTCCACTTTCGTGTCCAGCCATACGTATTGAACTTTTGTGTACCGCAGTTGTCTCTGTCGCTTGGGAAACGATGACAGTTGCGCTTTTTCTCGCCGCTTTCGCCTAGATTTATACGCAATTTTTTATGATTTACGACCAGAACAGAGACTAAAAACCAAAACGAATGGCAATGAGAGAGAAGAGAGAGAGAGAGAGAGGTGGCAGAACGGCATCATTTGAGGTAATCTTAGGGCCAGCTATTTGGCTTGCCTGCCAAATCAATTTGCTGCTTGCCAGAGTGATGAGCTGGTCGGTCAGGGCTTGGGCCAGGGCCAGGGCCAGGGCCCAACCTAACCCAAAAAGATATCACAGTCTGGAGTCCAAAGTGCGCCTCACTTGGCTAAACCTTTTCAAATTTCCAAGCTGCTCGCCGTTGCTATTGCAGCTGGCTTCTTTGGCCCTCGCTGCTCTTAATCTTTGCCTCGGTCGCAGCAACAATAACGACACACTTAGAGAAATGGTCAAAAATATTGTATAACAAAAACAAATTTCAATGGAAATCTAGCTAATAATTAATTTATTATTTAATTAATAATTATTTTAGCAAGTAAAAATAAAAAGATGAAAATTAATTATTAAATCAAATAGAATATCCTTCGAATTAACATCAACATTCGTGACCTTGGCAATTGAATTCTACTCGTCACAAAATACTTGATCATTTCTCTGTGTGTATCTATCCATGGCATTCTCATTGTTTTGCTCGAACGCTCGTCGCTGATAAGACACCGACCCAGTCCGCAGCACAGACCCCAGCGACGCACAACGAACAACGAACGGGGATAGAGAGAGAGAGAGAGAGAATGGCGGACAGACAAGCTGACCCTGCCGGCTGCTAACTGGCCGATAAGCAATGGCTGCAATGTGGCTGCCAGCCTGATGCTGTTCATATTTCAGACTTGTGTTTATGCAGCTTGGAACTTAACACTTTGGGTCTTTTAGCTTGCTGGCATTAAAAGCGAAGCCGTTAAGCGGCTTAAGGGCACATTGCGCATACGCAGCGTGGACTTTATTAAACATAATTATAAAATACACAGACACAAATGATATAAAAAAAAATAGATGTATATATATAAAAAAAAAAAACAGCGGAGTGTCATAATAATAAAGTTAGTCAAAGTAAGCATAGAACCGCACTTGAGATACTCTTACTCATATTTGAGAGCTATTTTAACTAAACTAAAAACCAATCAGTGCAACGCCTACAGCCAGCCCAATTGTTATGGAACTTATGAATGAGCTACTCCAGCTGGCAGCACCAGCTTTGACCAGACCCATAGCCTCACTCTTCTCCCTGATAACACGATCGATGACCTGCTGGCAATTGGACTCCTTGCGCACATAGCGGAACATCGATTCCACAATATTGCTGGGCGTTATGTTGCTGCACGTCTCCAGATAGCGCACCACACAGCCCTCGAACTCATGCAGATCGCTGCACTGGCGCGGCCCGAGCACCAGCTCAGGCAGCTCCGCCGTCGAGATGTTCAGCTGGCTGGGCATATAGTGGCCAAAGCTGTTCTGCAAGCAGGTGCTCACATGATCCTTGTGCTGCTCCAGGCACTCGGGTCCCTGCTCGGCAATGAAGAGCGCAATCTGATCGCCATTCTTGTAGCACACAAAATCCAACAGTTTGCCCATGATGCGCTGTATCATGGCATTGTGCTGACGCTCCTCCGGCGACAGGCATGGCAGCAGTGCCGTATTGAAGTCCGTTATGCATTGCCTGGCCTGTGGCATGCGCAGACAGTACTTTTCAAACACAACATCCAGATCGCCACGTGGCCGTGCACGCTCCACCTCATCCAGCACAACGGTGATATTGGCCAGTCCATTGGCGCACTGCATCAGCTTGCCAGCTGCCTGCTGTATGTCCTCGCTCAGCTTGGTTGCATTCACACTGCCGCCACCCGGCTGCCCTGCATTGGCCTTCTCGCACTTTTGCCGCAGCAGACGTTGCAAGTCCTCCAGTGTAACATTCGGCTGCATTGCTGCATAGCCAGCTGGCAAGTATTGCGCACCCAGCGCATCCAAATCCTTCATATTGGCCACATTTGCAGGCAGTGCCAGCTGTGCGGCACTCAAACCAAAGCCAGCAATAACAAATATTAGTGCCAGCAGGCGACGCGTACCGTTTAATGTTCGCTCCATGACTGGCGAGCGAGTGAGTGAGGCTCTGGAGCTATCTTCTGCATTTGGCTATCGTCAGTAAAACGTGCGCTTATCTTATCAGTGAGCGTCGTCGTCGACACAGTTTATAATAATAATCGGGGGGCCCTAATGCGACTGCGTCTAGTGCGAGAGATTAACGCAGAGCTATGCGCAGCGGTCAATGTACCAGATTATCGCTTGCCAACCGCAGCACTAAAAGCAACAACAATTCATAATCAAAGCTCGTGCGTCTACACAACAAATATGTATAAATATTTATAGTGTGCTGTACATACATATGTATATGTATGTATGTGTGTGTTTGGGTCTTGGATTTGTAACAAACAATTAATCAAGGCATGCTGAACAGCAATGGCAACATTTTTGAGACTTTTGCGCAGCTAAGAGCTAAGATTTCGACAAAGCTTGTTTTTGTCTTTTGTTTTGTGGGTAGGAAATGGGTAGGGATGCTCAGCATAAATCGCAAGAGCGGAAATGGCTGCAATTTGCTGTAAACATTTTGGATTGCACTCTGCAACACAATAGTTAATAAAGCTGGTAAAAAGTTTCACATAATTACTTAAAACACATTAGATACAGATAAACATAAAAGCCTGTTAATAATATTTTTAAGAATTTCTTGGCAAACTTGAGGTATGTGTTGTTTCATAATTTGAAAACAGACAAGCATATATTTTTGAAAATGCATTTAAATAAGATTCACGCCAGACGCAAGTGAGAATTCTGTTGCCTCAGACTATGACCCCAAAAGTCGATTATGTACAATGATAAGAATTAATCATGATTACCCAGCTACATGTGTTGCTGTGAATCGAACTTGATCCATGGGTTATTTTCAATTAAACACTGATAGCCAGCCATTAAAAGCCTATGGGAAATATTTGTACAACTATCAGCGGCCACTTGTAAGCAATAAAAACAAATTCTCGGCTTGTGTTTTTTTTCGTGCCACTGTGCCACCGTTCCAGAATGGAGGTGAAATTTGAGCAGCAACAGCTGTTGGCAAAACTCAAATAGAAAAACGCAACACAACAACAATAAACACCCAAAAACAAAACAAAAAACACTGAAAACCAACAACAAAACTAACAATTTATCTTCGTTTGTAACGGAAGTTGCAACGCAATAAACAACACGGCAACTGGTGAGGCGTAGACCAAGAAGGCGTGACTTGCGAATGGGGCAAGGAAGTATAGTGTAGTGTATAGGGTGCATTACACAAAGAATTTTTGGCTAGAAATAGTACAGAAATTACAGAACTTAAGGCGGGATGAGCCGAATATAGGGGGGGGAGGAAACGGAAAGGCGAACTGAAATGAAGCGCATGAAAGGATTCTAAAAAATGATGGCAATTAATTGTTGCTGCTGTTTCTGTTGCTGATGTTGCTATGGGGCGTGGCGCAGCACAAAGGATTGCCTGGCTCAACACACACACACACACACACACACACACAAATACATACATATATAGAGGATAATGCGGCAGAAGGGGGCTTTGCTAGCGAATTGCGTTTGTTGGGTCACTTTAACTAGTTGGCAGCAATTAGTGTGCGCTTGCATTTCACAGAAAGCGCAAATTTGCATTTATCAAAGTTGCCAGCAAGCACCACCAACCGATAGATGGCGTTGCCAGCCATCTGCTCCTGCTGCTTTTGTTGGCTTAGCTTTCGATTTGCGGATGCGAATGCGGATGCGGATGCATTTTGCTGCAGTCAATGTGGCGTTTAGTTTTAATCTGCGGCAGCACAAAATACACTGCATTAACTAATATTAAGCTGCTAACAATCTTTGCGATTTGTGGCAACAAACTCAACCTCAACCTTTTTTCTCACAGAACGTAATCACATCGTTGTATAATGTCATAATGTTTTCATGCTCAACTTGCTGCAGCATAAAGCAAGTTTTGCCAAATCCCCCTGGCAGCTCGCAGCACATTTCGGAAGTGCGGCCAACTAATTGCAGCTGCCAATACAATTGCAAACTGTTTAGTCGACATTCGTAACGTAAGCGTTCAAATTGACGTTGACTTTGGCGTCAGCCATTTGCCATTTGCCAATTGCTTTTTCAAACGTTTCCGTTTCCGCTTTTTGCAGTGCGTGTGTGTTGTGCTCGTAATGATGATAGTGCTAATGATAATGATGATAATGATCCTTGTGGCAAATTAAGTTGTTTTATTGTAACACACACACACACACACATTCGCAACAGCTGTCTGTCAGTGTGTACAAATGGCATCCGTGTCACTTTATGGGTATGTTTGTGTGCGTGTGTGTGTGTGTGTGTGTGCGTGTTTGTGGACTTCAATGCAAACATTTCATTTTCATAATCAGGCGATGCATGAGCGGCAAATTGATGTGCATACAGGAATCCTATTATATATGTATGATACATAATTATGTGTTCACACACAAACACACGCACACACACAGAGGCCGCTTTAACATTGATTCTAAAGGTCTCCGGCTTAATAACAAAAGCACAAACTGTATGCAATTAATTAAGCCAACTTTGAATACAATTACCTTTACACATGACTTGAATATGTATATACACGGATATAGTACTATATTATATATCTTTAAAATTTAATACTCTCTTGCTTTTTTACATGTTATACACCTGCAATTTTCGCTTCCTTTTGAGAGTGAATTTTAGTTCTTAGTTTTAGCTCCCAGATAGATGATGCAGAAGGAGTAATCGCTGCTCAACGCTGGCAACTGCTGAACAGCTGAAATCCATTAAGCAGCGCATTGCAATTAAATTGAATGCAAACCGCAAACACAAACTCCAAATGGCAAATGGCAAATGCGGCAAATGGATTGAAAATTTGCTTGTTGGTACTCCGCAACCAATTGTCGCTTTGCGTGGGGATAGCTAATGGAGCCGGGAAGGGGAGGGAGCTGTGTGTGTGTGTTGAACTCCAACTTTGTGTTGGTCTAACGGCGGCGTGGGTGGGGGGCGGAAGCCATTGTCATCGCCTAGAGCACTGGCAGCACAAAAACAAATGCATTGTGGGGGATAGAAGTGCAATAACTAAAACGCAACCGCAACAAACTTTGAACCACTAAAAACAAAAAACAAAAAAACAAAAACGAATACACAAAATAGAAAAACAATCAAGCAGCGTGTAAAGCCAACCAACACGACTTGGAGATACTCTATAAGATACAAATTGCAAATAACAAGAAGGAATTCTTCAATTAAGCTCCTAAACAAGATTTTTTTTTAATTGAAAGCTTCTTACCAAGCGATCTTCTTCTGTTCGTCAAGCAACTTCTTGAATGCTCACATGACACACAGGGTATATTCACTGTGAAATGTAAATCCATAACACGCTTTTGAGCTGACAGAGACGAGCACCATTGAATGAGTAAAATGAAGCGTGGCGAAGTAAAATGGCGCTGTGCTTGCGATAGTGCGATAGTTGTGTGCACGTGACACGAAAGGGGATCAAAATCAGAATCAATATACTGACGAACATTGTGTCAAAAGGCTGAGTGCCACAACTATGGAAAACAATTGCAATTGCATTGGCAGTCTGGCAGCAAGGCAGCCAGGCAGGCAACTTGAAAATCGCTTGCAACACAATAACGAAGAGAAAGAGAATGCAACAACCGACAACCCCCAACCATCTACCCCCCACACCAACTCAAGCTGCAATCTCTCTGTGTGTGTCTTTGTGCATGCAATGCTTGTGTGACAATGGCAACAATGGCAATGTCGCGTGTGTCAAATGCCATACAGCTTGATATCTGTCAAATTGCATGGATTTTTAGCTGATGCTGTGCCCCAATGCCCAAATAACAATAACACTAACAGCACTAACAACACCAATAACAGCGAATATGTGCATGAAAAAGAAGCAGTAGAAGAAGAGTCGTTGCAAAAAAAAACAATGCTGCAGTCCAATGGCAATCATTAGATGGCATCGAAAGCATCGTCACTTTCATGTCACTTCTGTCACCAGCCATTTTTCGGACATTTTCGTCGCCGCCGGCTATGATCATCATCATTGGGATAGCTAAAGCTAGCATATGGCTTTCAATCCCCCTCGCAATCAATGATTACGTTTGCTGCTGTTTAAGTTCACAAAGGCAAAAGGAACAACCTGGTTTTGACAAATGTTTTTTCTTAAAGTGCCTAGAAGTATGCAACGCTTAATGGTAAAATTATTACTTTGTACCTCAAAGGAAGCGAATGCTTGTTCAGGCAATATTTAAGATACAATCACAATTATTATCAACTTAAGCGGCTTAAGCTCAACGCTTGAAATACCAAATATACCCAAATATGCGTAATCGAATTCCAAACTTTTGCAAAACATTAGCAAGTGCATTGTATTTGTATAAATGGATTTGGTTTAGGGACAAAACTTTTGGCACAACAACAATGTGTAAGCTAAATTTGTTTTGCTTTTGAGTTTGTGTGTGTGTGTGTGTGTGTGTGCTTTGGCCATAAATCAATTTTTGACTTTTCGCATTGTATTAAAAAACTGAAACATTAAACACATTCTGTACCCATTTCAATGCCAATCGTTTGACTGGCTGGCCGCACAGATAAAGTCAAATTATATGTGCATTTTATAGCCATTGGCCCCCAAAAATCAGTCAGTTGTGAATTGAAACGTTCAACATACAACGTTCAACGGACTCCGGAACCCGGTTTCTTCTTTTTTCCTTTTTTTTTGTGTGTGTGTTGTTCGCTACATATTGGGCCAGGTCGAATCGCAAAAGCTCAAGGACTGACTGCTGTTCGATGATTTTCAGATACGATACGTTTGTGATGTGATGTGTGTGTGTGTGTGTGTGTGTGTGTGTGTGTGTGCGAGTATCAACGAAAGTTTGACTGAGCTCGTATTCATCTTTTGATATACAGTTTTATATTCACGAAAGGTTTAAACCAATGTATATTTGAAACTTTATTCAACCATTTTGAACTGAGCCTCAAGTTACAACAATATTAAAATACCTTCAAAGATATCAAAACGTTTTGAATTTAATATTTGATTGGTTTGCAAGCCAAAGCAGAACTTGTTTTAGCTATTTTAAGACATTCGCCATGGCTTCAAACTTTTTCATAGCTTTAATTATAATACATTTTCACTTAATCCTTTCATTGGCTCAAACATTATGCTGTTGACCAAAACTGTTGCTCTATGTGGCGTAGACTGAAACAACTCAACTACCATAAAGCGTTTATCATACTGAATTCGATCTGGTTCAATGATATTGGTTTATATTTTTCCATTTATCTTCTCCGATTATTTCTGTTCGCTTGTTGTTCTTGTTGTTGTTGTAAGTCCCTTGAGTTTTTCATGTTGATTGCGTTTGAATTTCCGCTGTGTTTGGCCCCCAGCTGTCTATAAGCTTTGCATGCAACTCGCAGGTTCGCCTCGCCATTCATCGGCTGTATTTCTATTTTTTTTTCGTCTGTTGTTTTTTGTGCCAACTGCCGAAATTCAATGAATTTTGAGGAATACACAAATGTGAAGAGCGACCGTCTTTGACACAGTCAAGCAAAATAGACAAACAAGCAAATACTATAGTATGCCTCATGGTGCTGCGAATGTTGCACACATGTGTGGCATATACACATACATACATGTGTATGTTTGTATGTATGTGTTTTGGCAACACAAGCTCGTACAAACATGTTTGCATTTCAAATTCGAGCGCGCCAGTTCTTTTCATTCCAAAACCATGGACGACGACGGCTCGACGTTCGAAATTGCATGCCACACATGAATGTGGCATATATGTACATGTATACCAAATACACGCATACATACCTACATCTACATATGTGTACAGAGAGAAAGTGGCCAAAAGAAAGAACGCAAAAAACGGCTAGAAAGAGTGAGTAAGATGGACTAACTTCAGCCTGCCCGACTACCCGACTACCCGACTGACTGACTGCCAGCCTGTCGTCATGTTTACTCCTGTAAATTGAGAGCCCCGCCACCCCCCACCCCCTATATCGGTGGGCGCCTGACGTGAGTTTATTAACGTTTGGTTTGGGCTCTAGCCAACATTTTCGACTCAATGACAGCAAACATTTACATTTTGCATGCTGTCAGCGCTCGATTCAATCTCAACCTCATCCCCACCTTTTGCTCCATATCCATGTCTTTGATTCTTTTCTTTATTTTTTGTCGAACGTTACGCGAGTTTGAAGCTGTGGATTTAGATTTCCTTTTCTTTGTTGCGTTTGCACCTTCCTCATGTTGTTGTTGTTGTTGTTGGCCTGTCAATTGATAAGATGTCTGCCATTTGATTTTGCTACTAAGCAGCTCATGGCCAAAAATCTAGCCAATATTTATTCAAAGTTCAGTCAAGCGGCAACTTAACCGATTGCCTGCAACAACATTAATCCCGAAACATATTGGAAAAGCGCTTGGCAACATCTTAAAGCGTTTTAAATTTACATTTAATCTGAATTTAACGTATTTAAGTGCTTCAAGCTAAAAATACCAACCGCAAACTTCTCAAACTGTAAAATGCACTTACAGCCAAGACACAAACCACACGATCCAATCTGAGTCCAAGCTCGCTGAACTAGCTACTTTCAAACTGTAAGTAGTTTTTTTTACAACTTATGACTTTTGTATTTGACGTATTGACAAAGCCACGAACTTGTTTTTGTTCTTTCTTTTCACTCATTTCACGCTCAGCTCGCTAATTGTTTTCACTGTTTGCTATTCGCGAAGACCATGACGCAAAATGCCATCTCATCAAAATGTAAAACAATAATTTCCTACAATGCTGCACGCACAATCTACCCTAGAATACGCCTTTTGTGTTTTTGCTATTTATGAAATATCTAAAAAAAGTTGTTTCCAAAATTTCTATAAGCTCATACAACCTAATTGAATCGCAGTTTCTGTCATCTACAACGCGTCATGTGCTAAAAACAAAACAAAAACAAAAAGGGAAAATAATCAACATTTCGACAGGTGTTTATCATCAAAAACAATCAGGGTCATTGTTGACAATAGTAGTATCAACACTTTACAAAACTTTACTTTAGTATGAGCCGCGTTTGCCGCACTGCGACTCAGGAATACATTTGCCAGCAGAGTCGCGTGCGTAGCCCTCGATGCAGTAGCAGCCATCGGGGCAACGAAAGTGTCTAATCAGGCAGGGCTCCTTCAAGGTTGCGCACTCCGTTTGGCAGCTGGGTCCGCAGGGCAAAAAGACCTCATTGCGTGGGCAATCGCGAGGTGCTATTAAAGATATAAGTTATAATAAATGTTTTGCTATTGAAGGTACAAATAAGTATGTGTACTCACTTATTTGCAGCTGGGCAGCCACGAGGACCAGCAGGCAGACGAGCAGCAGACACACATTCAGCATTTTAGAAGCAAACATTTTGGAATTGTTGTTAATATTTAAGTTATGTTTTCAGTTGTAGAACTCGTCGTCGACTGAATTGATTAGCATGATTCAAGCGTGTTTTTAATGTGCGACCGAAAAGATTTGATTGCTTTTGTCTGGCGCTGGGGAAGCACCTCTACACACAATGATCACATCAAAAGTACTGCTGCTTAAAAGTATGCAAAATTGTTTTAGGAAATAATAAAAGTGTGTCACATACTTACAATGCTATTATTTTATTTTTTACAGTTTTCAATCGTTTGAAATGCTTTTATAGCTAAAAAGTAATTTTTGAAATGTTTGATTACGCATAAAAATATTTTAAAACAGTCACGATCTGCACAACGATTTTAACTATCTATCGATCACTATCGATAGAATTGCTTTTGCTCATTCAGCTGATGGGCTACATTTCGTGCTGCCAGATCAGTTGAAGCGCATTTTGGAGCGCAGAGCGCATATTGAGCGACCCAAACAGGTAAACGCGTCGTATTACTTGTTATTGCTGTTTGTGTACCTGTTTTTCTTTCGCTGCTGCGCTCCATGCTTAAGTTCAAGCGGCGCTCTTACTCTGTTTTCTGCGAGTCAATGTCTCCTTCTTCGTTTTTGGCTTAGTTGAGTTTTGCATGCGGCGCGTTCAACAACGAGCAAACAAATTATAGTAAACTCGTCGCGATTCGGTTTCTTTTTGTTATTAAATTGTTGTTATTTCATTGGCTTCTAGCCATATCGGGTCAATAACAACAACATCAACAGTGAACATAGTGCTATTTTTTTTCTCTACATTGTGCTGTGCTTAATTTGTTCTACAGTGCTAATGCGTGAGTTGTATTTGGCTATGGCCATTTAAAGTGCCTCATTGTGTTGAAGCCACAATCAACTAGCCGCGGCCTTTGAACTCTGACAGTTTTTGGCATCTGTTGTTCAAAGTTTTTTTTTTTTTTTTGGTCGCCCACTCTCTGCATCTCGGGTTTTGTTTTGTGTGTGTGTGTTTTTTTCTTAATTCTGCTCATTCACACGCGACCTCTCTCTCTCTCTCTCTGTCTTGATCTCTCGCTTACTCACTCGCTCGCTCCCGCTGACTCCTTCTCTGTTGCTCTGTGTGGAGTGCTAACCAGGCCATGCATTTTTTTTCTGTTTTCGCAACAAGACGTCAATGGCCAAAGGCGCTGCCAACATTGCCGTCGTCGTCATTTTTCGAAACGTTCTCGCTTTGTTGCATTCCAAAGTAAATGCTACTAATAACAAAAAAGCAACAACAACAACAATATAGTGGTAGTAGTTGTAGTAAAGAGAAAAAGGAAGGCAACCCAAAGCGGCGACCGCTTCCAATAAAATGAGGAAAAAATAAAAAAGTTGCCTGACTTGTTTCAGCCACGTTTAAGTGTATTTGTGTATGTGTGTAAGAAAGAGAGAAGGAAAGGAAAATAAGTTAAGAAAGAGAGATAGAGAGGGAGAGAGTTTGTGTTTGCGTGTGTATGTGCATTGCTTTAAGGCGGTTTGGCTTTGGGCATGGCCAAATGCCATTCTGGCCAACTCAAAGGCTTATATACCATTCTGACTGACTAACTAACCAATTTAAATGACACACATACATAGATATGTGTGTCGAATAAACTAAACTGCAACTTCAAATCGTGCAACACGAAACCAACAACAAATGGAAGCTGCACAAGCGAAATTCCTCAAATTAAAACTGCTTTGAAATCAAACAAATATTTTGAAATAGTCAAATTAATGCGGCCATTAACAGCAACTTAATATGTGTGTGTTTGTGTGTATAGACAAGAAGTTCGTTGTCTAAGTCATTTGTATGATAATAAGCCAAACCGCAGAAGCAGCAACAACAACAGAAACAACTATTGCAGTTAATCAAACATAATCCACATGCCGATTTTTTTTTTTTACTAGACAAAGTTCAAACTCGAAAAAGAATAGAAACCGCTGAAAGGCATTAAAAAGCCATCAATTGTAAATTATACTAGTGCTTTGAACAGTTTTGTATGCACTGCAAAAAACTGCAAGCAAGAAGGCCGCACAAAAAGGTTTTGATCTTTTGCTCTTACTTCCTGTCTGAGAATCTTCTCGTGTTTTTTTTTTTTTTTTGTTATAACATAAAACTGAAGCCTAACAATTTTAATAATCAAATGAAAATTCTCACGTGCAGTCCATAAGCTGATTTCAACCCAGAAACCTGAACAAATTAAATACAAATACACATATGTGTGTGTATGTGTGTGTGTGAGTGTATGGGCAACTAAAAGGCGAACAACACACAAAATTTACGACGACTGAGAGGCGTCGGCGACTCCAATTCGGACGCTGTCGCCACATTCCATGGTAAGTGGTGGCCATAAATTTTCAGTGAAAATTTTGTAGCTCGAAAATGCTTAAACATGAAATTTATTAGACAAAGCCGGAGGAAATTAAATATTTAAATATACATACGTATGCATAAATCAAATTAGAGAGAAAACCAAGAAACAAAAACACAAAAAAAAAAAAAAAAACTGTATCCAGCATCTATAACACAAGAAATATATTCATGCATTGGATTTACAATTTTAGCATTTGGGTTGTTTGTAGGACAGGTGATGGTGTGTATATGTGTGTGTGTGTGGGGAAGGGGGGAGTGAATTACTATTGGTAGCACAGTAAGCTGTTTGCGGGGGGTCATTGCCATGACATGGTTTACGGGATACGGGATACGGGAGAGAACGGTTAACGTTGGTAATAACGGGTCTAGTACGGGCAGGCAGAGACCACTTTCTAGCGCTCCTTTTGGTCGACTTGCTGACTGTTGTTCGCTGATCGCGCTTTAGTCTAATGATGTCAATTACATCGTGCCACTCGCATTGTGAGCAACAACAAATGCATGCCAGCTTATAAGGCAGCAACAATGTGGCTTACAGCAGCAGCAGCAACAGCAGCGGCAGCAGCAACTAGCAACAAGTGTCTTGGACTTGGCAACAACTTCGGCTTTGGCTTCATTAAAATTGCTTTTCATTTTGGTCCATGTCTTACCAACACACATACATACGTACATAAACATATGTATGTTTTGGCTTTTCGTGCACAGTTTGTTGGCGTTTTTTGTTGTAACAACTGCAACAATAAAATGGCCAAATAATTTTAATGAGTTTTAATGAAATTGTCTGTGGCAAGTTGCCAAGTTAAGGCCACAACAACCAAAACCATAACCCAAAACCAATCGTAGCAATAACCGCAAATAAACATTTCATACACAAACATAAATATATTTTTTACGTTCACTCTAATTTGGATTCCACACTTACAAACAAAAGACTTAGGCAACGAACTTGAACGAATCTATTGCTATTTCACACAGAACGAACTCAGTTCGTTACGTGCTCGAATCGCCTTGGGCAGCACACACACACACATACACACGCACACACATGACATGATGATCTACAAATTGATTGTTTTGTTAAAATTGCTCGGTTCTCAAGTGCTTATCAAATAAAGTGCTTGAGAAATATCACCACATACTTAAGCACTTACATATGTATGTATGTGTGTGTGTATGAATGTACACTACATCATCTTGTTCGTACTCCTGTGTATGGTGCATCAAAAGTGGGCTGCATGCTAATAAACTTTAAATTTATGGCTCAATTCTTTTTCGTTCGTGCTTAAGTTACTTTTGGCCCCAAAAATAATGTACATATATAAGAGAAGAACGTAACAAAATCGCTGTGCGTCACGCCCACGTTTGCTGACTCAATGAGATAGGGTTGTAGAGTCGGGTGGAAGAGGGGGTTGGGCAGCAGTGGCACCCTTTTCACATCGGCTGTTTACGCCCAATTTGTCACACATTTCAACAGGTTGCAAGCAGGCATCATCAAAAAGCGAACGACAACGACGATGACGATGACGATCAACGAGACTCCTCAACTCTGGCTGGCTGGCTTGCAACCTGGTACGATGACTTAGCTCCAGCTTGGACCTTGCCACTAAATCTGATGATGGCCTGGCCTCTTCTTTAACTTTAAGTCTGGGGTAGGCGTTGTCTTGCGGAATTTTTTTGGGTATGCCTTGCGGGCGTTATGAAGCGTGAGGAATTTCTTTTTGTCGTCGTTGGCCTCATCGTTGCCTTAGTCACTGTTTGGCTGTCGATGATGTTGCTGTTGTCCTTTCTAAGTGAAAAATTATGCAAAAGTGTTTTATTTTAATAGCGGAAATCATTTATAGATGTTGTAATAAAGACTCTCTGGCTCGTTCGTTCGTTCGTTCCTGCGTTCGTTCGCCTGCACTCGGTGCCCGAGGGGGGCAATGTTCTTTTTGTACTCGTTAAACGACCGCCAACGATGTTGCCACAAACTCGCTTAAAACGATTTGAGGGTGGATACAGCCAACAAAAATTTTTTAGTTAAAACAAAAACCATGAAATAGAAACATTTTTAACACCTAACAACGGAAAACCACTAAGAAAATTAATTGCTTAACCATCTTCAGTAATTCTTTCTTTCTAATACTAGCATCTTAGCGGGGAGGCAGGGAGTATTTTTGCATGCTTGCTGCCTTTAAAAGTTAAGTGCTAAAAGTGAGATTTTTTGCACTGTTATTTGTACCTAATATGGATTCATTTCCCGTATGACTTCATTTCTGCTCTGTTAAACAAACAAAAATACCAAAACATCAAAGACTTGAAGCACGAACTCCCCAACATTGCTCAACTTTGGCCGACACAATCAAAGAGCTCTTCAATAGATATTTCATTTCGCTTTTTACGCTTAAGTCTTTAATATCAGAGCGGCCATAAAATGACCGAGCAAAGTACAATTATAAAACCATTATTGCGGCTAAATGAGCTCATTTGTAATGAAACTGGGCTTCGAAGTCGTTAAAAAAAATATAATCACTTTAAGTGAAAAATCAAAAAAAAATAAATGACAAAAAAAAACAGCAACAACTATTAAAGGGGCAAATGAAGCCGCGTAAAATGCTGCAGCTGCAAGACATGAAAAAACAATCAAAGCAATAAGAGCAGCAATTGATAAGCATTTTACGCCAATCTCATAAAGGGTGAATGCTGGAAACACCTTTATGGCATATGCATATTTTATGGCTGATTGCATGATTCTGCTGTAGCGGAAAAGGCCAGATTGCGAAATTGTTATAATATTATATATATATATTTTTTATAAACTTATGCAAATGTCTATGTAAATGATTTCTTTTATCATATTACTGATAGTCTTAGAAAGAAAAAGAAGAAAAAGAAGGCCAGCTAAGCTTGCATATCATTAAGAAACCGCAACTAGTTTGTGTCCTAAGTCTTCAGTTGAGTATGCGGCATTTCACGTTTGTCGCCCAAGTCTCTCTCTTTGTCATTGCGCGTAACATTTCAATTAATGTTAAACAAACACTATTATTCACACATGAATAGTTATATGTGTCTGTGTGTGTGTGTGTATATGGCTTCTGTGTGGCGAGACGGCAACCACCAACCGCAGCAGCCATTTAATGTGCAACAGAAGACAAACAATTTTTAACACTTTTTGCGTTGAGTGCTGCTCGCCGCTGCTAAGAATGAGATTTGATTGATTTGCTCAAATTTTCACATAGCAACCGAGATCGAGTTTTGGGTTTTTAATTAATTTTTTTTTCTGAACTTTCTCTTGCAACATCAGCGACAGCTGCCACTGCCGCCAAACTCAATTAAATGATAACAAATTAAATATATATAAAAGAAGCTCAAGCTGCTGCAGCTGCTCAGGAGACTGGTATTGGGAATGACTAAGGGACTCGAGATTGAGTCTGAGCTTGAGACTGGGGCTGGCCGATGGTCACGATACTAAGGCGCCGCTGGCAAAGTTCGCACACACACACACACACATAATTTGTGGACAGTGTGCCGTAGCCGCGGACGACACGTCTGCCGGGAAGCCAAAAACAATTTATGGCCACATTCAATTGTCAAGTTTATGTGACTGCGGTTGCGATTTGCATAAGAGTTGCCGCCGATTTGACGTTGGTCAGCGGCAGCAGCAGCACCAGCAGCAACAGCAACAGCAGCAACACGCAAAACTTCTCTAGAATTCTCCAAGTTTGTGGTATTTGAAAGTTTTGTCTCATTGTCTCCAGTGCCAGATCAACACTCTCTCTCTCTCTCTCTCTCTCTGTGAACATTCTTATTTATTTTCTCTTAAATCAGTTTGTTTAACGTTGTCTAATGTTGTGATTGTTTTATTTTTGCAGATCGGCATGCTGAAGGCACTTTGATGGTTTTTGCATACAAATGACGAATTATGAGAATCTTATAAATTTGCCATTAAATTTTAATGCAAATAATCATGCAAATAATAATGAGAACAATGGCAAAATTGCTGTTGCCGAACATCTATTGAATAAGATGTCGCAGCGGGATTTCTCCGAGGTAAGTCTGGGAATCTTCAAAAAACATTAGAATAGAACATGGGAGTGGAAATATGAACAAAGTGGGATTTTATATTGTCAAGATGATTGTTGATCATCTCTTCTCTTCATACATATCTACATCTATTCGTGTTCTTAATTCGTGCATCATGACAATTATTTATGGCCTTGACGAAGACTTTTTGATTCATTCAGTGCGCTTAAAACTTTAAGGCAGATAACAACTGCAAGAGAATGAAAAATGGCAAAAAAGAAAAGAACAAAAAACAATCAAGGAAGCCAACGCTAATAATCAAAAAGATGGCAAAATGATTTCAATGTTGGTTAACTGAGCGGCGAGACTACAAAAGGGCTAAGCTACAGCAACAACAATGAAACACACGCCAAATTAAACAAAGCGCAGAGATAAAAACGCCAAACACACACACACACACACACATATACACACAAAACCATTTCCAGCTCTGACTACACCCTAGGCCCTTTCATCATATTCCGCGCTGTCATGTCATGGGCAACAACAACAACGACGGCGACAACAACAGCAACAACAACAACGTTGTAGCTGATGCTTAAGCTAAAGCTGTATCTGAGTTTGAGTTTAAGGACGACAACGTCAACGATGTTGGATAAGTTTGTGGCGCATGTTTAGAAGCTCCCTGCAGCTGTCTCAATATCTGACTGTCTGTCTCTGTCTCTGTCCTTACCGCCCGTCTACGTGCCTGTCCGACTGACTGATCCGTCTGGGGCTTTGGGTTTTGTGTTTTGGGTTTTGCGTTTGCAATTTTCGTTTTGGCAAATAAACGTCCGCAAATTGATCCTGTGCATTTTCGGCCAGCTCAGTGCAGCACAGTGTGGATAATAGTCGCCGCTGCTGTTGCTAAACTCATTCAACAGTCGAAAGCAAAAGGGTTTTGCTGAGAATAGGTTTTGGTTGTTTCTGTTATTGTTGTTGCTGTTGTGGGATATATGGAGAATGGGATATGAGGACTCGGAGGACGGCAAGCGAACAGCTAATTATTTTATTACGCGTTAAATTGCAACAGAATTCTTGACTTAAGCGCAAAACATGCCAATGTGCGCCACAAGCAATCGTGAAATTGTTGGCATTCCGATGCGAGAGGCGACCTTATCGATGGTGCCGTCGGGGCATAAAGGCGGCGCGGTGTGTTGCCTCTAGCCTCACATATGGCTCGGACTTGAGAGCTCGGGCTCAGGCTCGGGCTCGGGCCACTTGGCAGTTAAGCTAACCGACAACTCCCCTCTCTGTTACTCTTCCTTATGTGTGGCAAACAAACTCCAACATGGTGCATGTGGCATGGCAGGCAACAACTTGCAGCCAACTGCTGTCGCTGCCGCTGCCGCTGCTGCTGCATCTTTGGGTGCCACTTTTTTTTCTTGTTTTTTTGCTTTACGCTGTTGTCCGTCCAGGCCAAGCATCCAAAGCGCGACCAGTTCTTGAATCGCTTTTTTTTTTGTTTTTGCTCAAACATTCCTGGCCGCCCCGATCTCTGTACTCTCTCCCTGCCTCTCACTCTCTTCTCTCTCTGTCTCTCGCTCTCTTTGTATCTTTCTCTGATTGTAGACTTTTTCTGCAAAACAACAACAAAGTTCTTGGCCGTCCTTAACTATTTTCGTTTTTGCTGTTGTTGTGGTTAGTTTTAAGCTGGAATCGTTGGAGCGAGATAGCTGATAGCAGCGTATCAATTTACATGACTTCTCTATGCGGCCTTTTAGGCGCCAATCCCTAAATTGTTACATAGCACGACGCATGCAACGTCGCGAGTTACTCTCTTTTCCTCTGTCTTTGTTAAGAGAGTTATCCGAAACAAAAAGATTGCCTGTGCCAATAGATTTAAACCGTACTAATCCGTTACCAACAGATCAACAATCGTTTTTCAAGTTCGTATAGCTTCTCCAAATAGTTACAGCTCAACTCCTTATTGATCCTTATGATTGATCATTTGTATCTCGTATAACAACATTGATAAATACATTCTTATCACATTAGGCTTTGCTTTTGCAACCTATCCGCTCTTATCTATAGCTTAGCCGTTGGCTTGCATAAACGTCAAAGTAAATTTGCCCGCATTTTTTGTACTCTCCGGCTCTTCCTCATGTTATTCGCTGCCAGTTGTTATTATTTTGTGGCGAAAAACGATAATATCTGCTAATATCTAAAATGAAGTTCGCCCTTCCTTGGCTCGGAATGGCCTTCGCCAGTAGAATATGCCCGTTTGTCTTTTGGGTTAGCCTGGGCATGTTTTGTGCGTGTTTATTTGACTTTGACCATTGGCGGCTGACTTGCTGTCCGTCTCTTCGTGTGTCTGTGGCAAATCTGCTTGCTGAGATCTGCGCTAGCAACGCCAACGCTGTGCAACAAACAAAAAAAAAAAAGAGAAGAAATTTCATTTTGCTAAGATATGCGAGTGGTTTTTAAAGTTGTTCGACGTTTTGGCAATGCATATGTATTAGTGTATGTGTATGTGAGTGTGTGTGTGTAGTTTGCTTTTGTTTTATATTTTTGATTGTTTTTGGGTTGAATTCCACTTCATTCTACATCTTCTGTATATATTGTGACGCCCACTTCATTTGGCTTATCGAGTGACTGGACGAATGGATTGCTGGACGTTAGGGAAGATAGCGAAGCGAGCAGGGGGTGTTCGCGGTTGCGCTTTAATGGTTGCATAAAACATAAATTTCGTTCTGCATCTGTCAGATACACTTGGCGGCTGCTGCTGCTGCTGCTGCTGCTACTTGTTGTGCGAGTTTTCTATGTGTGCACAAACCGAAAAATATATATTTTTTTGTTCGTATGTTGCCTGTATCGATGAGCTGATTTATTCGCATTGCCAGGATCCAAAAGCGAAAGAGAACAACAACAACAACATACATTGCTAGAAGGCTAATCTAAGCACGTTATCCATAACCCACGCCCCAAACTACACACACACCCCTGTCTTCCGCTTCGCGACCCCCGTGTGTTGGAGAACGGCACTTGGCATTTGGCACTTGCTGTGCACGTTTTCTAGGAAAGCGCTCATCGTTTTGGTCTTGGATTGGGTTTTAGTTTTGGGTTATTGCGCTTTTGTATGTGTGTGTAGCTTGGGCTAATGCATTTGCATACTCATTCCATTTAATTGCTTCAAAAATATGTAAAAATTTCTACGCTCTTGTCATGGACACAATTTCGTCTTCATCGTCGTCTTAGCCACGTTCTCATTCGCGTCTTGTTCGTGGTGTGGCTTATGCCAAAAAAGGCTCAATCTTCAACACCTCTCTTTGGCCACTGCTTGCCTCGCTTAATGCCTGTTTGCTTGTTGTTGTTGTGGCTTAGTTCTTGGGCCACGAATTCGTGGAATTGCTTCCGCATTTGACGAGCAGAACTGCTGCTGTTGCTGCTGCTGAGAACGGTCCACACAGCTAGTTGCCAGTTGGAAGTTGGGAGTTGGTCGGGAAACGTGACTCAGTGGCCGCATACCTGTAGCCTGGAATCGTTGTGGACTGCTGCGACTACAGTTGTAGCACAGTTGAACGGCGGCGGCAATTTAACATAATTACAGCATAATTACACTGTGCACAGTGGGACAAATGTGTCATTATGCAAACGGTATTATGATGTCAATTATAGTTTTGTTACGGGATTGCTTAAAGTATTTGATAATCATAAATCCATTTGCAGTATTAACATTCTCCTATTTGGTTTACTTTGCAGAACGAACCGGAATGCACGCCGGAGCTACCCGCCGCGAATCGTGCTCTCTTTCTGGAGAAGGTGCGTCAATCGAATGCTGCATGCCAGAGCGGTGATTTTGCCACCGCTGTACTCCTCTATACGGACGCACTGCAGCTGGATCCGGGCAATCACATATTGTACAGCAATCGTTCAGCGGCACGCCTCAAACAGGGTCAGTTTGCGGCGGCCCTGCAAGATGCCACACAGGCGCGCGAACTGTGTCCACAGTGGCCCAAGGCCTACTTCCGCCAAGGTGTCGCCCTCCAGTGTCTGGGTCGCTATGGTGAGGCATTGGCCTCCTTTGCCGCCGGCCTAGCCCAGGAGCCCAGTCACAAACAGCTGTTGGCTGGTCTCGTCGAGGCCTCGCTAAAGAGTCCACTGCGTGCCGCACTCGAGCCCACATTGCAACAGTTGCGCGCCATGCAACTGCACGAATCGCCCTTCGTTGTCAGCTCTGTGGTGGGGCAGGAACTGCTGCAGGCTACACAATACCAGGCAGCTGTGGCAGTCCTTGAGGCTGCTCTGCGCATTGGCAGCTGTTCGTTGAAGCTGCGCGGATCGGTGTTCAGTGCGCTCAGCTCTGCCCACTGGGCGCTCAATCAGCTGGATCAGGCCATTGGATATATGCAACAGGATCTAGCTGTGGCCAAATCTCTGGGCGACACGGCGGGCGAGTGTCGTGCCCATGGCAATCTGGGTTCAGCCTACTTCAGTCAGGGTGCCTACAAGGAAGCCCTCACAGCGCATCGCTATCAGCTGGTGCTGGCCATGAAATGCAAGGATACCCAGGCAGCTGCCTCCGCTCTCACATCGCTGGGACATGTGTATACGGCCAGTGGAGACTATCCCAATGCGCTTGCCTCGCACAAGCAGTGCGTGCAACTGTTCAAGCAGCTCGGCGATCGTCTGCAGGAGGCACGCGAAATCGGTAATGTGGGCGCTGTCTACCTGGCGCTGGGGGAGTGCGAGGCAGCGCTGGATTGTCATACGCAACATTTGCGATTGGCTCGCAAGCTGCACGATCAGGTGGAGGAGGCGCGTGCCTACTCCAATCTGGGTTCGGCGCATCATCAGCGTCGCCAGTTCGGTCAGGCGGCGGCCTGTCATGAGCAAGTGCTGCGCATTGCCCAGACACTGGGAGATCGCAGCATAGAGGCGCGGGCCTATGCCGGATTGGGTCATGCCTCGCGTTGTGCCGGAGATGCGGCTGCCTCCAAGAGATGGCATGAACGTCAGCTGGCCATGGCTTTGGCGGCGCGGGATAAGCTAGGCGAGGGCCGGGCGTGCTCCAATCTGGGCATTGTGTATCAGCTGCTGGGCGCTCATGATGCTGCGTTGAAGCTGCATCAGGCACATCTGGGCATTGCCCGTGCCCTGGGCGATCGAGCGGGCATGGGACGTGCCTATGGCAACATGGGCAACGCTCATGCGGCAGCTGGAGCCTACGAGGCGGCCGTCAAATATCACAAACAGGAGCTGGCCATCAGTCAGGCGGTGAACGATCGCAGTGCCGAGGCAGCCACACACGGGAATCTGGCTGTGGCGTATCAGGCTCTGGGGGCACATGATGCTGCATTGGCGCACTATCGTGCTCATCTGGCCACAGCCAGATCGCTCAAGGATGCGGCGGGCGAGGCATGCGCCTTGCTCAATTTGGGCAACTGTTTGAGTGCCCGTCAGCTGTATGCGGAGGCAGTGCCTCACTATGAGAGCTATCTAATGCTGGCACAGGAGCTGGGCGATGTGGCAGCTGAGGGCAAGGCATGCCATCTACTGGGCTATGCTCATTACTGTCTGGGCAACTATCGTGCGGCGGTTCGGTACTATGATCAGGATCTGGCCTTGGCCAAGGATGCACAGCATCGGCCGCATATGGGTCGCGCCTATTGCAATCTGGGCTTGGCTCATTTGGCCCTGGGCCACACTGCTGCGGCGCTTGAGTGCCAGCAGCTGTTCCTGGCCGTTGCCCATGCCACGGGACAACTCCCTGCAAAATTCCGAGCACTAGGCAACATTGGCGACATACTCATTCGCACGGGTGCACACGAGGAGGCCATCAAGTTGTATCAACGGCAGCTGGGATTGGCTCGAGCGGCCGGCGAGCGAGCCATGGAAGCGGCTGCTTGTGGCGCTCTGGGTTTGGCGCATCGTCTGCTGCGACGCTGGGATAAGGCTTTGGGGCATCACACTCAGGAGTTGACGCTGCGCCAGGAGCTTGGAGATCTGGCCGGCGAGTGTCGTGCTCATGGTCATCTGGGTGCTGTCCATATGGCCCTGTGCAGCTGGACGCATGCCGTCAAGTGCTATCAGGAGCAACTGGAGCGGGCTCAGGAGCAGCGTGACGAGGCAGTGGAAGCCCAGGCACATGGTAATCTTGGCATTGCCCGACTCAATATGGCGCACTATGAGGCGGCCATTGGCTGCTTGGAGGCGCAACTGGGCACGCTGGAGCGCGTGTCGTTGCCATCGACGCCAGCGGATCGGGCTCGTGCACTGGGCCATCTGGGTGATTGCTATGCCGCTCTGGGTGACTATGAGGAGGCGCTCAAGTGTCATGAAAGGCAGCTACAGCTGGCATTGGGCCTGGCCAGCCATCGGGATCAGGAACGCGCCTATCGAGGATTGGGTCAGGCGCGACGTGCCTTGGGACAGCTGGCCACAGCTTTGGTCTGCTTGGAGAAGCGTCTCGTTGTGGCGCACGAGCTGCACAGTCCCGAGATAAAGGCACTCGCCTATGGTGATCTCGGTCATGTGCATGCCGCATTGGGTAATCATGCCCAGGCACTCAACTGCCTGGAGCATCAGCGCGAACTGGCACGTGGCCTTCAGGATCGCGCCCTTGAATCGGATGCCATGTGTGCCTTGGGACAAGTACAGCAGCGTATGGGCCACTATGCGGATGCATTGCAGCTGCATGAGCAGGATCTGCAGCTGTGCACGGAGTTGGCGGCGCCTAGCTTGCAAGCGCGTGCTGTTGGTAATCTGGGTGCCGTCCATGAGGCATTGCATCAGCAGCAGGAGGCGCTCAAGTGCTACGAACGACAGCTTGCACTCAGCACGGATCGATTGGGCAAGGCGTTGGCGTGTGGCGCGTTGGGTAGAGTGCATCATCAACTGGAGCAGCATGCACAGGCCGTGGAGTACCTGAGACAGGGTCTAGCCAGCGCTCAGTCCATTGGCAAGTCAGAGGAGGAGGCCAAGATAAGACATCAACTAGGTAAGCGTAAAGCGTTGTCCCAACCATACCTGTTAAATTGCGATTACAATTACTAATCAATTAAATTATTTTTGGAAAGTAGTCGTAGTGACTACATATATAGTTCGCTGGTAAAGATTTATGATTAAATAGTGATTACGATTACAAAAAATCAAATATAATCACAATTTATCGCAAACTTTCAAAATAATTAAATATAATCAATAATGTAATCAATCAATATAATAAAAAAAGAAATAACCAAAAATTAATTATTTTTGATTATTTGTGAGTATTTTCCTTACCTTCTTGACGAATCGCAATAATTAAATTGCACTTTACATATTATACCTCAGCTTTGTTGCTGGAATTAATTTGTTGTTTGTTATTGAAAAATAGTCACAATTGGTTGCAAATAGTCAAAAATAATCAAATATAATTAAAAAATAAAAATAATCAGATTGATTTTTTTTTGATTATTTCTGATTATTTTTGATTATTTTGATAATTTGCGATAATTTTAGATTATTTTTGATTTTTTGTAATTTTAATCATTAAATAATTGAGTAAAACCAAAAAAAATCGTAATGTAATGAATAGTTCAACTTTTACAATTAGTAATCACTACTTAACAGGTATGGTCCCAACGATACTCTATACTCTTGTATGTTTATCTCTCTATCTCTCTTTTTTCAAAGGTCTTGCTCTACGTTCCTCTGGCGACGCTGAAGGCGCTCGCATTCAACTGGAAACAGCTGCACAGCTGCTTGAGTCCGTGCGCCAGGAGCAGCGCAGTCCGGAGGCAAGGCTGGCGCTCTACGATCTACAGACAAGCTGTTATCATCTGCTGCAACAGCTGCTTGTTGCGTTGCATCGCAATGATGATGCACTCGTTGCCGCCGAACGTTGCAAGGCGCGCTGTGGCGCCGATGCCTTGTCCAACAACAACAACGATCCCAAGCAATCAACAACAACAGCAACAGCCGCATCAACGACGGCAAGTCTCGCTGACATTGAAGCCATCTTGGAGGCAGTGAATCGTGGCAGAATGCCCGTGCTTTACTACAGTCTGGCCGGGGAGCAGCTGTACGCCTGGCTGCTGCAGCCGCAATCGGGCATTGTGCGCTTCCATGCGGCACGCATCGATTCACAAACGTTGCAGCTGCCACTCTCGCTCAGTGAATGTCATGTCGAAGAGGACGAGGAGGAGGAGCTGGAGGAGCATCACAGCGACCAAAACGAACTCGACAAACAGCTGCAGTCCCCACAAACAGAGCCAGCAGCTGGACAGCTGCTACTGGAGCGATATGTGAATATGGTGCGCGACACGCTCGGCGTCAACTCTCAGAATTTGATTCATGAAGGCGATGGCAGTGGTTGGCGTGCCAGCAGTGAACAGCTGCTGGAGGATCTGCCCGGAGCTGGTGCTGGTGGCGGTGGATTTTTGCGCATGGTTAGCCGCAATCAATTGTTGAACTCATCCAACTATTCGCTCAGTTCACTTTTCTCGCTCGGATCGGTTGCCTCACTGCAGGGCTCCACTCGATCAGTGGGTAGTCGCAGCTCTCGCCGAGCACCTGCTCCGCCCGCCTGGCGTGGACCTGCCTGCCTGCACACTCTATACAATCTATTGCTGGCACCCTTCGATGATCTCCTGCCCAGCGTTGCAAGTGTCTCGCGGCAGGGCCGCAGAGAGCTAATCCTGGTGCTGGACAGCGCTCTGTATCTGGTGCCGTTTGCCATACTTCGTGCAGCTGGCGACGATGGCGAGTATCTGTCGGAGCGTTGCGCCCTCTTAACTGCACCATCGCTGCAGGCGCTGCGTGGCAGGCCCAGGAGTAGACGAGATCGCGGCAGACCGCCAACCGCGCTGGTTGTGGGTGGACCACGTGTGCCAGCTGCGCTCGCAGAGCGCTGGGGCTGGGCCGGTGCCGAATCGCCGGCTGCGCTGCAGGAAGCCGCCATGGTTGCGGATATGCTGCAAGCGAATGCTTTAGCCGGCTGCAATGCCACCAAGGAGTCAGTGCTGGCCGAGCTGCCGGGTGCCGAGTGTGTGCACTTTGCTGCCAATCTTAGCTGGAAATTGGGCGCTGTGGTGCTGAGCCCGGGCGATGTTGTCACCGCCGAGCAGCAACAGCAAAAGGAGCCACACGAGCCGCAGCTCTCGGACTTTACGCTGGCCGCCGCGGAGTTGCGTCAGCTGCGCCTAGGCGCACGCCTTGTCGTCCTCAGTTCCTATCAATCGGTGGAACCAATAACTGGTTCTGGGGTTGCCCAACTGGCTGGTGGCTGGCTATTAGCTGGCGCTGGCGCAGTCCTTATCTCACTTTGGCCGGTTCCGGAAACGGCAGCAAAAATTCTATTACGCGCCTTCTACTCCGCCTTGCTGCAAGGTGCACGTGCGGCACGGTAAGTGAAACATGAAATTTATGTTTACTTAAGCTAAAACCATACCTATTAAGTTGCCATTAGAATTACTAATCAATTAAATTATATTGGAAAATAGTCGTAGTGATTATATAGTTGGCTGTTGAAAAATTTATGATTATTTAATGATTACGATTAAAAAAATCAAAAATAATGAAAAATTAACATAAATTATTGAAAATAATTAAAAATAATGGAAAATAATCGTTTTAATAATTTTCCATTATTTCGACTATTTGAGAGTAATTTGAGAGAAATAAATTATTTTCAACATCACCTTAATAACCAGAATGTTTCTTTACAAAAGTGCAAAGCTTTTGCAGCCACCCGCGCACTTAATGATATTGAAAATAATTTGTTTCTCTCAAAATACTCTCAAATAGTCGAAATAATGGAAAATAATGGAAAATAATTGAAAGTAATGGAAAATAATGGAAAATATTAAAACGATTATTTTCCATTATTTTCAATAATTTACGGTAATTTTCCATTTTTTTTGATTATTTTTAATCGTAATCATTAAATAATTGTGTGAAACCGAAAATAATCGTAATTTAATCATTAGTTCAACTTTTAAACAAAACTAATCTAATTAATAATGACTACAATTAATAAGCATTATTTAACTTTTCTCTTTCTGTGTCTCTTTTAGCGCCTTGGCTGAGGCCATGCAAACAGTTCAGCATACAAAGCACTTTGCGCATCCAGCCAACTGGGCAGGCTTCCTGCTGGTGGGCGCCAATGTGCGTCTCTCCAACAAGGTAGCCCTCTTGGGCCATGCGCTGTGCGAGCTGCTGCGAACGCCGGAGCGTTGCCGGGATGCATTGCGTGTGTGCCTGCATTTGGTGGAGAAGAGTCTGCAGCGTATTCATCGTGGCCAGAAGAATGCCATGTACACCACGCAGCAAAGCATTGAGAACAAGGCGGGACCTGTTGCCGGCTGGAAGGATTTACTGATGGCTGTGGGCTTTCGTTTTGAGCCCGCTGCCAATGGCATACCTTCCAGTGTATTCTTTCCCCAAACGGATCCGGAGGAGCGTTTGTCCCAGTGCTCGGCCAGCTTGCAGGCTTTGCTGGCCTTAACACCCGCCACACTGCAGGCGCTGGCCAAGCTTGTGAATAGCGCTGAGCATGCCGACGATATTATTGCTGTGGTGCGCAACATCTTGGCACAGTTCCCAGCCAAACCGGAAGCGGAAGCATGCATCGAGATGCCGCTGAGTGTGCGACTGTGGCGTGTGCCCGGCTGCCATGAGTTGCTTGCCTCCGTGGGCTTTGATCTCACCGAGGTGGGTGCAGATCAGGTGATTCTGCGCACCGGCAAACAGGCCAATCGCCGTCATTGCCAGTTCGTGCTGCAGGCGCTGCTCGCTCTCTTTGGTAAGTTTACTTTTTTTTGGCTATTTTATTCTTCATTTTTAAAAACATTTTGAAATCTTTTATAGACACACACGAGGCACCCAAGAGCTTGAGCCTGGACTCTGCTGCACACAGCAGCAGCAGCTGCGAATCCCTTACCGAGCCCGATCTGGATGCGACAACCTTACAGCCTGTAGGCAACAACAGCAACGGCAGCTGCAACCCAACTGTTTCCACTGGCAACAACAACTCGCAGCAGTCACCGTTGCCGCTGCATCCACGCAGCGCTTTCATCTCATATGTGCGTCGGCGCGGCGAGCCAGATGGCGGCGGTGGCCTCGACTCTAGTTTGGCCAATACTACGGATAGCGAGCACTCGCTCTCCGATGGCTATGCCACCCAAACAGGCAGCAATCAGCCAGCTCCACGCCTCGGCTATGCCAGTTTGCGTGGACCTGTGCGTGTCTCAAGGCCCGGTGGCGGTGGCGAGAGTGATGCTGCATTTACACCTAGTCCGCCCGTGACGGATCCCAGTTTGTCGCTGGCATTGGCGCATCAGACGCGCATTCGTTGCCTGTACGCACAGTCTGGAGCAACAGCGCCGTCTTCGTCAGCGACAGCGCCTCAGGTGAACACCAGCCGACGGCCGGATAGCTCTAGTTCGGCCAGTAGTACGACAACAGATTGGGAAGGTTCTGGACATGCAACGGTGCTGAGACGCGGTGCCGTCGTCAATGCACAACAGCAGCATCTGCAGCAACAGCTGCAACATCAGCAGCATCTGCAGCAGCAGCAACACTTGCAACAACAGCAGGTGCCACCACTGCCGCCGCCACGTCCCGGTGTGTATCACAATTTGGGACGCAGCAAACCCAAGATTAAGCTGGGCAGTGCGCAGAGCTCGCTGGCGGCGCGTGTTAACAAGGAGCATGCCCTGTTCATGGATCGCTTGAGCGTGCGCACGGAACTAAATGCACCCGTGAGCAACGGTTCAGTGACTGTTGGAACAGCTGGAGCGGGCAAGGGCAAGGCAGCACTGGCGCTGACCGAGGAGGAGGCTGCCAATGTGGCCTACAATCCGGCCAGTCTGTACTTCTCACCAGCGGGCGATAGTGAGGGTCTACTGGGCTGCGAATCCAAGCAGCCGCTGGAGGAGACACCAGTGAAGCCGAGTGTCAAATGCATTCAGGACAGCATAATGCGGCATATGAATCGGGAGCTCACGCCCAGCATATCTGAGCTGTATCATGAGCGTAACCTTGGACTCGGTCTAGCACCACCGCTCTCCAAGCTTTTACTTAGCTCCAACTACGAGGAGCAGGATGTGGCTAATGCCAACGATAACAATGCCCAATCGGCCGGCAATGCGGCTGCCATTAAGACCCTTGTGAATGCAGTCAACGAGCTCGAGCTAAGCGGCAGCTCATCAGGTGCCACAATACCAACGGTTGTCGGTGGTGATCCGTCGGAATCAAATGCCGTCTCCAACACCATTGATGCCACACCAAATTGCTCCATTTGCGGCGAGCATGGCGATGTTGTCTGCCGCTGCAAGGCGGCCACCCTGCAAAAGAAGGCCACCCTAAAGCCCTGGCTAAGCAATGTGCCCGCCAGCAGCCTGGTGCAGGCCAGCGAACTGACTACGGCCGATATACTGGAGCGCAGACTGGAGACAGTTGTGCCGAGTAGTGCACCCTTTGCCGCTGAACTGTGTCGTCGCGACGAGGGCGACGGACGCTCTGTGGCCGACTCGCAGTGTAGCAGCAATTATAAGCGTGTGCTTGCCACAGCCGGTGCCGTCAGCCTGGTGGTCGGCATTGCTGCTAACGATGCTGAAGTGCAGGGTGGTGCCACATCAGGCGCAACCTGTTCGGCAGCTCGCCTCGTCTAATGATATTAGCTTAAGCATCAAATAAATAGATATCCAAACGTGTTTGACCGGCATTCAGTTGTAGAAATAGATAAGAGCTCGATGTTATATTTATGTATGTTATAAGGAGTAGGTATTTTAGTTAAAGACACCCTGTACTGATTTATCCTAGCATTAGATTTTATACATTTCATTTATTTATTGATACAATTTCTATATATCTTCACTTTTTTTTAACCGACTTGCATTTTGCCTTATTTTATAATGTTTAAACAAAGCCACTGATTAAATTGTATGCATTTATGTAAAACATCTATTTTTTTTAGTTAAATCCATGTATTATAATTAATGTGAGATAATATTCGCTTTATAGAACGAAGCACAAATAAAAAGTGTTTTAACAAATGTAAAAAAAAAATGTTTTATTTAACTTAAACACATCTTTGTTTTATATAGGTGGCTCACAATGGGTAAAGGCTTTTATAAAATATTTAAAAAAATATATATTTATTTTATGTTTTATTTGTAAGACTTTGTACTAACTGCTGTCTTTTATATGACTGTTATACGTCCGAAATGTGTGAGACTGTGAAAGTTCCAAAAATATATATAATCTTAACTTTTAGTCACATTCAACTATCTGCGAACAGTTCCAGTGACCCGAGCTGTCAGTCCTGACCACGACATGAGTTATTGCAAACATGTGCGAAAATCTATCAAAAAATATAAATACATATATTAATACTACATTCATCATTCGTACGAAACGCAGAGTCGAAGAGTTTGACGAACATTTTAATACCTCAAAAGTCTTGTATTGAGCTCTACTTGGCGATTTTTTTGATCGATTTTCATGTTAAAAATTCTGACCAAATTGATGGATTATCATGTAAAAAATATGTGAACAAAAATTGAAAAAAGGAGTTTGGAGAAAACTTTCGATTGCCATAATACTGGAATACTGGAAACACATAAAATTCCCATATGCTTAATAGCAAGTGCTAAAAGTCAGGCCCCACTGTGGTTAGCTGATTAAAATTCAGTCTGCACTAAGAAAAAATTATGTTACAAAAGATAATTTATTTATATTCGACATGCCAAAAATAGCTCTGACTTATTTATATAATAACTACCCCAAGAGACGATTTATCCTGGAAAAAATCTACCAAACACTTTAATATTATATTTTGCAGGAGTATTTTTTTCGAGTGTCGACTTTCCTTTATTCATCTGTTGGCAAACCGATTGAAGATTGAAAATGCAGCAGCATCATGATTGTGGTTTATTTGCTGTTTGTTTGCTTTTTTGTCTGCGCTTTTGCGGCCACTTAATATGCGAGTGGCTTGTCAGGCAGACATCCTGGCCTTTGAGCCAATGTGTGATCTCTCGTTTATATCAGCGATTTATATTTATGACCATTTAATTAGCATGCCGTGTTCATTAAAGTGATTGATATTGTTGTGACATCAAAGGGCAAAAATAAACGAAGCCTTTTGCTAAAGAAATTTCACAGCATTCAACTTAAAATGCGAATGAGCAGAGACTAATTACATATATGTGTATGTATTTATGTATGTACATTGATTGCGTATGCAGTTTAAATAGTAAACATTTATTTGTGCTGTGTCGCCCGATTCAATTTATGACCCTTACTCGCGCGTTTTCCTTGCTATTTTAAGTCATGCTCAATGCCACATTTCCACAGCACAAGCACACATTTCCATTGACTTTAACACCCCATACAATAAAATATTCTCGTAAGCAAATTGCTCTCCGTATCAGTTGCCTCAACACTAATCAGCAAAGTTTAAAATCCAATTGTTTCGATTACCGAAATTTTTCACCTTTTTGTATACAAAATTTTTCTTTACTTCTTGACTATAAGCAACTTCATAGCTTTTATTATATATATTTCAAAAAAAAAAAAAAAAAAAAAAACTAACACTGCTGAATAGTGCTTGGCGCTTCTCTATTAATTGATAAGATTTATTGACACCTAACACACGATCGCTACAAATTGGCCTTTTAGTGATGAATACTACTGCGTCGCAGAGAAACGAGCCCCTAACACATCCATCCACTGATCCAACAATGATCGATCAGCCTGCCCAATCGTGGGCCTATTTGCTCTCCATCACAATCTGGAGACGATGTCCGACGTCATTTTGTATGTGTTGAGAGCTATTTAATGTGTTCTGACTGATAACTTTTCTCTAGGCAATCCCCCCCTTGATGGCACATTATTTCTGCGCTTGATGACGATGTGACCAGATTAGACGGCATTATATTGATGCCAGTACACTGAAATCGCACTTGCCCTTGCCGGCGATTTGTTCAAGGTGACGCCAAATGCTATCGAAGAAAATAAAAATTTGATTTTTTGTTTTCAAACAACAAGTATAACCACAATTGCAAGTGAATAACTATCATAATATGATGTTAAATATATGATTAGTTGGATGTTAAGACTTTTCACGCATAAATTCTAACTCATTGAATTGCGTACAAAACTTTCATTCATAAGTTTCGACGTAGTTAGGGTTCAAGTAAACAACCATAAAATGGTAATAAAAATTAAATACTTATTAAAAATAGTAATAAGCTTAGTACGTAAACACATTTTTATTATTTAAAGCAAAACAAATATAGAACACCAAATTGAATAAGCCCAACTTTGCATTCGAAACTTTTCAAGTGACATTCTGTGCAATCTGCATTCATATGATGCAATTAATGGACTTGGACTTGGACTTGTTCTATTAAAAATCTCAATGAGTTGGGCTTTATCGGTCAAGTGCAGCCTACATAAGTTGCATTTAAATTCCAATACATACTCATATACATATACGATGAAAAATACATTGCAAACACATTGAATGTTTGCATATACACAGATAGATAAGCCTGGAGTAGGAACGTAAGATGCGGATGTGTTTCAGACCCTTTCGATAAAACTCGTGCAAACACTTGCCCGAGGTTTATATAGGCGAAGCCTGTTGTGTGTGGGCCCAAATTGGTCGCATTTCCTACAACTAAAACTTGTACACGAGCGCCGCATTGATAACTGATTAGGTAGTGTATTTTTTTCCAGAGTGTGTTTTGAAAAACAACAAAAAGCTATAAATCATATACATATACATATATACACTTGTACGATGCCCCATATATGTTTGTATAAATATTGTATGTAACCTAGATGTGAGAATTATATAGCAACGATTTGATTGTGATTTCTGCCTGTTCTCGCTCGGCGATCTATAAAAATGTGCGGCCAGCCAAGCCAACGATTCAATAGCATCTCGTTCAGTCATTCGTGCGGTACTTGAAGCCAACAATTTGAATTTCTTATTTCCAATTTCAATACTTTTCGTGTTTCATCAAAATGAGAATCCTTCAGGAGGTAAAGACAAGTGAAAGTGCAATATTTTCAATATCTAAATTTTTTTTTTTGTGTATGCAGCATCAAATACATTTGTTAGATCCTTCGGAGCTGTTGCGTCCCGAGCCCACATTCGCGGACAAGAATCCATCCAAGTTTCGTGACTATAGCGTCGACACCGAGGATCCACTAAAGGAACGCGTACGTCGCACCTACCGTCAAATGCATCTTAATCAGACTGTTGACTTTGTCAAAGGTAAGAATCTGAACTCTTAATGCCCTTAGCGACTGGTGCTTAATCGCTGGGTCATTTGCAGGGCGTCGTGCTCGCTGGCTGCAGTTCAACACCATTAAGATGACAATACGCGAGGCGCTGGAAAAGCTGAACGATTTGGTGGACGAATCGGATCCTGATCTAGATTTGCCCAACATCATACACGCCTTTCAGGCAGCCGAGCGTGCACGCTCTGAATTTCCACAACACGATTGGCTGCACTTGACGGCACTTATCCATGATCTGGGCAAGATCATGGCCTTCTATGATGAGCCGCAGTGGGCCGTTGTGGGCGACACCTTTCCCGTGGGCTGCCGCTGGAGCGACAGCATTGTCTATCGCGATGAGAGCTTCGTTGGCAATCCCGATGGTGATAATCCCAAATACAATACCGAATACGGCATGTATGAGCCAAACTGTGGTGTGGATAATCTGCTCATGTCCTGGGGCCATGATGAATACATGTACTCGGTGCTCAAGCACAACAAGACCAAGCTACCGGATGTGGCCTGCAACATAATACGCTTCCATTCGTTCTATCCATGGCACAATGGCGGCGACTACAAGCATTTGGAGGCACCCAAGGATGAGGAGACCAAGAAATGGGTTCTCATCCTCAAGTAAGGCGAATAATGCAATTACATCCTTAGCATACTTATTAATAACTTATCTGTTTACAGCCGCTACGATCTTTATACAAAGAGTGAGATTGTTCCTGACATTGAGGCCCTTTGGCCCTATTATCAAACGCTCATCGATAAATATTTGCCGGGTGTTATAGAATTCTAAATTACAAGCCATATATCCTTAGTCTAACTTTAAATGTATCTTGTCAATACTAACAATACTTATATAGCCGTTAACTTCTGTCTCTATAAGAAATCAATAAAAACTCTACATACTATTACGATTTCATATTGAACAAGGGTTTTCTCAAGGGTAAAGAACTCGATCTGGTTATGCTTCTTAAACATTACTTTTATTACACTCGATCGACATAAATGGATCGTGCGGTTTAAAAACATTTTGCTCAACATTTAAAAGAGAAGGAAATGTACAATCTTTAAACTTAACAGCTAAAATTCTTATGACAATGCACGGCCTATTGGGAGACGGATTCGCCGCCGCTGCTGCGACGACGTCGCTTGTGACGCTTGTGACTCTTTTTGCTTGGGTGTCGTTGATGATTACGACGACGCGAGGATGCCTCATCCTTGTCCCGCCGATGGCGGCGCGAACTAGTGTGGCTACCGCTACGACTTCGACTTCTACTACGACTACGCTGCTTCAGGCGAGAGCTGCGCGCCGAGCTGTGGCTGCGACTACGTCGGCGGCGTCGATGCTTGGATGATGAGTTTGGCTTGTGGCGCTTGTGTCGCTGCCGATGGGAACTGCGACTTCTGCTGCGACTGCGTCGGCCACTGTCAATGCTGCTTGGCGACGATACGTGCACATCTTGTGGACTACGGCTACGACTGTGACTGCGACTGCGACTACGACGTCGAGCTTTACGCTGTCTTCTTGCAGACGGTGGTGGCGCTGCAGCGGACACCAACTGCACATCGTCATCATCGGAAAGCAGAACGGCACCTGTTGGTGCTGCTGCTGCTGCTGTTGCTAGTGCTGCTGTTGGCGTTGCTGCCTTGCTGGTGTACGTATTGGTGCTATCATCATTGAGTAAATTGTACTTTTCTAGATCACCATCATCGTCCTCATCATCATCATGGTCAGGCTTGCGTGCTGGCGGCAGTGCTGGTGCCTGCTGCACACCGATTCCATTATCGTTTGCCTCGTCATCGTCATCGTCATCAGGTCCAAAGTAAGTAATGGGAATGGAACGTACCGATTCATTTGAGTCGCAGTCACTATTTGCTGCCATTGCCTCTGATTCCGCTTTTGTTGCAGCCGTTGATGTCTCAGACGCATCGGCAGCTCCACAAATGCCTTCACCTAAAATTTGATTAAATATTTTGTTAATTCCAAATTATTTTAACAAAGCTGATTTGTTTGTTTGTTACCTTTGATTTGATTAAGGAACGCCATGGCCTTGCGTTTGCGTTCCAACTGCAGCTGCTTCTCACGCGAAATCATGCCGTTAAGCTTGTCGCGAGCTATCAGTGCCAGCTTGTCCTTAACACGATCCTCGGCTGTTTTAATAAAATAAAAGTATTGTTTTTATCAAGTTTGTACGGTAGTCGCTTCTCTCTCTATCTCAATCGCTGTCTCTTTCTAATTGATACATACCTTGACGATGGTCTTTTTGTGGAGATGCTGCATTACCAGTTGCCGGGTTGGAGTCGCTGGAGGCAGTTGTTGATTTGGAAGCACCAGTTCTGGCCAACAATTGGGTTTCCACTTGTTTAATGGCACGTTGCACACTATCCGGCATGCCTGGACGCACTTGATCCGCATTTGCTTTGGCCTTTGTCTCATCGTCCTCATCGCTGACCTCCTGTGGCATAGCCGGCGGCAGCGGAGCGTTTTCATCGCGTGCACGAATGGAAAAGCAAACGGGTGCTGCAAAAACAAGACCATTTAGAGGATTACAAGAAGGATTATAGAATGCTTAAGCTAAACAAACCTTTTTCAGCATTAGCATTAGCATTAGCGGCAGCAGCAGCAGCTGCGGCAGCATTACTATTAGCACCACCAAGACCCTTTTTGCTGACAAGAGCTGCAGCAACGGCTGCCGCTTTACGTGTCTTCTCCTCCTTGGATGCGGCATCCACATCGCCGGTTATTTTGTACATATAATATGCATAGAACTTATTCTCTGGCAACAGAAAATTAAAACGTTCCACGCTCTTGGTGCGTAACGTCTCCTCGAACTGGCGACCGTTCTTAATCACATACGTCGCCGTCTTGTCAATGATATGACGCAGACTCTCCTCTGGCATGGGAAACGTTAGCAACGGTGGTGGTGGAAGCGCCACAGGCGGCTTTGCAGTGTCGATGGACTTTGGTTGTTCCGCCTGTTTAGTTGGTTCCTTCTTCTCGTTACTGTTATTATTAGCCTCCACCTGCTCGTCGTCGTCGTCGTCGTCACTATCGGAACTGTAGTTCTGAGCCAATGCTAGGGCGCTTGTGTTTTTCAACAGCGTCACCTTGGGCGGTGAATTGCTGCTGGCAGTGTCTTCAGCCTCATGGGCAAATGTGCTGCCATTGTATTGCAGCAGAACGGGCGTAAACTCCACATTGGATGCAGCGGATGCAGCAGAGGATGCAGCACCAACCGAAGCGGAAGCAGCGGAAGACGTGCCCTCGGACTTGCTGCTGAGTGTTGGTGAAGCGGTGCCACCAGAATGTTGGGAAGCCACCTCATCGTCCAATACCGCCTGCAGCGGCACACCCTTAATCTTGCTAATGAGCTGCGTGTAGGCGCAATTGGCCGACGGTTTGTATTTGATGGTGGGCACGGTTATAATCTGTTGGCTACGTTTCGGACTGCCACTGCCCGGCAACGAGGAGCTGTTCTCAGCCTTGTCCATTTGTGCTGTTGCTTCCGTTGCTGCGGCAGCTGCATACTTGCCCTGCTTGATGGCACTTAGTAGGTGGCGATAATAGGGCTGCAATTGTCCGCCTTGCGACAGAAAGTCAAATTGTGCATTATTGGCCTGTTTCGCCTTGATCAGAATCTCCATTTGGGCGCCCTGCGTTGCTATGAAACGGGCCGTCTTCTCAATAATCGCATGCTGTTTCATTGTCTCCGGCTGCAAACACAGATTTGACGTTAATTACAGGATAAACAAAATAATCATTTAACTGTTTCACTCACCACTTGTATGTCCGGGGCGGGCGCCACTAGGAGATTGTTGGGCAGTGTGTACGGAAGCTCGCATTCGTCGGACGGCGTTGATGCATTTGTCAATGCTGTCGATGCTGTATCCACAGAAGAAGCACTTGATGTCGACATGCTTTCGTATTGAAAGTCTATTTGGCTATAGTTGCCACCCGATGTCTCCTGTTGCAAGCGCTTTAAATCCTCCTCTGAACGGATGGTTGATGTGTGTGTGAGTGTGTGTGTGTGTGTTTATAAGTATGAGTGTTGGCAAAAATAAGAAAAACACAAGACAAGACGATTGATGTTAGTACAACAGAAACAGAAATTCAATGTTCAAGAAGTCAGAAAATTTTTACAGATTATTTCATAGAATAAGCTTATTGACATTTGATTTTGATTTCATATAAGGTTCGATTCTGTTATGCTTTTTTTTTCTTTCTTTCTTTTCTTTTTTTGGTGTGATGATAACCGGATCTGGACATCGGCTGGCATCTGCAAGAAAGTGTTTAGCTTGTTAAATGTGAATTGGTTTCTATTTACCTGAACAACGGCGGCAAGCACATGATGCAACTTACACTGATGATGACGAGTTGTTGTTGTTCTTGATTGAATTGTTTGGTTTGTTCTAGGTACTTTATTCTTACATTTCTGAGCTTTGATTTTGGGGGGGTTTTCTTGATAGGTTCTTGATTTTGTATTTTTTGCTTTGGTATTTGTTGCACTAACGCATTATTCTTGCCACTTAAAATTTAAATAGTAGTTGTACATACAATTGAGGAGACAGTGCATACATGTTGCATGCCGGCAACGTCACTTACCTTGCTGCATCCGTAGCTCTTCTTCGTTGTTGTAGAGGAACAGATATCGCTCCTCCTCGCACAGTTGCTCCGCACGTTGCTCCTCGGCGCTAAGGTACTCCAAGCGATTGCCATAGCCGCCTGGTGGCGCCTCGTAGGTTGATAGTTCGCACAATGCTCCACGCACGTCATATCTATGTTGATGTGTGTGTGTGAAAATGAGGTATGTGTGTTTGTTTGTGTGTGTGTGTGTTCCAAAAGAAAAGAATCAGAGAAATATAAACGGAAGGGAGAACGTTGTTAGTGATATTGAATCGATATGTTGGGGGCTGCACGCACACATACACACATACAGAGACACACACAGAGAGAAAGACACACACAAAATAAGTGATATCAAAAGAATCTTTTGATTTGGAACCGAAAAGTAATATGCATGTTGAACAATTGCTTCACACACAGGTAGTTAAATAAATTTTGTTGTATTTTGTATTTTGTATTGTTGTATATATATATTATATTATTGATATGCTTGATTAAATTAAATGTCTATGGATATATTTATATATAATTAACTTTTATATATAAATTATAATGTCTTAAACATTCATACATACCGCTCCGGATGCTATAAAAAAGGTTAATTGTTTTACAATTACAGTTTGAAATTTTTAAATATATTTATGTAAACAAAGATTACAGTTTGCGAAGCACTGAAAAGAGCTGTTATTACAATGAGAAAACGTGATCTGTTACAGTTACAGTTGCAGAGTCTCTAAACAATTGTGTTCAGTCCTTTGGGTTAAATTATAAAGTCGTTGAAATAAAGATATAGTCCATGTCGTGTGCAGTTCGGGTCGATTTAGATGTGTGCTACGTTTGAGAGGTGTTTTTTTTTTGGTTTATTTTCCTGTAGACTTTGCGGATAGAATTTGCAGCGTTGTATCTTCAAAACACATACATACATAAATATGTTATATGCACATACATATGTATGTTTGTACTTGTACATACATGTATGTACATATGTTCGTTTATCAGATATGTAATTAGATATGCACTAGCAAATGTGGGAGTTGTTCATCTTGTACATAAACATATGGAATCCAACGAGTTACGTACATATGCATACATATATAGGTATAATATGTACTATATAGGTATATAGGCGTATTGTTATAGTTAAATTAAGTTTAGGTGCCGCTGGCAGGCAGACAGCAATTATTAACCTGTCTATTTTGAGATTTACATCGCCCATCCAGGGTATCAGCTGTTTTCCCTGATCCATATCTCGTGCTTTCTCATCATCCCGAAATATTTTGCACGCATAGCCAAAGACGAGCAGATCTAGGGCCGGATGGCGTGCATCCGTTCCCGTTGCCATTCCAGGGCCATATGACATATGCCCGTTGGCGCTATTACTGCAGGAGTTGCCTGCTGACGCTCCTGTTTTGCGCAAAATGCCATTGATGCTGCCGCCAGCGTACTCACGTACCATGGCATTGCTGCCACAAGCACGCATGTGATAGGGCATCATTTATATACACTCACATATATTCACACACACACAGACTCTAATGCACTGATGCACTTTATTGGAATACAGCACTTTTATATATTTGCAAATAGTTTGCATTTGCATTTGCATTTTCTGCTGCGAAAAGCGTTTATCTTGTTGATGTTGATATGCATGTGGCCAAAGAGGCCAGACCTACATTGTAGCCCTGAGAAAAAATACTGTTAATCGCGTGCAAAAATATACCATAATATATTTTCTTGCCTTCGAAAGAAATACCATAAATATACCACAATTCAAAATATTTCAATCGGGTAAAAATGCCATTCAGATTTGAATTTAGCGCCCACAACAATAAGGACAATTTGCGACCGGGATGCTGATCAAATAACAAAGTTTTTACAAACACATCAAGGAATAAAAAAAAGGTAAAATGGAAGCGCTTCTCTCCATTTAGGCAGAGAATTAAAATCAATGAAAAATACCACTAAACACAATGATAGTTCAAAATAAAGTCCTTAGCATTTTTAACGATTCCGAAAAATTTGAAGCAAATCACGGTTGGGTCGACGCTCTAAAATGCGGGCTCTGAAAGGAGAAGCTGCTAGCACTTAAGACCTTACGAACGAAACAAACAAACTTTTACCAAAATCATATAAAAGTTTAATTAAGAGAATTGAATATAATACACAATTTAAATACGCACGTATTAATTTGAAAATCTAATCCTTTGCATTTGGAAACTTAAGAGTTCGCAGCTTTGAGTATATTATATCCCAGTCCACATACGCTCCAACCAGATGACGTTTGTTCTGTGGCGAATCCTCATACGCAGTGCGGCCATGAAGCATCCGAAGATTGTTAAATACAAACACATCCCCAGGCCGCGTCTTAAACTCAACGGCTTCGACCTGGGCCAGCTGCAAAAACTTGTCATAGGCTTCATACCATGCCACTGCCTGCTCCAGTGGCACTGTAAATCGGCTGTCGCGCTTTGTGGCATTCTGATTGATGCGAGCATAATTTCCATCCACGTCCAGACAGATGACAGGAGCACGCCACAGGCTATGGAACGGCTTGCCAGCATCGCCATCATGTCCAATGTCATACCAGTTAACTGGCACGCTTTTCAGTACCTCAAAATACTCTGGATACTCTCGACGCAGCTTGTCAGCTATGAAAAAGCCATCGGTCATCATATTGGCTCCACCCGGCGACTCTGATTGGACCAGCGTATGCAAAATGTTAATGCCAGCCTTGTACTCATAGTATGGCATGTCCGTATGCAGCGGCAGCGGCACCATCATATATGCATAGTTTCCCGCATTTGGCTTTGACTTGACCTCAAATACATCTCTAAATATATAAGAAGCAAAACCGTTAGAAATGGATTTTAAATAGTCTTCCATTTATTTACCCGTATGTTGTCCGCTTTATGTAGCCAATACGTTCGGCCAATTGCCGCGCAACCTGGACATCGTGTGGAGCTCCACGCAGCAATGCAAATCCCTGCACAGCCAGAGTCTCGAGCCATTCGCACAATGCGGCATCCTGCTTGAGTACATCGTGATAGGTAAACTGGCGCGTAACCTCACCAAACTGCGGCTTGCCCCAAAGCTGAGCTGGCGGCTTGTAGACCTCATCCAAATAGCGTTGCCTGGCCTCGACACCAAAGTCACGCTGCTGCAGCCAGTCCAAGTCGTAGCTGGAATTGTGTGCATCCTCCCAGTTAACGATCAATTGCTGTGTCTTCTCATCAAAACTGACACGCTCCGGCTGGACGTGCAAAGGTCCGCGCTCCCAGTGACTTTTGCGTGCTCGCGTTGCTGCATGGAAGCACTCGGAACATTGGCAATTGTCCCGCAACCAAATGCTGGGAAACTTGTGCTGTCGCCCGTCTGGTCGTGTCAGCTCCACATAGCGCTGATCTAGCAGCCTGGCCGTAACGTTGCTGCTGGCATATCGCTTTAGTACTTGTCGGCTAACCAGCTGGCCAATCATATGCCTACAACTCAGCATTTTGACAAATACTGAACTGAAGTGAAGAAAAGTGTCAAATGCTAAAGAGTGAGAAGAGTGAATAGCGGCGCACAATGAACGGTGAACGGTGAACAGCCGATGCCTGATAATCCATCCACACAACAACAACACTCTCTGTGCTTATCTACAAGTGTAATTGCACGTGCTCTGCGATAAGCGAGCGCCATCTATAAGTGTAGGCTTATCAGAGCTCCTCTCCGTCTCCTTCTTCTTTGTTTTCTCTTTGTTTTTTGCCATCTTCGTCTGTTTGTCTGTCCAGCGTTAGCACTTGAACAATTGCGTCTGTGCGATCCAACCAACATTCGTTTTGTGTATTAACTGCAAAACGACGATGAGCCCCACACAAACTACACTCTAGCTGGAGACGAGCCTGGTCGTCAAGAATGGCAGTGCTTTCCTCCTTTTCCAAAGGAGTTTCTATCACTTTGGCTTTGTGGCGCTTGCCACGCAAACGCCGATGGCGAGAACGTACATTTTCTTTGGGTTTTTGCTGCTGATCCGATTGATTTGGCTTCACCTTCTCCTCCAACTTTAGCGTAGTATTTACACCCGGCAGCAGCGGCATGGAGCAGCGTTTGCACAGTGTGCGTTTGATTGCTGGTGACCTACGACAACAAGAAGAGACATAATATGTTAGTCAGTTATGTTATACACATTTATGTATATTATTGCGGCTTACATGTGCATTAGTGCCTTGGTACCCACGTTGCGACAGAGCTTGCCATAGTAGGCGGCCAGCGTGTTGTTGTTGCCGTGCGCCATCAAATTTGCCGCCTGATAGAGGAAGTTCATCCTGGAGCAGACGTGCCGTTGCGTTAAAAGCTTGCGCTTGCCTTTATTGTTGTTACCCATTGCTTATGTTATTGTATTTATGTTATCAAAAACGTTTGCATGTATATATTTAAAACTTGTTGGCTTTATGTTTAATACCAAAAAGTATGGCACATGTATCGGTATTTAATATGCTTTCTTATCGATGGTATCGTATGTATAGCAGTAGATTTTTGCACTTTAATTTTTAAAATAGCAAATAAGCAAACGAGATGGATATATATTTGAGAAACGGAACTAATTAATAGTCGTATTTGCACATTGCATTTTATCTAAGTATTTAGAACAACATTTAACAACAATCGATCAGTATTTAAAACCGAAAATGGGCATCACTGATCATTTTGCCATTAACATTGGAGCGCGGCCACGCCAAACAGCTGTCGATTTCCCGCCTTAATTCGATCCCGCAGCTGGGGAGCATGCAATTCATAAATTGCGCTGAGAGCTCTATTAAAAAGTGCAAAAAAGAGCGAATCCAACAAAATGCAACGCAATACAAAAACATATTAAGTGCAGAAAAAGCAACATCAACAATTTATTAACAAATCGCAACAAGTGCCGTCAACCGTAAGTCGAGCACGAATCGAAGTATTTTTTTTGTTTTTTTTTTTTCTCTCTGTGTCTTTGTGTACTGATTTGTGACACTTTATCATCTGGACGTGCAGAAAATGTTTATTGAGGACCTTAAGAATGACTTTTACGCGCAGTTGATAGGCAAACGGATCTTGATCGTTGTCAACTATGACGTCGACGCGATCTGTGCCAGCAAAATACTGCAATCGCTCTTCAAGTACGATCACATGCTGTACACCGTTGTGCCCATTATGGGTGTAACGGGATTGCGTCGCGCCTATGCCGAACACCAGGGCGATGTCAAGTATGTGTTGCTGGTCAACTGCGGTGGCTGCGTCGACATTGTGGAGCTCCTCCAGCCGGCTGAAGATGTCACCTTCTTCATATGCGATTCACATCGTCCGCTGGACGTCTGCAATGTTTACAGTGATCGGCAGGTGTGCATCCTAGGTGATCCCGCACTGGAGGAGAATATCCCAGCCTTTGAAACCATATTCTATGATTCGGATGGCGAAGATGATGATGATGACGACGAACATGACAATGATGATGATGACGAAGATAGCGGTGCCGGCGATTCCGATAATGCCGCAGACAATGCGGCGGACAGAGTGCGTGCTCCCAAAATGAGTCGCATGGAGCGGCATGAGCAGCGTATAATGCGTCAGCGTGCAAGACGAAAATGGGAATCGGACAGGGATCGCATCATGTTCGACTACACTCAGTTTAGCTACTATGGCCGATCGACAGCATTGCTCATTTTTGAGCTAGCCTGGAAGCTCTCCAAGGACAACATGGATCTGCTTTGGTGGGCCATTGTTGGTATAAGCGAGCAGCTGTTGCTGGGCAAGATTGAGAGCGGCGCCTACACTCTGGAACTAGAGCAAATCCAGTCGCATGTGTCGCGTCTGACCAACAAGACGAACGATCAGCACACAATGAGCGCTTCCAAAATTTGCTTTGAGAATGACCTGCACTTGGTGCTCTACAGGCACTGGACTGTCACCGAGTCCATGCGGTAAGTTGTAAGCATTTTACTTTGCCTTTTTTACTTACATTTTGCTTATACTTTTAAAGCTATTCCCGCTATGCTGCCTGCAAGATGAAGCTGTGGACTTTGCGTGGCGAGAAGCGTCTACATGAGCTGCTGGTCGAGATGGGTCTGCCGCTGGTGCATGCACGACAATCGTATGGTGCTATGGATCTGATCCTGCGCAAGGAGTTCTACTCCATGGTGGAGAAACTGGCCGAGAAATATAGCATACCCGATATTGTCTATGGCACATTTACGCTCAGCTATGGCTATCGCAGCCGCTACGCTGCCGCTGACTATGTCCATGCTCTGCTTGCCATACTGCAGTCAGTGAAGAAGCACAAGACACCAGAGGATTGCTTTATGGAGGCATCGGATGCCTTGAGTCGCCAGCACAAACAGCTGCTAAATGCGGGCATCGATAATGCCAAGTTCCTGCATGCGGCCATCTTTCGGCAGGTGCAGAGCTGCCTGGAGGCGCATCAGGTGCATTCAACCGGCTCATTCTTCTACTATGTGCTGCAGGAGGAGCACGCATTCTTCTCGTACCCCTATGCACTGGCCCTGCTGGCAAAATTTGTGCTGCATGGTCATGTGGCAACGACAAGAGCGCGACAAGCAGCCGATTTGCCACTGATTGCCACATGTCCGGTGGATGCGACGCAGGGCATGTGTCTGCTCGTGGGCATTGCGCCCGTGCGTGAGGATTCGCCAAAGAACTTCTTTGGCAAGGCATTCGATCAGGCGGCGCAGAAGAGTAAGGTTAACTTGCTGCAGGATTTCTTTGAGCCGTCCATCGTTCAGCTGCGTCAGAGCGATTTGACCCGATTTCTCGATGCGTTGACCGTGCTCTTAACCTAAAGTTCAATGTACTCGCTTTTAGTTTAGTGTTTAAGCTTATAACTTAATAATCTTATAGAACTTTGCTTATCCAGCCAATCGTAATTAACATTATCTTATTTATAACGACAAATTGTTTTTACTTTAATTTTTTTTTTTTTGATTTCTCTGTTTGGACTTCTATTAGAAAATGATGCTATATATAAATGCGAAATAACTATTTTAAGTCATACGATTGTTAATTAAGACGTCAAAATGAAATATATATATTAACCATAAGCATAAGCAAATATATGTAGAAACTAAGCACAGAGTTTAAAGCATTCGATTTGAAATTGTATAATGCAGAACATAAATACATTATTTTATAACGTGTGTTTGTCATAAGAATTTGTAAATTTTTTCTTACTTTGGAATATGGAAATATGGGATTAGAGAAGTGGGACGCAAAGAATCAACGGATGACAATTTAAAACGAAATTATATAAAAAGCATTTATAACATACAATATTTACTATATGTACACGTTCTGACTTAGAATTAGATAATGAGTTCAAATAGGTTTCTCCTATTGCACAGCAGCTTGTTTCATGTCTTGTAATGGTTCGCCACACAAAATGCGTGCAGAGCCCAAGCAGGCAATATCATCATAGAAGACAGCATATTGTCCTGGTGTGATGGCGCGCAATGGTGCATCCAATAGCACCTCACCATTTTGCAACTGGCACTCGACAAGTGGTTTGGTGTGCTGGAAACGAAAGCGGCAGCGCAGACTGCCATCTGTGGAGAGCTGGTGGCGTGTCCGGCTGCATAGCCAATTGATATCGCCAATGTGAATGCGAGTGCAGTGTAGCGCAGGGTGTTCGTGGCCAGCGGCCACATAGATGGTATTGCTGGCGGCATCTTTGCGTGCTACGAAGTACGGTTGCAAGTAGGAGCTCAGTCGGCAGCGCTGTCCCACAGTCCACTGATGGATGCCTTCATGCTTGCCCACGACCTTATCGCTGTCGACATCCACAAAGTGTCCCGGCTTGCAGGTTATGTACTAAGAACGGAAGCAATAAGTTAGAGTAGAGTTTAATGTGAGAATTTGAATCGTACCTCGCGTATAAACGCCTTGAAATCGCGCTTGCCAACAAAACAGATGCCAGTGCTCTCGCGTTTTTCGGCCAAACGTTGCAAACCAATGCGACGAGCCAGTTGCTTTACCTCAGTCTTAAGCATTCCACCCAATGGAAACATTGTGCGCTGCAGTGCCGAATGTGGTATGCCGGCTAAAAAGAACGTTTGGTCTTTAAATGTGTCGGCTGGTATGAGAAGGCGACCCTCGTGAGTCTGCTGATTGGCTTGTAGCTCAAGAAAGTCACCAATGCTGTTGCGGGCATAGTGGCCAGTGGCAACGGCATCATATTGTAAGGTGTCCAATGCATGCCGGTGAAATAAATCAAACTTGATGTGCTTGTTGCACAATATGTCCGGATTGGGTGTCAAGCCCTGTTGATAGTCGTCAAGGAACTGACTGAACACCGCTGTCCAATATTGTTTTACATAGTTGACTTGACGCAATTCAATTTGTAGTTGGCGGCAAGCCCACTCAGCATCTTTTAAATCCTGCTCACCGCTGCAACGGCCAGCTTCGTCGTGCTCATCCCAGTTGCGCATGAAGACGCCGAGCACATTGTAGCCGCGCTCCTTGAGCACATGAGCGCTGACAGCACTATCTACGCCACCGGATATGCCCACCACAACTCGTCGTATCATAACGGATTATCCAACATTTGTTTGAGCACAAAATACAAACGAATTTCAACATTCGACTGTTTTTTTTTTCTTACTTTCAAGTGTGACCACTTTTGACAGTGTAGTATTTTTCGAACTTCACAGCGTTGGCAAATGCATGCTAGTATTTTCCGAGGCGTTCTCACTTTGAGTGATTTTTGAAACAGCCCAAAGATATGCTGTACAAATTTGTTACATTTATAAATAACTCAAAAACAATAAAATATCAATTATTTATGCTTTAAATAAATACACAGACTCTCATTATGTTGATTGATTCAATTAAAAAACATTTTTAAATGCCGTAAAGGAGAAAGAAATAAACTCATTTAAAGCGTAGCTCTTTTTCGGAATGCAATTGGTATGTTTGGTGTATTTTTCTAAATTGGGTTTATTTAAGTTAAGTGTCATAAGGTCTCACTGTTATTGCTTTCGACAACGGACACCGAAACTACAGTTAGTTGCTCGTCAACCTGCACGCGTGCGTTACTTCCAGAGAAAAAATTAAAATTTTCATGTTAAACTTAACTCGATTCGAACGAACATTTTGAGTTTAAAGTGCTTGCACTCGGTCATAAACAAAAACATTGACAAATATTTTTTTCAAGTGGGTATGTGCTTTGCTCGATAATATTTGTGCTAAAAAGAAAAAAACAAAATACGAAGATGTTCGCAGTCTGCGGCGTTTGTGTATCGCACTCTCAACTTATAATTGTTATTTGTAATTCATTTTAGCGCCACAAGGACGGTTGACTTAAATGCGGCCGCGTTTCAGCTGCAGGAGCAAACAAGTATCTCAATAGGTAAGCGCATTTATACATAGTTACATTTAAATTAAGTTGATCAAGCTGCATTCATATATTTAAGAAATGTAGCTTTGTAGCCATTTTGTTTAAGCGGCGTGCTTGCCAAAACGGTTGTTGCGGCGAATTTACGTGAACGACAAAGTGTACGAGTATGTGTTTGTTTGGTTATTTGAACGCTGTTGATCAAGTGTTGAGCGTATATGTGTGTATGTATGTATGTGTGCGATTGTAGCTTTGTGGCCCAAGAATGGCAAAACTGTACAAATTTTTGACTGTGAATGCTTGTATGTATGTATGTGTGTGTGCACGTTTGTTTGCATACGTGCACATACTAGCACAATGCATATGTGTTTAGAAATTCAAATTTAATCAAAACGAACTGTAAAAAGTTCACTTAAAACGAACGAAGAAAGAAATAACAAAATAACCAAGATGAAAATAAACAAGACCAAAACAAATATGAAATATTGACATGACAGAATATTAAATCTATGCTAGCATACATTTTCTATATACACCCCCCGTGGAGCACAAGCAAAAAAAGTGAATAACCTGTTTGGTTTCCTTGAGCGCCAAGCCAAAAGTTAATTATTTTTGCAGGCTTATTAAATTGAAAACTTTTGGCTGTCAAAACCACAAATCTTACGTTGTCTACTAGGCGAAAGCAAACAACATAAATTCAGAAGGGAGGGTAAAAAAAAATGGTATAAAGAAAAGGTAATTATGTGGCAGTGCTACAAAGCAAAGACCCTAATTACAAAATAAATTCAAGTACAAGAGAAAAACAAACAATTTCCAAAAAGTGGCTGATATAAGGGATTAGAAATTGTTGCCAGCCAATTGAAATCAGAGTTTTTGGGAGTCCGTGTTAATTGCTGGCCAACTTTTGATTGGCTAACAATGCGGCTCAACTAAAGACCCTGTTGTTAAAGCAATTCATTTCATTTTGTTGTTCCATCTGAATTCCATTCCATTCTTGCTTATTTTTTTTTTATCCTGTTGCAATTCAAGCAGTGCTTGAACTTAGGGTTTGGCTTTGAGAAGGCCACAGACACGTACCGCCAAGGTTGTTTAGCGTTTTCGTTTATTTTGCATGCATCTTGTATTATATAAAATGTCCTTCGCACAAAATAATGTATTCTTGACACAATTCGGTGCAGCTTTCGTGAACTTTTCTTCCAAGTCAAGAACTTATAATCCAAATATTTAACAAAACCAAAGCAGTTTGAAACTTTTTGCCTGCAAGCGAAATAATTAAGAAACGGAAACAAAAATTGTAATTAAAGAGTTTAAAAACATGAAATATAAACCTATTATTTTCCACTTATTTGACACAATTGAGAAGAACTTTTTCAACGCTTTGACCCAGTGTGCGTATGCTTGTTGGCGTGTCTGTATGTGTGTGTGTATGGCTAAAAGTTGTTTGCCCAAAACAATTACAAGACGCCACAGAGATAGATAGATAGATACAAGAAAGGAAGAAGATGAAGGCAAGGTGCCACAAGTGACAAATAGGCAAAAGTTGCACAGCATAAATATGTATAAAGTATACGTGCGTATATATGTGTATGGACATTCACATTTCTTGATCACTAGTCGGTTGGCTGGATGGATGGCCAATTCGTGGACTTAATCAGAGTAAAAGGAAACGGGAAACGTTGAAAGTGGTTAGTCCACAGAAAAAGAGGTTGCCATCTCACATTCTTTTTCTTATTGCTGTGGCAATCGGCTTTGAGGGCAACGCTTGGCTTGATTCATTTTGCAATTTGCAAGACATAAGAACATGAAAATGGTATTGCTTGGTGGCCAGTGCTCCCTTTTCAGGTCCTTCTATATATATATATATATATACATATATTTGTCCTGGCAACCTTTTTTTTCATTTTTTTTTTTTTTTTTTGTTGTTGACTGAATTCGATGCCTGCCTTTATCTTCTTCGTTTGCCTTTGCCGCTAAGTCCTGCCCAGCACTTTTGTATCCTTGGTGTTTCGCGTTGACTTCGTGAGAAGCAAAAACAAAACAAAACAAAAACAATTTCCGCTAAATTTACGAATGTATTTTGATTATGAAATGGTGCACGTGGCGGCTTGTGGGCCGTGGGTTGCGGGTCGGGTGGTGCGCGGTGCGCGTCTTAAGGTTTTGGGGGCGGTTGTCAGCATTGAAATACGGGGCGTGGTCGCACTTGAGACTTTGCCAGCTGTTGTTGTTGTTGTCGATGTTGTTCTTTGCTGTTTGTTGTCGTTTGTAGCTGTTACGCTTATTAAATTTGTTTGCTCTCTTTTCTTTCGGGAACGCGCTGCTCGTAAAGCTGGCTAAAAGCATCCCGCCCATCCCCCTTGCAACCCACCAAAAAAGTTTCAGCTTGTACACATTTTGGACATGGTTTTTTGTCTCTTGATTCTTGAGTTTGTGTTGTGCTCTTCCGGCATTTTATTACTCATACATATGCATACTTGGGGCACCCCGTATAACGGCAAGCTTTTTAGCTTTGATTACAGTTAATTGCCAGACAGACAGGCAACACCCATCTGGGTCTTGGCAACAGATACAAATAAAGATAGCCAAATGTTTTTTGTTTTTTTGCAATTCGTTTGAAAAATGTTCTTCAATTTAGAACCTGAACGAATGTATAAGATTAATCTAACATGTTGCTTGAGGCATGCGAATAAAATGTTTAAAATTGGTTTCGGTTTTGACTTCCTAAACATCTCATAGGAATAGGATTAAATACGAAACGTTGCAACACTTGGTTTAAGCAAGTATGGAAAATTCATGGAAGGTTGCAATGTTGGGTTGCAAGTGCACAAGTGTGTTGCACACAACCATAGGCTGTGTGACATTGGGTTGGCAAAGCTGGCGAAAATGCAATTTAAATCATAAATATAATTTGCAGTTAATGAATTGGATCATGCTGCAGCAAGCTTCTTCAGAAGCCGGCGCATGCATGTCTTTCCCCCTATGTGTGGGTGTGGGTGTGTGTGTTATCTCGACTGCATAATAAACACAAACAGCACTCGTCTCAGTCTCCTGGCATCTCTGACGTGCAGCAAATATTTTACATGAAGGCAACAAAAGTAGTAAAAAAATAAGATGGCAAAACTTTGCACAGGCGAAAACTTCGCACAGCACGCAAACACGCACACACACACACACACACACACACACACACGCATACACTTGCAACACGTTCCTCATCCCCCGGTCCTTCGTCAGCTGTCTCTTGAAATAGTTTCGCGTTGTTTTTGGCATCATCAACTTGATTAAGTGCATAACTTTACATTGATGTTAGCTTGCAGGGGAATATGATTTGTTAGGAACTTGCTTTTGTTAGGACTAGGAACAGTGTTCCAAATACATTTCTATGTACAAATAGTTGGCTAATCCCGTGGCCCCATACCAATCTACTGCTAGCTCGACTTATGGTTACTGGGTTATGCAATACACTGGCTGTCAACTGTCGCACAATCCCATTTGCAGCACATCTTGCCCGTTACCTGTTAAGTTTTCCCCTTTCCCTCCTCCTTGTGTTGTCACCCTGTCCAACCAAAAAGCGACAGGCAGTTACGTATACAAAAGAGCAAAAACTGCAACACAATGGCGACCTGCGGGTAACGAGTCAAACGAGCGGGTGGCGGGCGGCAGGCGGCGGTGCTGGGATGCTGGAAATGAGGATGGCCTTGCATGTCCGTGTGGCATGACCGAACCCCCTCCCCCCCACACACCCCTCTTTACAAAATACCCAAACTATTACACACCTCAAACGCCCTCAACCCACTCCCACACTGCACCACAATGTCGTCTGCCATTGTTTGCGTTTCGTTTGAAAGCAACAACAATAAAAAATAAACAACAAGAAGAACAAAAACGAAATGCATTCAGCTAAAATGAAAGCAAAACATACCAAAAAATATAAAAAAAAAATGTGTAATCCAAGTGGCTAACGAATGCCTGACCCAAGGATATGGACACGGTTAGCAGAAGCGGCAATTGCTTTCGCGCAACTCAAATTGTTAAAAATGCTTCAACTTTAATTAAATAATTACCCAGCATATGGTCAATTTTGTAATCGATATGCTTTTTATTCGAACTTGAGTTTCATGTTTCAACAAATAAAAATTTGTTAAAAGCTGTTAAGCTTTTTAAGAACAAGTTAAATCAATGAAAAGTGATGCCTTTTCCCACCATTCAAAGGCATTTAAATACTTTCGTTGGTTTTAAGTGATGTCATCAAAACATCATCTACTGAGACTGCAACTGGAACAGCACTCAATCAATGGTGTTATATCTGTCAATTTGACAGTTTGATATTGCTAACACTTACACTTGTTTCCTTCCCCATCAGTCTGGGCGCCATTGAAAATGATGTCAAAGTCGGAAGTGAGAGTGCTTAAGGGCCGAAATGTCAAGCCAATTGTCCGATGCTGTCAGTTAACGGCTTGAATATTGAAATTTTCTGTCCATAAATCGTCTAAAACATAGCACAATATAAATGTAATATACAACATTTACTCAAGGTATCAAAATCCTTGCTTCTTAACTGAAAACCTTGTAATTAAAACAGAAAACAGAAGAAAAAACTTTACAGATTAGATTATATCCAATGCAATAATAGACAAAAGAAAAAAAGAAGGAAAGAAGTGAACGAAAAAGGACTTTGTGCAAATGACTGCACTTTGGCCTTTAAGATTTGCATGCATAAGCTATGATTGAGAATGGCCAGTGGTGGGGAACAGAGAGAAGTAAGTTCTACCAAGTACTCTGTACTAAGTGCTCTTGATGCAAATTCGGTTGCTCTCTACCCAATAATTGAATTTGCCCATTTCTTTAGCATGTTAAAATTTTGCATTTATTAAGGCTCAAGGCACTTGCCTTATCTGAATACTCTGCCGTCTAAGCAAATGTGTTCAAACTCCAACTAAATATATTATTAAATTTCAACAAACGTTAGAAACTGTTTAGGATTTGGGTTGAACATAAAAAGTCTCGTATATTAATAACAAAACACTTTTTGCCAGCGGGGGCGGGGGGTGGGAAAAACATGAGATTTAACTTGTTACTTTTTGTTGACACTTAAAGCCAAACCGTGAAGCAGCCTCTTTTTGATCTCAAATGGGTTTTCGTTGGAGCTTGTTGTTTATTGTGCCTGCCAAAAGTGTACACACACATCTTCACATAAGCCACTCATGAGCATTACGTATACGACATATGCATTTGTTCTGGGTTTTTGGTGGTGTGTAGTGCCATGTGTGATGCCACAAATCCACTTGCCAACAAAAAGTTGTCAGTTTTGTAAGTGTAATAAAAGAAGTTGGAGCCAAGGTACTAACCTTTGCGTGTGTGTGTGTGTGCACAACAAATAACAAGCCGAAAATAAAACGCATGCAAATAAGGCGATGAATACGTAAAATAGATGAGGCGCGGAAAATGCAAATCCACAGACATCTTCTTCAGTGTGTGTGTGTGTGTGTGTGTGTGCGAGAGATTTTGGTTATAAGGACAGCACAGCTGTCGGGCGACACGATGACGTCAACAAATAAAAGGCTTAAAGGCAGCGCGAAGCAACCATAAAAGGGGACAACAAGCACAACAAATACACACGCACACACATATACATTATCAAATTTTGCATATGCATATGTAAACGAATGTTTTACAATATGTAAAGCCACACCTCTACAAGAGGCAACATTTTATTAGGTTGCCTTTCTTTTTTTTTTGACACTCTACAGAGCGATACTATGTTATACAAGGAAGTGTCGCTTTAATATGTTTATACGGTTATCTTGGAAATTTTTTAACTAAAACTAAATAAAACGTTTAAAATTCAAGCTATTAATATTAAAATGAATACAAGAAGATTGAACCCAAATCATTATTTTAGAAACACGTTCTATTTTTCTAAGAGTCTGAGCTAGTCGAGCGCGTTAATTGTTTAGTTTTTGTTTTTTGTAATAGTTTTTGGTTTATTTGGCGTTTGTTTTTGTAAGCTTTATGAGAAACTTTTGTCCAGTTTTTGTGTGTGTGCTTAAATGTTCTAACTTCTCGTCAACTAACTGCTCGCCCTTGCGGATCTTTTCCGATTTGCTAACATCGTTTATTTTAATATTTAAGTGTTTCTTATGTTGAATTAAGTTTTTAAGTTATTTTGCATTACAAGTTCAAATTTATGCTTTGAATCAATATTTACAATCGAACTTTCATATAAGGAACTTTCATTATCGAAAATCAATATCAAAATCCACTAAAAACTATTGTGTATTCTTTACATAGCAAAGTTTTTTTTGTCCCCTTGAGATTTGTATTTAAATTTCCAACATGCATATTGCAAAAATTAATTAATTAATTTTTTTGATTTACCTTCGTTAATTCTAAGCTGTTTCCAGTATTATTTTTATTTTATTATTATTTTTTTTTTTTTAGTTATCTTTTTTTTTTTTCAAGTAAAATTGAAAATGGATATGAAAGAGCATTATCAGGACAGGATTCATATGAATGAGCGCATTATACGCCTTGTCGCAGATTTAGCCAAAAAATCTCTAATTCAACGATTCGTGAAAGAACAGGCCTTAGCACTTAACCCGTTTCCAGAACCACCAGAACAAAATATTGACCCCCATTTGGACCAGCAACGTAAGCTTATTGATAAAAGGTTGCAGGATCTTGACGACAACCACAAAAGTCTTCTACGAGGCCAAATTCTCGAGCATCTACAGAAGACTAATATTTTAATAAAAACTAAGAAAATCCTTATCGAAGAAATCGATAAATTAGAGTTAGCATGCAAACAACTGGAAACAGCAAAGATGCCTCCTCCATCCAAAATTCCATCGAAATCAAAAGTTGACCAACCTCCACTAGAAGACCAAAATATCGCCATAACTCCAAAAGTAGAATCAATTGACGGCATTAATCCAAATGTCGAGTTGCTTTTACCAAAGGAACAATATGTTAAGATGCCTCTACCAAAATCATATACCGGCGAGAACTCAAATGCCACCAAGCATCTACCAGAGAAACGAAATCTAGTCTTTCCTTTACCCAAGAAAATTAAGTTGGAACAACTTTCACCAGAAAAACATATTTCCACTTTTAATGCCTCCAAGCTTCTACCAGGGGAACGAAATCTAGTCTTGCCATTACCCAAGAAAATTAAGTTGGAACCGCTTTCACCAGAAAAATATATTTCCACTTTTAATAAGGATGAATCCATGGACAAATAGATGTATGAACAGACTTCGTAAAAGGTAATAGCTACTTCTATCGGTTTTGTTTATTTTATTATTTATTTTTATTAATTTTATAATTCTGTTTGTTTTTGAAGCGCATGGATTTTTAAGATCTTGTTCAACAATCTAGTCCCCATTTTACTTAAACTCTGATATCATAACTTATCATTTATATCACGGAGATAAGCACATAAATTGCACACTAAATTTATTTGTAACTAACAGGATGATAATTTTTCGTTTGTTTCATGTCAATTGGAGCTCGAAGTGACATTTAATTTAATACATTTTCAATTGCATTTAATTGAATTATATTCATTTGTTGATTGTAAATTGTTAAAACGTAAAAAAAGATAGGGCAACTGTCATGAGCTGTCCTAAAATTAAATAATATTTGTAACTAAAAAACACTATCAATAAAAGTGTATATTTATTATTGCCATTTTATTTTGATTAAATATTTGTTTTTATTTTTGAATGGAACCACTTTAACTAATGTTTTTCAACATCAAAACACACACACATCATCTGATCAACCATAACACGCATCCGTTAACAAGGGCCATTAAACATTTAGCTACATAATCATAATGTTACTGGACAAGGCAGGCGTAGGCTTTTGCTGTTGTTTGACCAATGTAAAATTAGTTCAGTTTAAGCATTGAATAATATTCAGTATTTTGAATACACTGAAAAAGTTTCTCTTCAGTGCATTACCAAATTCACTCAATATACAGTCTCTCTATATATTGCTTACAAATTTTTCATTATCACCATGTCTAATTCAAATACCGAGGCAACTTACTCGCCGCGCCACAGCAAGGTGCGCCAACTAATTCAAATGTATGAGCAACTTTCCGCACGTGGCACAACGATGACCGCCCGCTCACCCTTAGTTGTCCGGGCCGTAAGTGTGACCGAGCCACCCAGGCGTCAGCCAACAACAATTGCAGCAGCCATCACACTTCTGGTGAACGGACGTCGTGTTGCTCAGAAGAGGAATACAGCTGAAAGGATGATGGCAGCGGGACCAAGGCGTTTGAATGCAAGAATGTGATGTGTGTGTATTGATCACGTCAAAAAATCTCTTGTGAAGTTATCAAAACGTTTCGATCCGACCCATTGAATGTAATTTTTCACTTTGGCTATATACTATTCTTTGTGTCCTTAAATGCATTGTTTTTTTAATGTTAGACCATAATCAATCATTAATTAAATGGAACATTTTCATACTTTTAAATGTTGAGCGATATCAATCGAGGCAGCCTTTGACAGCAACATTGTGCAACAGCCGATAGATGTGTGTGTACATTCCATTGCTGCAAGTGCAACACAATGTTGCACAGAATACCAATGCCAATGGCTGATTGCACTTTCTGTTTGTCATTCTTCTTCTGTGTCTGGTCACAAGTTGGCCAACTTTTCTATTGGCTAATTGTTAGTGCTTTCATGTTGATTGGAATTTCTTGCCCCATTGGTATTCACTTATGGCCTATGTGCGCACTATGCACTCCAGCTACGTAAGTATCTTAAAGCTAGTTTATATCCGTTGCAAATGCAATTGCAGATATACATTTCAATGCACAATTAGAGCCAACAATATGCTTTGCATTGTACTATTTGCAAAATATACGCATATATTTTATTTATTATCAAATTTTTGAAATTCCAATGCAACTCAATTACCGCCCCTCTCTTTCTCCCTTTTGTTGCGTACACAATGGACAATGTCATCGAGTTATCCTGCTGTCAAAAACAGGCAAATGCAATCCGCGCTGTTTCTGTCTGAATGCATTTGAAGCAAATTAACTCATTGAAAGACAACACTAACAATAGCAACAACTAATGCGATTGTCATACACACGCACATCTATTATGATATTTCCTAGCCTTTTATATTCAAATCTCTTTATTATATACTAGTAAGTGACCCGCTTGCTTCGCTGCGCCGATAGTTATTACAAAATTTAAGCAATAGATATAAAATAAATACAGTCGTGTCTGGATATCATGAACTAATTTTTGCAAGGCCCGTTCCCTATTCCCCTGAATGGAATATTTGGTGAAAATATTAGCCTTCTAGCTCTTTTCGTTTAGGCTGTGGGTCTCTCAACAATCAGGACAACCGACTTGGGCGTGGAACGGATCTTCCGATTGCCATAACTTTCTCAAAATACGCCCGATTTTCATATGTAATACACCAAAAGTCTTGATTAATGCTCAAGATTAATACTGCATTTAAATAAAAACAAAATAAAAAAACTTAATTTTTTGTCGATTTTCATGTCAATTTTTATGACCGATAACCGACTTGGGCGTGAAACGTAACTTCCGATTGCCATAACTTCCTCAAAATAAGCCCGATTTTCATATGCAATACATCAAAAGTCATCTTTTACGATCTAGATTAAATTTGCATTTAAATAAATAGAAAATAAAGAAACTTAATTTTTAGTCGATTTTCATGTCAATTTTTTATGACCGATAACCGACTTGGGCGTGAAACGGAACTTCCGATTGCCATACCTTTCTCAAAATAAGCCCGATTTTCATATGCAATACATCAAAAGTCATCTTTTACGATCTACATTAAAACTGCATTTAAATAAATAGAAAATAAAGAAACTTAATTTTTTGTCGATTTTCATGTCAATTTTTTATGACCGATAACCAACTTGGGCGTGAAACGGAACTTCCGATTGCCATAACTTCCTCAAAATAAGCCCGATTTTCATATGCAATACATCAAAAGTCATCTTTTACGATCTAGATTAAATTTGCATTTAAATAAATAGAAAATAAAGAAACTTAATTTTTTGTCGATTTTCATGTCAATTTTTTGTGACCGATAACCGACTTGGGCGTGAAACGGAACTTCCGATTGCCATAACTTTCTCAAAATAAGCCCGATTTTCATATGCAATACATCAAAAGTCATCTTTTACGATCTTGATTAAAACTGCATTTAAATAAATAGAAAATAAAGAAACTTAATTTTTAGTCGATTTTCATGTCAATTTTTTTATGACCGATAACCGACTTGGGCGTGAAACGGAACTTCCGATTGCCATAACTTTCTCAAAATAAGCCCGATTTTCATATGCAATACATCAAATGTCATCTTTTACGATCTAGATTAAATTTGCATTTAAATAAATAGAAAATAAAGAAACTTAATTTTTAGTCGATATTCATGTCAATTTTTTATGACCGATAACCGACTTGGGCGTGAAACGGAACTTCCGATTGCCATAACTTCCTTAAAATACGCCCGATTTTCATATGAAATACATCAAAAGTCATCTTTTACGATCTAGATTAAATTTGCATTTAAATAAATAGAAAATAAAGAAACTTAATTTTTTGTCGATTTTCATGTCAATTTTTGTGACCGATAACCGACTTGGGCGTGAAACGGAACTTCCGATTGCCATAACTTCCTTAAAATACGCCCGATTTTCATATGAAATACATCAAAAGTCATCTATTACGATCTAGATTAAAACTGCATTTAAATAAAAACAAAATAAAAAAACTTAATTTTTTGTCGATTTTCATGTCAATTTTTGTGACCGATAACCGACTTGGGCGTGAAACGGAACTTCCGATTGCCATAACTTTCTCAAAATAAGCCCGATTTTCATATGCAATACATCAAAAGTCATCTTTTACGATCTTGATTAAATTTGCATTTAAATAAATAGAAAATAAAGAAACTTAATTTTTAGTCGATATTCATGTCAATTTTTTATGACCGATAACCGACTTGGGCGTGAAACGGAACTTCCGATTGCCATAACTTTCTCAAAATAAGCCCGATTTTCATATGCAATACATCAAAAGTCATCTTTTACGATCTTGATTAAAACTGCATTTAAATAAATAGAAAATAAAGAAACTTAATTTTTAGTCGATTTTCATGTCAATTTTTTATGACCGATAACCGACTTGGGCGTGAAACGGAACTTCCGATTTCCATAACTTTCTCAAAATAAGCCCGATTTTCATATGCAATACATCAAATGTCATCTTTTACGATCTAGATTAAATTTGCATTTAAATAAATAGAAAATAAAGAAACTTAATTTTTAGTCGATATTCATGTCAATTTTTTATGACCGATAACCGACTTGGGCGTGAAACGGAACTTCCGATTGCCATAACTTCCTTAAAATACGCCCGATTTTCATATGAAATACATCAAAAGTCATCTTTTACGATCTAGATTAAATTTGCATTTAAATAAATAGAAAATAAAGAAACTTAATTTTTAGTCGATTTTCATGTAAATTTTTTGTGACCGATAACCGACTTGGGCGAGGAACAGAACTTCCGATTGCCATAACTTCCTTAAAATACGCCCGATTTTCATATGAAATACATCAAAAGTCATCTATTACGATCTAGATTAAAACTGCATTTAAATAAAAACAAAATAAAAAAACTTAATTTTTTGTCGATTTTCATGTCAATTTTTATGACCGATAACCGACTTGGGCGTAAAACGGAACTTCCGATTGCCATACCTTCCTCAAAATAAGCCCGATTTTCATATGCAATACATCAAACGTCATCTTTTTCGATCTACATTAAAACTGCATTTAAATAAATAGAAAATAAAGAAACTTAATTTTTTGTCGATTTTCATGTCAATTTTTTATGACCGATAACCGACTTGGGCGTGAAACGGAACTTCCGATTGTCATAACTTCCTCAAAATAAGCCCGATTTTCATATGCAATACATCAAAAGTCATCTTTTACGATCTAGATTAAATTTGCATTTAAATAAATAGAAAATAAAGAAACTTAATTTTTTGTCGATTTTCATGTCAATTTTTTGTGACCGATAACCGACTTGGGCGTGAAACGGAACTTCCGATTGCCATAACTTCCTCAAAATAAGCCCGATTTTCATATGCAATACATCAAAAGTCATTTTTTACGATCTTGATTAAATTTGCATTTAAATAAATAGAAAATAAAGAAACTTAATTTTTAGTCGATATTCATGTCAATTTTTTATGACCGATAACCGACTTGGGCGTGAAACGGAACTTCCGATTGCCATAACTTCCTTAAAATACGCCCGATTTTCATATGAAATACATCAAAAGTCATCTATTACGATCTAGATTAAAACTGCATTTAAATAAAAACAAAATAAAAAACTTAATTTTTTGTCGATTTTCATGTCAATTTTTATGACCGATAACCGACTTGGGCGTAAAACGGAACTTCCGATTGCCATACCTTCCTTAAAATAAGCCTGATTTTCTTATGCAATACATCAAACGTCATCTTTTTCGATCTACATTAAAACTGCATTTAAATAAATAGAAAATAAAGAAACTTAATTTTTTGTCGATTTTCATGTCAATTTTTTATGACCGATAACCGACTTGGGCGTAAAACGGAACTTCCGATTGCCATACCTTCCTCAAAATAAGCCCGATTTTCATATGCAATACATCAAAAGTCATCTTTTACGATCTTGATTAAATTTGCATTTAAATAAATAGAAAATAAAGAAACTTAATTTTTAGTCGATATTCATGTCAATTTTTTATGACCGATAACCGACTTGGGCGTGAAACGGAACTTCCGATTGCCATAACTTTCTCAAAATAAGCCCGATTTTCATATGCAATACATCAAAAGTCATCTTTTACGATCTTGATTAAAACTGCATTTAAATAAATAGAAAATAAAGAAACTTAATTTTTAGTCGATTTTCATGTCAATTTTTTATGACCGATAACCGACTTGGGCGTGAAACGGAACTTCCGATTTCCATAACTTTCTCAAAATAAGCCCGATTTTCATATGCAATACATCAAATGTCATCTTTTACGATCTAGATTAAATTTGCATTTAAATAAATAGAAAATAAAGAAACTTAATTTTTAGTCGATATTCATGTCAATTTTTTATGACCGATAACCGACTTGGGCGTGAAACGGAACTTCCGATTGCCATAACTTCCTTAAAATACGCCCGATTTTCATATGAAATACATCAAAAGTCATCTTTTACGATCTAGATTAAATTTGCATTTAAATAAATAGAAAATAAAGAAACTTAATTTTTTGTCGATTTTCATGTCAATTTTTTGTGACCGATAACCGACTTGGGCGTGAAACGGAACTTCCGATTGCCATAACTTCCTTAAAATACGCCCGATTTTCATATGAAATACATCAAAAGTCATCTATTACGATCTAGATTAAAACTGCATTTAAATAAAAACAAAATAAAAAAACTTAATTTTTTGTCGATTTTCATGTCAATTTTTATGACCGATAACCGACTTGGGCGTAAAACGGAACTTCCGATTGCCATACCTTCCTCAAAATAAGCCCGATTTTCATATGCAATACATCAAACGTCATCTTTTTCGATCTACATTAAAACTGCATTTAAATAAATAGAAAATAAAGAAACTTAATTTTTTGTCGATTTTCATGTCAATTTTTATGACCGATAACCGACTTGGGCGTGAAACGGAACTTCCGATTGTCATAACTTCCTCAAAATAAGCCCGATTTTCATATGCAATACATCAAAAGTCATCTTTTACGATCTAGATTAAATTTGCATTTAAATAAATAGAAAATAAAGAAACTTAATTTTTTGTCGATTTTCATGTCAATTTTTGTGACCGATAACCGACTTGGGCGTGAAACGGAACTTCCGATTGCCATAACTTTCTCAAAATAAGCCCGATTTTCATATGCAATACATCAAAAGTCATTTTTTACGATCTTGATTAAATTTGCATTTAAATAAATAGAAAATAAAGAAACTTAATTTTTAGTCGATATTCATGTCAATTTTTTATGACCGATAACCGACTTGGGCGTGAAACGGAACTTCCGATTGCCATAACTTCCTTAAAATACGCCCGATTTTCATATGAAATACATCAAAAGTCATCTATTACGATCTAGATTAAAACTGCATTTAAATAAAAACAAAATAAAAAAACTTAATTTTTTGTCGATTTTCATGTCAATTTTTATGACCGATAACCGACTTGGGCGTAAAACGGAACTTCCGATTGCCATACCTTCCTCAAAATAAGCCCGATTTTCATATGCAATACATCAAACGTCATCTTTTTCGATCTACATTAAAACTGCATTTAAATAAATAGAAAATAAAGAAACTTAATTTTTTGTCGATTTTCATGTCAATTTTTTATGACCGATAACCGACTTGGGCGTAAAACGGAACTTCCGATTGCCATACCTTCCTCAAAATAAGCCCGATTTTCATATGCAATACATCAAACGTCATCTTTTACGATCTTGATTAAAACTGCATTTAAATAAATACAAAATAAAGAAACTTAATTTTTAGTCGATTTTCATGTCAATTTTTTATGACCGATAACCGACTTGGGCGTGAAACGGAACTTCCGATTGCCATAACTTTCTCAAAATAAGCCCGATTTTCATATGCAATACATCAAAAGTCATCTTTTACGATCTTGATTAAAACTGCATTTAAATAAATAGAAAATAAAGAAACTTAATTTTTAGTCGATTTTCATGTCAATTTTTTATGACCGATAACCGACTTGGGCGTGAAACGGAACTTCCGATTGCCATAACTTTCTCAAAATAAGCCCGATTTTCATATGCAATACATCAAAAGTCATCTTTTACGATCTAGATTAAATTTGCATTTAAATAAATAGAAAATAAAGAAACTTAATTTTTAGTCGATATTCATGTCAATTTTTTATGACCGATAACCGACTTGGGCGTGAAACGGAACTTCCGATTGCCATAACTTCCTTAAAATACGCCCGATTTTCATATGAAATACATCAAAAGTCATCTTTTACGATCTTGATTAAAACTGCATTTAAATAAATAGAAAATAAAGAAACTTAATTTTTAGTCGATATTCATGTCAATTTTTTATGAACGATAACCGACTTGGGCGTGAAACGGAACTTCCGATTGCCATAACTTCCTTAAAATACGCCCGATTTTCATATGAAATACATCAAAAGTCATCTATTACGATCTAGATTAAAACTGCATTTAAATAAAAACAAAATAAAAAAAACTTAATTTTTTTGTCGATTTTCATGTCAATTTTTATGACCGATAACCGACTTGGGCGTGAAACGGAACTTCCGATTGCCATAACTTCCTCAAAATAAGCCCGATTTTTATATGCAATACATCAAAAGTAATCTTTTTCGATCTACATTAAAACTGCATTTAAATAAATAGAAAATAAAGAAACTTAATTTTTTGTTGATTTTCATGTCAATTTTTTATGACCGATAACCGACTTGGGCGTGAAACGGAACTTCCGATTGCCATAACTTCCTTAAAATACGCCCGATTTTCATATGAAATACATCAAAAGTCATCTATTACGATCTAGATTAAAACTGCATTTAAATAAAAACAAAATAAAAAAACTTAATTTTTTGTCGATTTTCATGTCAATTTTTGTGACCGATAACCGACTTGGGCGTGAAACGGAACTTCCGATTGCCATAACTTTCTCAAAATAAGCCCGATTTTCATATGCAATACATCAAAAGTCATCTTTTACGATCTTGATTAAATTTGCATTTAAATAAATAGAAAATAAAGAAACTTAATTTTTAGTCGATAATCATGTCAATTTTTTATGACCGATAACCGACTTGGGCGTGAAACGGAACTTCCGATTGCCATAACTTTCTCAAAATAAGCCCGATTTTCATATGCAATACATCAAAAGTCATCTTTTACGATCTTGATTAAAACTGCATTTAAATAAATAGAAAATAAAGAAACTTAATTTTTAGTCGATTTTCATGTCAATTTTTTATGACCGATAACCGACTTGGGCGTGAAACGGAACTTTCGATTGCCATAACTTTTTCAAAATAAGCCCAATTTTCATATGCAATACATCAAAAGTCATCTTTTACGATCTATATTAAAACTGCATTTAAATAAATAGAAAATAAAGAAACTTAATTTTTAGTCGATGTTCATGTCAATTTTTTATGACCGATAACCGACTTGGGCTTGAACCGGAACTTCCGTTTGCCATAACTTCCTCATTATTAGCCCGATTTTTATATGTAATACACCAAAAGTCTTGATTTATGCTCAAGAATAATACTGCATTTAAATAAATACAAAATAAAGAAACTTAATTTTTTGATGATTTTTCATGTCAATTTTTTTAACAGATGTAGCATTGTGTCAAGGCTAAATTAAATTTATTAAATAAACTCTTTTTTATGTTTTTTCGTGAATTCTTTCAATGTGTGCTAGAGTTAAAAGTCTTAAACCTTTTTTCCCTCACTGAGAGTTAAGGGAAAGTAAATTATAAGCTGATATTTAAACAAGTAATCTGTAACATTTTAGCAACAAAGTGTCTTATAGAAATCTGTGTGCGTATGCTAGGCAACTTTTAAGAATACCTTAAACCTTCTAGAATAGTTTTTAATTGTATTCAAGCAATTTGAATAATCATGCTTAGTACTTTTATAAGAGGTTTTCACAGTTTTTCATTATGGTTGTTTGTTAAGTTTTCCTTAAGTTGAGCTCTTCAGCTTATTGCAAGCCATCGTGATGAAGTTTTCGCTACGCTCATAAGGGTCCTAACTAATGTACGCACACACGCACACATATGTGCATGACATTGTTTTATTTGCTTGGCGTTGTTTTGCGCTTTGCTTGAGTTGTTCAAATTTTATGTCCTTAAATTTACGTGTTGCACACTGTATGGGCGTGTATATATGTATGTTTGTGTGGGCGGTGGGCGGTGGGCGATGGGCGTGTCGTCCGTGCGAACATGCCTTCCACTCTTCACGGATACAAAGTAAAGTACATATTTGTTTGTTTGTTGGCTCATTCATTTATTTATTTGTTTGTTCGTCCGTTCGTTCTTTCGTTTGTTCGTTCGTTTGTTTGTGTCTGTTGAAGTCATGTGATTTATGCGTTGGCAGTGTGTAAACTTTGTTGCGTTCATATTTTCAAGTACTTTTTTTATTTTTCCATGCCAGGATACACTGATTTCAGTGCTTGTTGTTGTTGTCGTTGTTATCTCAGCATAAATATTGCGCATACGCCTCGCTTTACTGCCAAAAATGCCGTTCAATGTTGACTTGCAAATGCTGCAAATGCTACAAATGCTACAAAAATCGCAAAGTGATTTACTATTCGACTGCCACGCCCACATTGCACAGTCATAGATAACAGCGCACACCCACGAACCACATGTCCTGCGGCAAATATCAATTCAAATTAAACAATAAAACAGACTTGCCTTCCCTCCAACGACCGAACGAAACAACAGAGTTGCGGTTTCAGATGGTTTGTCGCTGCTGCCGCTGCCACTGCCGCTGCGGCTGCTGCTGTCCTTTTGTGGATTTTTCCGGCTCAAGCGTTATTCATGTGCTTTTATGCGTCCTGTGGTTAACCGCATACCGAAAAAAGGGGACGAATTGTGGCATTGTGGGCGTGTGTGTTGCGTTGCACTATCCAGCTGCTAACAAGGCACATATGCTTATGTAATAGAACATTTTGTGGCATGGAGCGAAACTAACCATTCGCTGATGGGACTAAAACTTATTTTAACCACGTTTAGTTTTTGGTTGTTATATATTTAACAGTGAGGTTTTATGGTTGCAAAGCTCTAAAGCCTGCAGCATTATGCCTCTGAGCCACAATGACATGTTTTATTTCAGTTTGGACCTGTTATTAAAATTATATTTAGGAGAATACATTAAGTATGGCGCTACACAACGCTCAGGACGTTAAAGTATTAAGTTTTAAAACCAAACAATGTTTGTTCAACTTTAAATATGATGTTTAACGTGACAATGGCTTAAGGTTATGTTGGTCAAGTCCTTGAAGATGGCTAATAACTCACACACACGTGCATACACTCAGATTTCAAATAACTTTAAATGCAGCTTGGGTAGCCAACAGCTGCGCCTGAAGCTTGTTCAAATCTATTAAAAACTTTGCACATCAACATCATTTCATTTATCAAATGCTCATCACTTTTAGTTACCTTAACTAAGTCCCACCCATCAGCCCAACAGACCGTCTGCCTGCCTATCTGTCTGTCCGTCTCTCAAGTGTGTCACTGTTGGAGCAGCTGGTTGCAACTTTCAACTGGCAACTTTGCGTTGCGTTGCAAAGCTTCACTTTTTGAGTTGCTGCTAATAAACAAATCAACTGCCGGTCTGACAAAGTTATGCAAAGCGCATTAGTGACGCCACGCACAGCAGGGGGGCACAAGGGAGCTGTCTGGGTGGTTGTGTTGGTGGTGTTTCTTCATTTATTTTATGTCAGCTGCTGACAATTTTGTTCAGGGTAGCCATTTAAAATTTTTGTAGTTAATTTGATAAAACTTACTAAAAGGTGTTGGCGTGTGTGTGTGGCATGCAAATTGGCATTGCAGGAGGTGTAAAAAGTTGCAGTTGCACGCAGCGATGATGATGTGGATGATGATGATCATCATGGGTAAGTAGAAGGGTCTACTGTTTATATGCAAATCGTAGTAGCAAAGAAACGGAAATGGAGTTGATGGCCGTGTTGCAACGGCTTAATGGACAGGTTAACAGTAATTATCTGTGGCATGGCATGCCATGGTGCATGCAGCTATGTAAATTCATCGGTATGCAACATCCTCTGTATACACAACACTCTGCATATCAACCAACCACATGTGTATTTGCATTCCTGTGGTCACTTAACAGGAATGTATTAAATAGAAAGCGTGTGAAAGAGACAGAAAGAGGCGACCAAGAAAATTTAAATACAAAATTGCTTCACACACACACACACTCATACACATGAGTTGGAATGCCTGGCTGCTTGCTGTTTTTGTCCAATGACCTCGTCCTTGTTCACGCCTTCCTTGGCACTTCCTTTTTGGCCATTTATTTTGCGGTTTACCAGCCAACGAGCCAAAAGCATCAGCTGCATGTGGGCCATGTCCGTTCACATCCTTCCGCTCTGGACGCACACAGGCATTTCATGGTGCGGGCTGTATTTCTTAATGATCATCAGCATGATGCTAATGATGTAGCTGCTTCTGTCCTACGGCATCTTTAGCTGCTTAACAAAATGTGTGCAAAATGAAATATAGTGCAAAAGCTGCGCACAAGCAATTGAAATTCAATTTAAATGCACAAAAAAAAAAATGAGAAACTTGCAAGCGAAAATCTTTCATCTTGACCGCTTTACCTTAAGTTTATTATTTGCCTAAGCCCTTTACTCATTTCTCTATCTTCTTTTCACTTCTCCCACAGCTTACCATCTATTTCTTGCTCTTCGTATTTGACCCATTTGTATACCCTTACACCATTCAATGGGCAACCTAAGGGTATAATGGTTTTGTGGTTTTATGATATGAAAAGTATGACACTTAATTCTGGGATATCAAGTAAATATCGCGTTTCTTGAAATTAATTATCAAACCAAGACTTTTAAGTATCAAATTCCAAATTCGGGTCTTTTTAACACGCTTTTATAAGCTTGAGCTGTATGCATGTAACTATGTAACGGAATCTTTGAGCACGATTTACAACGGTTTTTAAACATCTAATGAAACTGAAATTTTGCAGACGTCCCAAGGACCGATGACAATGCAATTATTTGACAAAAAAAAAAAATATTAAACACAATTTATATTTACATACAACAAGTAATTTGTCAAATTTTTTGATTTTCGGAGTTTTTGCATTTAAAAGCTTGTAATTCGCAACTGGTTTATGCTTCAAAGTAATAAGGTGCTGGCCAACATTTGCTTCATTGTCAGAGTTCAGCAGCAGTTGCTCTGACTAAATTATTATTATATTTATATTTTTCTACGACTTTTTTACAAAAAAAATTATAAATAAATGATAGTTTAAACTTTTAAATCCGAATAGTTTTGGCAAAGCATCGCCCAGTCGGGATGCATCGAATACAGCTATTTCCATGCTTCATTTAGTACGATGCTCGCAAGCTACTTAAATCAGACGCAAAAAAGAAAAATTGAATTTATTTTCCATTTGCTTTGTTTTCGATCTGCAATGCTATTCCCTGTGCGCTACTTTTATTTTACCTCCCTTTGTTGGCCTATTTAATTTGATACATCTTTAAACATTTGTCTTTTAGAAGTTGCTTTTAAGAAGTTTCTTGACTCATGACCCTCTCTCATTCCACATAAATTGATTTCGATTATGAATTGCATATTTCTTCGTATCTTGACACTAATTACACCCAATTGGCTATTAACTTCATTTTATTCTTCATCTTTGTTTTGGCTTTGATGTAACTTTTTTTGCTCTCGTTTTGACCAATTTTCTGGGACTATTGCTTACCAATCAATGTAGACAAATTGGAGGAGGAACTTCAATTAAAATGTTAAATATGTATATACATCGGATACGGACACAAATACAGTGAGCTTAAAGAAACACAGCACATTTCAGTTGGCTTTCAACTTTTATTGGTCTTACTGTACATTGTTAAATTAGCGAACTTTAAGCAGCGTCTACCCAACGCCAGACAGCGCCACATGTCTACCAAATGCAGCTATGAGTTTTGCGGTTAACATCGCGCTCGCCATTGCCTAAGAAATATATGAACGAAAATAATGATTATATAAGATGGTTATTTTTAGGGAACTTACGAAGCCGCCAGCCATTAAAGCTAAATCTAGTCTTCATTTCCTGGTTTGGCGTTAACGTCACAGTAGAAGGATTTGAACTTTGAAGCTCCACAGATAAATCTAGCTTTGAATCCCATGTCCTCTTTTTATGTGACGGCTCAGTAGGCTCCATGCCAGACAGAAAACGTCCATGTGACGAATCACCACAAGCTTGTGGCACCGGCGACTCGGCATTTGTGCTCAAATATGGCTCTTGTTGCAGCCACACATCCTCTTAAGGACTCGCGACTGCCCCTTGACTGCAGCGTAGACCTATTTACCCTGGGCCTGCACATGCCCTCAAAGATCCCAATAAGCAGCTGAACATTCCGCTTGGAGTGCATTTGCGGAAACGAAGCTTGTCTATTGACCATTGCAATTATACAATATGTAAATATATGTATGTATATAGAAGAAGCCAAAAAGATACAGATAAATTTGCGTGATTCACAAATTGTGAAAAATGTTTTTTTTTATTGCGTGAAATGTAAAAAAAAGGACAATTTTGTTTTGAATTTTTTTTTAAAGATAAAAAGGGTAGCTGTAGCTACAGACAAATGATATAAATTGGAACTCAGACAAAGCCTGCTCCGATCCCAAGTCATAGGGAGGGGGCATGAAGCATCCGCCTGCTTTTGTCCTGACTTGTCCTGCCAGCACATCAATCACAATCACTGTGCCAGCATTTATGGCTGCTTGTTGGATGTCAGACTTGGCATATTACACATACGCCCTGTTAGCTACCCATGATGACAGCCAGAGGCAGTCAGGCAGCACGGCGTGCCACAAGAGTCTCCTCGTGTCACGTAGATTAAACACATTAACGAGACGTGCCAAGTCATTGCCTCTGGCTGCTCAGTCGCAGCCAAGGCTTTCAACCAAAGAGGCAAAGATTATCGCCCATCAACTTGAGAGTCCGGATCAAAACCTTAATGGAAACATCATCATTTGAATGTTGACTATGATTCAGCAAAAAAATTCAAATGCATATTTCAACTGTTGGCCCATTTTCGCGTGTTTATTGTTTATAGCTTTAAATAGCAGACGAATAAGTAAACAGATTTAACCTCTTGTTAAATGATTTATTTGGTATTGAATCGAATAAAATTAGATAAAACTAAATTCTCAAACAGTTTAACTTCCTAACATTAAAGTTACATACATCTGATTTTAATGAGAGCCGTAATTTGATCAGTTTCGGCAAACCGCTTCTTGTAACAAGAGAACATAACAAATGTACAGCAACAATGTACAAATCGCTGAAAAGGTGCATTTAATTGCTTAATTAGCTGCAACACATTGCCACATTCAAACACACGTACAGAAGAACTGTGGCTTTCAGCTGCAATTAACGCCAAAAGCTCCAATTTAAACCAGATGGCTAATCCCCTCTATTCATGTTACTGCTCATGTAAACTGCATGTCATACAATTTGCATGCACTGCCTGATTACCTGACAGGTAACTCTATATATGTATGTGTGTGTGTCGGTGTGTGTGTTGCATTAACAACCGCATACGGGCATTGGCATGAACTGACGGACACGTCAAAGCCGTTAGCCAGAAACAGAAATTAAAAACGTGCCAATTTGAATGTCGATGGGCGAATGGCAAATGGCAAATGGAATCGTTTGTGAACATTGCATGTCGCATCATCAATTGCGTCACCAATTGAATTGCATTCACCGAGCATATTGTTTAATTATCATTTCAATCTCACTTCCTCTCTCTCTCTCTCCGTTCCTGTTTAGAATCCACAAAGGGAAGCTTTAACAAAGCGAGAAGGAGAAGAGACCGTGGTTGTAACACAAATGCGTCTAATTAGCAATTTGAAAGCCCGGACGCAACGGTTGAGCATGGAACTGGCAAACTAATTGGCCTCTTGAACTGTGGATTGCATTGTATCGTATAGAGAGTGTATATTTGGCCAAGCTGGAGGAAATTTGATAGCGAAAGCGATAATTACAGTCCAAAGCAGTTGCAATCAAGGCCGCCACATTGGAAGGAAAACGCCTATTCACAGCAGTTAATAAGTTTTTAACTGGATCAACCATTGCCCGCGAGTTGAGGCAGCTAATGGTAAGCAAAGATATTTCTCTAATAACAAGATAACAAAATCAAAACATAAATTTTTTTATTGATTTTATAGGCAGTGTAATGCATTGATCCAAATTGAAACGAAACATTGAATTTTGTTTATTTTTTTAAATTGAAGCGATTCTTCAGCTTGCAGCTGGCTTATTTCTACCAATTGCAACTTTTAGTTTTGTCCGGATCTTCTATAGCTTCGTTAGCTGCCAAAACAGAGATAAAAATCAAATTAGGAATTTATAACTTATAAACAAAAAAAGTTGCCTAATTTGAATACTTACAGAGTTGAAAGCCACCAAAGCTTATGGTGGTACCAAGAAGCAATGTCTTGTTACAATATTTAAGCTCTATGGCTGTTTCAACATCTGATATAATAGAATCCAACACTGCATCCGGTACAGACTGCATCTGTTTCTTATCCCGGAGATTCTCTTTCATCTTATTTTGCTCTATCTCAGCTTGTGGGTCATCTTGCATCTCAATCATCAATTTGTCCTCCGATTGCTCCAACTCATCTATGCCCAGCTCATTTGGCCAATCACCAGCAGATTCTGGTACTAGCGTCTCGGGCTCGACTTCCTCAAAAATGGCTCTTGTGGCGGCAACACGTCCAATTAAAGATTCTAGACTATCCTTCTCCTGCACATCACATGTGCGATCCTTGACCTTGCTCATGTCCTCAAATGCTTGCACAAGATTCTTGACCGTTTGGTCATCGCGTGTTTTTGAACATGTAGCTTCTGCCCTCAACATTGTGCAGTAAAAAGTCGAGTTCAAATGTATGAAAGACACGTATTAATGTGTAAATGTACAAATTACAGTATTTGTTCGTTAGTCTTGTGAAATGTGTAGCTAGAATGTGTAGCTGACAACTAAAATAGTAAGGTATCTTGTCATTGAACAGTGTTGCCAGACTGGGCGAAAGTTGTCAGTAGTGTGAAAAAAATTCAACATCAATAACAACAACTAAGCAATGATGAATATAGAATTTGTTTCTGCTGCAAGTTTTTATTCCCTCTAAGTTTTTTAATTCCATTTGCTTACAAACTTATTTCATTTGATAGACGAGAAACGCACCGCTCAGTGGCGATGAACCTGACGAGGAGCAGATGGCGGCGGCGGGCACAGAAGAAGGCGAACAGCATCAGCAACAGCCAGTTGATGGTCAGGTACAGGCACAGGAACAGCACACAAATGAGCTGCCGGTACAGCAGCAGCCGCAACAGTCGGCAGCACAGCTGCCAATGCAGCGACGCCAAAGACAACGCAAGAAAGTGACAACGCAACAGCAACAACAACAACAACAGCAGCAGCAGCAGCAACGTGGCACCAATCAGTCCGATGCCGACACAGATTCCAGCTCTTGTGAGACAGGAGGAGGAGCAAGCGGAGCGGGCCACACAACATCTAGCGCAACGCGAAACAGCACACGAGTTAGCTATGCACAGCGCAACCTTAGCGACCAGGTCGTCTACGAGCAATACAACGATGATGAGGCCGATGACTATGACGAGGATGGTGAGGAAGAGGAGGAGGAGGACGAGGACTACGATGACTATGAGCAGCTGGTCAGTGTGCAGCGTGCAGCCATCAAAAAGGCGCCAATGACAGTTGGCTCAGATATTGCCACCGAACGCGAGATGAGCAGTGCCGCCATACGAAGCAAGCGCAAAACGAAAACACGTCAGTTCTCGCAGCGGGCCAGCTCGTATGCCGTCGATGCTGGCCATGGTGAGGCCGATGCAGATGCACTGGACAAGCGTCGCTGCATCTCCAAGGGTCAAATGCGTGGTAAGTGCAAGACAATACCGTTGTGCCAAAGCGCATTGTAGCTGATGTCAGTTTGTCTTAGAATTTCGTGAAGCATTTCGACTGTTCGACAAGGATGGCGATGGCTGCATAACAAAGGAGGAGCTGGGCACTGTGATGCGTTCGCTGGGTCAGTTTGCGCGTGTCGAGGAGCTGCAAGAGATGCTACAAGAGATTGATGTCGATGGTGAGTGTGTGTGTGTGTGTGTGTGTGTGTGTGTGTGTGTGTGTGTGTGAGTTCATCTTACATGCAACTCTTTTCTGCTGCTACTTGACAGGCGATGGCAATGTGAGCTTTGAGGAATTCGTTGACATACTCTCGAATATGACGTATGAGGATAAATCTGGGCTATCCTCCGCCGACCAGGAGGAACGTGAATTGCGTGACGCCTTTCGTGTCTTTGATAAGCATAATCGTGGCTATATAACTGCCTCCGATTTGCGTGCCGTCTTGCAATGCTTGGGCGAGGATCTTGACGAAGAGGACAGTAAGTATTCAAGAGAGTTCCTTTTACTTGTTTTAAATACTTGCAACATTTTTTGCGCTTGCTTCTTTTTCCTTGTGTTTCCCATCTAGTTGAGGATATGATCAAGGAGGTGGATGTTGATGGTGATGGACGCATTGATTTCTATGAGTTTGTGCATGCATTGGGCGAGCCAGAAGATTCGCAGGAGAATGATGATGAGGAGGAGAATACAACGTCACCGCTGCCCACGCCCAAGTCAACAGTATCGCTGGGCTACGATTAAATGCGACTAAGAAAGTTTTCAAAATTTTGCTCCAATAACGATGACACTTACGATAATATATATATACGCTAGACAAATCGCCGTTCTCTCACAACTTATCTTACGCCATTTTGCTCGAAACGCACAGCTAAGCAAATATTTAACAAGTAATTCAAGTAAATAAATTAATCGTTACAATTACTTTATGTGCATTGTGTCACAGCATTAAGCAATACAAAAAACATACATACATATATATATGCAATACTATGAATCCAACAACTAAAATTAATGAATATCTTTTATTAAAAGTCTCTTTCTTTGGCTTTCTCTTAAAATTAACTAAACATTGAATCAAAAGTACTTCAAGTAAGAGGTTCACCTAGCACCAATATACACTAACATACTTTAATATATACATATAACTCTATATATAAAAGTATATCTTGACTTTACTCTATTTAGTATACACATCAGTATTGTATCGATAATGTGGGTTAAGGAATCGATTTTTTTCAAAACATAAACATATCAAAATCGCCTCTGATTAAGTATTTGTGCAGCACCAAGAACGAAACAACAACAACACCAAATCACTTAACCATTTCTCACTCAAGCAAGTTTCTCACAATCAAGTATTTATAATAATAATAAAATAAATAAATGATTGCCCAATTTAACGGCGCTTTAACTAAAATACTCAAAATAGCAACAATCTAGCATTATTTATTTATACTTATACATATAAAAACAATTTTTTTCTTTGGGCTAAGACTTATTGTATGTATTTAAGCAATTCTCTTCTTCCAACATAAAACAAATTCAACATTTAAAAATAATATTAATAACTACTAAATACGAATATACTTAAAAAATTAATAAACATGACAACATTTATTTAGCTAATACGAAATATTTGCTCAATTATTGTAGCAGGCAAAACTTTAATTACAAATTTAATGTACAATTTTTATTCAATCAAAAGATAAAAAAACGAAAATAAAATAAATACGAAAATATATACATATATAAATAAATAAAAGCATTTTTAATTTAGGCTAATTGGTTATGTTTGCATAAATCATTTGGAGCTGTGGAGATTAATGCAATTTATGCTTTCGTTTAAGTTATTTTGGTTCGTGTGTGTTGACTCTGCTTTAATGCTAAGGACGCCAGCAACAGATCAATGCACACCCGAAACCCCTTTTAACTTGTGCCATATTCTCTAACGCTGTGCAAATCGGCTTCAACAGGCAACCCATTTCAGACCTCAACTCAATTTGTCGTAATTTAAAAATAAATTACCATATACACACTTATACATGTGTCTGTGTGTGTGTGTGTGTGTAGAGGCTTTACAAATACAAAACACCACTTAGGAATACACACACACACACATACACACAGACAGAGACAAACATCTAGATATGCGTATACTCAGTTGTATAAATATTAGCATGTCGAGTGGACGCATGCCAAAAAGTAGGCAATAGTTTTGTTACTACAATCAATGAAACTTACTTGCAATGAATGGGACCGTGCTGCGGTCAACAGCAGCAGCAGCAGCAGCAGTAAAAGCAACAGCAGCAACAGCTTCAAACATTTTGGTTCCCTAGGCGCACATTGAAGCAGAAACTTGGCAAACTGGAAGCTGCGTTGGCAAAAGTCACATTAATGGTCATGTAAACGACGCAAGTCAAGTGCTCAGCCAGCAAATTATTAGGGGTCCCAAGAGCTCAAATACAAACACACACACACACATTTACACAAAAAGCAAAAAGCAAAAGGGAAAAGAGGAGAAGGCTCTTAACGAGCTGTGCGTTGAGTTGCTTTGTGGCTCGTTTCTCGGTTACTTTTTTTCTTTTTTGTTGTTTGTTTCTGTGTATCAATGGGGGCGTATGCGTAATGTTGCTGTCAGTTGGACACACATATACATTTGTACATATATGTACATTCATGTATGTATGTAGTTGTAGTTGTCATATAAGCTGAAAATTGCCCACATTTTATGTAGATAAAACGTTAGCTTTGGCCATGATTGGTTTTAAGTACTAGTTATTGTCTGTCAAGGCATCCGGTTTCAAAATCCCCAATTGCTATTCCAGTCCACCTCACCGCCCACCCACTCGCCAGTCAATTTGTTGCCAAGTGGCGACGCTTCATTCCCCCGAGGCAGCCACTTGATCCTTTGGGCAAAAAGTTGATTTTTCACTTTTGCATTTCTGGTTTTTTTTATTTTAATTATAAGCCCTTAAATTGTTGTTGGCTTTTGCCTGATTAACAAGTTGGCCTTTGGGGAGCCAGTTTGTGTCCCGCTCGCATTATAAATACATTTTTATTTGCGCCACAATTTGCTGTTGGGCAATGTCAAAAACTCTGATTATCATATTTATTGATCGTGCTTTTAATTAATTTTAATGAGCGACCCAATAAAAGCTATAACTGGTCATAAATGCTTTGGCTGAAGGCTGAAGCATCCACTTTAGCTGTGGCCATTGTGTCGCCTGACTGATTGATATATTGCTAATATATCTATATGTGTATTGATGTATTGAAGCTGCAAGTGTGTGTGTGCGCTTGCCACATTACATAAATCACAAAGCTGTGGCATATATTTGTGTACATACACTAACTTTGGTTAGTCAAGTTAGTTTTGGGATTAAAAAAGGATAGGAATTAAGTTAGTGTATTCACATGTTGTTGTATATTTGTTACTGTTGCAGCATGCTGCAGGCATTGTCATAATATAAATACATAATTACGATAATATTCAATGCATTGTTATTGTTATTATTGTTGTTGCTGTTGGGCATTGCATGAACATAAATCAGTGGCAACAGCTCTCTTTGTGGAATGGATGTGCCCCATTAAAGCACGTTGCCTGCCACTCTGCCACACAACTCATGCAACTAAAGTTCGCTTATCAAAATTTATTATGCCTCATTCTTTCTAGTTTTGTTTTATTTTCCTTTATTTTTTGTGCACTTTGGGTTTGTTCAACTCAAAAGAAATTCTTTAAATTTATTAACTGAAATTTATGGCGTGTACTTGTGTGTGTGTGTTTTTTTTTTGGGCAAATGTGTGTTAGTTTGTTGTGGTCTGTTTGTTGTACGTTTATGTACAAATATATGGTTGTTGTTGTTGTTGTTGTGCTTTATATTTGATATGTGCTTTTGCTTAAGCTCTAGCCATTAATCCTTGTCAATTAGCTTGGCCTGCAGCAGACGCTCCAGCTTAGTGCAGAACTCCGACTTGGCAATGCCCGCATCCAAATACACTTCCCCATCCCGACGCCGTCGCGGTGGCAACGGTGGCGGTGTCTGTTGCCCCCCATCTGTCTCAGCCATGGCACGCATTGGCGGCATCAGCACAGCATCCGACTCGGGCGACTGTCGGCCATTGGCATGGCCAGTGCCTGTGGCCGTGCCAGCGCCATTTCCCCCACATCCACGCAAAAAATTGTAGCCTGGCAGCCAACGGCGCAGCAGACGATCCAGTCTGGCCAAGGGGCGTAACTTGGACACACGTATGCTGCTCTGTTGATCGTTTAAGCTATCCACGACACCACCACCACCCCCGCCGCCTCCGCCGCCGCCACAGCTACTGCTGCCACTGATGCCACTGCTGTTATGGCTGGCACCATCGCTTCTTCGGACGTTTTCGCATCGTTGCGCCATTGACATTTGTTGTTGCATTTAGCTGCCGCAGCAGCTGTTGTTGCTGTTATTGTAGTTGTTATTGTTGTTGTGGTTGGCCTAGAATGTATTTGTCGGGTATCGGGTGGTTCGTTTTTTTGTTGTTGTTATGTTAATTGAAACGATTCTTACTGTTGTTTTTGTTGTTTCTACACCCAATGTCTAAATATGTTAATTCCCAGTTTTAAGCTTTTCAGCATTGATCAACTTTTGCCTGGGCTACGTGATGTAATGTTTTAACATGTTTTGTAAGCCCTAACCTGGCTCGTTTTACCAACAATTATATTTCAATTTCCTTTTCTATTGGCCATTTAAAAGTTGATGAAAGTGTTTTAAGCACTGAAAGCAAAGTTGAGCTTTAACTTTTCTACACTTTGATCACGTTTACTTACGTGTATATGTAATTGTATCGTTGTGTATATGTATGTGTGTGTGTGTGTTGAGTGTGTGCTGACAGATCACACAGAGCACATCCCATTGCGTTGAGTACGTGATGACAATGCTTTGGGTATCCTGCATGCTGCAGCTTGATTTGTCGTATAGCTTTATGTGTACTTAAAGTTTTTGTGTGTGTGAGTGTGTGTTGGGTATGACCCTTGAATGACAAGGCACTTTCAAGCGAATCAGTTGCAAGTGCGACTTTAAGTCAAAGCTCTGCGGCAAAACTTTGATTGCGATACATGAATGTATGGAATTTTTGGTAAAAAAGTTTTTGTTGCCATTTTTGCATAATCTGCTTTAAGACATTAACAAAATGCAATATTTGAAGCTTCATTTTTATTTTTATCATATTTCATTAGTATATTTAATGAGCTGTCATCAAAAAATCAGCGATGAGTTCACTATTGATTCATTGATTCCAGCGGACTGGAGGGTTCTGGCACATGCGTGTGTCTCAAGTGGTTGTGTGTGTGTCTGTTTGCGTGTGATTGTGTGTGTGTGTTAACAACAATATTCAATTAAACATCACGCTTCTACACAATATAAAACATAATAAACTACGTCAAGTTGTGGTTGTGATGTGGCATAATAAAAGGGAATATGAAGGGGCAAGATACTTAAAGCAGATGCTGCCGCTGTTGTTGCTTTGCTTATCTCAAAGCATTTATAATTGAAAAAGTTTCTGCGCTTGTGTGTCGCCATCGCCATCGCCATCGCCAACGCCATCGTAATACTGTTGCTGTTGCCTTCTTCCACTTGACTTGGCCGTTCGCACTTAATATTTCACTTAGAGCCGCCTCATTCGCATCCTTTTTTGCCCTGAATGTTGGCTACGCTTGGGCTTCGGCTGTGGCATAAAGATGGCAGATAGTAGGCAATGCCGATATACTAACAAGCGTCTCTCTCTCTCTGTGTTTTACTTGCCAGCAGCGAAATGACACTGCCCCAACGCACTCTCAACATGAAGCTACTAAACAACAACAACACCAACAACTGACATTGACAGACAGACAGGCAGACGAGACAACAACAAGAACAACACTTCGATCTGATCTTACCTTAACATGCAGTTGTTCACGACAAAGTTGATGCCCCCAAGTGTTAGTATATGTATGCGTGTGTATGTGCTTTAACATGTTTATCATGTTCATCTTGTTATTCATTATTAACACGCTGCACACGAGCTTCTGAAGTTGAAGACTTTTCCAGCCAATTTGCATATTTCAAATTAAATTGCTACACGATGCCAAGAAAATTGAGCACAGAAAAGCACAAAAATAAACATAACGAGACGAAACAAAACGAAACGAGACGAAAAACTGCCAAGCAGCTTCAACAAGTTTAAAGATCACGTTTTAACCTAACAAAGACAATTTCCATATCTAATTTGCATTGAAATTTCTACACTCTTTTTTTTAATTTAAAAGGCAAAAGTTACGCCAAAGCGAAACAGCTTTAAACATTTTAGTTTGAGTATGAAAAGAGCTAAAGTTGCCTAGTAAATACAGTCAAACATCCATATAACGAGCCTCCATGGCAAAAATCGTAATGCAGAATAGTTTTCTGGAAAGTACAATAATTCTTTTGTGAATATGAAATTTGTTTGAACTTTGCTTTTTGGTTCGATTATTATTATTGATGGCACTGTAATTAATCTATAAACAGCACAGTTTTAGTTGTAACGTTGCCAATGCCAATACAAATGGCTTAACCACACTTACACACACACACAGACACAGGCATTAGGGTGTCTATGTGTGTGTGTGTGGGTGTTTGAGTCGTTTCCGCTTCCGGGCAAAACGAGAAAAAAAAGCAAAGCGAGGAATAAAAGAAATGACTTTGAAAACAAAAGCAACAACGGCAAAACGAAGACTGGCTGCCGTTGCAGTTGTCAGTTGTGGCAAAAAAAAGAGGGAAAAAAGGCAAAAAAAAAAACGGAAAATATTATGTTACATAGCCGCTTAGGCAGCAGTCAGCTCAGGCTCAGGCAAGGACATGCTAGCCAGGACATCATCGCAATGCTGGCAACGGAAGTTCAGCTCACACCCACACACACACACACGAACTGAGACACAAGTGAATTTGAAGGTTACCTGCGCGCGTGTGTGTGTGTGTGTGAGCTGTCTGGCTGCTTAGCTGACACACTTGCAGCTTAAATTATCTGAAGTGTTGCCTACTTGAAGGCGCACCCAAAAGCACCAAAACGTTGTTTCACATAAAACGCTAAGAAATTAAAACTGAAAGCATTGCATTGGTGGCGTTAAATGAATTTTTGCGTGTGTGAGACATATTAAACATTTAAACTTTTTGGATAATTAAGAACAACACTGTATGAATATTTAATAATGTGATACAAGCTAAGCCATTATGAAGGAACCTAAGTCAATAGCTAACCGTTAGCTCATTAACGGCCAACAGCAACTATTTGTGGCTGGCATCAACTCAAACTGTAATTTAGATGCAACTGAGGCTTGTAAACAAATACATATAGCTGGTCATTAAGTACCAATACATACCTACGACTACTGAATCAAATAACCAAACCTGCACACACATATCGCTCGCTTCCTCTGTCTAATAATCAATTAGCTGAACGCACTTACCGCAATTTTGTGCATGGGCATGTTTGTCTCTGTCTCAGTTTCGCTATTTGCAAATGTGTGTGAGTGAAAGGGCTGCTAATGAAGCAATCGTAATTGCCAACTGCAGACATGAATATGCGAATTTGTAAAGCATAACACGCAACCGCAGTATGGCGCAGACAACGTAATGAAATTTCAAGCATAAAATTATCAACAAAGAATATGCTAAACAACAACAAGGCATACGACAACTGTGGCATCCTAAATGAGTCATGGGTGGTCCCTAGTAAAACCAGATGACATTTTGTCTTAAAGTAAACATTTCTGTTGTTGATTTTGATGTGGTACGTTGGGTCAACCACAACTTGCAACTGTTGTTAAAGCCCGAAATCAATTCAAGAAATAAGAAATATATCTGTAAACATTTATTATCCAGTGTGTAGAATATTGTATTATTCAGCCTTTAATGTCGTTAAGTGAAAATCATTTATTTCTTTATTAAATTAATCATTAGTTAAATTTGTTAACAATTTATAAAATGATACTTTGGTTTTAAAACATGACTTTCTAAGGGTTGGGTTATCTGCTTAAAAGGCACAAAAAGTATGGTACTTTTCCAAGTTTCAATACATATTGAAGTGTCACACCTCATTTAATGCCATAAATCGCCAGGGACTTTTGTTAGATCGTAATTGCAAGCTTATATGTTGGGATATATCACATAGAGGCAAATTTAGTTCTGCCTGGGTGTTGTTGTCATAGACTAACAAACTCATATAGATTGGAAAATAGCAGTTGGGCTTTTTTAACAGAAAAGTTATTTCACTGAAACCAGCGCACTTGAGGGCAAACTGCTTTTAACGAAAGAACTGCTTGCTCATCTACTCTTGCGGTTTGTTTACCATCAGCTGTGTATGGATAAATGGATAAGGCTGGAGACAAAACAAAAGTCCGCTATTATTTTGTTGGGCTTTTGTTTTGATTCCAAAGTGTGTGATGCGAGAGACATAATTAAGCGTTGCCCTTCTTCATTCCTCTTGTTGTTGTTACAAAACTCGAGATTGGCATTTTAAGACTTTTGCTTCAATCTGCAATCTGCTACCCTATATGGCAGGGTTGTATAGACTAAAAGTGAACTTTGCGTAATTATATGTCAAATCGTAACATACTTAAATATAATGTCCATATTATAAGTCATAATATACTTTACCAATGAGGTAGGGCATTAACAATTCATAATGCAAGAATTACCTGACTTATTAAACTAACACAAAAGTTAACGTGTTATGTTTAAAAATACTTAATATTAACTATATAAGTAATCAAATTATATATTTGTGTTTTTCTGAAACAAAGTTAAACTGGGGACAAAGGGTATTTTTTAGTTAGCGCAGCTTGCGCGTGCTATGTATATCATTCTCTTGTTGCGTTTTGTCTATTCCCATTCGACACATACCGACTTGAATGTGAGGTCTGTGTGAGCTCAGTTTGTATGTATGTATGTATGTGTGCATCGTCGGCCGCACTTCTGGCAGCTTTGTCCAAATTTCAGTTTTGCATTTTCTTATGTTTACCCTTTCTTATTTTTTTCGATGACACTAGCAAACAATGTTGTCAATGCTATCACAATACAAATGCTCACGCATGCATATTAACTCTGATAGAGTATTCAGAAAATTAATGTCAAGTCCTTTAAATGCTTTGCTACTTTTGTTGAGATTTTTTCTACTTCTTCTGTGGCCTGCATTTACATGTGTGTGTACGTGTGCATACACATCATACTTAATTGTATTAGTGGCAATTGTTTCACCATTAATTGGCCTGCCTCAATTTTGTCAATTTATAAAGAAGTTGAGAAAATTAAAATGCTTAACATTACTTATTATTGTTAACTAACAAATTTATCGTTTACTTCATGTATAAAATAACCTATTAAATTAAATTAAAAATGAAATAAAATGTTGAAAATATTTCTAAAATAATATAAAATAAATAACTTCACGCGCCAAACAAATGTCGAAATAAATGATCGCATTTGGCTCCGTTATCATATTTATTTTACAATAAATAAATTATTTTTAAAGGTTTTAATAATATTGCATAATCAAAACAAACGCTGTGTACTCACATGCATACATACATACTATGAGAAGTGTGTATTTGTATACATGTCAGCGCTCAAGCTATGCATAATCAAAACAAAACAGGGATAAAAACAATTGTGAAATGGCGGGACGACTCATACCAGCCAGAATCAAAACAAACACAGCTGACAATTGTTGATGCGTAAAGCAGTTTTTCGTTAAGTCGAGAGCGCTGGTTTGTATGCGATTTAGTTAACAGCGCTGTAAACTGAGTGCTGCTATTTTCCAATCTATATGGATCATTAGTCTATGGTTGTTGTATCTACAGCGCCACCTCTCCACCATATTATGTGTGATGTAAAATTTCGTTTGTTCGTTAAGTTCTTAAAGCTTCGCTGAGTTCATCAGTTGTGAAGTTCATTAAGATCGATACGTTCGTTAAGTTTCTTTGGCTTTTGTTAAGTGAACTTAACTCTGTTCACTCTTAGGATCGCTATCAGCTGTTCGTCTATGTGGAAGAAATTGGTGTTTCAATGCATATCAAAGTCTCACACCTCATTTGTAGCGTAAAATCCGCAAGGAATGTTTGCTTATGCGCAATGTCAAGCTTATCCGTTGGGATATATGCAAAAGAAGTCCTTTACGATACTTGTTTTACAATTATGGCAAAACGCAGCTATAAGCTGAACGAAGAAATTATGGCGCACATAGAAGAACAGTATCGTAAGGGAATTTTGTATTCACCATTTAACTGTGGTGTGCAGACTTAACTCACCACGCAAACTAAAATGGAGGGGCAGTTACGGGCAATGCGTTCTCTCTCACTCAGTAGATTGTTTCTCTTACACTCAACGCATCTAAGTTCACTCAACGGCTTGTCTCACTCAACGCTAAGCCAAGCGCTGAGTGCCAATCAAGAAGCAGGCTCAAAGGATGAGCACTTGACAGCAGCTGATGCTGATGCTGATGATAATCGAGCTCTTGATTTTCTTTTAAGCTTTTTCGATAATGCATTTCGCGAGAATCTGTAGATTTCATTAAGAAAACAACCGCAAAAGGGAGAAAGAGTTGATTGACAAAGATGTCAAATTTAAGATTCGAGGAAATGAGTTGTCAAACGGGCTCAAAACCCGGAAAAGCCAATTAATTTGACTGCGGCCATAAACGAGCAGCATTCCAAGCGGCAGCGGCAGCAGCGGCATCAACATCAGCGCCAGTTGCACCCCAAAACGCACTCAAGCGACGAAAAGAATTGTTACCCAGAATATAAAGAAAAAGAAAAGGCAGCGGCAGCAGCCAGAAATGATGCTGCAATGGGGAGTACATTGAACTTATGACTAAGGGTCGGTTTCGGGGTTCAGGACTCAACTCTAAACACACACACACATAGAGACGACGCGTCGCCCATGGGCTATAATATATGTGTGCGTGTGTTGGTGTGAAGAAAGGTTTTTTTGCCCCCCTAGGGGCAACACACTTTTAGGCAAGAACAAAACAAAAAAAAAAGAGGAGACACCGGCAAACGTTAACTTTTGCGGCCGTGCCTCATTTGATTTTGAGTGCTGCCTCACTTGGGCCAAGAGCACAAGATGACTAAATTAATGAAATTCATAGAGATTGTTGAGACAGTGGCGAGACAGTGCGACAAAGGAAGGGAAGAGAGAGGCAGAAGTGAGCTGCGAGATGCCAAAGCGAGTTATTTGTTGCTTCTGTTTTTTGTGTTTCCATTTTGGTTTTTTTCTTGCCTTTTTTTTTTGTCTATTCTGCATTAAACTCAGACTCCAACTCCAACCCAACACAATTTGCTTAATTCGCAGCTAGAATCTTTCTTTTAGCAGGGTTTTTTTTGTAGTTTGGTCATGTACACAATTTCGTTAGGTTTCGATTTCGAGTATCTCTTGGCAATTTTCAATACCTGAGTAGCAACAAGTATTAAATATGTTAAGCAGGGAACAAAGGGGAAGGAGAAGAGGGAAGGTGGAACGAGGAGGCTTTTTGCAAAACGTTTTCTTCTTTTTGTACTTATCGTTGAGCTTTCAATATGATTTAAAGTCATAAGATGCTCTAGTGATGTGGAAAAGACAAATTCGAATGCTTTTCAACTTTTAATTGGATCGAATTTAAAAGTATTTTCTTCTTCCTCTTTTTGTTGTTGTTGCTGGTGTTGTTGCAACTTATGGCCAAGTCGCTATTTTGTTAGGCCTAAGTCACAGCTAATCAATATTAAAGTTTTCCCCAAGTTCCCTCTAAGGCGCAAGTCAATGGAAACTTTGTATCTCTCTTACTTCAACTTTCACACAAAAAAATACAAAACTTGAAAATTTCATTTAAAAAAATAATAATGCTGTGAGTGTGGATGACTAACACGCACTAAATTGCAAAAATATTCTATTTTCAAGATATTAGTTAAAAAGTCGCTACGTTGCAACAAGCGCTGCATCGATCTGGAACTTGCAACAACAACGAAAAAAAAAATCGTAACAAAACTTTTCGCATAGTTTGGCGAATTTGTTGACTTGTTTAGTGTCCCTAATTGATATTTGTAAGCTGCATTTTTGCCATGCAATACCAGCCAAAAAGGAGCTTCGGATAACTTGAGCATAAGTAGTTTATACTATGTATACTCAATCTATTTAGTTGAGCATCGTAGCAGGAAGATGATGCTGACGAAAAACTCAGTCTCTCGCATTTCATTCGCTTATTTTTTTTGTTTTTTTCGCTGAAAAGTAGAATTGGAGACACTGCAGTTTATCTCTTTGCCAGGCGCTAAACTGCAAGTTTTGGTTGCAAAACTTTTACGGATGCCATCATAAATCAACGACTGCTGTTTGCTATGTTGCCACCTCACCATTTTGCCTTTAGCTTTGGCGTTTTAGGTTAAGCTTTGCTTTTTGTGTTGCCGTTCGTTTGTTGCCTCATCGTTCGACTTATCATTGCTGCAATTGCTGCAAGTTATGCACTAAAAGCGCGGTTTGCCCCCATTTAATGGCTCTTCATTTTTTAGCTTTTACGCAATTTTTAGGGTCATGACTATCAAAAATACTTATTGTTGTTATGGCTTTTGCTTTCGCTTTTGCTCTCCTTAGTATTTGCTTGCGTTGCTTACTTTAGCTTGTGATGCAGCACTTCCAACTGATTGACTATAAAATGGAGCGCAAAGGCAACGAGCATTAAGCATTCCTTTTATTTATCCCTATTTCCTATTCACCTTTAACGTTATGAAGCTTGAAACTTGCGAAATGCGTACATATAGATTGCAAAAACTACTTCAATGCTCTTTGTGCAAATCTCATGCTCAACCCTGGCAGCCTTGGCAGCCCTGTCAGCTCTGGCCGGTGTATTAAATGGTGCTGCCATACTGTTTAAAGTAGTTAAGTTTACAGATTACTGTTTAACTGTTTATAGTTTAACGGTTTACATTGGCACAGCGCTTATGCAGTTTGCTTAGTGTCAAGTGCTGTTTTGCAACTCTTCACAATCCCAGCGAGATAAGTCACATTTGGGTTGGCTGACTCAGCTGCAGGTGTTGGCAGCGCCGCAAAGTAGGCAACGCAATTAAACTTCGCTGTTTGTTATTGTTCATGGTGCTGCTGCTGCGGCTCCTGCTCCTGCTTCTGGCTATTGTTTGACCAGTCTTTTTCACTCACTGTTTGTGTTTGTGTGTGTGGTTGGTTGTGTATGTGTGTGTTGTAATTAACAAAAAACGAACGCATTCACCCCGTAGCACTTGCCAACTAGTGTTGTAGTGTTGTAAAGCGAGGGGGCGTGGCTAAGGGGCATGCTGGCTACTGACATTTGCAAAAAGAAAGAAAAAAAAAAACGTTGGTATTATTAATAAAGTAACTGAAAAAGCAAACAACAAAAAAACATATACATATGCATTTATATAAAAAAAAAAAAAATGAAATTGTTGCTGCCACATTGTAATTTTCATAATTTTCTGCGGTTGCATTCAGACAATGCCAAAAACTGAGCAGTCAGCAGGTTAAGCGAGCAGCGGGTGAGCGGGACTCACTGAAGGGCTGCAAAAGTGAGTGAGGGCATTTGGCCAACAGTTGGCTGCTTGGCCCATTGTAATTCAAATGCCAAAAGCGTCGCTGGCGAATACAAAAACAAGAAAGAGAGAAAGCAGAAAAAAATCAACAACAAAATATATAAAAACACAGAATAAAAATAAAATAAAATAATAATAATGGTTGCCGAAAAACGTGCAAAACGGTCAGAAGCGAAAAATGCTACAGCAACAACATCAACAGCCACAACAACAACGATTTCAATTATTTATTGGAATTTTTACCTACTGACAGCAAACAGTAAAAACAGCAACAGAGCTAGCAAATAACAAGAAATGAACGTTAAGTGCAAACAAAGTTGAATACCAAATACACTAACAAAAATTGCTAAACAATATTTTCAAGATAGTAAATAAGCTAATCTTAATCTCTGAAGCTCCCATTCAATAAACTGCAAATCATAATTAGTTGGTAATTAGCAAGAGAGAGAAACTTATTGAGAAACCAAAATGTTAAGGCCAAAAACTATTTGTTAACTTTCTCGTCGAAACTTTTCAATGTGGCCCAAATACGTTCAACTTCTGTACGGAGGTCAATGCGGTTAGCAAAGTGGAGTCCGTTCGAGCACATAATCAAGACGCCAGCAGACTACACACAAGGTACTTAGTATATGATTTATGGTTGCGATAATGTGCCATTCAATATGTTGCAGAGTTCGTGACAGAAGTTTAATACACATTTAGGGCTAGTGTATACTGAATACGACGCGTCGTATACGTACTATACGTACGATTATTACACGATGAACGAACAAAATGGCAAATGGCAAACCAAAAAACCAAAAAACCAGAAAAAAATGGGAAAATGTGCACACACACACGCACACAAGAAGATTGTTTAAATATATGTAAGTAAGCAACAATAAATATAGCAAAAACAACAACAACAACAACAACATGAAGAAACTGAAGCAGCAGACAACAACAATAGCAATAACATGCACTGAAACGACAAAATACACAAAGAGAGAGGAGATAGTGGGGGGGGAGGACGTGTTGTATAGCTGAACGTGGGCGTAACGCTTGAATGTAGATGCGAATGTGGATGATGTCGACGAGATGCGACAGCCAAAGCCATTGCACACACATACATACATATACACAAATATCAGCAGGTAGTTGGGCATGCAGTTGCCAAAAAATTTGTGGCAACAACAGCAGCAGCACAATGCACAATGCACAACGGGCATTGAGTGGCATATTAGTCAGCTCCAAATGCAACAACGATAACAATTGTTTGCCGGTTTGTCATATCGTGATCAGAGGCCATCTCTAATAGACAACCAATCAGCATACTATTCTTAAGACATGGTCACTCTAGCAGAAGATCGTATATGCCCCTACCAGCTCTTAAGAGTTCTTATGTTAAAGTCACGCACAAAAAGTGCGCCATCCGCGGAGTAAAGATCATAAGAAGTGCAAGTGGCGTGAAAATCTAAAGTAAGTTCCATAAGTACATATATAAAGTGTAGTAAATTGTTAATTTGTATTAGAACGCATATTAAATGCGAATTTTAAACTTTATTTTGGTTCAAAGCTGCTTAGCTTAAGCTTTAACTTTGCACTTAGATGGTTCCTAAAACTATTTTCAAAGCTTTTAGTATGCAACGCAAACATTAACTAATATTTAAATACCAGCAAGAGTTTCTCCACACATTAATGTACTATGTGCAATGTCATTTCCTTGCTCCACTGCCCAACACTGTTAGCTAATGCTGCTGTTGCTCTGTTCTGTCTTTATAACACTTTGATTTTGACTTTTGAAGAATGTTAATTAAAAAAATATATCGCAATCTTGTTGCTTATCGCATTTGAATATGAATCTACATAAAATACAACATATCCATACATATTTAAATAACAATGTGTATGTGTGTGTGTGTGTGTGTGTGTGAATCCTATTTACAATACACACAAGCAACCAAATCCGCATCCATTTGTCATAATCTTTTATCAATGCAAAATGATGCGAAGCGTTTGATATGATGACAATTGGATGTGTCTACATATATATGTATGTATATATGTGTGTGTGTATTTGTGTGTGTGATTTTGTCGCATTGAGCCATTGCCTATTGAGCAACAACTACAACATGCCGGCGTACAATATTTTTGGCCAAATCCATGGGATATTTGTAAATATTATGCAAAAGTTGCCCACACTTTTGTCTACTGTCTCTTCTGTACTCTATCTGGCTGACATATAAGCTGCTCTGTCGCTGCCTACGTCGCAGTCGCTGCCAATGCAGATGCTTATATATATGTATGGGGCTCCATTGTGACACGATGATGCTCAATGGTGGCGCCGGCGCCAGCGTCAGCGTCATTGCCTCTTGCCACATTGGCAACGGCCACAAAATTGGGTTCTGGTTACGTTTTTCATGCTTCTTTCTCGTTTCGCTGCAATTCCCTTCATTTTATTATTATTATTATTATGCCTTTTTCTCTTTTTTTTATCTTACTATTCTCTGTTGCTGCTGTTACTGTTTCGGGGGCTTTATACTTTTTGCACATATTTTATATGCACACACACACACAGAGACACACATGAGAGACACAGAGTGAGATGGAAGGAGGTAAATTGTGTTTGTTTATATTTACAGTACAACCTGTTTAAATGAACAAACACACACGTGAGAGTTTGGCCCCATAAAAATTGGCCTTTTAATTGTCCTCCATGGATAGAGAGAGAGCAAGCGACTTGTAATAAATCTGTTTCTCATTGACAGCTTTGGCTCTTTTACTCTGCTTTTGCTCCCCAAATCCTTAAATCCTTAAATCTTTATTTCTTTTTTTTCTTTTTGTTGCATTGGAACCTAAGCACTGTGCACATTATTATCCTCGTCTCATTTCGCTGGACAAAAAAAGGGTGTGCGAAACTATGCAAATTTTTGCTTTGATTATAAGTATTATTTTCTTCTTTTTATTTAAAAAATGGGTAAATATGGGTATAACGTTTTTGTGCAAAAGTATGTAACAGACAGAAGGAAGCATTTCCGAACCAATAAAGTCGATATATTATGGATCAGCATTTACAGCGAAGTCGATATAACCATGTTCGGTTCTCTGTCCGTATGAACGCGCCGATCTCACAGACTATCAGAGCTAAAGGACTCCAGATTTGAAACTTATGCTCTCCCATACCATGAGCAGAACAAGTTTGTTTCAAATTATCGATAACACTTCTGATTTTCGATATGCACATGTGATCGATAGCAAAAAACTTGAATTAAAAAATTCTAAAAATGAGGTTTGAAACTATCGATAAAATAATGAGCATTGCCAAAAGTTTAATCATATTCGCTTAAGGAACACTGGAGATATTTTAGCTTGGAAAATTTTTTTGGTGCGTTACGTATCAGGTTTAGGGTATGTCCCAGTCGGTATCCCTCGACAATAACCTTCTTGCTTGGTTTTTTTTTTGTTTGCCTGCTTTTTGGCTTTTGGAGGTGATTTGATGCTCCCTTCCTTAACGGTTTTTTTTCCTTTTTTCGTTGCCTAAAAGTTTTTTGTTGGTCTGGTAATGGATTTTCGGGTGGGAGGGGATCTGCTTTAAGTTTAATTTTTGGCTTGGCCAATTCAGGCAAATCACTTACACACACATGCATAGCAACACCCATCCACCCATCCACGAAGCCATCAGAACACCACACAAATAATCAAAATTTATTGTTCAAATTAGTGCAAATATTTCACAGCCTGTTAGTTAGAGAGTTAGCTCCAAAGTCAGAGCGGAAGAGAGAGCGAGGAAGGGAGGGGCATTGGTCAGTGGGTTTGGGGGTTTCTTGTGTAGGACCAAGATGGTGCAAGATAGGGGGGTTGGGGCAAACAATTTGTATGCAGCGTTGCAATTAGAAATTTCTGACATTAATAAGCAGCAATTTGTGCACATGACACCCCAAGAGAAACAGCAGGCAGCAGACACCAGAAGCGAGAATGGCAAAACGAGAAGCAGAAAAGATGACAGAGATGAAGCAGAAGGAGCAGGGGGAGGGCGGTGGCGGTGGTGGTGGTGGGGTGTTTGCAGTCATAGACGGGCAGAGCGAAGAGCAAAGAAGTTGAGACAAAAATGTGGCAATTAGTTAGCTGCTTTAAGTTGAAGCACCCTGTATTTATTTGTTGGTTAACAGTGCTAAATTGTGGAAATCAAGAAAGAGAAGGAATATAAAACTTCACTTGGTAGAAGAAAGGGAAACTCTTAGTCGAGCATTTGAATAACATGACTTCAACTCGTATTTAGCATCAAATCTTAGGTTTTAATTGTTTGCCTTAATAATAATCGTCACCATAGCAGCCAGCTGCCAACTGTCAGCAGTCCAGCTCCTAGGTCCCCACCTCCCCTACCCTCACACCTATGCACAATACATCTTGTTGTGCGAATTTATCAATAAACACGCAGACGACTGCACACCATTAACAGAATGAAACGAAGCGAAGCGAAACGATGCGAAGCCCTGCATTGCCCAGGAGCACTGTTAAGCCGATGTTAAGCTTTCGAGTTTGCTTTTTAACACTTAAATATTTAAATACAAAACTTATTCCACCCAGCTACAACTACAACAGCAGCGGGAACCAGTAAGGCCCCAGGAGTGCCAATCAAAGCCAGCATCAGCCAAAGGGCATGCAAATAAGTCATTGTCAATACCAAAATGGATAAAATTCTTTAGTTTAAATGTACGCGAAAATCTTTATTTGTATTAAAGTTATATAATCGTATTGGTTAAACTTATATTATAATTATTATACAACAATTTGGTGACAATTCAAACAAACATCAAAGCAACAGCGAGATAATCTAACGGCTTTAAGCTTATTAACATACCAAGAAAAACAGTAAACAAAATACACCTACTCCCAAACATATGTACTCCTCATAGTATCGAATCGATAAATCGATTTTGGAGCCAGAAAAAAGTTTTGAATAATATAACTTTCTCAAAACTCAACCAATTTCCGAATGTTATACATGAAAAGTCTTAACTTGACATTTAAATCAAAAAACTTAACTTTTAAACGATTTCCGTTCTAAAAATTTGTGAAAAAGTCACTTTTTTAAATGCAATACCTTACGAGTTGTGGCTTGAGCTTTTTATTAAAGGTGGATTAAAATTTACAAGAACGATTAATATTAAAGTATTTAAAGTATTAAAGTATTTGCATTTATTCATCCTGCCTGCAGGTTTGAGGTGTAATCGATTTTTAAATGTCTTAAATAAAGTTTTCAAAGCAAACATAGTACAATTGACTGCTATATGGATATAGCTTTAAACAAAATGCTTAAAACACATTTTCATTAATGCCAAAAAACAAAAACTACAAAGTAATGTACATACTAGAGATGGGATCGGGAAAGAAATTGCTTCCCATCCCATCCCGTACCGATATTGAATTCGCGTTTCCCATCCCGATTGTCCCGACAAATTTTGGGTCTATCCCGCGGGTCCCGATATTTTCCCGAAATTTTATTTTTCAAATATGTGTATATATATATATATGTTATGTTTATATATTTTTAAATATAATTTTAATTTAAATTTAAATTTTTATTTAAAAACAATATTTTTTCAAAATTTTCTCTTAATAACCTCGTTCGTCTTTCTTCCAAAATTCTACTAGAGGTAGAAAAAACTCTTTCGCTGGTTTGGATGTTGCTATATTAAGCACTTGCCTCAACAGCATTTGCAACAATGGCAAATCATTGCATTCTTGCCAAAATTTCAAAATATCGCAATCTTTCTTAAATCTAATTTGCTTAATATAACTATTTATTTTTTTGGCAATTAATTGCAAAATTTCGACACGCCATAGCTGCAGCAATTATTGGAAAAGAGTGACCGAATTTCGTAATAAAGAAAATACATGTAAATGCTCCCATTTATTGCATTTGCAATATTTCGTGTCGCTACAAAATGCAATCGGTGGGTAATTTCGATAAAAACATAACTTTCATCGAGTACATTTTGTTTGGGTCCCGACTAATTTTTGGGTCCCGACAGGTTTACCGGGACCCGTGGGAATTTCGGGATCGACCACTTATCCCGACTTTCCCGGATTTTTTTAGAATCGTTCCCATCCCGCCCGATCCCGATAATTTTTTCGGGACCCGCGGGATTCCCGAAAATCCCGATCCCGACGCCCATCTCTAGTACATACATATGTATTTTATTTGCATTGACTGCATTTTTAAATAAGCCAATATTTGTTTGGTTAGAGAAAATCTTTAATAAATGTATTTATGCACAGGGCAAACAAACACTGAATAGGTTATGAACAAATTATGGAAAGAGGGTGGGGGGGTTTATATTTTAACATTTGTTTGAAATGTAATTAATATGTCGAAAGTTAGTTGAAAATATAATAATTATGCTTGGATTCGCATTAAATACTTGTCTTTAGTACTTAACATTGATGTGAGATAAATATTTAACTATTTCTTGCCATCATTTTTCAAGAGTCTTAAAGACTTGGCTTAAAAAGCTGCGACAAATTTGTTGTTGACAAAGGGGACGACTAATTTTTAATGGATTGTGACAAAAATCGCTTGAAAAAAATTAAGGCAAACTAAGTGAAAAGAATCATAATGTGTGGAAGTTGAAGCGGATGTTAGGCGCCGTTTGGAGAGGGGTTGGTGGGGGGAGGAGGTGGGGGGGCACATCCAATGAGCAATTCCGTTGGGTATCGTTACACATCCACAAATGGCTATCTCCAGAGATTGGCTTTTAAGAATGCCTCTCATCTTGAGGCAGAGTCTCCACCAAATTTACGTTACTTAGACTCTCCATACAATATATTGCGAGTACAACATACTCGTATATTCATATACAAATGAGTGTGTGTGCGTGTGCGTATGTGTATTGCACATGTGTGTGTGTGAGTGTGTGTACGCTTTTTCAGGACAAAGTCAAATGAAACGCGTCGCGGCGTCCTAATCACGCGGCGGCGACGCCAATTTTATGGCCCTCTGGCTTTGTAGGCGCCACCCAGACCCTTCGTGCCACGCAACAAGAAGCAATGAAGCCAAGCCAGACGCAAAAGGCAGGCGGCGGCGGCAGGAGCAGCAACCAGGCCCAAAGCCTTTGCATTTTCTTATGTGCCGCAACAGCTGCTCCCTAAAACAAAACGAACAGAAAATCAAAAGCAAATTCGAAAGCAGATGTTGAAGATTGCATACACTTGCTTGCTCTTTTCATTTGTGTTATATTGAGTTTTCCCAATTTAATTAAATAAGAGTGCAAGATCGCACAACAGATTTCGCGTACGCCTTTAACATTCTGTTAAGAACTTAAGCTTTGCAGTTTCTAGTCTGTAATGTACTTGGCGGTCGGCTAGGGTGACCAGCTTCTATGAAAAAAGCAAGCATGCTCGCATGTCGCTTTTCATTACACAATTGATGACAAAATTAAAATGATTTGATTGGTAAGGGTATGAAAAGGGCGGGGCAAAGGCAGTAGCTGAAAATTTTGCAACTCAGGCTGCCCCAAAATAAAAAGCAAAGTTAACAAGTTGTTGCCTTTTGTGTGTACACATAAAGTATGAATACTTCAATGTACGTGTACGTGTACGCGTACGTTTGTACCTACTATACATGTACATATGTATGTTTGTGTGTACGTAAGAATGTACATTTCAATGTGGCTTTCGAGTTATGAGGCAATGAGCAGATTTCTGTTATCTCTTTGTTGCCGCACGCGGTAAATGGCCAACAAGCAAATTTTGAGCGGCTCATCTTATTCTTTTCTTTGCCCATTTCCTCTCCTTTTTGCGTTTTTTTTTTAGCTTTTTTGGCGCATTTTGTCTTTTTATTTGGGTGTTTTGTTGGCGGCCTTAATATAAATTCGTTAACGTTAACCTTTTGGCAGCTGGCTGGCGTTATCCTAAATCAACAATGCCTGCAACACGGACTAAGGACAAGGGACCAAGGAGTTGCCTTCAATTGTGCCAATTGCCTGCCGCTTGTCAGTTAATCAAAATAAAAGCCCGCCCACCAAACCAAGCAAGCAACAACCAACAACAAATACAGAAAGAAAAATTTTTTAAAAATACAGAAGAAAAAAAGCGCAAAAAAAATATAACAAAGAGTAAATGCTGCCAGAAGACATTCGACAGGACTGGAGCAGGACGACGGCTTGGGCTTATGATATAGACGATATTGTTGCTGCTGCTGTTGTTGTTATTGTTGTTGCTGCTGCTAAAGTCTGGCGTGCCGCCAAAAACCTTTTGGCATCGAAAACAAAACGAGTTCGCGTTGCGTTCTTCGTCTCCGTTTTTTTTTGCCTTTTCTTTTTCTACTTTTTTGCTGTTGTGTTAGTTAACAGTTAGTTTGGATGATGTTGTTGTTTTGCATTCTGCCAGCGATTTGGCATACATACATACATACGTACATATATATTTTTTTTGCGTTCGCCTTCTTGTCTTGCGTCCGGAGTCCGGAGACTACGGACCATATTTTAGTGCATCGATGGCGAAATATTTTTCAATTTTTCAACACATTTGGCTGGCAGCAGCAAAACGCTGCTCATATTTTCACAAGCTGTCAACATATATCTTGTTTGCTGCAGCAGGGGTTTGGCTGCGAGGGGCGGTGTGTTTTTGTGTAAGAAGGGGCGTGGGGCGAGCTGCTGCCACTACTGCTGCGTGTGCATTTCTGGCAATAATGTTGCAGTTGGCGGCGGCAACAAACAAACAAACAGCAAACAAGACTTTGTACAAGAGTGCGCTTTTGCCATGGCCACGCACACGCCCGCGCGCCCCCTCTCGCCGACACATGCACAGACACAGACACTCACACTGATTGACAAAGAAGAGAAAACAGCTGATGGGTGGTGTTGGGAGAGTGAAACAGTCAAGGGACTGCTGACAGTCGTTTCCTCGACTCAGTCAACATCAAACAACATGGCATAAAAATCAGCGCGCGCCGACGCTCGCCGAGTTCGCTGGCTTGTAAATGGGCAAAACACTTTTACAAAGTGCAGCTGACACACACGCACACGAACAGACGAACAGACTAGTGGATTAGGGGAAGGGAGATAGAGCGGGTTAAACGAAAAGCAGCGCACATTTGTTAACGCAATGGCGCCACACTTAACACTCAGCTTAGGAGAGCCCTCTACCGTCCCACCACACCACACCACACCCGCTTGTCGCATACAATCCTTCATGCGTTTGAGGTGTTGCCACCTTTTTTTTTCTTTTTTGAAGAGTGCGCGCGCTTTATTCGCGCGATTTGATGGCGCTTTTGGCAGAGCATTTTGATTACGCTGCTCCCGACCTCAGCAATTAAAGTTGACGCGGACGTAAAGCTCAATGCTCAAATCGTGACACACTCACGCATGCATGAGAGATTGCGTATGTGTGTGTGTGTGTTTGAGTAAGTGTGCGTCTGGGTTTGATTTTCAATTTAGTTGGGTTATATTGCTTTGCTTGGCCGGCCACAAAAAATAATAAGCCAAATAGGCATAAAGTGGAACGATTTCGTCCTCGTTTCCTTTCTCTCTCTCGATTGCCCGACAAGCAGGCGAGCGGGAGAGCAGAAGCAGAAGGCACAAAACTGTAACCCACAATTCGAGCCCTGAGACCTAAAAATTCGTCCATTTTACCAGCCTCGCCTTGGTCTCGGTCACACATTGCATGCCAATTGATGATGATGATGAGGCGCGTTGAGTGTGTGTTGCGGCGCGGGGGCCAGGGGATTAACGTTTGCTTAGGTGCATTGGCATGTGAAAATGCGTTCAATTGAAACTGGGTTACAGCTTTGGGGTTACGGTTTATACGCTATATAAGCTTATGGCTTATATGGCTAATGGCGCAGATTGGGTGCTTTTTTTTTTGGCATTGTTTTTTTTTTCGCTTATGTGTGTGTGCGTTTCTAATTTTCTTCTCTTTTATTTCGATTATTTGAGCACACCACACCACATTGGCAATGGCAATGGCCACCTCGAGGTCAGCTAATAGAAAATACCTCTGTGTTTGTATGTGTATGTAGATGATGTTTTGGAACCGAAGCAGGTTCATTGCTTCTGATGGGACTGGGACTAATTGATTGTCTGACAGGGATTGTCAGCGCTTTTACATACACCTTTGTACATACACACATATGTATGTATGTATGTATTGGGTGCACTTTAGCTTTGCTTGTGCGTTTGGCGACATTTTGATTGATTGTTGATTAATTTTAATTGCGTTTGCCAGCGACTGATTGGTCTTGAGGTTAATTTATTGATTGATGGCATAATTGTATGAATAATTCGTTTATATAAGGTCAAACGAGTTAATAATGGTAATCTGTGTGGTAAATGCAATTAACAATTATGATTGATTTATCCATTGATTTGCAATAACATTACATTCTTGATTGATATTCAATTGTTTTGTGATAAGTATTTATTGCCTAACAACTTGCAATGATTGATGGCAAGGTTTTAAATGTAAGTATCATAATAAAAAAGAAGAAAAGATGGCGAACAGCAAAAAGCGAGTCTAGTCACATGCTTACATATATTGCCAGATCATTGCGTAAAATTACCATTTATTGCAAGTGTGGCATCCTTCGCCTTGATCGAATGAATTCCCTCTGTTGAGCAAATTGTGCAACCAAATACCAAAACCACCACAAAAATACTGCGCTATTAATCGATGAAGAACGATGAACGATTCTTTTTACCGTTGCTTAAAACAAGCTGACGCGCATTTTACTGCGGAATTTTTGTGAAATTTTCTTGCGCAGAATTTGGCAAGTATAATATAAAAATTACTAAATACGTTGCAAAGTTAACGCTTAAATTATATTAGAATCGAAGTTGTACACAAAGATGCCGAAAGAAAAGCAAAACCACAAGGGGAGCAGCTCAGACTTTTTCAAGAAGCCTTACGAAAAGGCCGAAGACACCAACAAGAAGAAGAACCTCAGCAAAGTTAAAAATGGCGACGCAAAAAACGATTTGCATGAAATCACAGCAGCAGATCCAACAAATACACCAAATGTGCTCAAGTGCTTTATGAAAAACCAGAGAGCATCCACTGAGGCCATTTCAAAGCAGTTTATAGATTATGATGAGAAGCTTCAAATTGCGAAAACAACTCTTGCCCAGAAAAATAAGGAAAATGAAAACCTATTGAAACTGTCAGTTCTCGAACAAGTGAAAAAAAAATTGAAATTGAAATTATAATTTTTTTTTGTGTTTCAGCATGAGCCACGTAAACAATCAAATGAAAGAGCTTCAACGCCAATTCAAGGAGTTATTGGAAAATCATGATAAGATGGAGGCAGAGTGCGCCCAGAACATCAAAAAATATACCCAGTTGGAAACACGCTACGACCAGAGAATGACCTATTTTAATAACACTCTTGCCAGGCAGCACGCCGAGCTAATTTCGCAGCGAAAAGTCACCGCAAACTTAGTAGCGAGGGTAAGCAAGCAGATAGTTAAAAGACAGCAGCAGCCAAATCATGTACATTTCTTCCTTTCTATTAAAGCTTGACGAAACGGAGCAACAAAGGAAGCAATATCTTACAATGATGCAGGCTAAGGAGATCCAATTGGCCGAAGAGCATAACAAAACTATGCAGATGCAAGAGCATATCACGCACCTGGAGCAAGCCATTCAAGAAGAAAGACTGCAACTGATTGAGGCAGAAAAGGTGCGTATGGTTTACTATTTATGAGAGACCACTGTACTAGCTCGGTATGCTTCTTTTTGCTTCACACATTTCAGAATGCTCAATCTCAGATTCAAGCTGAGCAGGCAATTGCCCTAGCTAAGCTGAAGGAGAGCGCTCAGCGTGTGGCTGAGCTGCTGTCAAGAGTTAAGGAGCTCGAGGACTATGAGAAACGTAACATTGAGCTGCAAAAGCTTAACGAGCAACTGTCGGTTGAGGCGTCGAGCGTATCGCAACATTTGGAGATACAAAAGGAGCAAAAGCTCAAACTTGAGGAGCTCCTTAAGCAAAATCAGGATTTGAAAACAGATGAGAAGGTTTATCAAACCGAAATCAAAGCACTTAAAGAAGCCAATGAACAGTTGGCAGCAAAGAAGGCACGCGACGATGCCGCTGCTCAAAATGAGCTAAGTAAGCGTGATTGTCAACTGGCCGAACTAATGCAGCAAATCGAAGAAGTGCAGCAAAATCACTTGAATACAAAAAATACTTTGTCAGCTGCAAAGGATGAGCTGACTCAGCGCTTGCAGGATCTTAAGCCACTCTATGAGGTTAGTAACATTTAATAACATCTTGCAATTCTACTGTATTAATACTAAATACTATATTGCAGGGCAAGTTGTCAACACTTCAGCAAGAGCTCAAGCAAAAGAATGCCGACATTGAAGCTATGCAAAAGCAATATGCTGAGCTGGACCGTCAAAGCAATGTAAGTTATCAACAAGTTTATGTTACAAAAGACGCTGTTTTATATCTGTCCGTGTATCTTGTTTATTGCAGGCTACCATAGCCGAGCTTAAATATAAGTTGACTTCGATTGGCAAACATATTAATCAGCCAGTGCGCACCGCCAGTGCCATCAACAGACATGAGACAAATGATACTCCTATCGTATCACAGCCTGAGGCCGTACTTATGATTCGCGAGGAGCAGCCAACCACTTCGCAAAATGTAAATGAACATTTGAATGACGTAAATGAAAATGGCATATCCACAGCTATAATAGCTAAACCAAATGCACCCGCTGTTAACAAACAGCGAAAGCCATCCAAGCGTCAAATACCAAAAATTACTTACACTTCCGATTTCGCTACCGACGAGGATACTGAGGAGGAATGGCAGCCGAAATACTCCAGTTTTGTGCGTATACCATCCTAGTTTTATTTTGTTTCTAATATCTTATAATTATATTTATTCCCCCATAGATGAAAAAGACTTTGAATGGAAATGGCAACGCTAAACGCGTACGTACCTCTCCAGACGACGCCTTTGATGCACTTAAGAAGACATAAAAACATTTCTTTGAACACTTGTACACTTGAAACAAGTATTTCATATGGAACACAACATATTTAGTAACATATTTAAATTTCATGTTATTATTTGCTTATGCCAGGAGTCTAAGCATTTGAATAACTTTTGTTTATTGTTAGTTGTACCTGATACAACAGGTATTTGGTCATTTTACTGTGGCTTCAATGAAAAGAAACCAATTTTTATTTTGTTAACTTTGAACTTGAACTTTGGATCCGCTTATGTAATTCAATTTCAAAGTTTTTGCCAAATTTATGAAGTTGGCTTATTTGATTCAAGTTCAACTTTCACTTCAGTGAAGAAGTCAGTTTATTTTAACATTATAACATTCAATTCAATTACAATTTAAATATATATTCATTAACCAGTTCCATAACAGTCTTGGTGTTTTATTTGTTCATACTGCTTTTAATGACCAACTGAATGGAATTAAGATTAATCTCATTTGTAGCATGATGCTGACTGATTGAAACAATGATTGATGCCCTGTTCGGACTTGATTCAATGATTGATCTCCATGCGGCTGACTAATGTATGTCAATTGCTTGATAGGAATACTTCATGAAATGCTAACTCTTCAACATTAATTCAATTTAAAGTTTGATTAGCATTTTGCGGAGCACACAGAAAGTATATGTGCGTATGGAAGAACCTGAATGATTGATTTGATTCTTTTGGCCAACTCGCTCTCCGCTCTTGTCCACTTATCCACTTAACCATCCATCAGCTGCAGTGAAAACTCAAAACGGCCCAGTCACAATTCAATAAAGCTAAAGCCACAACAACATTCCCAGCTCATGGTCAACGCATTGCCAACTCGACTTTCCTCTTCCCCCTCACCCAACTCTTCCCACAACAACCATTGCTAATTGTATTACGTAGGGACAAACGCCGCAATCCTTTCAGGCGCCTCCAACCGCAGCCAACAGCGGCGGCAACAGCGGCGGCGGCTGCGGCAACAACATGAGTCAACTGTAACTGTAATAGTTACAGCTACAGTTACGACAACAACAACAACAACAACAATAGGGGATAGCAACATCAACCGCCGGCCACGCCTACACCGCAAAAACTAAACAGGCCCCTCGGACGCTCCGTTTAATCACAAACAAATGTGTCCGGCCACTGCCAACCCGTTACTCACGGTCATCCCTCCCCCCGCACTCGCATGGCAATCGTGACAACTCCTGCCTTGTTGCGCACACACAATGACAAACCGTTACACATTTTAGCCCGCTATTAATTTTCGGCAAAAATATTCAAAAACCAAACAGCGAAAGTTTCGGTTTCGTCTGTTTTGCCAACAACAGCAGCAGCAGCAATAGCAATAGCAATAGCAATCGCAACAGCAGCAGCAACAACAGCAACATTTTTGGCTATACAAATATAATTCGAATTTCTCTTGGGTGCTGGGCTGGGCTGGCAGGGGGAGGGGTTTTGTGGTGACTGACTGTGGGACTTTGCAGTTAGTTTCGTTCCGTCTCTCGCATTGAAAGTACACAAACATAATTATCAGCGTACCGAACAGCAACAATTGTAGCAACAACAATGGGTAAATCACTTACTTACGCTACGTTTATCCGAAAAAAAGAAGCACAGAGAGAGAGAAAAAGTCATCCTGCTCAATACTCCCCCAGCATGCCGCAGGCATTTGATGATTTGTACGCCCGCTCGATTGCAGTCAACAACAGAAGCAGGAGCAGAAGCTTAAGCAGGAGGAGACGCAGCAACGACAACGTTGATGATTTTTGCCATTGCCGTTGCTGTTTGTCGTTGTTGTTACAAGTATTTGTTGCAAGGCGCATAAAAAGCATAAGCGCGTAAATAAAGTCAACCTCATTTATTTTGAATATAAACTACATTTTTTACGACTGCCAGCAGCAAACCAGAAACCAACAGCCAACAACCAGCAGCAGCAGCAGCAGCAGCAGCAACAACAGGAGCCGCAGCCAACGACAAAGTCAAAGCACTTTGCAATAGTCACCGTTGCTGTCGGCAGCAGCCGTTGCCGTTGCCGTTGATTTTGTTACTGGGGCCCCATCATCAGCTGCCTGGCAACCGGCCATGACAGCTAAGTAAGTTGGGACGCTACCTTAAACATTTCATTTTCAAATGCATCAAATGAAAATTCCTAAAGTTACCAAAACAAAATTATGATCGAAGCTTGCAGCCTTTGTCCATTACCCAAAAGTAATAAAAAGCTAGTTGCTTTGAAACCATGTAAGCGGCTGTGAGGTAACAGCTGTTAGGGTGACCATCCTTTGACAATTGAGCGCAGCGTCAGATCGGCATAAACACTTTTATTTGTCGCAAATAATGTAAATGCAACTAAGGTATTGAGTTTATAGAGCATTCGCTGTGCGACTTCAACCTTTGAGCGATTTCAGTTATTGTTTTTATACCCTGTAACTTGATACCGAACAGTTTATCACTCAACCGGATACTTTGCCAAAAGAAATTGTTAATTTATTGTAAGTGCTTTGCCCCTGGACATTGAATTTAAGATAATAAATTGTCTTTTATTAATATGTCCATGCATCTTAAGTTCAATAATATTATTTTTGATTACTAACGTGTGTAGAGAGTATTTCAAATTGCATATTCCTCCACTTTTGTGTGCTGTTTATTTTTATTTTATTTTGTTTCTCCTTTATTTTTGTTGTGCTTTTTTTCAGCCTGCTTATTGTTTTTATTACATGAGGCTGTTGTTGTTGTTGTTGTTGTTTTTTGGCATTGTTATCGTCTCGCCCCACCAAAGGTAAGCAATTTTTGTTGAGGTCTCGACATTAAACGCAAAAATGACATACAGCTTACACAGTGTGTGGACATTTTGATGCGGGGACGGTTGCCATTTTGTTTTTTTCTTCTTTGGTGTTCGTTTTGCTGGTGAAGTTGATGGTGATTGTCGTTGGGTGGCACAGGAGGGGTGCGGGGCGGGGAGGGGTGCAACAGTTCATTGCCGCCAATGTTGCTTGTTTGTTCCAAAAAAGTGTAAAGCGAGAGAGAGAGAGAGTGTGCAAAATAGAAAGAGACACACAATAGCCAGCAAATAAAGAGAAATGAATGCATTTGTCATGACCTCGAAACGGAAACAATTGAAAAAAAAGCTTTCCCTATCGCGTTTTGCGGCTGCTGCAAGCAAACGTCGAGGCGACACTGCCTGAGGCTGAGGCAGCAGGAACAAACTGAACCACAAGTCGACCCCTTCACACACACACACAAATGTAACTGAGGCGTAACACAAAAATGCAACTGACATAGAAAAACGGCTTTTTATATACCCCCAAACTCGTACACAAACACACACACAACGAGTTTGGTTTTAGCTCAATATAAAGTCTCTGGCTCCGTTTTGCTTAGGTTTAGTTTTCTTTCATTCTTGCTTGCTTTCCATTTTGTTTTTTTTCGAGCACAATGCAGCAGCAACAACAAAAAAAGTATGTAAAAAAGGAAAGGAAAAGAAAAAGAAGGAGAAATGAAGCAAATGCCAAGAAATTTCTTTCTTTCTTGCTTTTTATTTGCCATTTGAGCAAAAGTAAAGTCAGTTGACTGGCCAAAAGGCACATGATGCACCCTACCTATGCTGTGGAGTAAAACGAGTGTTGGGCAGTTCGGATAGTTGGGATAGTTGGGATGTTGCTGCTGCCAGTGCCAAAGGTTGTGGCGCCTACAGTCAGCGGCAGCTGCTGGCCGAGATTGAGCATTGAGCCTGTGCCTGGCAGCAGGTCGACGTTAACGTTGACGTTGACGTTAAGGTTGCACGTTGCACGTTAAACGTAGCACGTTGAATGTTTGTATGCATGTTGTTGTTGGGGGCTTGTTCGGGTGCGTCAACTTCAAATTAATTGCGCTTCAACTTCATTATTTTGCATGCCTGAGCTTGTTGCCAGGCCTGCCATAGCATGGATGGGGTTGGCTTTTTAGCCTTTTTTAAGATGTTCGAAGCGTTGCCTACTTTTCGGCGCCTGCCTGACACCATTTTGCGCTTGGTCAATATTTCAAACAGATTAGAGACACACACAAACCGAGTGCGAGAGTAAGAGAGAGCAACAAAATGCGCCTTAATTGAATGCCACACGCCGTCCAAAGCCAAAGCCCAAACCCCAAACCCCAAACCCCTAGCACCCCCGGTATCCAGAATCCCACACTCAACCCGGCCGGCATCCTAACGACCCAAAGCCAAGAGCCAAGAGCGAGTCAGCCAACAGCTGCTCAGCACAAGACATACATATTTAATGAGCCTCGACACGTCGTCTTTGCGACAGGCAGCCGCAGCCGCAGCCTAGAGAGCATCGAGCTGGCAGTGCCGACGACTCTGCTGCTCTAGGCAACTGCTTCCAATTGCTCTCAAACCCCACTCCCACTCCCACTCGCACTCCTTCCTTCCATGGTGCTACTCTTAAGCTGCGTGGCATCGTTAGCGTTTGCCGCTGTTGCTGTCGCAATCGCAATCGCAGTCACAGTCACAATCGCACCTTGGCAGCGGCACGCACTCACTTACTTACACACACGCACGCACACACACACGCACACACACATCAACACATACACATACATACATAAGCCGAAACATAAATTTCGTTAATCATTGAACTGGAAATTTAATAGCCAAGCCATATACACAGTCGGCATTAAGCGCCAGGCAGTCTACGCACACACACACACACATACACACGCACACCAACTCAACAGGACTCGGGCCGCATTGCAGTTAAAGCAAGCAAAGCGCAAAAATTCCATTGCACAGAGCACGTAGCCCAAGTGGGTGGCGGGGTCGTTGGGTGGCCAAGTGGGTGGTTTGGCTTGGATCGCTTTAACTTAAAAACTACGTCCAAAATATAATAAGCAAACACAGAAAAAAAAGGAGCCTTTTGGGGGCAAGCATAGAAGCTGACCTTAGCTCGCGCGCGCGACGTCTTCACTGTCAATGCATTGCGCTGTTGGCCAAAAACGTAAAATACATAATTATGTGAACGTTATAATAATGCGAGTTGGCGCAAAGTTCAAGCAACAACAAAACAAGAAGGCCCAAAAAACGAAAGAAAAAAAAAGAAAGGCCAGCCCAAGGGTCACAGCATGCGCCATAAAGATATATATACACATAGATCAGAAGATAGCCCAAAAATGGCACAAAATGGCCGCACTTTAACTTCTATGGCGCCTTTCTCTTCTTCCTCTCTTTTTTGAATAGCCTGAAGTCTCTTTTTAGGTGTTTGCGCCCATTCGGAAATAGATTAAGCTTTAAATGCCACAATGTGTAAACGTAATAAGGTCAATAGATGGCCAACACACACAAAGAGAGAGAGAGAGAGAGGGAGACAGAGAGAACCTTAGCACCTTAGCCACATTAGCATTCCGCCTCTTTGTTGTTAGCACTCGTCTCACAATGTGGTAATATATTTAAATGGCTGAGCAGCAAACAAGTTTGAAAGCAATTGCCGTTTGGAATTTTCGTTCAACCCGAATCCTCTTTGCCACAAGCAAACATGCCACAATGCACAATGTCAGGTCTCAAGCAAAAACAGACAAACACAGACACAAATACCATATATATATTTGAGTATGTATAACAAATACACAGTAATTGAATAGCTAGAAGCATATTTTAGTTGTTTAGTTGGCGCTCTTCAACTTATATGCACATATGTTTATGCATATAGAATGATTACAAGCTATTAAATAATTGGTGCTGTTACAACATAATTAAATTAATTAAACAACAACAGGTACGACGACGCTATAATTACAGTCTCTCTTCGCATTTAAATGCATGTATTAGCATCCAAATGCTGTTTGTTATTGAGCCGAGCCGAGTCGTGTTGCGTTGCGTTGCGTTGCGATGAGTTCTGCGGTTCCAATTAAATCGCATTCATTCATTAGATTAACAAATATCATACCAAAAGTTCACAAAATGTCTCATATTACCTGCAATTAAAGGGCTTTAACCAGGGGTTAACTGCCTGCCACGCACACTAATTAGGCTTGCATCTTAATTACCATATGCCACAATCAATACGCTATTGTTAACCCCCTTATCAAATGATGTGTACAATATCTGGCCACAAATTGGGTTTTTGTTTTTTTTTTTTCTATAGCACAGTAACTTGTTAACCTATTATGTTAAGTATAATCGGCTTAGTGGAATTTTGAAAAACAATTTTCCACTAAAATTGTGCAGTTGACAAGAATTTCTTGCACGCTTTTGCCATGCATAATGCTGCAGATGCTAATCTGATTAACCATTAAGAATAAAGTGAAAGAAGCTTAAACGTTGTTAAGTATCAATTTAACATTTCACTTAAGCTGTGTGTGTGTTTTTTTTTAAGTGCACCATAAACTGCGTGCAACAAAGCTCGCAGCTTAGAGTTTAGTAAGAAAAGCGACATTTATGTTAAGACCTAAAGAGAGAGTTATGTTATTTGCTCTAGGTATATCTTTTATAAGAATCCAAACTGATAATTAAAAACTCATACATACAAAGACATAAAAAATATATAACATACAATATGTATATATAAATGCTTTTTGTTTGCAATGGGAAACTCCAAAATGGGATAAAGTGTCGAGTGGAGTTGAAAGAGAAGAACAGGATGCAAGCGAACGCGCGACGTAAAGGAAAATCCGTTTCAACTTAAACACATCCGATTCGATTCATTTTATCGCATCTGTGTCGTCGCCATCGTCATCGTCGTCGTCATCGTCGTCGTCTGTTTATATGACCAGATCTGGACTGGAAACGTGCGCTTGGGCAGCTGGCGGGCCATAAAGCGAACAGTGCTAAATCCGCCAACAATTGCAAGCGCCAGCTTGCCGCAGTCAAAATGGTCCGAATGCATTGCAGGATAACGGTGGCAGTGGCAGTGGCAGTGGCAGTGGCAGGGACGAACGTTTGAGCTGAGCTGAGTGGAACGGCTGCGTTTGGAGGGGCTCAGCTTCACCGTGAAATGTTGCACAAAAAACTTTTGCAGCAAGCCAAAGCCCATAAATGCCAAGCACCCATTGAGGAGCAGCTGCAGCAAGTTGCGCCAACGGAAAGTCTGAGTGGGAGTGGGAGTGGGAGTGACAGTTGACTGGCAACTGTAGCTGCTTTTTGATATGATTGCTATTGTTGTTCTCCTTGTTGTTGCTGTTGTTGTTCGGAGCAGGAGCAGGAGCAGCAGCAGTTATGTCTTATTAAGCTAACTCACCTAAGTGCCCCTAAGTGTGGCACTATCAAAGCCAATGGCCTTGGCATTTAATGCAACTGAAGTTGTTTAGTTGAAAGCTGATGTTTCATGTGGGGTCAGGGTATAATTTAAGCATGGCCAATAGCACCAATCAATTTGCGCAAAAGACAACAAATGCTATTTGAGAAAAATACGCACACACACGCAGACACTGTGGCACACTCACACACATATGACAGTTAGCAAATAGTTTAAGTAAACACGCAACAACAGCAACAACAAAGACTCTGTCAAAACCAAGAAACAAAGCCAACACAACACTCAATGGCTATCCGCCATGTGTGCAGAGCACTCTATATCTTCACATACACACGCAAAGTTAGTTAGTTATATACAAATATGTGTAGAAGTGAGGCCAGTTTGGGTCAGTCGCAAAGTCAAAGCAAAGTCCAGAGACCGAGTCCATTCGGAGTTGACTTCAGTTGAGTTGAATCGAGTGAAGCAAAGTGAAAATAGAGCAAACTGAAGCGAAGTAGAGTGGAGTGGAGTGAAGTCGAGTGAAGTCGAGTGTATTGCGAATTGACAGATTGAATGCGGTATTTGAAGATGTAGAAAATGTAGTAATAGCAATGCATGTTCCAAACAGATAATATGCTATCAATAACTGCCAAAAGAATGTCAAGAATGCCAAATGAGATATTATGCTGTAATTTCTCAATCAAATTGAGAAATCTTAAGCCAAATTGTTAAAGCTGCATGAATGCAATTCTGCTCCAAAAGTTACTTATATTAAAAACGCTTAAATTTAAAAACAAAGAAATTGATATTCAATACGTCTAATTGAATAGAAACCTTTTGGCTATAAATATGATTTAACCTCTCAATTTAATCTCTCGAGAGATTACGCAGGCCAGCTGTCAATGGTCAGTGATGCTTTTATTTAAGTCAATTTTAAATAATATTTTTATCAAGTTTGTTTTCATTTTTTTTTTTTTTTTGTTTGCTTATCTTGTTATTCATTCGCTTTTGAAATTGAGGCATCATTGTGGTGGGCCAACTTGCCCCAGTTCGTCTCCGTTTCCTGTGGCATTTTGACTTTATTTAAACACATTTTTATATTTAGCTCATTTTTTTTTCATTTTCCGTTCTATGCTGGTTTGTTGTGTTTTTTCACCTTCTTTTTTTATTTTTTATTATTGTTGCTCCACTTGATGGTTGTTGTTGCCATGCGATTTTTATTTGAAGCGTCGGTTTTACGGCTTGCTCTTCTTTATAGGCCAAATGCATGGTATAATTTTTTTTTATTATAAAAACAAACCGAAAACAGCTAGCATCAAATAGAAACCAAAACCAAAAACTGCTAAATAAAATCACAAAACGCAGCCCCTGCACAGCGGAACTACGGCATGGACTCCCCACTACAAAACACATACAGCTCCCACATAGTAAAACACACAGCAGTTAAAACAACAAGTTTAGAATAACCATCGCTGTTTATACCCTCAATGCAATGCTGGAAAAACGGGTATATTGGTATTGTGTATCTCTGCCAGAAAAACATCGACATAATGGTTTTTGTTAATTATCGATTACGTTTAAACATGATATTGAAAAAAAATAAAAGGGCTCGGTGCAAGTGTCAATAACTCTCCTAGCTTTAGATGTTCACTTTTCTATCGATAACACAAAAATAAAAAGTTAAAAAAAAGGCTAAAAACAGTTGTGGTTTTATAAAAATATGTGCAATTTCGTATAAATAATTATTATTTTGTCAACATGCATTATGGGCTCAGGGTATTGTTTAGTCGATATAACTTAATCTAACTCGTTTTGACTATGATAATGGCTAAATACACTTCATCCTATATGCCACGGCTGTTATATAGGCTGTTAAACAGTTTTGTTTAAAGATATATATTGCAAACAACTACAGTTTTAAAGTGTTGCGAAATGCTTTAGTCTTAAAGAATTAAACTTTTGCAGTATTAAAAAAATCATACCCAGCAAATGAGATTAAGTTGTTGATTGCTTATGTCAATTTAAATTGAAATACCAAAATAAAATGTAATATGAAATTTTAAAACATCTCGAAAGTAAAAGTGCATAATATGTGTAATAATCATAACGTTGTGTGACAAAGGTACAAAAGGTTATGGGCACGCTCTTGAGCCAAATTGTTTATACCCACATCTAAAATTGAAATATTTAATCAAATAAAAGTGAAAAGTTGTGAGTTTGAATGATATGTATATGTGTGTGTCTCTCTCTCTCTCTCTGTGTGTGTGTGTGTGCTTCAGTGCGTTGCACATGTCGTGACCAAAATATACAAACTTTTTGGCAAGGGTATAAAAAAAGCAATAACAAACAAAGCAAACACAACAACAGCAACAAAAACAACAACAAACACAAATGTATTACGACTTTTATTTGCATACTTTTGTGTGCGCACACAAAATGATTTAAAATGATAATTTCAGCGTATAAAAAAAAAAAAAAAAAAAGAAAATAGAATACAAAATACAAATTTGTATAATAATAATAATAAAAAGAAAGGAACAGCAATTGCAAAAGAATGAATGAAGAATGCCAAAAATAAAAAAATTTGAAAACCCCAAAAACCCAAAACCAACAATTTGCACAGTGCGTAGACGGGATGTAATTTAGCTGCTTTGTTTTTGCATTTTATTTCTGTGCTTTTCTCGTAATTTCAATTAAAATAATTTTAGTCGTATTACATGGCGCATGGCTTGTGAGTTAGTAAATAAGTAATACGTATACGTACGTAGAGTGGTGGGCGTGGTTGTTGCTGCTGCTGCTGCAAGCAAAGCTGTGTAAGCCAACAACAATCGAGTGGCAAGTTTACAGTTAAGTAATACGCACTCGTCGCCTAATGGTCCGGCACTGCATGGACCACAGTCATGAACAAGCTGCCTGGTGGCAAGTTGGCAAGTTGGCAACCCTAGCGCCACAGAGGCAACGCCAACGCCAACGCCAACGCCAGAGCAACTAGAGGATGACTCTAGGACAGTCCATCAGCGGCCGAAAGACGTCGCACTGTCCCAGAGCGCCATTACCGCAAAACTTTAACGCTGAGTTGTTAGCAGCATCAGCAGCAGCAGCAAACGAACTAAGGAACGCAAACACGCGCGTCACACACACCCACACACACCGCACACAAGCCCTTACCTACCCCAAAACGAAAGAAAAGAAGGCAGGCAACAAATCTCGCCTTTAGCCCATTGTCCATACCCAAGCCCAATCGCAGTCAAGCCGTATCAAAACACTCGCAGCGAGACGAAGGCGACATTAACTTGCCGCGCGTCAAAGCTAAAGTTAAAGCATAAACACACCACACACACTCTACCCCAGCCAACCAGCTTGAGTCATTTCTGAGCTCACGATGAGAGTAAACGTGAGAGAGCAGCAAAGAGACAGAGAGAGAGAGTAAAATGTCTGCACAAGCAAATGCGAGCTTTGACTGCACAAAAAGTGTTGCCTACATTTGAGCGCATTTTTTGTTTGAGCGCAAATCGTCGTCGCTTGAGTCGCGATTTGTGAAACTAGTCATTTGCTGCTGCTCCGCTTAGATCTGTTTGATAGTGTGTGTGTGTGTGCAGAGTTTTTTTTTTTTTTTTTGTGTTAGCTACTCTTCAGCGGCTGGACTCTTCCATTTGATTTCTTTGATTCTTTTTTTAGTTTGCCAGAGCAGCGTTGGGCACTAGTGGCTCCTCATGCCAAAGACCAAAAGTGGGTCAATTTACGTGCCGTCGTCGCCAATGGAACGTTGAAAGCCAGTATGCGTGTGTGTCTGTGTGTGTGTGTCTGTCTCTGTGTGCTTGACTGTCTCTGTTGTTCTTGTTAAATAAACCATGCTGTGTATAACTACTATATAGTATTTGCAACAGAAACTATATATATGTATGTATATAGTAAATATGTATGTATGTATGAACAGAGCATGTGCTACATATAGTATATATGGTGAGAGCAGAGACAAGGAGAACAGCTTCGATACGCGTGGGAATTTAATTTGCAACCTAAGGAAATGCAAGTAATGATGGCAAACTTTAAAATTTTGATAATGCCAAAAACAGTAGCAGCAGCTGCTGCAGCAGCAGCAACACCAGCAACAAAGTAGTGCAACAAAAGCCAAAATACAAAAGGTTAAATGTAGCTGCAATTCTTATCTTAGACAAGATACATACATATTATTTTTTGTGTGCAAAATGTAGTAAAGTTGAGTGCGGTATATAGTATATATGGCTGCACATCTATCTCTATCTGTGGCATCTAACTAAGAAACAGTTGCAACTGCAACTGGCAGTGGCAGTGGCAGCAGCAGTTGCAACTTCATCGCCTTTGCCATCTTCAATTTTGCGTAGTTATTTTCGTAAGTGCAAACGAGCAATTTGAAGTGCTTAAATATTTGATATTGGTTTTGCTTTGCCTGTCGACGCCGACGACGACGACGACTACGATGAAGGCATCTCCGTTCATGCAACAGTGGCAGCAGTAGCAGCAACTTAACCTAAGCTCTGTGCAACATTTTAATGAAATTGTCTGTGTGCATCCGCATCAACATCAGCAACAGCAAAGCAACAGCAACAATCATCGCATCAACAGTAACAGATGTAAAAGTTGTAAAATAAATATATTAATGCCACGTTTTGTCATAATTATAATCGTTGTTAGTTCACCAGCAACTACAATTGTTAGCAGCTTGAGTCGATTGAATAATTTAAAATTGAATTGCAACAAACTACGACTAATGCCATATCAATTAGGTAATTGTGTGCGTATGTGTGGACATTTATTGAATTGGCAGCAATCGAAGTGAAATGCGTATGGTTTTTGGGTATGGGGCTTAGTTTAGTTCAGTTCAGTTCAGTTCGGTTCGGTTCAGTTCAGGCTTGAATGCCTGCGCACGGATTAAAGGGGCAATAAATAGGCATTAAGTGGGCAAAACAGCAAAACTGGCAGGAGGCAGGATTTGGGTGCGACCAGGCAGCAGACAGTCGACAGCTTGAAGAGCACCACAAAGAAACGTAAGTAAGTCGCATGAAAATGTTTTTGCAATTTGTTGTGGTATGGCTGATGTTGATGCTGCTGCTGCTGCCGTGGCTAGCAAGATGGCAACTGAGATGGAGATGATGCTGCGGCTGTTGCTGTGGCTGTAGCTGAGGCTGATGCTGTGGTTGCTGCTTGCGGCCAAGGATGAGAGCGAGCGAGCAAAAATTGCGGCTGGCTTCAAGTGGATTGCTGCTAGACAGCCTGAAATGATGGCATATAAAAGGCCATGAAGTGCAGAAGCAGAAGCAACCAGAAGAACCAGAAAGCACCAGATGCCATAGACAAGCACAATGAGAAACACACACACACACAGAGAGTGAAAGAGAAAGAGAAAGACAGAGAGACAAAGAGGAAGTTGGATTGTAGTGCAGACAGTGCTGGCAGGCTGCTCTTGAGAAGTAAAGCAGCAAAAAAATGTTAGTTGAAAAAAAATTGTGAAAAGAAATTAAGAGGAAAAGAACGACGAATAAAACAGCTGATTAACTACTTATGATAATTTTTAGCCAAGTTACCCATCCTCCATTAACATCACAATTTCTTAAAAAAATATATATTTATATAAAAGTTTATTTTCCCTTTGTTAAGTCGACTTTGATAGCAGCAACAACAGTTCGTTAAGTAAGAAAGAAGGGCTTAAAAAGCAAATGACGAGAAACATAGTCCCATACGATATGAACCAAGTCTTCCATCGATTTTGCCATATTAAAGTGCAAGTCAAGTGAAACGCAATGAGAACGGAAAAAAAAAAACTAAAGCCAGCTAAATGAGACAAGTAACAACAATTCTATTGAAATGCACATTGCAAATGCCGTAAAGAGCAACTTTTTGGAGAACCAAGAGCCGAACCGAAGCAAACCAAAAGAGGCCATAGTACATGGCTACAACTAAAGCTGCAGAGAAATGCTGCGAATGTAAATTCTACTGTTTTGGATCATACTTACAGAATATTGAGTGTGCAGCAAGCTCTAAGCAATATGCGTACAAAAGATACCCTAACCTATAGTTTAGTAAGGCAAAACTTGCACGAACAGGCTGTGAAACCCAACTTGGCATTTTGTTTTTCTCACTGGGTACATTGGTTGAGAAAATACAACGATAGACAAAAAAAAAAAAAAACTTGTGCTTTGTTTGCATCGCAACAATCTCAAAATGAAATTGAGGAATACAGAACAACACAATGATCCAGGGGGATGAGTACACGTAAATGGGAAAAACTGAACAAAAATAACCCGAACTGAAATGCATTCGTAGAAAAGAATTTGCTCATTAGAAAAGTAGAAAAACTTTGGTAGCTAAAGAAAAAAAAGTCTTGCGAATGCCAGCTACGTTCAGAGGACGTACCGGCTTAAAAATGCGCTTTGCTATCAGTAGCGGGCCATCTTAAGAAAAGTCAAGAGAGAAAGAGACAGAGACAGAAAGAGAAAGAGAGACGGAGGGTGCAGCTCTTTTGTATGCCAGTTGCACAATCGCATGCTGGATGCTATGAAACTCGCCTGGCAAACATGCATGCAACGCACACATCATATTCATTCCAACATACCCACTCTCTCTCTTTCTCTGTCTGTCTTGCTCTGTCGGTTGCCAACTATGTGGCCAGAAGTGTGCGTCAAGCATGTGGAACAAAACGCAAAAGTTGTGCAAACTTTTGCGGCGATCTCTGGCTGCGAGTGCTGCGGAATGTTCGGGTATGTCGGTAAATGCGGTAAATATATATGTATGTATGTATGTGTGCGTACTTAGGAGTGGGTTAATGCCTCAGCAAATGAAGCGTAAGCAGCAATGTACACACACACACACACACACACACACACACACGCACAAACATACAACGTGCAACGCTCTCACATGCATACCGGGGCAAAAAACAATACATTTAATTAAAGTTTAAGATGAGTTGGCAGCCAGCAACAGCAGCAACAACAACAACAACAACTATAACAACAATAATAACAACGATACAATAAACTTCACACTTTTAACATTTTCTACAGTTTATACAAACCTTAACTAAAACTATGTTAACAAAAAATAAAAAAATTGTTAACGCTCGCTGCAATAGCACCCAGATTTAATTAAAATTATAGCCCCAACAATATCTGAGAAGGAAAACTTTAAAGCGTAAATTCCGTCTGTCTGTCTGATTGTCTATCTTTCGTTTTCTTTACACTCACTCCCCCTTTTTCCCTGTCTCACTCTTTCTCTTTTTCTGTCTGTAGCTGTCTCTGTCTCAGGCTGGTTTTGGCCGTTTCGGGCCGCTACGAGTTTGTTGGCTTGCAATTTATAGCAACGATGCCTTGCAGCACAGCATACTCAACTTTGGCTAAAGAATTATTCGCACTACACTGAGCGAAAGAGCATTGAGATTTAGTTAAACAATTTATAAAGCATAAACTATGCTAATTTCGCACAATAACAACTTTAAGATCCATGATGAATTGCTCTCTGTATTAATTTGATCCTTGTTAAGCATTTATGGGCTTAGTACAATTCTGTGCAACTTCTGGGCTCTAAGCCCAGTTAAGTACTTGCAACATTTCACCGACAGACTTCAGATACTTGTGTTACTTACAGCACAAGCCTAAGTGTAATCCGGTCTTAACTTTGTCTTATTTTATGACAGATTTCAATGCCCGAATTAAATTGAACAGAATGTGCTTAAATATTTTACAAAATTAGGCAAAGCTTTAAGCTTCTACGTTACAAATTTCTTGCTCAATTTGGCAACAATTCATTAATACAACTATTTGTTTTTTTACTCTTTGGCACACCTTGCGTATGGAGTGCTCTTATATTAAGTATACGTAACGTTTATAAAGATTACCATCGGTAATTGAGCACAAAAAACGAAGCGAAAATACATAGGTAAATTAACATAAAACTCATCGATCTGCAAATTAAGATATAGTACAAGAAACGACTTGAACTTATTGCAGGGCTTAGCTGCTTGAGCAGCAATCATTAGCTTTATAGTAACTGTTAAATCTCTCTATCTTTCTCTTTTTTTTCTCTTTTTCTCGCTGTGTGTCGCTGTTGTTGTTGCTGCTGCTGCTGCTGTTAAACAACGCTCAACGCTATCTAGTTGATGACTAAAAACTTTTGCACAGTAGTCACGTCGACGGGCGCGCACACCCCCCAAACGCCCCCCCACGCCCCAAACTTCTTACACACGCCCATTCAATTGGAGGCGAGGGCGAAGCGAAAGGCAACCGGTGCGTGATTGTCAAGTCATGTTTTAAATGTTGCCCAACCAAATTGGACAAACATTTTCGAAGCGCATTCGCGTTCGCATTCCAAATTAGCACATTTAACATACCCCCCAACCCCCACACCCTACAGTAAAGCCCACCTCAGCACCGCAACGTTGTTACAAATGATGGGCGTGGCTGTAGTAGTAGTAGTGGTAGTTGTAGTCATGCTCGTTTGATATTGAGTGTGCACAGTTTTGGCAGACTGAGCGACAAAAAGACAGTTGGGAGTGAAGATTACTAGCGACATTTGTAATTCAAAGTACGCCTTGCGTTGATTTTTGCTGCTGCTGCTGCTGCGTTTCAATTCGAAATGCACTTGCCTAAAGAGAGCGAGAGAGAGAGGTTAAGTGGGGTGTGTGGTCATGCGGCAGTTTCAATCGCAAAATGCCATTTCCGCTGGCTGCCAACAGTCGTCGCAGCGCGCGAGGCAGCTAACAATTTTCAAGATGCCGACGCGTCGACGCTGTCGGAAGGCAGTCGAGCAGTCAAAAGTTGACTGCAAAAATAATCGAGTTCTCATGTAACGAGTGCAAGTACAAGTGTGTGTGTGTGTCTGTGTGCGTCTTGTTTGTGGCACAACAATAAATGCTAATTTCCTTTTTGGATGCAACATAACGCATTCTTAATTAAAAACTGTTGACAGAGAAGGGAGAGTGACAGACGTTTAGTTCATTGGACTCTATGATCGACACACACACGCACACACAGACACACATAAAGAAGGCGTGTATTGACAGCTACTTAGTGTTGAGGTGAGATGCTTTTGTTTCATTTTCGTTTGACGCCCAACCGTCAAGCGCAAGACAAACAAATAAACAAATAAGCAAACAAACCGACGGACTGACAAAGCGACAAGCAAACAAATGACACACACACACACACACACACGTGAACATACACATATACAAACACGCAAACAAGCAAACAAAACTGAAGGGAAAAACAAATGGCCAAAGTTCGCACATGGAAAGCGAAAGATGTTGACGAAGTCGCGGCCCCAAAAACAGCACAGCAAAAAAGGAGACGAAACCCAAGCGCGAACTGGCAAACAGACAGAGATGAAGGGGGCTTGGTGGGGTACACATGATGGCACAATATGAATAAAATGAATAAATTGGCATATGTAATGCGTTTGCCTGGCAAAAGGGGATGCTTCCGGCAGCTCACTGCTCACTGCTCCCTGTTCCCTGTTCCCTGCTCCCCCTTGATAGATGCTGCCTTCAACACTCATAGAGAGTAGTAGCGAGGGTAGGTCAGGGAGGCCTGGGCCACCTGGAGATTTGCTTGAATGCGGCACTGATTATATGCCATGAGATTTTCATGGCGCGTTATCATTGAATCTGCGCCACGTGTGCTTAGAGCGTGGGACGTAGCAAAAGCGGTGAAAATGTGGTGTTGAACTAAGCGATGGGAATTTTCTTGAAAAGTTCAACAGGGGAATTGCCAAATGGCGGACTGCCAAATGCCAAATGCGACTCAGCGGCCAACGAATTGATGGCCCAAAAATGCTTCTTTGAATGGCAAACTAAATGAGCGCGCATAAATCGATAGATAACCCACGTTGCCTGATAACCCGCAAATCGATGACAAAACGATTGCCCATCAAATTCGCATGAAGGATAAACAGTTGCAAACTCAGCTCATAAATAAACTATAAAAACACGCACATAAAAAAAGGTTTATTCGGATAGTTTCTGCACATTCTTACAAACAATATTATTACCAAATTTGAGATTTTACTCCATGTGCATTCCTTGAGAAACAAAAGAGCCAAAGGGCTTACAACTAAATGGCTCAAATTCCGATTATTTGTTTATTTAGTATATGTATATTCGTTTGACCCACAATAATTATGCCTACAAGCTGAAAATGCAAAACACAATGCTCAATACATAATGCAATTTACATTTTTTACTGATAAAGGGATCAAACCTTTAGCTTTTTGATGCTTTGATGTACAAGTTGTTGGCATTTCCCAAATGGTATGCAGAGTCAAACTTTTGCAAGATTTGCCATTGAGGAATCTCACAAACAGTAAACAGTAAGAAAGCTCTCCTCCCCCCCTCAGTCAGACAGGTTTTCCCTGGCCACCTTTTTTGGACATGTTGCACAATTGCTTTTCACATTTGAATTCAATTATAAATTTATGCATATTTAAATGCATGTTGAAGATACAAAATCAAAACTCCAAAAATTACTGAATGCCATTCATTTACGAACACAATTAAATGAATTTATTTCCAGCAATTTACATTAAAATATATGTATGTATGTATGTGCGCCAAACTGTTTTTCGGCAGTTATGCAGCTAAATAATGCGAAATGTTTAGCATCATCAACATGGTTTAGTTCTTTCCCATACTCTTGGTGCATGTTGCAGTTGCAGTTGATGATGCCACTGCCTTCACTGCTCTCATCCAATAAATTTAAAGCTCAGCCAGCTCAGTTGGTTGCTTTATGTGTGTAATTACAAGCTGCCTTTTTTGCAGCAGAGTCTGTGTGATGTTGAGGTAGCGATGCGACTCCACGCACACACACACACATGCACACATGCACACATGCACGTGCGCTTTCGCACGCACACACAAAATGCCACGACATTAGCATAATGTGATTCTCTAAGCATCTGATTTGCAGGCAGTCAGGCAGCCAGTCAGGATATAGCCAGAGGGCGATCAACTTGTTGACTTCGTAAGCTAACCAGGGGGGGGGGGGAGTGTTAGCATCCTGCAGCAACAGCACCAGCAACAGCAACAGCAGTGGCATCAGGCAACGCTTCCTGCCACTTTAGCCGTAAACGCTGCAAATGAGCAAGAGTCGCACGACGACCATATATGAATGCTGCACGTTTGCCACGCGCATTGATTTCATCACACACACACACACACACACACACAGAGATACGCTCAGACAACTGACAGTTGCCAGCAGGTTGACATCGGTGTATGTGTGTGTGTGTGTGTGGTTGCCATTGATGATGCACTCATTCATTTTTATCAGCGCACAAACGTAAATGCAATAAAAAGTGAAATCAACATGCAATGCAATTTTGGAGCAAGGAAGTGATTGAAAACCCGGAATGGAAAAGTGCAAGAGTGAAAGCGAGGGCAAGAGGGATAGAGGTGCAAGAAGAAGAGAGTCCATGTAAATGACACTTTTGTCTGTGTGTGTGTGTGTGTGTGTGTGTGTGTGTGTGTGTGTGGGTATTTGGATCTGGCAATGCCATTTTGCGCTCCCACAAAAATGTGTCTAACATTCCGCTACATTGTGGCCATAAAACTTTGCTACACGTATTTTGATGGCATTTATTGTGGTTGCATCGACACAATGTTCTTGTTGTTGTTGCTGTTTGCTGAGATTCATTTGGCATTTCAATACGTAGAAGTCTTATACAAAACTCATTTGCAATGCAACTGGCAGCACTTCTGCTGTAGACAAACAGCTGAATGGGAAGGGGAGCAAATGTTAGTGCCACTAGTAACCCAGTGGCAATGGTTTTCGGGGCACAGTTCAGTTTTTAGTGTGCAACAAAACAGTATTTGTTTGTTCTCCTCCTTTTTTTTTTTTTTTTTTTTTTTGATTGCACTGACAGCAATCTATCTCTGGTTGCCGTCTATTGCGATTGTCTATGGCAATAGTATAGCCGGCACCTTTTGGCTTTTGTTTTTGCCCTTTTTGCATGTTGCATAGCGAACTCTCGTACTGTTGGCATTCAATCTATCTCGCTTTGTCTGCGTGTGGCATGTGGCATGCGCTGCATAATTTACCGTTTCGAGTCAATACTGTTTTCCCAACTTTAATTAAATTTGCGCTCCTCAACGTTTGCCAATACACACACACTCTGACGATGGTATTTCTGTGTCTCTCTGTCTGTCTGTGTGTGGGTGTTTGTTAGGGCTCCCATTGTGGCCACCATGCTTCGAAATGGCCAACAAATCGCTGAAACTTTGTTGCAGTAGCAACAATAAGCAACAACAACAACAAGCAGATACTGACAGGTAGCAGGAGCATCGCCTCAAGGCGTTTATCGGTTAATTGACATCCACACGGTCGCAAAAGGGTGTGAGAAGCAGAAGCCGAAGCAGAAGCAGTAGCTGCTGCCCCCGCATTTTGTTAGTTGCCCCTGTGGGGCACATTCAGCTCACATTGTTGTCTATGTGTGTGTGTGTGTGTGTTTGTGTTTGCTTACTCCATTGAGCGCTACGTTCGGTTAATCGCATGCAATTATCGAAATTGTTTATCACTTTGCCAATTATGCTGTTATCTTGACTGGCCTGAATGGGTACAACACTAATTTCATCAGCTTGTGCGAACAATTGAACACTACAACGAGACTAATATGCAAGTGTGTGTGTGTGTGCGGATTTGATCATGTAACAAAAACAATAGAGAGAGAGGCTTTGTTGGGGCGCTCTTTGATTGTTATCGCTATTATATCGATATATAAGCATAGCTAAGTAGCCATAGCTAGTTCAAACAATTTGTTACTGTCATCGATACATTATCGGTATGCATTTACAATCGATAACCTATGGTTTTATGTTCCCACAAAAAACTTGATTGCATTAATCACAAGCCAAAGCTATTTTCAATTAATTGAAGCCCATTTTTTTTTATATATATTTTTTGTTGTTGTTGTGCCCCATCTTCTTCTTGTTGTGTTGTGCTTTCCTTTGTTTGCCCAGCCTGTCAGAGTCTGTTGTTTAAGCAATGCCACCAGCTGTGGCAGCTCTACCCATACCCATCATATCTGTTGTGAGTGATTGCGTAAACTTGTGTGTGTATGTGAGTGTGTGTGAGTATGTGTGGGTATACAGCAATTCTATCAATCGCATCACATTCAATGCGCTCAAATTGCTCCTCAGCCGATGGCTTTGCTGTTGTTGTGGTTGTTGTTAATACCCTGTACACATGCGGATGACGAGGGCATTTGTCGTTCGCAACAAACCACAGCTTGAAATCCTGCGATATTCATTGCTTTCATGTTTGTTTTCTGATTTACTTGTTACAGGATATGTCCTAGTCAAGCACACTTCTTTGGACAACTGCGTGCACTCTTTATTTGTTTTATTTGTGCTGTCGCTTTCGCTTTCGCTGTTGCTGTTGTCGTTGTCACTGCTGTTGCTGTTGCTGTCGCCTTTGCCTGCATGCTTCCTGCGCACAGCTTACGTCACGTTCCATTGCATCCGCAGTGCTCATTTGGCGGGTGGGTGGGGGAGGGGCGATGGCTGTGGCCACATGCGGGCAGCAACTGGTAAGGGCAACAGGCAACGGATGCAGCTCCATCAGCTCGCCTGGCTCATCATCATCACCCAGAGCATTAGTTGAAGTTGAAAACAACTTTGACTTCGTCGTCGCATGTTTTGTTTGTTTCTACTGATTTGCTTGCACATTTAAACGACATTTAATCAATGCTGTCAGCCATTGTATGAACCGCACGCACAAGCCTTAAGCTATTTACGCACACACACACACACACACACACATATATATACAGCCAAGGATAGGAAACGGCAAAGCCAACTGTTGCACAGCAACAACAACCAACGTCCCTTAATGCGCTCTGCATTTTTGTGATTTAATTAAATGACACTTTGATCGAAATAACCTTGTTTATGCCTGCACATCCGCCTGCATATAAGCGTGTGTGTGTGAGACAGAGTGTGAGGCTTAGTATTTGATCCAATATTTACATCACGAAATGGATGCCAAGCCCGCAACTCACAACTCAGAACGTGCAACTCGTCAACTTGTAACCCGCAGCTCAGGCGCTGGCTCAGGCAGGCGTAAGCAATGCAATTAATTATATAAAAGAAATGAAAACAAAAGCAATGCGTCAAATTGAATAATACAGGCAACACCATGGCAACCAACAGGACACTTTTTTCATGTGTGTGTGCGTGTGTGTGGCATCAATTCCTGGCCTTTATTTACAATTTCAGCAGCCAATTACCAAATCTGCAACTAAGGCAATAATTATTGAAAAAGTACAATTTATCAAAAAAGTTGCATTTATTTATGTAAATTATAACTTTGACTTTGTCAGCCATCAAATACACAGTTGGATTAATCAAAGAGAGCACAAGTTATGCAGAAATGACAATATGTTGATGAAAATGTCAAATGGCTTTAATGGATTTAGTTGCTCGCACCGAAAAGTCCAAGTTGCTTGGCAACCTTTTTGAATTTGAGGTGAACATAATTCGTTTATTGTTTTGTATATTTATATTTTGTATTTTCCATGTTAAAATTTCTGTGTATATATATATTTAATATTAATAAACGTTCTTTGTACAAACATTTGAATTCATTATTTTGTCAAATTTACGAGATAGATAATTTAGTGATGTTGAATTTGTGTAAATTAATATATATTTAATTTGAAAGCGAATAAAATAAAAGACAAGTTATTTCAAACGAAAACAAATAAAACCAAATTATTATTATTATATATCTGAATTTGTTAACGGCTCGGTCAACCAAATTGAATTCAGGTTAAATGTTTCAGGTTTTTCCTTCCTCTGCTATTTTTTGTTGGAAATAAAATAATTCAAATGGAAAATATGTTGTTGTCTGTTAACGCTTAACTTGTACACAAATTAAATCCAGGTTAAAAGTTAATTAAATAGAAACAACCCATAAAAGGCCATTTTCACACTCTCAATTCGAAAGTTGTTTAATACAGTGCTGTGCAATAATTGTCCTTAAAGCTGGTGTCATACATAGCGTATACGTAATGCAGCTAGAACATATTGTTGTCAATTTCTTGGGCACAAAACTATAAACAGTTGTCACCATTTTGCCACAAATAGCATCAATTTGGCCCAAGGTACAACAGTCCTTAGCGTATGTTAAGAAGTGTTGCAAACTTCTGGGGCACGACCTGTTCATACAGACAAACTGACTAACTGTCGTTTGTCGTTCGTCGTTCGTCGACTGCCTGTGTACACGGCCTTTCTGTTTACGGTCTGTGGCTTTTTGTGGGCCTAAACTCTACATATATACATACGGTAATGTAGACACACCGTCATAATTACAGGCTGGTTATGTTTTTTTAATGAGCTGTCGCCAATTTGATGGGTGTGGCACAAGTGTGGTTGCGTCAAGCGGGCTAGGCCCTTAACTGTTGCCACTCGACTAGCTTTGGCGGTGGCAGCCATTGGCAAGGTCATACAAATGTGGGTATGTAGGTAGATGAGTAGAACGCTTGGATGTGTTTTATTAGCCACAGATTAGAAATAAACTTATTGAAACTTGTATATCACTTAGCGTCGTTTAAAACGCAGGGCAGTATCAGCTTTGGACCACACTGGTGGATACGAGCAGTCAATGCTGAGACTGCGCTTTAACAGTTCGTCTAGTTGGCGACAGAAGACACGTTTGGAGATGCCATTCTCCAGCATGGGTCCATCATCTTGCTCGATCTCATCATCACGTGCACAACCTTTAATTGGCTTTAGTATTGCTGGCTTTGGTGCTGATTCTGGGGCTGGTGTTGGTGTTGGTGTTGGTGCTGGTGCTGTTGATGTAGCTGATGTGGTTACTGGTGCAGTTGCGGTTACTGATATTGTTGGCGTTGCCATCGTTGCCTTTGGAGCATCTCTTGGCTGTAGTTCGATTGTTGCCTGTGTCGTGATTTGGATACCGTGTCGGTTCCTGGATCTGGATGCATAACGAATCGGTATATGCACGTGCATCTCGTACATATTCAACTTGGCATGAAATATGGCACCACAATGCTTGCACTGATGCATACCTTTCATTGAATGTTTAGCTCTGCTAATGGGACGGTGCCTAAGACGACGATAAAAACGGGCAATCTTCGCAAAAACCCGTTTAGCCAATGGCATAATAAACTCACAAAATTTGGTTAATTGTAAAATGCGGATCGAGATAAAATTACTAAAACGAAAAACGAAAGAAAAGCGAAAACAATTAGAAAATTTTTGTGCACACAATAAAATTTATATGTTGTAAATCGAGCGATTTGTATTTGTAAACTGCCAAACGACATTAAATTTTGTGTGTATTTCGTTTGGCTTATGGAATGACAGTTAACGCAACGCAAACTTGGCTCGCTGCAAAGCCAGGCAAGTCATTAAAGTTAGTTAACTGCCTTAACCCGTTGGCTCGTTGCTTGAATTGTTGTTCGGCCCGCCCAACCCAACGTCAAGTGGCTCGTTTTGGTGTCATAAAACTTTTATAGCCTACTTTTTGGGGCGCGCTCTTTCAATAAGGCGCTTTAGTCGGCCTGCCAGCATCAATTATTAAGCGTCATTAAATTATAAGTGGTGCTCGACAAAAAAAACTCTAAGCACTGCGCACCACAACATTTTTGCAACACCAACGATCCGCTCTTAGCACTCAGCTCTCAGCTCTCAGCTCTGAGCGTTCAGCATCCAGTTCTGGCAGTTTAATTAAATTTGAACAAAAATTCTCACGCCAAACCACTGAACCAAAAACGTTTGCTACGCTAGTCTAGGCGTTCATTAACAATGCATTGCCCAGGCACTGACTGGACTTTTGCTGGACATCGGCAGCATAGATAGCAAAAAACAAGAAGAAGCGAGAACGAGAGTGGGAGAAAGTGAGAACGAAGTACACTTCACAGCTCATTCGAGTGGCTCTTCAAATGCAACCATGCGTTTTATGCGCTTCAAAATAATCTCTCTTCTCCACACTTAATTTGTATTTGTATTCGAATTGTCGTTTTGGGCAAGTTTTTTTTCAGTTTAATGTTAGTAGTGTTTTTTGTTTCTTTTTCGATTATTTAAACTTGATTTGCTTTCTTAATTGAATAGTGGATTGTGTTACACAAAATGTAATTTAAATCTTTACATTTAATTAAGTTTGTTGTTTGTTGAGAATTAAATTCTGTCAATACTTAAGGGCTTAGCATGATAGCTACACTCTAAAAACTGTGTGTAAATTTACTTCACATTTACTTTTTTAAAAAGATAGCAAACTTACTACAAAATGTGTTTAATTTTACTATAAAAATGTGTACGGGCTGATTTCTGTTTAATATTACACACATGTGTAGTAAATTTGCAATTTTTGTGTATTTTTAAACATTCGTTGGTGAATATTACTATTAAAATGTGTAAAAATACTAATCACCAGTAATTATGAACATTGTGTGTTTAAATTCGCACAAACGTAATGTACTTTTGCGTGAAAAATCTCGTTTTTTTACACATCGAGTGTGTATTTATAATCGTGTGCATGACTTGCATACGATTGTCATTTTCGTTTGTGAGTTGACACGCGCGAGTGGATTTGCCGGCTAGCAGTAACAATTGTGCAGCAATAGAATTGTTTACGGATCTTGCTCAACAGATAGGACATTCGCCGCATGCACAAGAGGTCTCAGGATCGAATCGTCGTCACGGGTAAGTGTTAACAACAATTTTTAATGGCTTTTCTTAATTTTCTTCTCTTCCCTACATCTCTACTTAAGGCACGAGGAATGATTGGAAGCTTTAAAAAAAAATTACCTCCACCGGCAGCAAAAGTCGCAATCCGAAAAGTTGTGTTTCAAGATTGAAATTCTTGATTTTTTTTTTGAGTGTATTAATAAACAAAAAAAACAAAATTAAAAAATAAAAATTAAAAATAAAACAAACAAAGTTTACTTTTACATTTTAAATGTTTTTACTTTGCCAAGGTGTATTATTGAACATCATATGTTTAATTTTACACAATAAATGTTTAAGTTTTACACAAACAATGTGTGTTATTAAACATTATATGTTTAGTTTTACACAATAAATGTTTAAGTTTTACACACATAATGCGCATATTTACATAAGAAATGTTTAATAGTAAACTGTGTGTAATTTTGCACACATTATAGGAGGAAATTGTTTTCCTCCTATAATAGTAGTAAACATTTTTAAGAGTGTATCGGCTTTATATTAACTGCCTTCGATAAATGATTATTCTAGTTAATAATGTTAAAAATTACATGACCCATATATTTTTATTGAGTAGCATACTGCTTTAATTTGGATGCCAAAACAACGTCTGCTCAATTATATTTTTTTTCAGCAAGTTCTAATGAACCGCAAGAGTTCATTTTGATTAAATTTTTTGGTATTCGTTTAACGCTCTTTTTCATAAATTTCGGCACGTACCCGCAAATATTTCAGCTTGTTAAGTTCTAGTTGAAATTGGATTTTCAAGGCGCCAGCACACAAAAAATTACTCGAGCCACACACACACACACATACTCGCTAGAGAAAAGCTTACTGGAGGCTGGGGGCAAAGCTAAGGACACTGCAAATGTAATGCCATTTATAATCGAAATCTTTCATTAAATTAAGAACATTGTTTGTGACCGCGAGCCGCTGCCGTCGACATGGTACACACACACAAACAAACAGAGTGAGAAACATGAACAGAAACAAACACACATACACGCACACACACTGACACACACATACACACACACACATTAACATACATAATTACAATTTAATTAGCGGACATGAATTGCAGCGTCGCAACAACCAAACTGACCAACTGACCGACCACATTCAAGGCGCCACCCAAACAATTTGCCCCACCCCACACTGCAGGCGGCACATGAGCCTGTTCTTCACACTTTCCCACTTCTCTACGTCTCTGTCTCTGTGTATGTGTATGTGGCTGCTGGCTGCTGTTGGATTCAGCTTCAGCGAGTGTTGGCGCTGCTGTCGTTTCCTGCCGCCCATAAACTTTTTGCTCATCCGCTCATTACATTTTCACACACACACACACACACACACACACACACACACTCACGTACAGCTGGTGTTGTGTACATGCAGAGCAGATAATATAAGGCAAAAGAAAAAAATATATATACATATATAACATATATATATTGCATATACATTTGTTTGTATATGTAAACAACAACAAGGAAAACAACGAAAACAACATGATGATATTCAAGTGAAATATGACACTCTCATATATTCGCAATTATTTGCGCTATTCATTAAAGGCCGTATTCAGGCAAGCCAGGACGAAACTTCAGACATGCTGCACAACACGGTACCAATGTATCTGCTACCAAACAAGTTTCCCCCTCTATCCGTCTCGCAATAAAGCACAGCAGAAGCAACGCAAATTGAATAAAATGTAATGCAAAAGTTTGCGATCCCGATGCAAATGTGACACCGAAACTTGGACCAAAGCAACAGGAAAGCTGCCAAAGGGAAGGAAAAGAATAAGCTTTCATCACAGACATTGATTCATGCCAAGCCTATCCCCACGCCTCCCACCCTGCCTTATATACAGTATTTGCTTGCTTAATAAACCGTAAAATATATCAACTCGACTCTGCAAAAAAAAAAAAAAACAAAACAAAAAAAGTATTGCAGTATTTTTGCGGTTATGAAGCATTTTTCTTGTTTATTTATTTTGTTAATTGTGATTGTTTGTTGGATTTCGTTTCGAATTTATTATTGTGCGAATGTGCGTATTGCATATTTGAAATTTTTGACATTTATGCATCAAATTTGATTAACTTCGGTAAGTTGAACTTAATTTGCTTTTGATTGTTTTTAATGAATGCGGTAAATGGGTAACAAATAATTGAAGGCAGCAGCAACAGTAGTATTTATTTTTGACCACGAATCGTTGTTCATGGCGAATGCTTTTAGCATTCAGCAGTTTCAGTTTGCCTTTTCATCATATTTTTAACAACAACGCACTTAAAGCGTATTAAGAAAGCTTCACTTTATATGGATATGGAAATCGCATTAATCTGGGCACATTTGTGCATCTGTCGCTAACCAGATGAAATTCTCTCTCGAACTTAATTGAATATTGTTATTATTGGGATTTCGCGAGATCTGCATTTGGCGTTACCAATTGTGGGTATTAAATGTAATGAACCGATTTTGGCACTTTGCCAGTGGGCGCACCGCACCGCGCGTACATACAGAATCAACAACAAAAAGTATATACAAATATTATAATTTTCTCATTTCCTGCCAGTTGTTGTTATTATTATTATTGTATTATTTTGCCATTCGCTTCGTTTCGTTTCAATTCTTTTTTTTTTCCACATTCCATTTCGCATCATTTTGTCAGCAAACGCTTAATGCCATTTTATTAAAGCACTCACACACACGCATGTGTGTGTTTAAAAAAAAGGAGAGGACGAGCATGCATTCAGACAGATATGAAGGTGGGTGCTGAAAAATGTATGTTCGATTGAGGATTGGGGATTGGGGGTAGGTGAAGCAAACAAAAAATTCGCTTTAACAGCAATTTTCGTAGCTGTATGGGTGTGTGTGTGTGTGTTTGTTTGCGTTCGAATGTGCGTTTGACACAGTGTCAAAAAATACCGTAATATTTGTCATAAAACTTTATGATGCACAAAATTAGTTTTACAGCACTGCCACACACACACACACAAACACACAAAAAAAGCGAGCCATTTGAACGATGCTTTGTCAAAGGGCGCGCGCCCCTCGTCAATGGACGCCAATCGATTTGGCAGCCAACAACACTTTTGGCCTGGCTTTCGATGCGGCTTTTAGCCCTGTGGCACATCCAGGACAACAGCAGCAGCGGCAGCAGCAGACGGAGCAGTAGTCTAACTCCCCTTTCTCCTAATGCCACTTGAGCGAGTGGCGTACTTATTTATTTATGCAACGCTCGTGCCAATGCCAATGCAAGTAATTTATTTATTTAGAAATTTTCTGCCATTTAAGCGCGTAATTGTTTTAGCATGGCTGGCCAATTGAGAATTTTCATTTACATTTAACACTAACACACACACACACACACATGCACACACACATTTTTGCGACAATGATAAATTGTATGTTGAAAATGTGCAACGAGCAGCAGACAATGCGTGACGGGCAACGGGATGCAGGCATCGGGCGACGAGCGATGGGCGACGGGCGACGGGCCACCGGCATTTAAAATTATGAAAAATAAACATAGTTATGTATGCATATAAATTGGTATTATTGATTCTATATATTTTTCTTTTTAATTTTATTTATTTTTACACTCAGTACACAACACAAAAAAAATACAAAATTGTGTCAAAAAGGCCATTTGCTGTATGATATAAAACCGAGCATAGCTGACCATTCACAGTGTTTGCAACAGTAAAAAACATAAACGAATATTCGAATATATGAAATGTGTAAACGAATATAGTATGGATATACTACAACAAAGTGGTATGAGTAAAAGTTGTACTAGATAGCAAAAAATATTAAACTGATGTGCATTACTTTAAAAACTACAAACTAATCTATTTTTGAAAATTTTTACTTTTTTTTTTACTACTTGTCATACTTACTCATACCATATTGTCTCTGCTAATCTTTGTTTTCGATTATAGCTGTGGTTCGTAAATTAAATAACATACATATTATATTCTCAAAGCTTAAGAGGCAGATTCAATACTTTGAGGATGGGAAACTGCCGTGTTTAATTCTAGTTAAGACATCCCAGATAACTTATCAATAGGTATTTATATACTGATGCCTTACTCAATATATGTATATATTTTTTTTTTTCAATACAAAAGTCCCTTAAAAAAACATTGTTTTTGCAAAGTATTTTCTAGTCAAGTACACACTGCATTAAAAAAACAAAAAACATATTTATGCTTGGTTATGCCAGTTGTTTTTTATATGTATGTATGTTCATATGTTTGTCCTCACACATGTGCTGTATTTTTGATTTGTGTGCATGTTGTGCACTGTTGTTGAAGGCTTCATTTTGTTTGGTTTTCACAAGCCGGCAAACTATACAAAATGATTTCAATGAATTCCATTTGCTATCGATTTCATTTGGATTATTTCGCTTTGTGTACTTAAGCATATTAATATCAAATATGAATTATATACACTTCATACACTATTATTTAAATGCGTACACATATCATTTCAATATATACAATTTTTATGCCTGCATTAATTTTATGCACGCTTCTCTCTGTCTCTCCTCTCTCCCTCTGGCTGTTCGGCTTAAATTGTTAAACGTTGCGCATACGCCACGTGCACTCAAACTGTAGACCCTAGGCCCCAAATGAAATCACAATATTTGCGAAGCATCTTAGCATGCTGCTGTTCCCACTTGTCTTTCAGTTAACCTCACCATAATGATGCGGCGTCGTCGGCACCTGGCAACGTTTGTATTACATTTCTGCATCAGTTCCGCACAACGTGGCGTATGCGTAACAAAGCCGTTGTACAGAACAATGGCATTGCAAGGCAGAGCAAATACGCCATGATGCAAAGCCATGTTATGTGCTCGGTTAACCTAGACATCATTATGACACAACAGCATGGCATTGTTTAAAACACATTTAATAATTTAAAAAAACGAAGAATTTTTTAGTTTTTGACCAATTGCTTGGTATTAGCATAACGCCAAGCTTAAACAAAGTTCGTACAAACTTTAAAGCGTTTATTGCTTCTTTTTTTCAACACTTTTAAATGCCATAAATATGTCAAAGCAAAAACCGATTGTCAGGCAAAATAGCATTTTGTTTATGGTTAAAATCCAGTACATAAATTATGCATCAAATATTTATAAATCGTGTTTCGCTCTCAACGCCTCTGCTCTCCCCAACACCCGTTGGCAGCACCGTAATGTTTTTAATAAAGTTTTGAAAGATTAAGCAAAAAAAAAAAAATGCCTATGAAGGGGAATAAGAACAACTTTACAAATTGTATACAAACAACATCAATTATGTAGAGAGCATTTTTATGTTATGTGCAAGTGCGAGTAAACTAAATTGCCTTCATGCCAGATACACATGGCAAGGCCGAATCAATTTAGAGCAGGAAACACATACACATAGAAAGAAAGTCATTGAAGCGACCAACATCGCTGCTTAGCTGTTGGCCAAAGGAGAAAATTGTTTAAGTAGATGCTTCATCACCTTTTGGGTTAGCAGCTACTTTGGCGTAAGTATGTATGTGTCTATGCGGTAGACCTATGTGTGTATGTTAAATATTTGTCCCCCCTTTAGCATGACTTTTTTCAGATTTTTTGTGCATGCCACATGCCCCACATAACGACAAATCATTGCCTTTTGGGAGGGCATCGGCATTCGGGATTTGGATTGGTTTTTTTTTTTTTTTTTTCTTGGGAACGATGAAATTTTTGCCTCTGAGATTGAAGCCGCCGCTTTCGACAGCTACAGTTACTCACACATTTGACAAAGACATCAGCCACAGCGGAATGACGAATGCGAAAGCGAATCCGAATCCGAAGGAGAATGTGTATGTGAATGCGAATGCGAATGCGAATATGAATGGGTATGTGAATGCGAATGGGACTTAGCAGTTATTCCATTCCATAGTCTGTCAATACACAAATTTATGCAAGCTGTTGTCGTCGCTGTCGCTGTCGATGCCACAACAGGCCAATTCTCTATCACAGATACACCCCCTAACCCTCCCCATCCTCGCCGCAGTAGCAGCAGCAACAGCCATCACTTACTCGACCCCCCAAGCTGAATGCTATATTACTCAAACATATGCGGGTTTCACAGAGCTCATAGTTGGGTTTTTTTCTTCTTTCTGCTTTTCAGTTGTTTCATTTGTCTTTCTTAAAGTACAGCGCTTACAAGAGGGTAGCTTAACTTGATAAAAACATAAGTATTGACATAAGAGGATTGATTTAATGTACATACCTGCACAGAGTTGATCAAAATTATATCGTTAGTATAATAATGATGCAGTAAAGGTTCTCAATGCAGTTTTTGTTTTCTCCTTGAACAAGTCAACTTTTCAATTAGGTTTTTGGTCACTAATATACCCCAGCTAAGTTGAAATACCAAAAACAAAACTGTGCTTTCTTTTTAACTTCGTTGTTTGTTTATTTCTGTTGCTTTTTACACCCTAAACCCAATGATATGGGTATAATGGTTTTGTCAAAAAGTTTTACCATCAAAAATTGAGTAAAAATAGCGTTTCTAGATATAAATGCAGCATTGTTGAATGTCTGAATCCAGGCTTTTAAGGTATTGCATTTGAAAACCGGCTAAATTTTACCGAAGCTATGATACAAACATTTGTTAAGGTGTAAATTTTGACACACTTAAGGTAATCGATAGTTTTTGGAAGGGGCTTAGGGTATCTCCTAGTCATGGTTTCTCGACTAAAGCCTTCATACATGTTTTTTATGCTGTTTTGTTTAAGCAACAAAGGCGCGTATAAGTAATATAATGTGCATGCATTACACACACATACACCACACACACACACACATATGCATGCACATAAACATAAAATCTAGTTGAATTCATTGTTAGCCATAATACACATGAATATCCATATACATACATGCATGTATGTACTTATAAGTATGTATGTCTAGTATGTGTGTGTACAATTTGTTCACATAGTAGTATCTGGACGTTGTGTAGTATTGTGTTCAAATGTAGTTACATAATTTGCTGCTCGAATGATGGCGCTGCCACTGCCGCTGCCTCTGCCTCTGCCGTTGAAGTTGCTGTTGCTGACACACAAATTACAGCCATGGCCATAACAGTCATGTGCCGGCAGCTCCTAGAAATATGCAATAAAATGAAACTACACTTAAACGCCAGCTGCCCAAAACGAGTGTCATTGAAAAGTGTGAATGACAAGGAGAGAGCGGGAGCGAGATAAAGAGATATTGGGAATTGGGTCGAAGACATGAATAATCAGCGCATTCTAGAGAACATAATACGCAATAACAAAAATAATACACAAAAAAAGAGAAAACTCGAAAAAATTGAATGAAAAAGAAGACAACGCAAACCAATCAGCGAGCAAATCCAATACAACAACCCAAGGGACAGGCAAACTCCCTAACCTAAGACCTGCCCCCCCACCAAAAAACCAAATAGCTCGAGGGCCAAGAAGGAGGATACTAACACTAACTAACAACCTTCTGACACAGCCACGCCTTCGCTTTCTCGCGTTCGCCCACATAAAGAATTCAAATCGTATTGCCACTTAAACTCAAAATGGCTGGGCTACACATGTCGCTTTGTGTGTATGTTTGTGTGTGTGTGTGCGTGTGTGTTTTTGTATGAAATTCCCGAGTCCTGCTGAGCTGCGCTGTGCTTTCAATTATGGCTGCCATCAAGCTACCCAAACTGAAATGTTTGAATACATAGCCATTTAGCCCACGACAGTGGCATCTAAGCATAGGAATGATGAGCTTGACACCAAAAGGGGGCCGGCTGAAGTCGATGATTTTTCGGGTGTGGGGGAGGGGGGATGGAATGGGGTCGAATGGGGTGGCATGCCAACGCATATATCACGAGTGCGACACAAAACGTAAATCAAATGATATGCGAGTGCAAGTATGACAAGTATGTATTATGTTAGTAACTGCGAGTATGTATTATCAGCAACGCCATATTGTACCCCTCCCTCCCCCCTTGCACTCTCCTGACGGACAACCGATGTTGTGCGTGCTGTGGTCCTGTTGTGAATCGAATTGGGTGTGCTTTTTTTCTGGTGCTGTGCTGTGCTGTGAGCTCCTTTCTGGTCTAGTCTGTTAAGTTCTGATCCCAGTTCCTCCCAGTTGCCATATTCGAGTCCTCGTATGGTTAGGCCACTGTTGCTCTTTGCTGTTTGCTGCTCCCGTGACTGAACAACAACAACACCAGCCAGAACAAGTCAGAAGTAACAACAGCAAAACGAGTGACATGTTTATCGCCATATTTTCCGAGCCATGACTAAAGAGGCAAACGCATAAATACTGTGCAAAAGCAGGCGACAAAAGTTCAAGAGCAATGATGAACGGGAATGTGAGCAGGAACACGGCATGGGAACGGGAAGAGGGGACTATGAAGTATGCGTTTGCGTTAGTGAGAGAGAAAGGAATCGTTTCTTTAATGAAAACAAGCAAATGGGACCTAAAAGTTATAGCAGTCGGAAGGAAGATGAGCGCAACGGGCAATATATTTAAACGCAGACAATCCAACAAATTTAAATACATATAGAATATAGAACTTCATCAAACTCATTAGACTCAAATATGCAGCTTTAAATTGTTGAAAACTAAACTAAAAACATTTAAGCATCTATTTATTTATGGTTGGAAGTTGAATACTTTGGCTCTTTAGTTGCTTGTATATTGGCTTAAAGCCTTCAATAGCCAAACATGCATGCATAATATGCATATAAATGACAGCTTACTACCACTAAAAGCTGGCCAAAGCTCGTCTAAAATCCTATCGATTTGTTTAGTTATTAAAGACCAGCCACTAAGCCTCCCAACATAATGGTCGTAATAACTGAATTGATTTCAGCTTTTCCAACAATAGCTCAAACTCATGCTCATGCATATGCACAGACACATACACATACATATTTATGGACATAACAAAGTTGACTTATCGATAGATTAACTCGATGAAGCCCATCAATTATCGGGCTAGTCGCTGTAAAGTCGCCACGTCCGTCCCCTTCCCCTTCGCTGCCAACCAATAGCCATAGTAATTGAATTGATTTCCAGTATTTGGACACATTTATCGATAACATGATTTGAGCTGATTGCCATTACAGATTTAGCTCGCGCGTTACACGCGTGACAAAGTGCATTACACAATGTGACAGCTGCTGTATCCAGCCAAATACATACATACAAACATGTATGCTATGATATTTGCGATGTATTGCGTGTGTGTGTGTGTGTGTGTGTGGGTGTGTCTAGGGTGCCCATAGTGGGTGCTATACTACATCCGTAGTGATGTTGTTGTCCATCAATCTGCATGCATAGCATCCATCATCCGAAAAACAGAGTCAGATACAAATATGGCGACACAGAAGCCATTTGCAAATACCTACTACCATCTGCATGAGATCGTATGTTTGTCCGTATGTGTGTGTGTGGCAAACAACAAACACAAACAAAACAAAAATAAAACGAAATGAAACAAACAAAAAATAGAAAGAAAGAAAGCAAAAAAAAATATTACGAAATCGGTTGCTTTTGTCAATTGGCATTCCCATGGTGCAAATACTCATGTGGGACTCTACTGTGCGCCTAGGGACATACGAAGGGGGTCGCAGGGGTGGACGGTTGGTCGCTGCAACGGTTCTGTTGTCAAGCGTAAAAAAAGCGTCATTGAGATGTCAACTGTGAAAAGTGCGACCGGGCCAACGAATACGCCGGCAACATCCATGTGGTGAGCCAATAAATATCGTGTTTAAGCCAACACCCAACAAACAAAGTGATGCGAAAATAACACAGCGACCGTTGTCGCCCCCAATCGCATGGGCAGCGGGCCGTAAGAAGCACGCAAAGGAGCGTGCTCTCTGTGTCTATATGTGTGTGTCAGCTCTTGGCCATTGTATGTATGTATGGTGTGTAGAGACGCACATGGCAAACAGTGTGAAGGCGTTGGAGCATAAACAGTTTTTGACATTGTCAGGCCCAAGACACATGCTAATGCCTGACTGCCCCATACACACACACACACACCACACACACGCACACTGTCTGTGTGTCAGCTTTGTTGGCCGACACACGGCTTGTCCAGCCAGCCATAAACGTTATCTGCTCATTGCGACAAATGCATGAATAGTTGCGTTACGAATCGTAATACCCTAGAAACCATCGAATGGTGTGGGTAGGAATCTATGGTCAAGTAGTACGCAAAAATAATCATATTCATGCCAAAGAGCAACAAGTTCAAAGCAACAGCTTATTTAATAACACACTCGCCCGAGTACTAAAAGTAAGACATTAAGCTCAGGTAATACCACGTACGATGTAATGAAATTTAATATGTAATCCTGGTGTGTGCCACAAATAAACTTTCTTCTTCTTTTTTTGGTTCAGCTAAATTCGAAAGTTTTCCTGGGTATTTCAGAGCATTTTGAGCTTGTTAAGGCTGTGATTTTCATTTGCGTGTGAGTGAGCCAAAATGTATTAATTTCTTACTATGAAATTTTGTGCTTCGAAATTTCTTGTGCGTTTCAAAATATTTGCAGTTTTCGCATGAAAAATGATATATGAAACCATTTTGCAAATATTTATTTTCATATTTTGTATTAAATGAAGAAAAAATTGAATTCTCTAAGCGCAGCGAGATAATTATTTTAATTAAATAATTTACTTTAAAATCTTACATATATTTTTTAATGAAATTATTTTATGTATATAGCTGTCAAATAAATGCATAAACTGATTTTGAATTTCTACTTGCAAAAAAAACTTTATTTTTTCTTTTGTGCCAGTTTTTTTTTTTTTTATTTTGTAGACGGTTTCAAAATCAATAACATTTGTTTACATTGCTTTGTTTTTTCAGCTGTATCAAATGCAGGGCAGCACTTAAAAGCCAATTCATTTCCATATGCATAAGCAAAGTGAACAAACAGAAAACTAAAAAAAACCGAGTTTGGAAAATTATTTATATGTATATATTTTAAGCAAATAGTTGGCCTTCAACTGTGTTTAACTCGTTGTGTTTGTATTTCTTTTTTTTTTTTTTGTGATATGCAAAACATTTATTATTTTAGGGTATGTGAATTGTAAGCTCATTCGGCGAAAAAAACGGTTGTAAGGCGTAACCTTTGAACACTTTTCCATTCTGTCACACACACACACACACACGAGGTTCTATATCTAACTATCTGCATGTGATACTCATATATGCATGAAAGACCCGAATATGGACCATATATTGTTTATCTGGTGCTTTTATAGCCTGGTCGAGATTTCACGTTTGTGGCTGGGCCTTTGACTTTATGGAGTTCATTCCGTGACTGAACGTGACATGAAAGCTACCAACAACAACAACAACATGAACTACGGACATTCACATGTGTCGGCGAAGCTGTGAACCGATTTGTCATTATTATTGGAGACACACTGCAAAGCGGCCATAAAAGCCATGCATGCAACCAAACACGACCAACAACAACAACAACAACATCAAATGATAAGCCACGCGCTCACTGATGGGGCACAAAAGTCGAAACGTTTACAAACAGCTTAAAATTGAGCGTTACGTTACGTTACGTTATACGTATGTACATAAGAACTTTAATATATGTATGTAGCACATTCTGTACGCTTTTAGTGAAGCTTACGACTTTAGCACTCTTGGTACAAACATCTAGTTTTAACACCCATCAAAAGGCTAACAAACATCAGCGAAATATAGCTAAAACAAGACAGACCGACAGAAGCATATGACAATCGATAAGTTGAGGCTGGAGCAAAGCTATTTTGCAGTAAGCTTACTGAGAAAGAAGTCAAATTTTAAGCTTTCTTTGCTGCAATAAGCTATTTGGTTTTATGTGGAAAGAATAGAGCGATACTAAGCCCAAGAAATATAACCAAAAAAAAAAGTATGTTACATAGTATTTTCTAGTCGTTACCAACAAATAGTAAAATCATGGCCATAAGTTTAGAAAAAAATAACTCTTTCTCATATTTTTTTTGTGAGCTAGCAGCTTAACATTGACGTTGAAATACCTGGCTTGGATTTATGAAAACCTTTGGAAATGTTTATAATTTCCTTTTAGAATCTTTCGCAACACACACACATTACTCTGCAGACAGTGAGTGGAATTGAAATCGGCTTAGTGCAAGGAAACCAGAAAAAATTGAAAAACTAGAAAAAATAATAATTCCGATTTGGTTTCTATCTCTCTCTCTCTACCGCTTTGGTTTAATGTCTTTGGCAGCAGTTGGAGTAGCATATGTTAATCCCAATGCAAGTGAGTTCTACATTTTGTGTATTGTATTGTGTGTAAATGAAGGAAACACAAAACCATGTGCAGGTAACGGTTGCAGCATTAGCGATGATGCCTTTAGGAATAATTGTAATTTGATGCTGCAGTTGCGAGTTATCGGTTGCTGCTGATTGTTGGCAATGGCTGATGCTGCTGCATTTTTGGTTAAATTAGGCTGTCAGGCACACACATACACACACACAGATACACATATGTTTGCATACATAAATGTATGTGTCTGCATTGGACATGCAACATGAATATGGATATGAGTGTGTGCCAGCTCGTTGAATAGTTGGTCGTCAACAGGGAGACTATGTATATGGACAAAGCATTAATTGCAGGCAACACAAGACAAGCTTCATACACATTGTAAATGCGTGTGTGTGTGTGGGTGTTTGTGGCATGCAACGCTTTGTGGCAGCTCGTTATACACGTACTTGCTATGCGTGCCACAGGCCTTTTGGGGGGCGACCAGCGTACAGCGTCGGCGGCATGCAACTACAACGCTCAGCTGGTTGCCACAACCATAGCGAAAATCAAATAAGCCCCAGTTTTGTGGCACCTACCCCATTTCGCTCTTTGTGCTCCGACGCCATTCAAGGGGCATCTGTTTAATTAGTTGTAAGCGAATTTGTATTCAATTTCTCTCGCATTTCGTTTTTTTTCACGTTTACGTTCACTTACATAACATGGCCATAAATTATGTTGGCTCTTGCAACTTGGCAATTAAACACTTCCAGCATCAGCAACGTGTACCGAGGGTGAAAAAGCACGTGTCCAAGACCAACTACTGATACGGCTGATATGAGGAGGAGGCGAAACAGCCGCTTGCTCCATCAAATTTACACCTAACAAACTTCATAACAGAGTCATAAAAAAAACAGCCTTCAGACCCTAAACTCTCTCCACTCCACACGAAAATCCATTGGCCATAAAAATGTACATAAGCTCTGGCAAGCAGCAAGCAGCAAGCGGCAAGCCCGTAACCCGTAACCGGAAAAGGAAGGGCAAAAAATGAAAGGGAGCACACACAAACGTGCTGGGTAAAAAGCAAATGGAAAGTCAAGTCACTGGAAGGTGGCACATGGCAAGCTCTTTAAACAAGTGTATCCTGTATGCCCACCCCACACATACACTTTTGCCCCTATTGCCCCTTTAATGTCTTTAGTTTACGGGTCTGAATTCAACATCCGGCGATTGCTCACTCGTTCACTATGCCCAAATATGCATATGAATATAAAACTATTCGGACATTTTGCACAGGCCAAAACTTTTACACACAAAAACACACACACACACATACATAGAAACACGACTAACCCAGACAAAAAACTGAGTAAAAGAGTGGCAAATAGGAGAACAACCAAAGGAGAGCAAACGGACAGCGCTTGTTCAGCAGGTTCAGTGCCCAATCTTTAAGCAAAATCAAGCAGCAGCAAGCTGCACCAAAGCAAGGAAAGGAGCAGCAGGTCATGTGCCAAGGGCAGACACTGTTCGGTTTCAGTTTCACTGTATATGTGTGTGTGTGTGTGTGTTTGTGTGTTTCTCTGTTTACGGGTATTTGGTCTCCCCGGACACTGAGCCTGTAATGTATTCTTATTGAATGTTGAACTTGACCAGCATAGAACATATGCAATTGCTGGTATAACTAACACAAACACACACACACACACACACACACACATGCACACTAACAACTGAGATGTGAACGTGTGTCCTTTAGCCATGTAGAAGGGGCGGAGAAGAAGTTGAAAAAAAATCCTGAACACGATATGTTCGTGTTAAGAAAGCCAGTTTCGTGCAAAGCAAAAACACAGATTACATGACGTTAATACAAAATGAAAAAGGATTTTAAGTTTTTCAATGTAATTTACAGCTTTATCTGTATAAGGTTGCTTGAAGCTTTCTATTCTTTAGTTAACCTATGAAGATGTATTTTTAATAGTATAAAGCTTTTTTCACAATTTTTCAAACATCCTTTCTTAAGCCAAAAATCAATTCGACACGATCGCATCACTGCCCAAAACTGAGGCATTGTAACATGGTTAGCAAAAGATTTTTACTGCAGTTTTCAGTTTGTGTTTTGTTCGGGAACAATGCGCATAAAATAGAAAATTCAACATGAAATGCAGTTTGCATAAAAACAAACATACAAAAATGAGAGAAATTTCGCAATGCGCTGCACAAATGTTTAAACACAATTTTACAGACGGAAAGTAATTTTATTAAAAACCATTGCTAACCAACGACCTGACATTACCTACCCCCCTAAACCCTACCCCCCGCATTCATAACTCCTCCTCTTTTACCCATTTTTGACGTTTTGTTTACATTGAGTGCATTGTTTGCAATGCGCGAATATATATATATATAGAGTATATTTAGTACAAGTGGAGTTCAAAACGGGCTGCAAAAAAAAAGGCAATTTGACAGCTATGGCACCGCACCAAATGCAATTTCCATAACAAATCAAATATTTTATTGCTTTAGCCAAATGGTCAAAAAAAATAAATAAAAATAACGAAAAAGAGCATCAAAAACGCAGGCTTCTAAATTCAATTTTAAAGCATGCAAACAAAACGTTTCCGCATTGAAATGTTGAATTGTCATTGCCACATGCCGCGTTGCCCCAGCTGCCAGCTGCCGTGTGGGGCACATACAAGAATCACCAAGATCCAAAATGTCGAATCATTTAAATTTTTATTGAAATCAATTGTAAATATTGTATCAATACATGAGCGCAATTCATCATTCTGTTCGGGCCCCCCAAAAATCGAACAAAACATAACAATACAATCGAGTTTGTTTATGTGAACTGTGACATTTGAGGTTCGTATTTTGTCTACCCTTTTGCCAAAAAGAGAATATTGTATTCATGTCACATAATGCCAGAACCTTACACACACACACACACGCAGACAGAAAGTCAGAAAAGCAAATAAAAATAATATTCTTGATTCTGCACAATTGGCAAAGGTGAAAGCAAATTGTTTAATCCAGGCAATCAACACAAATTCGAAAGTTCAATTTATTTGGTTATATTTTTTTAAAAAAAAAAAAAAAAATTATTTTTTTTTTAAAAAAATTATTTTAATTAAAAAAATTATTTTATAAAAAAAAAAAAAAAAAAAATTTTTATTTTTTAAAAAAAAATTTTTTTATTTTAAAAAAAAAAAAAAAAAAAATTAAAAAAAAAAAAAAAAAAAAAAAAAAAAAAAATTTATTTACATTGTATATATTTATATAATTTGTATGTATTTATTATTTATTGATGTGGCAATTGCTTAAGCATATTGCTTAAGTCATTAGAGACAGCTTAACATTTGTTTTTAATAGAAATGCATTGCAAATAAATTTTTAATTTAGAAATAAGTAAATAATTAAGAAATAAGTGATTTTGCTTACACATCGCTCTTAAATATTAAATGTTTATGCTTAAAGAATTTACTATAAAAATTGTTATATATTAATATTTAATAATCAAGTTTCTCTAAGCTCTCTTAGTACTTACATAAGTTAAGATTATGGAAAGAGATAAGCTTAAGAATAATTTGCAAGCATTTTTAATAATGTTTTATTAGTTGAAAACTGTAAGAATGAATATTTAAAAATGTGTTGGTAGACATAAAGTTGACCAACAACAAAAACAATCAGTTTATCTGTCTGCTTGAAACTTTAAGCACACACACACTCCACGCAGACATGCTGCAAGGCATATGGCATGTTGAAAGGGCAGTGTGAATTTTTGCCTTGAGGCTTGGCCTCGTTGCACAAACCCAATTATCAACTGTAACGGCAACGGCAACAGCAACGGCAAACTAATCAGCCGAGTGGAAACTTCGATGCACTTGTTTTCAAGATTAAAAGCTAAAAATTGTTGGGCAGTAAGCCGTTTAGCAAATACCACCAAATGCTCCCTTATTGCCCAATGGTCAGCCACTCCACAAAGTTGTTTTTAAGCCTACGAGCAATGAGTGTGGGTGTGTGTCTAGTTGCAACACTTGCCACTCAACACACACACACACATACACACACAAACACACACTCATTTCACTCATCCCATTTGCTATGGTCATTCCCAAAACGTGGCAAGCTGCTTGCTGCATGTTGTTGTTGTTGTGGTAGCGGGTTAAGCATCGCTGAGCTGTGTCCAGCACCAAAGCTGTTCCTGCCGGACTCTCTTTGGGCTATGTTGCAACAGCAGCAGTTGCAACAGCAGCAACAGCAGTAAAACAAAAACGTTGAAAACCACCAAACACCAAATGCTGTCAGCTAGAGCTGAGCACAGAAACCCAGGAGCAGCAGAAACAGCAGTTGCATCAGCAGCAGGATGTTGTAGGTGGTATCTGGCAACATTGTTGTTGTTGTTGTTGGGGTTGGTGGCGTTGATAGCAACGTTTGGAGCAGAGCTGCCGTTAGCGCAACTGCTGCCAGCTGTTAAAGTTCACACACACAGCTTTCAAGCCCGTTTCCCCTTAGTTTGAGTATGTGTGTGTGTCCGTGTGTATGTTGATGTTGTTCATTTGCGCATCTAATGAAGCTGAGCGCTGTAAATGTGCGTGGGCGGTTAACGGCTGTGGCTGCCGCTGCGGCCGTCGCCATCGCTGTCGCTACTACAAAAAGTTAGTCAAGCAGAGAGACGCAAACGCCAACGTCGACGTCGACGTCGTCAGCGCCAGAGTTAATGCAAAAGCATAACGTTCCATTAGAGATGAGCTGATAAACATGCATCCCAGCAACCAGCAAAGCAGTGCAAAGCAGCTGGTTGCAAAACAGGCGACAAAAAAATAATAATAAGATAACAAAAATACATACATACAAACTTCTATAAAAATGTGTTTTGTAAATATTTACCTGTTTTTATACAAATGTTTTTATCAGAAAACAACAGCTGCTTCACTGCAATGCTAAGCATACTACATAAATATTTTGATTTTTCTTCTCTTATATTTTAATAGATTTTGTTTTGTATTTTTTACTCATTTTTCGCTTGCATTTTATACTTTGAAAATACCAAACATTTTCTTTACTTTTGCGTTAAATAAACTTATTAAAAATATAAATCGTATGATATAAATAATAATTATTTATTTGTATATTTTTCAAAAAAACAAGTAGTATTTATTTCAATTAGATTAATATCTTAAAAAAAAATTACAAAAAAAGTTTATGAATTGTATAAATAATTTTGTTTTAACTGACTTCAAATTTGGACACTTACATGTAAAGATTTAGAAGCATAAGATGTGTTGTATACAATTTATCAAGTATACGCATGGTTAACAAGTTAAGAGAAAACAATGTCTTTCTATCAGTATGTATATGTTTGGTATACAACCAAACGGTCACACTGATTCGTTTTGTTTCCCTTCATTTTATTAAACAATACTTTTGTTTTTTACCGAACACAATGCGAAGCACGGGACAGACCTGATTGTAATTATCATAAGTATGTCAGAGCTTAAAGTGAGATGCACGATTGCAGCAGCAGTAGCAGCGGCAGCAGCATCCTCCTCCTGCATCGTCCTTGTCTGTTGATCTTTCGCTTAAGCGCCAGAAGGGAGCTGCTGCTGCTGCTGCTGCCATCACTTGTCGCCTGTGCCCAGTATACGGTATACCGTTATATGTTGCTCTGTATGTGTGCTATTTTGTCCTCTGCTGATTCGTCCTGTCCTCACAACACACATACATACATATACGTATACACGTATTCATTCATACGTGTTTATGTTTATATGTATGCGTGTATGTCCTTACATGTGTTATTGTAAGTGTGTGTGTATGTGTGTGTAGTGCGTACGTGTGTGTTGCAAGCAATTGTTGTTTTGTTGCTGGCAGTTTGCATGGGTTTTGTTGTTATTATTGTTGTTGTTGTTTTCATTTCTGTTTTGTTGTTTGTTGTCTGTTTTCTGCCGCTGCCGCTATTGTTGTTATTGTTGTTGTTGCTGTTGCATTTTGTGTGTTGTCGGTGCCCCTAAAAAATTTCACAGTTTCTTGTTTTGGATGGGTGACCATCGCAGCATTCGGTGGCTGTCGCGTGTGGTTGGACACACGACAACAACAGCATTCAAATACACACATACACACACACACACACGCATACACACGCTCGCATTCACATATACATAAACACCGACAGAAAGCTTTGGCACGCAAATACAATAACAAATTAGAGGCACAAAGGATTTAGCATGTGCCATGGCTTAGCTCTGCGGTCGAGCCTGCAGGCCACCATTTCTAACCCTATCCCTTCCTCACCTTCACCCTTCCCCTTCCCCTCCCCCCCTTCTTCCTACACTCTCTGTCTCCGACTTTTGTCTGTGCATTGTTGTTGTTTATGCGTGCAAATTGCGTTCCTGGCCCCGGAACTGTGCAACGCAGCGTACCAAAGTCCTCCTCCCCCCCTCCCGCCACTTTCTCGCCAATTTTATCTTTTTCTCTCTCTTTCGCACACTCTCTTAACATTCAACTTAAAGCGGGCATTACCCGCTATTACCCCGTTAGTTGGCGAACAAAAAAAGAAGAAGAAAAAAAAAACAAGCACTAGCCGGAAGAGTTACGACAAAGCTCTCTACGCGCTTGACTCTGTGTCTGGGCTAAAATTTGAATACACTGAGCCAAAAATGTACTAGATGTACTTCATCTTTGTAGAGTTTTAGTTGTTTAAGACTTGAATTCATTGCGAATAGAGCTAAAATTTATTGATTCTAATTGGGTTTGTTTTATATTAAGATAAGTTATACATAATGAAATTACATAACTCAAAATGTTCATCATCAACTGAAATTCCAAACACAACTGTTTTTTCGCACTGTGCACACACACTCATCTTGTATACATAGTACATGCATATACATAGATATAGGGTTCTGGAACGCTTTCGCTTCCCATGCGCGCAAATTTCCTAAGCTTCTTTAAGCGTAAAGTTACGAGCCGAGCGGCAATAACAAAAGCAACAGCGATGACAAGCGTACACAATGTGAAAATTAAACGAAAGTCCAGGTTGGCAATGGACTGGACATAGTAGTAGGAGTGTAACTTTATACATACGTATGTATGTATGCTCGCATGTGTGTGTGTGTGTGTACACGTATGTATGTTTATCTATGTATATAGAGTGGCTCAGAGTTTAAGTTTGCAGCAACTCATTTGTCAAACTTTAAGGCAATGTAATTACTCAACTATAAGGTCGGTTTTGCACATGCTCATGTCAAAGTTCATGTTAGTTGTTGACCTAAAGTTAAATTGTAATCCGGTTTCTCTCCCTCTCTCTCGCTCACACTCTCTCTCTCTCTCCTCACACACAGCGAAATTGCCCTTCATGTTGTCTCATCCTTCATTTATTTTTTTTATTTACAATCCTGGCACGCTTAAGAGTTGACAGTGCGCTGCTCGATAAATTTAAATGCATGTCCCTTAAGTAAGTATTTCGATTTTTCGCATTTTATTGTTGATATTTTTTATGTTTGCCTCTTCGTTCAATTTAGCTGGAGGTCACTGTAAGGACATGTGCGTATGTGTGTGTGTGCCTGCAAAAAAATGGCTGAATTCACAGTAAGCGGTCAAATGTTGAGAAATTACTTTGAGTTAACGCAAACATGTTTCATACGTTTCGCAATACGATGATAAATATTAAAATGCTGCCACTTTGCAGCCCAATAAATATTCGTTATTGCTTATCGAAAGCTTTACGCCATTTCGATTTTTCTTGTTGTAGTTGTATCTTCTTTATGTCATAACTTAAAGTTAAACTTAACTTAAACTGTAGTTTTCATAGATTAACATTCATAATTTTTATGCGCCTTTTAACTGGATTACGTAGCGGAAAAAAAAAACAGAAATACGAAGCATAAATATTTAACAAGCATATTATGGCACTTAGCTTTAATGTTTCAACATGTTCTGGTTGTCACCTTTATATTCAATTAATTTTCAATAAATTCCTTCTTTATTATTAATCTGTAATATACACTACGTTTGTCGCCGCTTCATCCGAATAATAGGTGCGATTAATTGAATTTGGTGTCAATATATATTATTGCCACACATAATTCAGTATCACGTTCGCGCAGGTGAGCATACCACACACACTGGCGGCATTAAGCGGCATGATTAATGGCTTGATTGACTGCATGATTGAGTGATCGATTGAGTAACTGAGATGACGGCATCAACTGCAACTGCAACGGCAACTGCATGCAACAATTTGATACCAATTTACAGCTCCATCACGCTACTTGCACTAAGCTGTCAGCCACCAAAAGGCTTGCGACGGTGAAGCAACCGACTCTAATAAGCAACCCGTTGAACTTACGCTGCCCAAAATGCAATAGCGCATAGATTGCACAATGGGTATGCACTGAGAGAAAAACAAACAAAGTTATTCAAGCTAGCTTTGTGGTTGAAATAAAAGTAAACTTTATGAATAGAAAGCTTAAACTTTATATTTTTACTAATGTTTGTTTAAACTTTAAACGAAGTTTGAAAAGCTAATATAGATATTTTCAACTCTTTGTTATGCTTTGTATTGTTATCCTTTAAACACTTGCTTGTTTTATCTGTAAACTTTAAAATTTTCATATTGCAGTTTGTGAAAAATATTATTGAAGAAAATAAGAAATTGAATTAGTGAAATATTTTTGATGCACTTTTCTCAGTGTACTACTTGTGCCAGTGTGTCAGACGCCATTTCCTGTCACTCTCACTGCCACCCCTCAAGTAAGGTATCATGGGACGAAGTAGGAGACATAGGCGACCTATTGAGCCGACCCTAGTTGCAGCGGAGCAGCGTTAAATGCAATAAATGGCGTAAAACTTTGCGGTTTTCCGTGCCGCACGGCTCCAGTCATCAATACCGTTGGGTAGATGTGCCCGCAACATGATGGGGTGCATGGTTAAGTGGTGGATAGTACACACTGTACCACCATCTCGCACCGCTGCATAAATCAACTTAAAAACGTCAATGAGGGGAGGACATTGCATTATTGAGTTGACGCTGGCCGTTGACAGGCTGACTAGCAGCCTGCATCCTGCATCCTGGCCCAGGCTGGCTGGCTCGCTGAATCCTACACTGACTTCCGTTCGCAAAGCTCCACCTGGTTGCCACCGCATTGTGGTGGCACTTGGGTTGTTCGCATTAGTTTGACATTTACTTTGGCACGTCGTTAGCTGAGTGCCATTTGCTAGTCACCCTTTGCCACCCACAAAACCCAATGTCATACCATAAGTGTATGTGTGTGTGTGTGGGTGTGGGTGTGGGTGTGTCTATGTATGGCACATTAGAGTGCCTGCTCGGCAATTCAAATAGTTGAAATTGTTTGAGCTTGATTTAGGCGAGCACACACCACACATTTATATAGAAATATATATAGATATATAAATACATATATATATGTATGCGTATGTACACACATACAATACGCATATACTACTACACACGCATACCTCAAGCATATTTAGCTGGCCGTGGTGGCGTCAAGTTATTTGAAGCACTTTAGCCCGGTTTGCATCTTAAGGCACAACACCATTAAAGCATTCAATGTGGGTTGGAGGATAGAGGCGGGGTGTGTTTTTGGCTCTTATAATGTTTGCGCTGCCAGACCCGAAGCACAACAAATTAAGCCTTTTAGCAAACACAAACAAAAGTCCAATTTGTTGCCAAGTTGCGATGATGTCCAAATGGCCAACGCCTAAGAAGTCGCGCATACTATGTACATTCCACAAGGCACGAACAGCAGCAGGGGTGTGGCAAAGAAGGTAGCTCTCCTAACTTGACACTCTGGTAAGAGTCTGTCTGTGTTGTTCCTGTTGCTGGTTTTTTGCTTGTTTTTATTTGACTTTGATAATGGAGGGCGCGAGCGGGAGATTTTTGTGCTGATGCTGATGAAATTTTCACAAAATTTGAAGCGTGGAAAAATTTCAGTTAACACTGAGAGCTACACGTCATATCTTTTATTGCTAGCTGGCTTATGGCTTATGGCTGAGGCCAGGCCAAAACCAGACAGTGGCATAAAATACTGAAATACGCAATACACAACAAAAATAAAATAAAAAGCAAAATTAATGAAGCGAAACATTAACCAAAAAAAAAGCTGCCATGAAGTATCATATAACTTAATTCAATTGGTTTTTAAACGTTTAAGTAAATTGAAAAAGTGAATGAATTGAACTATGAACATTGTTGTGTATTCAAATGAATTCAATATTTAATATTGTAGTTTATCAAATTGTATTAACATTTCCACTGTGCAGCAAGCGGTTTAAGCTGCTTTCATCGCTTAGCTCAAAAGCCCTAAAATAAGATTGTCTGAAATTATTTCAATTACAACTAAAAGTAAAAACAAAATGACGAAATGAACGACAAATGGCACTAAAGCATCTTTTCAGTAAAGGAAAAAGTGTGTTCTTTGCTAAAAACAACTCTTGTCTAACTTTCATTAATATCAGGAGTACACCAAAGCGCGAAGCGAACTTGACTCCATCAAATCAAAATTGTGTGTGTTAAAACGAAAAACAAAAAACAAAAACAAAAAAAGGCAACCTGCACAAACATAATCAAGTCAAAAGTAAAAGCAACGGAAAGCTTCAGCGACAAAGCATTCCACAGCGTTTTACACGTTTCTCGCATGAAAAACATTTGTGGTGTTGTTTTTTATACTTATTTTGTTTTCTTGTGTTCAGCACTATTTGCCACCCACACACACACACACACACACGCACACACTCACTTGTCGAGTTTGGTGCATTAGAGAGCTTTTGTGGAAAAGGAATTTTTTCATTTTTCACCAAGTTTCCCTTTGCTGCTCAGTGTGTAGTAGACACCTTGTGAGCACTTGAGTTTGGCTTATTTTTCACTTCGTTTTTAAAGCGGCATTTGCGCTTATCGGTTTCATATGTACCTATATATTTTTGGTGTATTTGTGTACCACTGTGCGTTATTGTGCAAACATAAGCGCACGCCGCATCCAGTAGTAATGCCATGCATCGTTGTAAGCCAGACCATGAGTAATCCTAAATGGTTTTTATTTTTTATTGCCCTGGGAACACCAAGCACACATACATACGTATGTACCTTATAATCATTGCAATTAGTGCGCTTAGCGATTATTTATTCAAAGATTTGCTTGTGCGGGTTGCCAGGTGGCCATCAAATTGTGGACACTCCCCCGTTAAGTGGCGAACGGAACAATGTCGTCATAGGATTTACAATTGCTATCGTGATGATAGCACACCGTGTGAACAGTCGTTGCCAGAGTGATCTTAACATTTGCTTTGCGCGCACTAGATAAACAGATGCTAGGCGCGTTTAAATGAGTTTAAGATACGCAGTTGATGTCATTCGTGCTTCAGTAAGTCAACGGCCATCGAGAGCACGCCATGAGCCAGCTGGAAGAGCACAACAACAAAATGGCCAAATTAGAGGAGCAACAGCAGGATACGTCCACGCCCCCACCGCCAGCAACAAAAACTGGACAACAGCCAGCGGATTTCGAGACGGCCATCGATGCGGCAGGTTTTGGCATGTTCAATATACTGCTGCTCCTGGTGGCTGTGCCCGCTGCCATGGGCACCGTCTATGAAACATCCACAATGTCCTATATACTGCCAAGTGCCGAGTGTGACCTAAAGTTGAGCCTGATCGATAAGGGTGTACTGAATGCCATCACATATGCGGGCATGATATCATCGGCCATCTTCTGGGGCTATGTGGCCGATACGAAGGGACGTCGCAAACTGTTAATATTTGGCTATCTGGCCGATACGATATGTGTGCTGGGCGGTGCAATCAGTCAGAATGTGGTGCAACTAATGATCTTCAAGTATCTGGGCGGGTTCATGTAAGTTTCATCTTAACAAAAAAAACAGAAAAAAAAAACAAAAAACCAAAATACGAAACTCGACGATGTACTTTGATGTACACATACATACCATACCATACATCTCTAGTATGAGCGGGCCCTTTGCCGTCTTGATGACATATTTGACGGAGCTGCATGGACGACAGTATCGTCAGCGCATCATGATGATAGTTGGCATTATGTTTTCCATTGGTACACTAAGTTTGCCCGGATTGGCCATCGGCATACTGCCCCTCACCTGGGATATACACATTTGGGGTCTGTCATGTAAGTAACTTCTCTGTCCTTGAGTCACCTTATTGTTGTCAACGTGTATCTTTAAACTGAAGGTTGCATATTAGATTATCTCTTATCTAATATATAGATAGATAGATAACAAGTCGTGCATTACCAAAACAGCTGATAGTTATAGCTTCTGGGTCTCGCTCGCTTTTGTTTGGGTTCTTAATTGGTTTGTTTACACACTTTATACACTTTGCACACACACATGCACACTCTCTTGCACTGTGCCAGAGTAACTTAATTATTGGTTAAGCTATTAAATTACATAAAGTGTGGAAAATATCGAGCGTTTTCTTATTTTCCCCGCTTGCATATTGCTCGTTAGTGCGTTGACAGCATCATTCGACTGTTTGTCTCAATTTCTCACAATTTGCACAAGTTTGGCGAATGTATGATGAATGTTTGAAATTTCAATTTAAATGTCAATCAAAAACATGTTTCGCGGCTGCATTTCGTGGGTGCAAAACAATATTGTTCGTGGTTGAAATTTCGTTGGAAAGTAAAATATATTAAATACGAACGTGGAGACTTTTATTAATTAAAAAACAAATCTTGAGTTATTTTTAGGCTTAACAAAATTCATTCGATTTTTGCGAAGTGTACATACTTTTGCATTTTGATGGACTTTTTATTTAATTGCAAAATCAAATTTAATAATTTATTGTTGATTTTAACCGTTTTCAACGTATACTTTAAAAATCAAGTTTAAATATTTATTATTGAGTTTAACAGCACAAAATTTAATTTTTTTTTAGCTCACTTGCACTTGTTTACTTATTGACTTTGAAAATTAATTTCATAACAAATTTTTGCAATTTATTTGCAATTTTTACAGCACATTATTTTTGAGTATGTTTGTTTTACATTTTGCTGTTGTTGACTCAATAATTGATTTAAAAATCAAATCACTGATTTATTTAAGAATTTCCGTTAAAACGTTATGAATTTGATGTCATTTTATTTTCTGTTATTAAATCAATAACAATTTTGCAGTGCATGCTTGGCAGGTATTTGTGGCGATTAGTGCTGTGCCCAGCATATTAAGCTGTTCCCTGTTTCCCTTCTTCCCGGAGAGCCCCAAGTTTCTGATGTCTCGCGGTCGCAACAAGGAGGCACTGGAAGCCTTTAAATTCATTTACGCCCTAAACACACGAAAGCCTCGCGATTCATTTCCAGTAAGCTTATTTTTTTTTAGGAGTGTTTGAACTAAGTTAAACAAAAATCGTTTAGATCAAACAACTGGCCAATGAAGTACCTGCAAAACCTAATCAAACTCAGGCCGAGTCTGCAACACAGCAGGAACCAAAGGAGGACACTCTGAAGGTAACCAAAGAGGTGGATGTGGAGCGTGCAAATCGACCCAAGAGTTCATTGCATTCGGGCTTGCTGCAATTGCGTCCGCTGTTCGTTAAACCCTATTTGGGCTTATCCCTTTGGGTTTATTTGCTCAACTTTTGCGTACTTCTGGGGTAAGATTTACTTATGAACCAATTTAAAGGGAATATCAATTCATTTATGCCAATTAACAGCCAGAACACAATGCGTCTTTGGCTACCACAGCTGTTCGCCTCCATTACCGAATACGATCAACTGATTAGCAATCAGTTAAAGGAGGACAGCGGCACGAGCATCTGCAGCATCGTTGAGTATAGTGTTAATCGCACCATGATGCAAAAGGAGTCAGCTGCTCTGGGAGATACACTGGCCGAATGTACGGTCAATGTAAGTGCTGCCAGCTATACAAACAATTTGATTGTGGCCTCCGCTGGCTTACTTTCCTATATGCTAGCCGGCTTCTTGGTCAATCTGGTCGGTTTCAAGCGCATTATGTGTAAGTAGTTTGTCTTATCAATAAGTTTCGGTGATATCCAACTTTTACATTTCTTATAGCCTTGTGCCTGTTTACTGCCGGCTCCTGTGCCTTGGGCATGTACTGGTCAAGCTCATCGGTGTCAACTGTGGCGCTTGCCTCCATATTCGTTACCATGGGCAGCATTTCGAGCACGTCATTGATCAGTGCCTCGCTCAGCATGTTTCCCACCTCATTACGGTTAGATACAAACGAAACTTATCTACTACAATCTATACTTACTTATTTATACCATCTAACACATATAGCACAATGATAGTCTCACTTAGCATGATGGTTGGACGCATGGGCAGCCTGGCTGGTAACATATTTTTTCCAGCTCTTATGACCATGGGCTGTCTACCGCCCTTTCTCATGGTCAGCTTCTTTATGTTCTGTAAGTTTTGGTTTTTTTTACAAATTTCTATACTTTTCAATTTGTTTCTTTATTATACTCTCTTCTTTGTAGTTGCGTGCTTGTTGGCCTCATTTTTGCCCGTGAAGAACAAGGCGGCACTGAAATAACTTAATTACCATATTCATCAAATCAATTTCTCACAGATTGCTGTATATATAGTCGATAATTTTTAGTTAGCTTTGTGTATATATTTCCCTTTTTTTTTTGTGCATGTTTATATAATAGTTTGTCTGCAGTTATTAAAACATAATTTATTACAAAATGAAGCTTTGTGCGTTAAATTAATTGGTATGCAATTCCAGCTGCTTGTTAATTTACATAAACCTTGTTCCTGACACTCCCTAATTGCAGTCACTTATTAATTCCTTCTCGTCGCGCATACATTAATGCCAAACAGCAGCAGTAGCAGCAGCAAAAACCAAGCGAACTCATAAAAGAAAACTGACTGCAAAAAAAAGTGGAAAAGTTTCTCAACATTGAAGTAGCATAACGACGATAGCTGGTGTAATTGACTTGATAACTGCGAATAGGAAAGAATTGTAATCAGTTTGTTTGAGAACACTTTGCATCTTGTATTTCGTATCTAAAATATATTTAAGCAGAAGCTAACTACGCAATTGGTATGCTAGAAGGCGAACGCATGATGAAATGTGTGGCAAAAACTATTCCGGAAAACTTTTGGAAAAAACAAAATGAATTATTGAAAACGTCAGCAAGGGAAATTTACGGTGTGTGGAAAGCAATGGATTTTTTAGTGCGGCACAAATGGAATATTTAGCGTTTTGGGCCACATTTAGAAACTACAGACAACTACAACTATTATCATCATAATAAGTGCTGCGATAATTTGCAACTGTTGTTATCGCCCTCATTCTCAACTCTTCATCTTCATCTCCATCTCTCGCTCTGTCTCTGTTCATGTTTATCTCATTCTTTAACTGTGTGCTTATGTTGCACTCTTTTTACTTTGGCCTCGCTCATATATCTTGTGCACGCTCTTGTTGTTGATATATGAGCCCATCCAGACGAGCAAGCAAAGCCCGAGCAGCTAGCCTAGCTCAAGCTAAATGGAAATGTTAATTATCTGACAACGGAAACGCTTAAAGTTAATGTGAGGCAGGCATCAGGCGCTTAAGAGGGCCGTAAACTACTGTATAGTATGATATATATATATATATAAGTTAGTATATATATGTATATATACATAATAGTGCACGGTATCTAAATCTCAGATTGAATGAAATGAAGGCAGCGGCGTCAGCTTGGAGAAGCATGATTTCACAAATGCTTGAAATCAGAGAAGCCGCAAAAACTTTTAATTAAAAACTTGTCGCTTGACTTTATCCAAAATGGTAGGGCATGGCCATCGCCTCCTTATGCAAATCCCTTCTAACGAAGGAAAGAGTGTTGTGGGGCGGGGAGGATGGCAAAACAGATGGTAAGAGACAGGCCCGCAGGTGTATAAAAACTTTCAATTTGTGTGAGTTAAACTGTTAATGCAATACAAATGATAATTCAAAGATCCAAAAACAAAAAACGAAAAACGTCGTCAAAAGCTTTTCGCTCAGCCGAAGGCAAACGATTATTGTTCTCAGTGTATAACATCTCTCTCTCTCTCTCTCATTTGCGTCACATTGAATTGATAATCTTATCAGTGCTTTTGGTTAGTGGGGAGGGCATAAATGCCCGGCGGTGCGAGCACGACAGGCACAGTCGAGCACAAGATGAGCCTCAGTGACAAGGTGGTGATTGTGACGGGTGCCAGCAGCGGCATTGGAGTGGCCATTGCACAGGTGTTGGCACGCGAGGGCGCCATACTATCGCTGGTCGGGCGTAATGTGGACAATTTGGAGGCAACGCGAACGACTGTGCAGCAGCAAACTAAAGGTGCCCAGGTGCTGAATGTGGTGGCGGATGTTACCACCGATGCGGATGCCATAATTCAGCAGACAATCAAACAATATGGTCGCATCGATGTGCTGGTGAATAATGCCGGCATTTTGGGCACTGGACCACTTATCGATCTGGATATGGCTGAATTCGATGCGGTGTTAAACACAAATCTGCGCGCCATAGTGGTGCTAACGAAGGCAGCCGTGCCGCATCTGCTCAAGACCAAGGGCGCTGTGGTCAATGTGAGCAGCTGTGCCGGCATCTGTCACTTTGCCGGCGCTCTTAGTTATGGCATATCGAAGGCAGCCTTGGATCAGTTTACCAAAATTGTTTCGCTGGAGCTGGCACCGCAGGGTGTGCGTGTGAATTCCGTGAATCCGGGTTTTGTGGTCACCAATATACACAGTCGCATTGGCATTGTGGATGATGCGTATAAAACGTTGCACGAACGTGCCATCAACTCGCATCCCATGGGACGTGTCGGTGATGTCTTTGAGGTGGCCGAAGCTGTTGCGTTTCTAGCTAGCTCCAAGGCCAGCTTTACCACTGGCGCTCTTCTGCCCGTCGATGGTGGCAAGAATAATTTTACGCCACGTTAAATGATTTCAAAGTATTTTTTAGTGTCTAACTGTTGTTTGGTTTATAAGTAAAAAAAAATAAAAGTTTTTTTTTTAATCGAATCGCTTTCAATCTTTGAGTACAAGACGACCCCAAAATGACCGCCGTGGTTGCCCAGCCACTTCACACGATGACAAGCTTATCAGCATATCAAAAAACCGGCCACAAATATGTAATTCCACTTGACACATTGTCGGCGAAAGCATGCCAATCAGATATCTTTAGACTTCCAGACGAGCAAGAGTTATAATGCACATAATATTAATTTGTGTGCCCTTATCATACACTCCGAATTATTGGGATTTTTCATTTTTGGGGAAAGAGAAAAGCTTTCAATGTTTACTTAAGGGGAAACACCATATCGGGAATTTGACTTTGGGACAGCTTTTGGGACAGTTGTGTGTGCTTTTAAAGCTTTTAAAAGCTGGTGCAAAATTGTTTAAATTTTCAAACCTTAGGTTAAATTTCCCTCTGCCTGGTTGTTGTAGTTTCTGCAGCGCCACCTCTCTCATGGGTGTTGAGAAGGCCTGCCGAAAGTTGAGTTTTCAGTTTCGATGTATTAGTTAAGTTTCGTTAAGTTTTAGATCCGTTAGCTTTAGCTTCGCTGAGTTTTAGTTTCATTCAGTTTGCGTTTTGTTCAGTTATAGTATTGTTGAGTTCGGCTAGTTTTTTCGTTGAGCTCGTTAAATTTTGTTTGTCTCATTAAGTTTATCAAATCGTTCAGTTTCGTTAAATAAATACAAAATATAGAAACTTAATTTTTAGTCGATTTGCATGTCAATTTTTTATGACCGATAACCGACTTGGGAGTGAAACGGATCTTCCGATTGCCATAACTTCCTCAAAATAAGTCAGATTTTTATATGCAATACACCTTAAGTCTTGATTTACGCACTAGCTTAATACTGCATTTAAATTAATACAAAATATAGAAACTTAATTTTTAGTCGATTTTCATGTCAATTTTGTATGACCGATAACCGACTTGAGCGTGGAAATGAACTTTCGATTGCCATAACTTCCTCAAAATAAGTCAGATTTTCATATGTAATACACCTAAAGTCTTGATTTACGCTCTATATTAATACTGCATTTAAATAAATACAAAATAAAGAAACTTAATTTTTAGTCGATTTTCATGTCAATTTTTTATGACCGATAACCGACTTGGGAGTGAAACGGAACTTCCGATTGCCATAACTTCCTCAAAATAAGTCAGATTTTCATATGTAATACACCTAAAGTCTTGATTTACGCACTTGTTTAATACTGCATTTAAATAAATACAAAATATAGAAACTTAATTTTTAGTCGATTTTCATGTCAATTTTGTATGACCGATAACCGACTTGAGCGTGGAACTGAACTTTCGATTGCCATAACTTCCTCAAAATATGTCAGATTTTCATATGTAATACACCTAAAGTCTTGATTTACGCTCTAGATTAATACTGCATTTAAATAAATACAAAATATAGAAACTTAATTTTTAGTCGATTTTCATGTCAATTTTTTATGACCGATAACCGACTTGAGCGTGGAACTGAACTTTCGATTGCCATAACTTCCTCAAAATAAGTCAGATTTTTATAGGTAATACACCTAAAGTCTTGATTTACGCTCTATATTAATACTGCATTTAAATAAATACAAAATAAAGAAACTTAATTTTTAGTCGATTTTCATGTCAATTTTGTATGACCGATAACCGACTTGAGCGTGGAACTGAACTTTCGATTGCCATAACTTCCTCAAAATAAGTCAGATTTTCATATGTAATACACCTAAAGTCTTGATTTACGCTCTAGATTAATAATGCATTTAAATAAATACAAAATAAAGAAACTTAATTTTTAGTCGATTTTCATGTCAATTTTGTATGACCGATAACCGACTTGGGTGGAACGGAACTTCCGATTGCCATAACTTCCTCAAAACAAGTCAGATTTTCATATGCAAGACACTTAAAGTCTTGATTTACGCTCTTGATTAATACTGCATTTAAATAAATACAAAATAAAGAAACTTAATTTTTAGTCGATTTTCATGTCAATTTTTTATGACCGATAACCGACTTGGGTGGAACGGAACTTCCGATTGCCATAACTTCCTCAAAATAAGTCAGATTTTCATATGCAAGACACTTAAAGTCTTGATTTACGCTCTTGATTAATACTGCATTTAAATAAATACAAAATAAAGAAACTTAATTTTTAGTCGATTTTCATGTCAATTTTGTATGACCGATAACCGACTTGGGTGGAACGGAACTTCCGATTGCCATAACTTCCTCAAAACAAGTCAGATTTTCATATGCAAGACACTTAAAGTCTTGATTTACGCTCTTGATTAATACTGCATTTAAATAAATACAAAATAAAGAAACTTAATTTTTAGTCGATTTTCATGTCAATTTTTTATGACCGATAACCGACTTGGGAGTGAAACGGAACTTCCGATTGCCATAACTTCCTCAAAATAAGTCAGATTTTCATATGTAATACACCTAAAGTCTTGATTTACGCACTAGTTTTATACTGCATTTAAATTAATACAAAATATAGAAACTTAATTTTTAGTCGATTTTCATTTCAATTTTTTATGACCGATAACCGACTTGAGCGTGGAACTGAACTTTCGATTGCCATAACTTCCTCAAAATAAGTCAGATTTTCATAGGTAATACACCTAAAGTCTTGATTTACGCTCTAGATTAATACTGCATTTAAATAAATAGAAAATAAAGAAACTTAATTTTTAGTCGATTTTCATGTCAATTTTGTATGACCGATAACCGACTTGAGCGTGGAACTGAACTTTCGATTGCCATAACTTCCTCAAAATAAGTCAGATTTTCATATGTAATACACCTAAAGTCTTGATTTACGCTCTAGATTAATACTGCATTTAAATTAATACAAAATATAGAAACTTAATTTTTAGTCGATTTTCATGTCAATTTTTTATGACCGATAACCGACTTGAGCGTGGAACTGAACTTTCGATTGCCATAACTTCCTCAAAATAAGTCAGATTTTCATAGGTAATACACCTAAAGTCTTGATTTACGCTCTAGATTAATACTGCATTTAAATAAATACAAAATAAAGAAACTTAATTTTTAGTCGATTTTCATGTCAATTTTGTATGACCGATAACCGACTTGAGCGTGGAACTGAACTTTCGATTGCCATAACTTCCTCAAAATAAGTCAGATTTTCATATGTAATACACCTAAAGTCTTGATTTACGCTCTAGATTAATACTGCATTTAAATAAATACAAAATAAAGAAACTTAATTTTTAGTCGATTTTCATGTCAATTTTTTATGACCGATAACCGACTTGGGTGGAACGGAACTTCCGATTGCCATAACTTCCTCAAAATATGTCAGATTTTCATATGCAAGACACTTAAAGTCTTGATTTACGCTCTTGATTAATACTGCATTTAAATAAATACAAAATATAGAAACTTAATTTTTAGTCGATTTTCATGTCAATTTTGTATGACCGATAACCGACTTGGGAGTGAAACGGAACTTCCGATTGCCATAACTTCCTCAAAATAAGTCAGATTTTCATATGTAATACACCTAAAGTCTTGATTTACGCACTAGTTTAATACTGCATTTAAATAAATACAAAATATAGAAACTTAATTTTTAGTCGATTTTCATGTCAATTTTTTATGACCGATAACCGACTTGAGCGTGGAACTGAACTTTCGATTGCCATAACTTCCTCAAAATAAGTCAGATTTTCATAGGTAATACACCTAAAGTCTTGATTTACGCTCTAGATTAATACTGCATTTAAATAAATAGAAAATAAAGAAACTTAATTTTTAGTCGATTTTCATGTCAATTTTGTATGACCGATAACCGACTTGAGCGTGGAACTGAACTTTCGATTGCCATAACTTCCTCAAAATAAGTCAGATTTTCATATGTAATACACCTAAAGTCTTGATTTACGCTCTAGATTAATACTGCATTTAAATAAATACAAAATAAAGAAACTTAATTTTTAGTCGATTTTCATGTCAATTTTGTATGACCGATAACCGACTTGAGCGTGGAACTGAACTTTCGATTGCCATAACTTCCTCAAAATAAGTCAGATTTTCATATGTAATACACCTAAAGTCTTGATTTACGCACTAGTTTAATACTGCATTTAAATTAATACAAAATATAGAAACTTAATTTTTAGTCGATTTTCATGTCAATTTTTTATGACCGATAACCGACTTGAGCGTGGAACTGAACTTTCGATTGCCATAACTTCCTCAAAATAAGTCAGATTTTCATAGGTAATACACCTAAAGTCTTGATTTACGCTCTAGATTAATACTGCATTTAAATAAATAGAAAATAAAGAAACTTAATTTTTAGTCGATTTTCATGTCAATTTTGTATGACCGATAACCGACTTGAGCGTGGAACTGAACTTTCGATTGCCATAACTTCCTCAAAATAAGTCAGATTTTCATATGTAATACACCTAAAGTCTTGATTTACGCTCTAGATTAATACTGCATTTAAATAAATACAAAATATAGAAACTTAATTTTTAGTCGATTTTCATGTCAATTTTTTATGACCGATAACCGACTTGAGCGTGGAACTGAACTTTCGATTGCCATAACTTCCTCAAAATATGTCAGATTTTCATAGGTAATACACCTAAAGTCTTGATTTACGCTCTAGATTAATACTGCATTTAAATAAATAGAAAATAAAGAAACTTAATTTTTAGTCGATTTTCATGTCAATTTTGTATGACCGATAACCGACTTGAGCGTGGAACTGAACTTTCGATTGCCATAACTTCCTCAAAATAAGTCAGATTTTCATATGTAATACACCTTAAGTCTTGATTTACGCTCTAGATTAATACTGCATTTAAATAAATACAAAATATAGAAACTTAATTTTTAGTCGATTTTCATGTCAATTTTTTATGACCGATAACCGACTTGAGCGTGGAACTGAACTTTCGATTGCCATAACTTCCTCAAAATAAGTCAGATTTTCATAGGTAATACACCTAAAGTCTTGATTTACGCTCTAGATTAATACTGCATTTAAATAAATAGAAAATAAAGAAACTTAATTTTTAGTCAATTTTCATGTCAATTTTGTATGACCGATAACCGACTTGAGCGTGGAACTGAACTTTCGATTGCCATAACTTCCTCAAAATAAGTCAGATTTTCATATGTAATACACCTAAAGTCTTGATTTACGCTCTAGATTAATACTGCATTTAAATAAATACAAAATAAAGAAACTTAATTTTTAGTCGATTTTCATGTCAATTTTTTATGACCGATAACCGACTTGGGTGGAACGGAACTTCCGATTGCCATAACTTCCTCAAAATAAGTCAGATTTTCATATGCAAGACACTTAAAGTCTTGATTTACGCTCTTGATTAATACTGCATTTAAATAAATACAAAATAAAGAAACTTAATTTTTAGTCGATTTTCATGTCAATTTTTTATGACCGATAACCGACTTGGGAGTGAAACGGAACTTCCGATTGCCATAACTTCCTCAAAATAAGTCAGATTTTCATATGTAATACACCTAAAGTCTTGATTTACGCTCTAGATTAATACTGCATTAAAATAAATACAAAATAAAGAAACTTAATTTTTAGTCGATTTTCATGTCAATTTTTTATGACCGATAACCGACTTGGGAGTGAAACTGAACTTCCGATTGCCATAACTTCCTCAAAATAAGTCAGATTTTCATAAGCAATACATCTTAAGTTTTGATTTACGCTCTAGTTTAATACTGCATTTAAGTACGTCAAGTTTCTTCAATATCATTAAGTTATTTAATATCGTTATGTTTCATCAATTTGTTAAATACGTTGAGCTCATTAATTATACCCTTAAACCATAAAATGGGTAAATAAGGGTATAATGGTTTTGTGCAAATGTATGTAACAGACAGAAGGAAGCATCTCCGACACTATAAAGTATATATATTCTTGATCAGCATCAACAGCCGAGTTGATCTAGCCATGTCTGTCTGTCCGTCCGTCCGTCTGTCCGTCTGTCTGTATGAACGCGCCGATCTCAGAGACTATAAGAGCTAGAGACTTCAAACTTGAAACTTAAATTCTCCTAAACCATGCGCAGTACAAGTTTGCTTCAAACTTTCGATAACACTTCTGGTTTCCAATATACACATGTGATCGATAACAAAAAATCCTTGAATTTCAAAATTGTAAAACGAGGTTTCAAACTATTGATAAAATAATGAACATTTCAAAAAAATTTGAATAAAATCGGTTGAGAAACACCGAAGATATCGTAGGTTTAAATTTTGTCATTTTTGCCATATTGGTCACTGGTTAAAAACACACAAATGACTGTACACGATACGTATGGGGTTAAGGGTATGTCCTAGTCGGGATTTCTCGACTAGAGCCTTCTTTCTTGTTTTCTTTGGTTTTGGTTAAATATGGTTAAAATGCTGACAACCCTTTGTCAAATAAAGCAAAAGTTAACTTTAAAACGAAAATTATAAGCAAAAACCAACGTAGTTAATATTTATGGAAAAGCGAGTGCAAACCATTAAAGCTTCTGTAAACTGAAAGTTGGATCATGGATTTGGTAAACTTTGAAGTTAACACAATATGCCATTACTAAAGATATAAAAGCCGTACAACTTTCTTGTCAATTGCAACCCTTAAGAGTGCGAAGCTTAAAGCTCAATACAACCCCATTGACAAAAGCTCTGCCAGTGACTGCAATGGTGAAAGTGGATTCAACTGTTAGTACTTCAGAGACAGTCGACGACGCGACTGCAATCCAATCAGCCTATAATTGGGCATTTTAATTTTTTTTTTGTCGTTTGTGGCGCACCAACAACACTCGAGACACAACTACTACCCACGCTCACATACGCCCACACACACTTACAGACACCCACACACAAGCACAAGCACAAACAAACACGTTGGCATACATGTGTGCAAGGAAACAGCCCAGCTGTTAGTGTAAACTGAGGCAACTGATTGATTTTTCGCAATATAGAAACTGGAGCGAACAAAGATTAGCTTTGTATTGAGTGATTGGATTGATTGCCAGAAGGAGCAGCAGCAGCAGCAGCAGCAGCAGGTGGAGGCACACATATGGATATCAATGCCACGCTGGCCGAAGGTCAGCTCATAACCGACAGCTGTAACAATGTGCAACAAACGACGACACAAACAAAAGCTGAAACAGCAGCAGCAGCAGCAGCAAAGGCTCAGAGCATGGAAAGTCAATCATATACAGAAACGGAAGGAGAAGTCGATGCAGATGCACCATTGAGTGAACGCTGGTCACCGTTGGGCGCCAACTATGATGATGCCAATAGTGCCAGCTCGGAGCTGTTGACCACATCCGGTGATTGTGAGCTGGAGCCAACGTTGGAGAAGCAGCCACAATCACAGACACTCTCGGCAACAGCTGTTGCGGACAATGCCAATGAATTGGCGCGTTTGCGCAGCATCGAGGAGGAGCAGGAACTGTTGACCAGCTCATTGCTGGCGTTGACCTCGCAGTTTGCCCATGTGCAGCTGCGTGTGCGCCAGATTGTGGAGGCGCCCACGGATGAGCGGGATCAGCTGTTGCGTGATCTTGAGGACTTTGCCTTTCAGGGCATACCCGACGTGAATCAGGCGCCAACAGACAATGAGAACGCAGACAGCGGGGAAGAAGCGGGACAATTGCAATCACCACCCGATGGGCAGCTAATCGAGCAGCTGAAATCCCAGCTGACGGAACTGGAGCAGCTGGCATATGATTCGGGTGCGCCCGGCATCCTGCCGCAGCATGTGCTTCTCGAGAAACAAAAATTCATACTGGACGAGCTGCGCACCAAGCTGAATCTGCAGGTGGAACAGCATCAGTTGCCCACACTCAGCACCGAGCAGCTGCGTCATCAGGTGGACAATGCAATTGGCGAATTTGTTGGCCCCCTCAAAATGAAGGAGCAACTGGTGGCACAACTAAAAACCCAAATCACCGATCTCGAACGTTTCATTGCATTTCTGCAGTGCGACACTGCGGTGGGTGCAGGCGGCACGGGTGGTGGCACCATCAGCGCCAGCGAGAAGCTCAAGCTTCTCAGTGGTGCCTACAATAGTTATGCCGCCAAGCAGACAGCGCGACAGATGCCCGTCCAGCTGCCAAGCACAACAACAGCAACAACAAACGCAAAAACAACAACAACAGCAACAACAATAGCAGCAGCAAATGGCACATCCTCCTCTGCCACGGAGCATGCAGCACGACGCGAAAGTTTGCATAGCAAGGCGCACGGTTTGCTGGACAAAGCATCGCTCCTAATGCAAATGTTTGCCACAACGCACTTTGCCAAGCGGCAGGCGGACTTTCAGCAGAACTCATTGAAGAAGACGCACAAGGGCAATCATTGGGGGTGAGCATCATATGTATATATATCTTTTATTTTTTTATTTTTATTATTCTAAAATGAAGTTTTTGAAGGTTAAGTTTCAAAGTAAGTTTTTCCCAACCCTTGCAACAAATGTTGGATCATTACATTTTTGTTGAATTCCCCAGAATATTTTAATTTTGTAAACTTTTTCATTTTATTTCAGTTTGCTTACTGATTTAAAATTAGCTTTTGTTTATTAATCTTAAACATTTTTGTAGCTTAAGCTCTATTTTTTAATTTGATCTAATTTTAATTTTATGTCGACAGATATTAGTTGACAATAAACAAATAAATAAGTAACCATACACAATATGGTTGAGCTTAGGAGAAATAGATCTAGAAACACAAGGATTCTCTCTAGAGATTCGCCATATGGCAGTTCGATTTCACATATTCAAAACAAAAACTATGCTAGTCATTACTTATGTATTCAGGGCCGTTAAATCAGAGCACGATAACAGAACTCGAAAGTTGTTTTATTATTGATTCATGAATTTTAACCAATGAAAGTTAAGCCTCTGTTGATGTGTCTACTTTTTAGGCATTGAACTGTGAGAACAATTTTGTGGAGCACAATATGTTGCAGCTTACATTTAATAAGAACACATTTGGAGTTATTGCAATTTAAAAACATATTAAGACATACTTTGGTTTAATCTATAGGAGATTATTGATCGATGTTGCTTAAACCCAAAGAAAACGTTTAACCCATAATCAAATTTATGTTAAGTTTAAAGATATATATCTCTTTGTAAGTTCTAAAATTTTGCGAAAAAATTCAAGCAGTTTGCAATTTGACAAGGGTAAATTTGATGGGTTTACGATAGCAGAAAGAACACAACAAACTAACAGCAACGCCTTGAGGGCCACCGTAACGAATTAGCTAGACGCCTTACTACAGAGCCAAGTAATAGAAGACTAGAAAGGTGCCATCCATCGGATCTTCCAACAAGGTTACTAAGTTCATAATTATATATCAGAAATAGCCCGTACTTACACATATTTTATTTGCACTACAAATCCTAGCCATATATCATCTGTGATCATTTTTTCTATTAAAACTAGATTAAGTTGCCACAAAAGGTAGCAGTAAACCTGTTTAATAAATTTACAATATTTTTACAAAAAAAAAAAAAAAAATAAGTCTGAGAAAACAACTTTAATAATTTTATATTATAAATCTACAGTGATTTGCGAGCGCAGCTGGAAGTGGACATTCAGGAGGTGGCTGCATTGGCTGCCACACTGAGCTGCGATCGCGAAAAGTTGGCGAACATAAAACGTGCATTGCGGCAACAACAGCAAAAGAGGCAGCAGCAGCAGCTGCAGCAGCAACAGGCATCCAATGCCAGCAGCAGTCCAACAGCAGCAAGTGAATCGTATGATGCGGAGAGTGGTGCATTAATCACATTGCCGCCACGTTGCAGGCGTGCAGTTGCCGCTGTGGTCGGACACGAGCTGACGCCATATGCCGCTGGAGCAGCAGCCGGTGCCTCCTCCGATTCCGAGGAGGAGATGTACGAGCGCTACGATTGGGACAAGGACAAGTCGCTGGGACGTCGCATTGTGCATATGCGCGGCGATTCCATAGCCACCATTGGACGCGAGCTGACCAGTGTGGTGCGCAAGAATTTTGCACGCACGCTGCAACAGCTGATGCAGCACGGATTGCGCATACCCACGGAGTCGGCAGCGTCCAGTTTGATGGTGCCATTCATGCGTTGCCTGCATCCGGGGGCACAGCGCATGGCAGCAGCGGGCGCTGGCACGGCGCCAGAGATGCAATTCCTGGGCATTGGACGCGCCATGCACGCCTGGGAGCTCATACTGGAGTACTACAATCTGAAGAATGGCGAGGAGTACAACAATACGCCGGCGCGGAAATTGTCACAAAGTTTTCAGCTGGACATTGTGGATGCGCATGCGGTGACGGCCAAACAGAGTCTGCTCAGTGCCATTGGCATGATCCTGGCCATGCATTTGCCCTACAAACGCAGCTACAATGCTCACTTCAAGGCGCTTATCTGTGCAGGATTAAAGTAAGTTTCATTACATTCCATATATAATAAATACATATAATGATTTATATTTACAGTTCACATCTGTTGGTGGAATGGCTTAATCTGATACTCAGCTGCAATGAGCTTATAGACACATACTATACGTCCAACAGCTATGTGGCATGCACCGGTTTTCGCGACTCCTTGCGCTCCATTGACACACTGTCCAAGTATGACTTTGATCTGCCCGTCGATTTGGCCATACGCCATTTTCGCAATATCTAATATATTTTTTTGTGCTCTAGTCCAAATCATCATAAATACTATATATCCTCTCTTTATGCTATATATATATATATAAATGTATAAATATGTGTATATAACTTTAGATATGTCCAATTAACTAATACCTACTAATACAATTACTAAACCTTAACTAACTAACTAAAATTCACTTGTATAGAATCGATGAATGCATTCGCTCAGCTTCTCACCCAATGGTCGCTCCGTGGGTCCACAGCTTAGTTTGGCCAGTAGTAGACGCGCCTCGGACTCATCCTGACACTCATCATAGGCATCGAAGAGCAATCGCGGCGTTGGATACCGCTCCACAATTGCCAACGCCCGATCCAGTGAGAGTGAATGCAGCTGCAACAATTGCTGGACAAACACTTCGCGCACTGTCAATTGGGCATTGCGTGCCGAATCCTCGTACAAAGCACGAAACTTCAGCAGACCAACAGATTGACAGCTGTTGCCTGAGTCTATCTCTGCCTTGTCCACACTGTGTAACGACTTCTTGCCCTCCACATAGAGCTGCTGCAGCACACTGCTCACTCCGCTCAGATAGCACATGGAACGATAGTGATTATCGGTGCGAAAAACTTGTATGCCCTTGGACTGAATGCGTGCATTGGTCAGTGCTTGGAGGAGTGAGGCGAGCGGCAAACCCAACAGCTCATTGTCGCCATAATCCTCGATCAGATAGATGATATGCGGCAGTCCGCACTGCAGCAAGCGATGCTTCTGCTCGTGAAAGCGGCCATCCCGTATGCTGCTGGCCAAATCATCCATACGCTTGCGCTCCACAATGTAGGGCAGCACCAGCTCATTGCCTGCGGCATCGCATGCTATCCACAGAAAGTCACCTATGGTTAGGCGACGCACTTGGTATTCCACGCCTAGGGATTGCAGATAGCTGCGCGTCTGATCCAAAATACGCTTGTTCTTGCCACTTGTCTCTTGCGTGTCCACAAGCAGCACAATGCGATAAGTGCCCGCTGGCATGTTGACAAAACGCACACGTTCTTCGGCTTCTGCTTGCTCTTGTTGTGCCTTTTTGGTCATCTTTTTGGGCTTCTTTTGCTGTTGCTGTTTTTGCACAGCTTGAACCACCTGCTGTACTTGATGTTCGTATTGTGTGCTGTCCACAGCTGCTGCTGGCAGTGCAGCCTGGCTAGCCAGCAGTCGGTATTGGCGCAGTTCATCGTCGATTAGCTGGCAGAGCGTTGAGCCAAATCCACGCAATACGGCACATTCACGGCCGCTGTAGAGTGGCAGTGGGTAACTGCGCAGTGCTTGCAGCGCTTGTCGCAATTTGTGCTGTGACTTGCGATTACGCTCCTCTGCCTCGTGGAGCCAGCGTTGCAACCAACGCGTAAATAATGGATTTGGTTCTTGCAACCTTATTTCTAGACGTGTTTCCATGTTTGCGCCAAACACTGATTTGGAGCTGCCACCCAGTCAAAATAAAAAGTAGAGTTGCCAACGCACCTGAAAATGTATACGTTTTGGAGTGAATGGCAAATACTAGAGCGAGTTACTGTGCCGCCATCTATTGAGAATTTCAGCACACGGCGAATTGGTTTACTCATTGCAACAACACTTTAACACATTTGGGAGAGCTATTTCATAAATTCGAATTTTTCCTTTATTTAATGCAACTTTAAATGTAAGTGTAGCGAGCTTTTTTGCTCAAATAGTCTTTCACCATCTATGGTAAATTTTATGATTTAAGCTACCACACCAATAAAATAAAATTGTCCAAGGCAACCAGACCGCCAAATTATTATTCGACGCCAGTGCTGCCAGCCTTTGCACTACCGCGTCACATTGTGAGTGCCTTGCAAACTTTTAAGCGTGCGTATTCGATTTGCCGCATTTCACAATTGAAATGTCCGCCAAAGCAACCAGTAGCAAAGCCAATGTCAATCCCTGCATTGATGACATCCACCTGGAGGCGCTGGCATTGAGCGAAGGTATACGGGATGCGCCCGTCTGCATTATTGTGCTCGGCATGGCCGGCTCCGGCAAAACAACATTCACCCGCAGCCTCATCGAGCATGCCCAGGCCAAGTTCAATCCATATGTTGTGAACCTAGATCCAGCGTGTCGCGAAGTGCCCTATGCAGCACACATTGACATCCGCGACACGGTCAACTACAGGGAAGTGATGAAACAGTATCAGTTGGGTCCCAATGGTGGCATTGTCACGGCCCTCAACATGTTCACCACCAAGATGCCCAAATTTACGGAGCTGGTGCGACGGGCAGGTGAACGTGGTCACAAATGGTGCATCATCGATACACCAGGCCAAATTGAGGTGTTCACATGGTCGGCATCTGGCAGCATTATCACTGAAGGCTTGGCCACCATGTTTCCGACCATAGTTGTCTATGTTATGGATGTGGTGCGCTCTGCTTGCCCCACCACATTCATGTCCAACATGCTGTACGCCTGTTCCATTCTATACAAGACGCGACTGCCGTTCCTAGTGGCTCTCAACAAGGTGAGTTCGATGCACATTTCACTTTCCATTTCCACTAATATTTAATTTAATTACTTACACAGATTGACCTGAAGGACTGTAGCTTTGTGCAAGACTGGATGACCGACTTTGAGGCATTTCAGGATGCACTGGAGGAGGAGCACAGCTATGTCAACAATCTAACACGCACCATGTCCCTAACACTCGACACTTTCTACGAGAATCTTGTTACTTGCGGTGTCTCGGCCAAATCAGGTGTCGGCTTTGCCACCCTGATGACACACATTCTTGACTGTGTTACGGAGTACGAACGCGACTATAAGCCCGTGTATGAGAAGATGCGTTTGCAACGCTTGGCCCAGCAACAGGCCAACCCACAGCCAGCTGCCAACATCGATGAAGCTGGCACAGCGGTGCCCTTGGGCCTAGATCTAAGTGTAAGTGGGGGGGCAAAACCTCAATGCAAACTGTCTTTAACATTATCTATATGTTACAGGATCCGCCCAGCAATTCGGATAACAGTGTATTTTTAATGGCGCCAAGTCTAGTGCCCCTGCAAATGGATACGGCTGAAGAGATTGAAAGCGATCCCAAAACCAAAGCTGAGGAACAAAACTTTCAAAGTTTTGTACAAAATCATTTAACTGCACAGCAAACTAAACGCGATAAACAGCAGCAACAGGAGCAGCTGCAGCAGGAAACGAAACCTTAAGTGATAAAATACAATCATAGTTTGTAAGGTAAACACAGATGTGTCTGTATATATATAACGTCCATAAACTATTCAGATAACAAAACAAGTTTAGTTTGTGTTTCTTTATTTTTTTTATTCACTTTAACAAGCAAAAACATTCAATATAGTGTGTGTGTGTTCTTTTTTATATGTATGTATGTATGTTAGTGTGTGTGTGTTTGGTATGCATATATGGACTTATTTGTATATAGCTTCGCAAATTATTTGTAACAATTACAGTGATATATGGCGGATAAACATATATATATATATATATATATATATATATATATGCATGTAATGCATCCATTTGCATTTTAGTTAATATATATATTTATGTGTGCCGTGTATGTATGTATGCATATACATATGTATATGGGTGTAAATGCAAGCCGTCGTTTTTTCTTTTCCGCCTTTATAATATAGCAAATACTTTAAACATAATACTATCTTACGATGCAAAGACAATACGAGTATCTAGGCATAATAATAAGTATACAACATCGTTTTTGAGCAAATTAATCACCACTGCCACGCCCAGCTCGCCTTTACCATGCCACATGCATATACATATACATACATATGTATATGGAGATTTTAGTTTTTAGTGTTAAATATATTATGCTTACAAAAATACAGATCATCTCAAATTACAATTACAACTCGCAATGATTCACAGTTATACACAGTTATATAGATCGACATACAGTTTAATATATATATATATAAAGTACGTAGTTACCATACATATTCATAAACATATAGTGTACATAGTATTTGCTTTTCATATACTTCTCATATACGTATATACTATATCATTCTTATCAATCAAACTATGAACTCTTGAGCCTCAGAGCTCAAAGCTTGAACTTAATCTCTCTTCTGTCAATCTCATCCAATCAACATAATTATATGTCTCTCTCTTTCTTTCATTGCATCGAGGCAATCTTCAATTCTAAATTCCGCAAAAAAAAATATATATCTTAATACTAACGTTTCAAAACCGTTTTGATGCATTATTTTTGTGCTCAAGAGTTGGTTTTTTTTCTGCTTTATAGACTGGACTTAGTGAGTAGTATATAGAAGTGCAGGAGAGGGAGAGGGGTGCACCTCTTCACCCTACCCTGTTGCACCTCCTTAGCTATGCGTGAAAAGTTTCTCCATCTATTTCAATACGCAAACAATTTTTTGTCATTTTTTAAATGCAATTTAAAGCTTAACATAATATTTTTTGCAAATATTTGTGCTATGAATAAAATACTGATAATTATAATATATATTTCTATATGTATACGAAAAAAAAATATTTTTTGTGCAGATAGTATATGAAGAAATAAATGTAAATAATATTAGGTAACAACTTATATAAGGAATCCATAATATGTTTTCAAGAAACAGTCTTTGCTAGAATTTTTGTCTGTTTTTTAACCATTGAAAATTGCTTGAATGCGATTAAATTTGTCAACGTTTTCATTTTGAAATATGCGGTTTTGGGTATTAGCTTAGCTTGGACAGCATTTTTGAAAATGTTTTTAGGTTCTTAATACATAAATGTATGTTTTATATATGCTCTTAATTGTATACCCAATACAAATATGAAAATATACCATATACACGAATTTTGATTCAAATGTGTTTGAAAATTTTCATTGTGATATTTGATTTTTCAAAGCTTTTGATCTTCTGCTTTTTGAACACTTTTCGTCTTTTGTATGCGATTTGATTTAAGTAATTTTTTAGAATGTATTTTATATATTTTAATATTTGCATTGAGTATACTCATTTGATTAAATTATGCTTTTTAAATATATATTTTCTTTTTGTTTGTATCAAGCTTTATTTTTTTTTTTTTGTGTGTTTTTGGTTTTTTCTTGATCAAAATGTGTCTATATATAGCCTGTATATTTGTTTTTTCTGTATATAGTATATATATATATCATAAAAATATGTAAGTACATATAGGAAATAAAAGACAAAAAACAAAAAGACATCAAAAAGCGTTAATAAGAAAATCAACAAAAAATACATTGATAAACACGCATAAGTTGAAATTGTTTTGTTTTTATATTAAAATCTTGAATTAATCATCGTCGGACAGATTTGTTGTTGTTAGCAATGTGGCATTATCCTCAGCACCCTGCTCTTCGATATCCTGCATGAAAAAAGAGAGAGAATTAAGTTAGTTTAAAACTTTAAAAGCAGTATCACAGATGTTTAAGCCCCTCCCGTCCCTTGTACAAATAAATAATACAGTTTGGTTGTTTCTTATACAAAATATATTTATATGTATGTATATATATATTATATATTTAGCAATTTGTTTCGTTTCATTTTGTGTTACATTTTTGTTAGGACGTATATAAAAACCACACTTGATCAAAATGATAAACTAACATTAACAGTACATATGGTATATGTGGGCATATCTATGTATATATATATATATATATTACAAAACATACTATATATATATAGTATATACATATATATGCCTGCATATTACATTGCTTTTCTTTTGATTCTCAAATACGCACACACGCACAAACACACACACAAACACATTTGATTGAATGATGAAAACGCATTTTGTGCTTTTTGTTCACATCATTTTGATTTCAGTTTTGTTGGCATTCATGTATAAAAATAAAAAAAAGATTTGTTTATTCAAATAATAAAAAAAAAATATATGTTTTGTAATATGTATATGTTAACATATTATTATAATAATATAATTAATAATAATTATACAAAAAAAAAACTTAAAATGAAGCAAAACATTTCGGTTTGAATGCGTTGACAACAATGTATTTTGCGCTCCGATATGAACATATCTATATATATATTTTAAATGCAGCGCGTGACAATAGAAAAATGTGTGTGTTATTGTTTGTTGTTGTTTGTATGTTTGTTTCGTGTATGCTTGAGTTAGCTTGATAGTCTATTCTGATTGTGTTCATGTTGTTGTTGTTTGTTTGTTTGTTGTTCAGATTACAGTTGATTGAGCGTCTGGAAGTGTGCGGAAGATTTTGTTGTTGTTTGGTACAACTGATTGGATTCACTTGAGCTTCTGCTTGATGGGGCTGGGCGATGCCTGATCCGCTTCGGGCAGATCGCTCTCCTTCTTGCGCTGCTTCTTGTCCTTGTCCTTGTTGGGCGCTTTCACCTTCTTCACCTGCGCCGCCAGCAGCTTAGCCTCCCGTTTGGCTTCGCGTGTGGCACGCAACTGTTCCGTTATGAACGAGAACACCAGATAACCCTGCAGCGCGATCAGGCCGATCAGCGAGATGATCGCACGCAGCTTATAGCTGCTGCCGGAGCCGGCAATGCCATAGTAGAGTGTCAGCACACCAATCACCGAGGTGGCAAAGCGTGCCAGCACAAAGCATACGCTGTTCACAACGCGAACGCGTGCCAGACGCTCCTCGCGATCAAAGACGCCAATCAGCTGGAAGACATGGGCGAGCAGCTCGCTCACATAGTGCAGGGTGAGCAGGACGAGCGCCAGACGCTGATAGCTGAGCGTGTAGGCCAGTACGATGAGCGTAAAGCCGCTAATGGAATGTATGATCTTGGGCTGTTGCTCCTCCTTGGTGCGTATCTTCTGGAAGTAGAGTTCCGGCAGCATATGTAGATAGTATGACAGCTGGATAATGAAGTAGAATTTGTGTAGGAAGCTCATCGCATGATCCGGATAGTTCTCCCACAGCAGCGCCACCTGACCCAGATAGCCTTCGCGCAGTGCCACATGTACACCCCAAACGAATGACAGCAGATAGAAGGCAACCAGTTGGCCGGACTCGTTGAAGCGGGCCAACTTGAATTTGGACAAGTGCAGACGCTTGCTAATCTTGTCCAGCACAAACTCCTGGATGATGGCATGCATGATGATGCAGGTCAGCGTGTAGAAGAATATCGCACAGTAATCCTTAATGCCCGCCACATAGGTATATGGCTTGCCATACGGCTGCTCACGGCTTGCCTCCTCGCCGCTAACATTGTGATGCAGCGATATGAAGGCGCTGGCAAATGATGCCGTCGATTCGTTCATGAGGCCAACAACGAATACCATTGCCACACAGGAGATGATATCCGCATGGTTTTGTATGACAAATTCATGGCTCAATATTGGTGGATTCTTGTTGGTTGTCTTCCTTCCCAGACCTGGTTTGATGGCCATGTTTGTTGCTGTTGTTGTTGTTATTGCTGCAAATGTGTAATGACGTTTAGTTTAGATTTGCGGAATCTTGCTCTCACGTATGCGCTCCCTCTCCCTCTCTCTCGCTCACTCATCAAAACGCGCGGTTGTGTGTTCGTGGCGCTTGCAACGTCAGCAGCAGCTGACAGTGACAGCGGCAGCCAAGCTATAGCCATGTGCATGTGCCCCATGCCTATGCCTATGCCAATTGGCCTGAGGATTCAGTGCAACATCAGAGGCGCACACGAAAATACACAAACACACACACATACACACACAAACATTTGCTGGCAAACATGCAACACAAATTTGCCTTGTTGGCACAAACACGCACACTCGCACTCGCACACACACTCGCACACACACACACATACACACAGCGCGGAGAGAGAGCGCACGCAAGCAATTTCTTTTCTTTTAGTTTTTGCGCTTTTCACTCGCTTATATTGTTGTTGTTGTTGCTTACAGGATTGGTATTTGTTGCTGACGTCGACGTCCTCCAGTTGTATTATTAATTTAATAAAGATTTGTTTTTAATTTTATTTAGTTAATTCCAGTGAGCCGCTGGTCCAGCCGCCTCTGCTGCCTGCCTGCTTTTGGCTTTTAGATTAGCTGCTGCTGCTGCTCACCTGTGCGTGAGTGAGTGAGTGACTGACTAACTGACTGACTGACTGGCTGACTGAATGAAATGTGTGGCTACGTTTCACCAACAGCGCTCTGCGAATGCCAAGGCGGCCTACTAGCCAACTACAGAGCCAAGCAGCAACAAGAGCGCTGCCAGCAGCCGCAAGAGCACTACAACAAAACACAGTCAACAAAAAAAAAAAAAAGCAAAACCAACAACAAAAACTGCCACGCAAACGACTCTCGGCTCCAACGACGCGGTGCTGTTGTTGTAGTTGTCGTTGTAGTATTGTTGTTGCTGGTTCTGTTGGTTCACTACCACTTGTTCACGTTGTTTGTTTATTGCTTGCTCGCTTGCGCGCACAGTTTAAAGCGCTAACGTATTGCCGGCTAAAGTCAAGCGCTCTCGCTTTCACACGCCCGAAGCGCCACAATATTATGTTGGGGCGCCCACTCGTTTGGCCACGATGTCCGTTTTTATTTTCGTTTTGCTTCGTGCGTCAACCGACTGTGACGTGTAATTTGTTGACTGTTTGTTGCTTATCGATAGACATAAAACGCGTCATCAATGATATTACAACTCTGACAGCTTTGCTGTTCATAGACACAAAATAAAAAGGTTACACACTTCTCATTAACAATTTTATGTTTCACATTCAAAAAATCACTTGGCACTATGTTAACGCAATATTCAATCGGTATTATAAGATAAAAGCGATGTTATATCTTCATAAAGCTTTAAAGGAACATGGTTTTTTTTTTTTTTTAAATATGTACATCCATTCACATTGCAATGCTGACGTCATGCGCAGAAATGGCAAATGTGTACACTGCTTGTGAACAGGGCTGCAACCTTTATAACATTGTGCCATTCACTTTACAGCGCGCACATCGCTTGTTCATCGAAGGCGGTTCGTTTAAAAACACGATATACTCAAGTGTGTGTATACAATTTACAAACTGTAAAGGTTATTCACACACTTTACACCGTTTAATACTTTATATGCTAATCTGATGTATGCTAGGGTTAAAACAGAGAGAACTTTGTGTTTGAATGAATTGTATTGTGCATGCAGATAACCAAATTTATGTTTCCATGCTAGCTAAACTTTTAGTTTTTACTACATTTTTAAATTAATTAGTTAAAACCCAATTTAAAATCAAAAGCTAGTGTACTCTTGTTAAACCTGATTTTAAATTAAATTCAAACTTCTTGCTAAAACAAGATCTCGACATCTTCCTGGAATTTTTATTTGGATCAGGTTAATTGGAATTTTGTATCAAATTGCATAAGAACTCCCAGGGGAGGCAATTAGAATGACGTCCTTACTTAGAATTTAGGTGGAAACACACATACATATGTATGTATAAATGTACTTGTTTCAAGGTTATTCCAAGAAGGTAATTAAATTGCAATTGTTGTTGTTGTTTACTTACGTTACGATTTCGCTTGCGCACAGATGAAACAATGGTGCGCTTGTTGCGTGCCACCAAACAGACCGTTATAATTAGAATCATGCCAATAAGTGCAAATCCAAGTAAGGCGGGCAACAGCACGCTATCCTCTGCCTTGTAGCCCTGTCGGAGTGGCAGTGGAAGTGGGAGCGAGAAAGCAGGATTTGAATAATTAATCCAAGGTCGAAATTAGTTAGGCAACTCTTTTCTTTGTACTTACCGACCACTGGACATATGTGGATGGAATATAGGCCCAACGTGTATTCATCCAAGCATTGTTGTTGTTGTTGCTATTGATCTGTGCCTCATCCGTGTTGCCTGTTTGTTGTTGCTGTTGTTGTTGCTGATCCTGCTGCTGCTGCTGCTGCTGCTGTTGCTGTTGAGTGCTCTGCGTCTTGGCCAATACGGGCGGCATAATTGGTTTCTTGGCTGCGGACTTCAGGAGCGGTACTTGGATAATGCGCGTTGTTATTGTTCCACCCAAACGATTGCTCAACGGTGGCGGAGGCGACGGTGTAGTTGATAATATCGGTTGCTCTGTTGTTGTTGTTGTGGTTGTTGTTGGTGTTGGTGGACTCTCAGTTGTTGTTGTTGTCGTAGTGGTACTAGTTGTTGTTGTTGTGGTTGTAGTTGAAAACGTTTTGTTGAGCTTCAATATAAACTGTTCGACACCATTGCGATTAACGATCTGAACAGTTTGACCCACAGCAGCCAAGGGAGCAATTGTTGTTGTTGCTGCTGTTGTTGGTGGAGCTGCAGGGGGCGGCGGTGGTAGGGCAATGTGTTGCAACTGGTGCAACTGCTGCTGCTGCGGTTCGCCACTGTGCGTAAAGGCGGCCTTCGTCTTGAGGAACCATTCTGTGGGACTGGGCAGACATTCGGCGGAGACCAGAAATGGTATCAATACGGCACCAACGATCACCGTACACACAAAGATCAGGCCCAGATACGCAAAGGATGTGCGACGTTTTCGTGGCTTGCTGGCGCCACCTACAATGCAGGGTGTGGACGAGGAGGCGGAGGAGGTTGCGGAAGCGGATGCAGAGGCGGTTAGGGAGGATGAGGAGGAATTGTTGGTGTTCACGGGCAGGCAGCTGGCATTCGACAATTTGCCTTCAATGCGAAAATCATCATTTTGCGGTAATATTGTATATTGCAAACTGTTTTCGCCGTGTCGTATCGTTTTGTACATTTTCAAACTGTTTTTATTTTAGTTTTTGTAAAACTTTAATTTCTTGTTCGTATCTCTTCCTTTTCCCCCCTTTTGTGTAACTAGCAATGTTGTATACACTTTTTTTTATAATTTCCACTTGTTATAAGGTGTTTTTTTCTTATTTTAAATTAATTTTGCGCTAATCGCTTTTGTGCCAATTGTTGTTGTTGCTGCTGCTCCTGTTTTTGATGCTTTTGCAGCATGCATGCTCCTTGCTCACTAATTTTTATGTTTTTATTGATTAAGCCTTGTTGTTCTGTCAGCGAGCGAGAGAGAGCGAGTTGAGTAGGCAACTTGTATATAATTACAAATATTTGGCGCAGTCGCATTTCGCTTTCATCGCAGTGTAGCAAAACATATAACGGTTTTCCATACATATGGTATATGCAATTAAGGCAGTGCTGCAAAACGCAACACGCAATTGATTTATTCTGGCAATACCCAAGACTAAGAAAAAGATTTCTTACACCCAGACAAAAGCTAACTGCGTTTCACAACGAGAGTGAGGCTACAAAATGCTAATTAATATATATCACGCTTAATAACTGACAAGAGCTAAACGCTTTGCGACCCGGAAACATTCCTGTCTTCATAACGTTTGAGACTGATTTGAGTTTACGATATACAATAATACCAAATAATCAAAGTGTCAGAACCGAACATTTTCGCCAACTGATTTATGAGCCGCAAACAAAATGCAGCATTTAATTGAGCAATCGCACACTTGCTGTAAACTAGTGAGAAGGGGGTAGAGGGGCTGAAGGGTATACACCGACTGATAAGCAATTCATATATACTAGATAAGTTTACGCCGTCCTCGAGATAGCCTCTGACCAAGTGCGGTCTGACAGGTGCTAAGTGGGGGAGGGATTGAGGCATACATACGTCGACTGCTTATCAACGCTGCTGCTGCTGGTGCTAAAAATGGTCAAGAAATTTTTTGCCAATGCAATGTGCCAATGGGAATCGCTCAGTCACGTATATGTCCAACAAGTGTGAGCAACATGTTCATTCTAACGGTAATCTGTTTGTGTCTGGGCATTTTGGTAGCCCTGCTTAGCCTTGGCTTATTGCTGCTTAGCCAAAAGTCGGATCTAATCTTTGGCAAATATCCGTGCAAGGGCATATTTTATCGTGTGAAATATGGAATAGCATTGCTTGTGCTGCGCCAGCTACGCTATCGCCTCTACAAGAGGAACGAGGAGCTGCTCAGTTCGGCGGCACATCTCGCGACCTTAGATCGACCGCAACCACTGACCAATGATCCCAAGAGCTACGATGTGGTCAGCATAATGGCGGCCAATGGTGCCGGACAAAAGCTAATGGTTACACTAGAGCGTCGCAAGCGTGGATTGCTCAAGGCAGCGCTATACCTATGGCTGCCCGGCACTGGTCTGTACAGTCTGCCCAAACTGCCGGACATGGTGCACTTCACCAACGATGGCAGCAAGGAGAGCACCGAATTTCGTGGCGCCGGCTTTCATCTCTATCCGGTGGAGTCCATGCGTCTCTGGCGTCTCAAGTTCGATGGCCAACTGCGCAAGAAAACGGATACAGCTGATTCGGATTCGGATTCAGAGCTGCTCAACGTGCAACTGGATCTGGAATTCAAGAGCTCACCCGAACACTTCAACTATAATCGAGATCTAAGCTCGACGCTCATAGCCGATTCGATAGCACGCGAGGCCTGGAACGAGGAGTTCTACAGCATGCTCAAGTGTGTCGGCTATCATGTGGACAAGCGCACCCACTACGAACAGAATGGTCAACTGATTGGCAGCATTAATCTGGCCGGGAGCAGGATGGCCTTGAATTTGCGCGGTTTCCGGGATCATAGCTTTGGCACCGATCGCTGCCTCAGCTCCATTAATCGCTATGTGTATTTTGCTTTGCTGCTGGACGATGGCAGCAGCATGGTTGTGGGCAATCTTAGCCAGCCCTCGTTCTTCCTATCCTCATTGAAGATGGGCTATGTGTGCACGCCCGCTGGCGTCTATCAGCCCATAACGGCCAGCAATTTTGAGCTGTACTCGTATGGGGAGAAGGGCATACCGCCACAGCATCAGAACTTCATAGTGGATACAGCGGATAGGGCGTATCTGGTGCAGGTGCGTGTGGAGCATACGGCTGTGCGGTATGTGGGCGGTGATTGGGAGTCCAAGGTGTATAATCAGTTTGTTGCCTGCACTGTGAATGGCATTACGGGCCAGGGACATGCCGAGTATCTGTATAGACACGACAGTGGACGACCCGATGCCATTGCTGATCAGGATCCACAGTGGTATCAGCGGATCAAGAGCTACGAGCGCAGTCTCAGCAACATGGAGCTGGTCAATGAGGAGGAGTTTATATTCTAGGCTAGTAACTATATCTATGTGATAAATGTTTTTATTTTTTGTTTTTTTTTATAGTGCGATTTTTGGAATAAAATGTATTTAGCAAATTATATGAATGCGAATCAATATTATATATGTATATAGTTGGAAATAGAATCCGGTTAGCGAATGATAAGAAAAAAACACAAACACAGAGAGATGATTATTATAACGAAAACGTTACAAGCACGGCGAATTTGTTTATTGTCCAATAATAAAAACATTCAATGCTGAATGGAAAAATTGTCACAATGCGCGACGTCTATCTATCTTTTGAGCCAAAATTATAATATTGTTATTTATGTGTAACGCTTTGCCTTTGTTAACTTGAACTAACTGGATTTTTTTTTGTGATTTTTTTGTCGATCGCTGTTTCCACCCAACGCCAGGTTGTGCCTCAAGGCTGGCATCGGCCCATCAAATTCACCAGATGCAACTTATAGTCTTGCGAAAGATGCGAATAACTTTAACTGATAAGATACAAAATTATGCTATGAATCTATAAGATTAGTAAGAGTTTAGTTGGATACTTACTTGGCCGGGAGCCAGTTGGGCGGGGTTCAAAATCCTGGCTTGATTTAAGGGTGGCTATAGAAGCATTCGAATCAACTCTATCTATATTTTCAAAAGAATCATCTGACAGATAAGCAACTTCCAACGATTCTGCCTTTTCCACGACGTTCTCATCCTCCTGCTCCTCCTTCTTTATCTCATTATTGTCGAGCTCCTCCTTCTCCTCCTCCATCTCATTATCATTCAGCTCCTCCTCCTCATTCTCTATCTCATTATCGTTCAGCTCCTCCCCGTCCTTCTCTATCTCATTATCATTCAGCTCCTCCTCCTCCTTCTCTATCTCATTATCGTTCAGCTCCTCCTCCTCCTTCTCCTCTATCTCATTCTCATTATCGTTCAGCTCCTCCTCTATCTCTGGCGCTTCCTCATCATTCTCGTTCTCGTTCATAGTCTCATTATCATTATCAATCTCCACTATCTCAATATGGATATCATCTTCATCCGGAATCTCAATATTAGTCAGGTTCGGGCTCAAGCGTGTGTTTGACGGACCGCCAGATGGTTGTGGTACCGGAGCTGCCAGTGCGCTCCTCTCGAACTTGGCCACAGTTGCGGCCACATGTCCATTCAACAATTCGATGCTGCTCAGCGGCGGCGATGCAGGTGCCGGCATCTTCTTGTTCTTCATTGCCTCGAATATGTTGATCAAGAGCTGAACATTTCGGTTCTCGCGCAAATCCGGAAGCGAATTGTGTGTCTTCACCATATTTGTTTCGAGATAATACGCTATATCTAATATATTAACGATTCGCGGATATTGATGTAAAGTTTCACAATGCTTAACTATATTTCTATTTCGTTTGACTAGCTTTGTAAATCGCGCAATGTATTGCGGTAAAAATGTAAAAAAATGTGTAAAAATGTTAAAATTATATTTTTCAAAAAATGTTTTGAAAAACAATATTTTGTGTTGAGAATGTGAATGAGAATGAAATGTTTTTAGCTACTGACGAACGGGTATCCAAAATTTCGAAAAAGCCTACTTGGATTTCCGAAACTTTTCTCAAATGCATATTATTTGAGCTTATTGAAAAAAGAAAACACTTGAATTTTCGATTCATTGCTAAACGTTTGCAAGAAAAAAAAAATAACAATAATTTCTTAGAATTTCAACTGATTAAACAGACTTTTTTTAGTATTATTTTTTTGGTTTTTTTTTTTTTTTTAAACACAATGATATCTTTTTTAGCATTGAATATCATCCATATTGATTGCATTCTCATAAACTCCACCATATTTTCTAGCATTTTTATTTATTTGTGGACCACCAGCAAGTACTCTAAATATTTATAACACTTGAGCGACACAGGTGGAAAGCTTTTGCCATTGGAGAAGCAAGGTGGGGGTGGTGGTGTTTCATAAGCAATGGCGGGATTAGATTACAATATTATTTGGGATTTTCTATCAATAAATAATACATAAATAAACGAGGTCGTTACGTATTATTGTACGACCATATCAATTGATTTATAAAGCTAAAGACAACAGCTGTCTTATCGAAACTGGCCAAGCCAGGGATTAAAAACGATCTATAGTAGACCCAGCTGGTTAGAAACGTGTAATGCGATAAGACGAACTCAACTCCAAGTCCAACGAAAACATAATAACATTATTATTATGAAAGCAGGCCAAACCACAATGCTGACAATGCTGCTTTATGTTGGCGTCACTGACCTGCGACAAAAAAGATTTGTATGATGTTTATGTCAGCGATAAGTAAATAGATTGTAAGATTGCTTTTATAGGAAAACGGTTAAAGTTCTAATTAAGCTTTAGGTCCATAAACAAGGCTATAAATAGCAATGATCAAAGTTCAGGATTTAATGTAGACAACGTTAAGTTATTGAATCGTTTTAGCCACTCTTCAGAAGTCTACACAAAAAATATCTATCAACGCAATTGTTGGCCATATCTTTTAAAGTGGCACTTGGCTCAAACACACTTGAGAAATCTTTATCTGACTGATCAATTGCAGTGCATTGAAGATATGCTATAGCAGCTGTTTATTCGATTTTGTTTTGTTTGCAAAATAAATCATAATATAAATATAGACATAGAAATTGTTCAAGTCGAAAAAAAAAATTCCGTATCAAAATTCATAGGTTTCAAGATGTTTAACGTTGGTTCCAGTTCTGATGTGGGCTCAAATGCCACCATTATCACGGTCAAGGAGGCAAATCGCAATCGTAGCCGAAGTCGTAGCCAAAGTCCCGGTGCCAGCTTCAATGGTGTACAAATCAATCCATCGGAGATGCCTTCAAATAGTCGACGCGCTTTTCTTCAGCACATGGTCGATAGTTTGCCCAAGACGGTGCAGAATCGTGTGCTTGCTTTGAAGCACAATCAACTGCAGCAGATCAAGATCTCGGAGCAGTTCTTTCGCGAGGTCTATGAGCTGGAAAAACGCTTCTATGGCCAAAGCTGTACACTGTTCGATGCACGTCGCGATATAGTTGCCGGTGATGTGGAGCCACCGACCATGGAGCGCTATTGGCATGAGGAGCCCGATGAGTTACTTGAGGAAATCAAGTCGTCAGAAGAGTTCAAGCAGTTGACCGAACAGCTGCAGCATTTGCCCGACAATGCCATGGGCGTGCCTCGATTCTGGCTAACGGTCTTTCGCAATGTGGCCCTGATCTCGGATCTGGTGCAGGAGCATGATGAGCCACTGCTCGAGTGCCTGATGGATGTGCGCATTCGTTACGAATCGGACAGCTATACCGTACACTTTCAGTTTCGGCCCAACAAGTATCTGCACACATCGTCGCTGCTGTTGACCAAGAAATACATACTGCGCCATGAGGCCGACAAGGATTATCCGTTTATGTTTGAGGGTCCAGAGATTGTGCGCTGCGAGGGCTGTCACATACACTGGCGCGATGGCTCCAATCTAACGTTGCAGACAGTCAAGCAGAAGCGTTTGCGCAAGGGCGGACGCAACTTGCCAAAGGTGATGCCGCGTGAATCCTTCTTTCGATTCTTCTCGCCGCCACAGGCCATGGATCTGTCGCTGGCCGATGAGAAGACTAAAATGGTGCTTGGCGCTGACTTTGAGGTGGGCTATCTGTTGCGCACACAAATCGTACCCAAGGCTGTGCTCTTCTACACCGGCGATATTGTTGATAATGTCAATGATGAGCTGTGCACAACGGACAATACATCGGCATCGTTATCCTCCGAATCGCATGTGGGTGATCATGACAATCAACAGGATCCCAAAGAGCTACCCAGCACCAGTAGTGTTTTTAGTGTTTCTAAATAAATATTATAAGATACTCGATACATTAATTGAACGCACTTTGCTCTTTACTTTACACATACGAATACGATAAATATTACGAATTGCTAAGATATTCTCTAAACTTAAAAATACATATTAGACGATACAGATACGGTACAGTTATTTGAATATGCTCGTGTAGTATTCCTCCTCTAAGTCGTATAGATCCATTGCCATCTCATCCCTAAGTTTCATTAATTTTTTATCGCACTCAATTTGCGTTGCCCGAAATAGTTGTGAGTTGTTTGTGATCGCCTCATTCACAGAATGAAAGTCATTGAGTATTAGATATTGCTTCAAATCGGCCACCAGTTTCATTAACGATTCACCCGCTCGCACTAGAAAAACATACAGAAAGTAAGTATCAATTATATGTTTTTTTTATGTAAGAATCGCATTAAGATCTAACGGTTTTGAATATTTTTCGTAACTGATAAAGGTAGAATGCACAAACAAAGCAATCAGTCATTTGAAGACATAGCTTTTAGATACAAAATAAAATAAACAAAAATGATGCGCCTCGTATCACATTAAGTGAAAGTAGATAAACGCATCGAAACGAAGATCGAATACCCTTCGAGATGCAAATGGAAAGATTTAACTGAGATCCTTAGAAACTAAGAACGTCAATCAATAAGGAAAAGAGTTTGTTATAGAAAGACAAATGTGAGTTCAACTCCTGTTTCTTATATTATCAATTTTATTACTTTACTCCTACAAATGTTCAGGTTTTTCGATTTGTTTATGCTTACCCATATTTGCTGATCGCACCTGCATCTCAAGGGCGTCCTGCTCGCATTGTGTTATTTTTGAAATTTGACTATGACTCTCGCGCCTCGCCAACTTCAGTATCTCTGTAAACAAAAATGCAATAATAAATCAATTTAGCTTTATTTTTTTTGTATTTTCTGCCAGACTTTTGCATTGAGAGCGGACAAAGAGTGTGACGTAAATAAAGTTCCGCATGTGAGAGAGAGAGACAATGAGCGTAACGTAGAAATGTTCGCTCTTTTGCATTGGATAGCATAAACAAATGGGCCTAAAGCGAGGCTTTGGCTTGGACTGCCTTATGGCCAGCACAGTTGGAGTTAGAACGCTTTGGTATCTTGTCATTGCTGTTGCTGTTGCAAAGCGTAAAATTCGAAATTGCAGTTGTTTTCGTCCGACGCGATGGGTACTTCATTCTCGTACTTTTTTGATCGTTTTGCTGCCAGGGAGGATGTGCGTGTGCTAATGATTGGCTTGGACGGAGCCGGCAAGACAACAACGCTGTATCAACTGAAGCTGGATGCGGCCTTAACTAATATACCGACTGTTGGATTCAATGTGGAAATGATGGAGTACAAGCGCCTGCGTCTGACCGTCTGGGATATTGGCGGGCAGAAGCGTGTGCGCCCCTTGTGGCATTATTATTATAATAATGCAGCTGCTGTTATATTTGTGGTTGATGCATCCGATGAAGATCGCTTCTACGAGGCCATGTCTGAGCTTCACTCGGTGATGTGCGTTGCGGAGCTAAAGGATAGCGTTTTACTGGTGCTCGCCAACAAGCAGGATCTGCCGCATGCGGTCACACCGGCCGATCTGGCGTTGCGCCTTCGCTTGCATCAGCTACATCAACGCTGGAAGGTGCATGGCATTAGTGCCACCTTTGACAGGGGACTCCATGAGGGCATGGATCTGCTCTATCGCATGATTCGAAAGCGCCGTCAGCGTGCCCGTGCCGAGCGTCGCTTTAAGGCACTCATCTAGGCCGCCTCATATACAACAGCCAACATACATGCATACATATACGCACACTTTTCCATATACACCTATGTATCTTTTACCTTCGAAGTTTTCCAACATGCTTCGCACGTCGTCTTTAAGGCGGGCATTGTAGGATTTCAGTAGCGCCTCCTTTGACTGAGACGATATTGTGATTCGCGAACTGCTGGCCATGTGTGATGTGTGGAGCTGTTGCAGGACTAGAAATTTTCTATAACTTTGTACTTTTCTTTTATGATTACTGTTCTCTTAATAGCTAATTTATGTTTTGTTTGTGGTCTTTGCCGCGTTTTATGTGCCAAGCAGGGTTGCCTTTTTCTATGCATAGTCACAAGAGTTTCGCGCTAACAAGATAGCGCCGAGCATTTCGATAACAATTTGGCTGCTACGTCACAAATGCCATTTGCATAAATTTGGCATAGATGTCCTTGCAAACATTTCAAAATATTTCTCTGGTATCACCTATTTATATTATTTACACAATATTTTATTCAAACATGTTAAACTAGTAATAAAATTGCACAAATAAATATATATTCGCATACATATACAAAAGTTAATCTTTATCTTAATATCTCTAAAATTATAGCAACAACAAAAATAATAAGACAGATTTGAGCGCATCAGCAATAAACAAAAAGATAAATGTCTGGCAGCGCTCTGCAAACCGGCATACCGATATATCGCTATTGTAGCATAAATATTGTTATACAGTTGTACATATTTTACTATGTGCCATCGCTAGTTCTTGACCTGCAGAAGTAGTGAAAAGAGAGACTTTATCAACAACATCGATATAGTTAAGCAAGGCACACAGCCCTGCAACGTAAATCCGATCAAGATAAGCCAACGAAGGAGATTCTACACCTGTAATGCTTTAATGCTAAAGTCCATTCTTGGCGGGGACACGAATGGTTCTGCGGAAGATATACCAACCGGAGGCGTTGGCGGCAGGAGTGGCAACGGAGGCAGCGGAGGCAGTGGCAGTGGAGGCAGCGGTAGCGTTCGAAGCACCAGTGCAGGCGCATTTAGCCGAGCCAGTTGCGGTCTTGGCTCCAGCTCAATATCCAGTGGCTTAAGTGCTGTCTGTGGCAGCAGAGCAGCTGGTGGCAGCGGCGGAAGTGCAAGTGCCAGTGGCAGTGGCAGTGGTGGCAGTACACCAGCAACCGTTTATTGCCCTGCATGCGTAGCCAGCAGCTCACAGCAACAGCAGCATCATCCGGCAGAGGCATTGCAAAAGTCGGGAAAGCGGCAAAAGCCGCGCAAAAGTGCATCGACTGCCGGCTGCGTTGACATCCAGCATATACGCAACAACCTACACATGTCCACATCGAGTTCAACGCGCAGTGCACGCGGCGGCAGCAACAGCAGCTGCAGCAATGCCTCTGCCAATGCCTCCTCCGCTATGATGCAGTGCAGCAATGGCATCGCCTATGATGCCAACAGCAATGGCAACGGCAGCTGCAACAGCAGCACCTTCAGCTGCAAGGACGGTTCGCCGGGCAGCTACAGCTACAGCTGCAATGCCCTCAACGTTGACTTCAACTCCTATACGGCCACACACCAGTGGACGCGCATGCTCGAATGTGCCGAGTTCGTTGGCGCCAAGTAAGTCCTAACTAACTAATTATTACTTTATTCACGCCAACTAAATATGGATTATTATAGACGCAGCAAGCATACGGTGGTTGCCTACAAGGATGCCATGTTTGTGTTTGGCGGCGATAATGGCAAGAACATGCTTAACGATCTGATCCGTTTTGGTGTCAAGGACAAGTCATGGGGACGAGCATGTGCAACGGGTACGCCGCCAGCGCCGCGTTATCATCACTCTGCTGTTGTCGCCGGCAGCTCGATGTTCATCTTTGGCGGCTATACGGGCGACATACACTCCAATTCGAATCTGACCAACAAGAATGATTTGTTTGAGTACAAGTTTCTCAGCGCCATGTGGGTGGAGTGGAAATTTTCGGGCAGGTATGCATTCAATAACACAAAACCATACCCGTTAAGTAGTGATTACTAATTGTTAGTTATTAGTAGTTAAATTATTGAAGTTGAAAAGTTAAACTATTCATTACATTACGAATATTTTTGGTTTTACTCAACTATATAATGATTACGATTACAAAAAATCAAAAATAATCTAAAATTATCGCAAATTATCAAAATAATTATAAAAATTCAGAAATAATCAAAAATAACCAATCGGATTATTTTTTATTATTTTTATTTTTTGATTATTTTTTGATTATTTTTGACCATTTGTGACTATTTGTGACTATTTGCAACCAATTGTGACTATTTTTCACTAAAAAACAACAAATTAATCCCAGCAACAAAGCTGAGGTATAATATGTAAAGTGCAATTTAAATTTTAATACTTACAAACAATCAAAAACAATTAATTTTTGATTATTTTTATTTTTTTGATTATTTTGAAAATTTGCGAGAATTTTTGAATGTATTTGATTTTTTGTAATCGTAATCTATATTGAATCATAAATTTTTACCAGCGAACTATATAGTCATTGCGACTACTCTTCAACAATAATGTAATTGATTAGTAATTGTAATCGCAATTTAGCAGGTATGCACAAAACATTGAAAACTTAACTTAAGCTCTTTTTTCACTCTTGGGCAGGCAACCGGTTCCACGTTCGGCACATGGTGCAGCCGTTTACGATAATAAAATGTGGATTTATGCTGGCTATGATGGCAATGCTCGTCTTAACGATATGTGGACGCTGAACTTGACGGGCGAGAACCATCAGTGGGAGGAGGTGGAGCAGCAAGGAGATCGTCCGCCCACTTGCTGCAATTTTCCCGTTGCCGTTGCACGCGATGCCATGTATGTGTTTTCGGGGCAGAGTGGTCTGCAGATAACAAACTCATTGTTTGAGTTTCACTTCAAGACGCGCACTTGGCGTCGCATATCCAACGAACCAGTGCTGCGTGGCGCCACATCAGCACCACCTTCACGTCGCTATGGCCACACCATGGTCCATCACGATCGCTTTCTTTACATATTTGGCGGCTCAGCGGATTCGACGCTGCCAAATGATTTGCATTGCTACGATCTGGATTCGCAGGTATGGTCTGTCATACAGGCGGAACAGAACTCCGATATGCCATCGGGTCGTGTATTCCATGCATCGGCAGTCATTTGTGATGCCATGTACATCTTTGGCGGCACGGTGGACAATAGCGTGCGACGCGGCGATACGTATCGCTTTCAGTTTTCCAGCTATCCAAAGTGTACGCTGCGCGATGACTTTGGCAAATTCTATCACGAGAAGCAATTCTGTGATATACAGTTTGTGGTTGGTGGCGAGGAGATACGCATACAGTCGCATATAGCTTTTGTGGCGGCACGCTCGAAATATTTGCGCAATAAGATATTGGCGGCACGCGAGGCGCGACAACAGCAGATGGAGAAACTTTATGGCGTTGGACAGGTGGATACGTTGGCTTTGAATACGGGCGTCGGCGGGGATCGTGTGCCTATGCTGGAAGTGCGCTTGGCGCATGCCTCACCCGAGGCATTTGAGATCATACTCAACTATATCTATACGGATCGCATTGATTTAAAGGACTCGTACAGCAAGAACATTATCATTCTCATCACGGACATCTATCAGTTGGCTGGCCTATTCACAATGCCGCGCCTGGCGCACGGCTGCATTCAGTATCTGGACTACAAAATCAATAAAATCAATGTGCTCGAGGCGCTCTACAATGCGGACAAGAACAAGTAGGCCTGGAGATCTTCAGACTTTATTTGCAACCAATTAAATGTTGACCTGTTTTTCAGCATTAAAATCATCAAAGATCATTGTATGCAGTTCATTATCAAGGAGGAGAACTTTACCGAAGTGGTCATGTCCAGTGAGTTTAGCGATTTGGATAAGCCACTTCTGGTCGAGATCATACGCAAGCGTTTGCATCCCAGCAAGCTGGTAATAGACACCACCTATGAGTCCAACATTGGTGAGTATCTTAACTTTCTACACATAAATCGATACTCTTTAATTTCAGAGGTGATGCCCATTCAATACTAACAATCACTTAATATAGGTTTGAAAAGCACTTTATCGTGAATAAGAAATGCATTTCTCAAGCAATAACCTTTATCTATAACAATTTAAATTATTTTACTGATTTATGTTTGATAATGTATTTAGGCACTACGCTGGAGCATGATTTGTCCATGTTTTTGGAGACAACGGGCAAGGATTTTTGCGATATAAGTCTCATACTGGATGATCAAGTGATACCAGCCCACAAATCTGTGTTATCATCACGTTGTACCTACTTCCAGGGCATGTTTCGCTCTTTTATGCCACCGGATAATACCGTTAATGTAAGTGCATCCAATTGCCCATTAACAATACTATCTTAATCTTTATCATTTAGATACAAATTGGAGAAATTTCCCCGTCACTGGAGGCCTTTCATTCACTGTTGCGCTATATATATTATGGAGAGACAAAGTTGCCGCCACAGGATGCACTCTATCTGTTCCAGGCACCATGTTTTTATGGCCTGTCCAACAATCGTTTGCACGCATTCTGCAAATACTCATTGGAGCATAATATAACGTCGGAGAATGTGCTGCAAACGCTCGAAGCGTCTGATATAACCAAAATCTATGACATCAAAGATTATGCATTGAAACTAATTGTCAAAGATTTTGCCAAAGTGGCCCGGCTGCCCAAAATAGCCGGTTTGTCGCGCGAACTGTTGCTGGAGATAATACGCGCTGTGGCCGATTCGCAAGGCGAGTTTCTCACACGCATCAATATCAATACAGATATCTGAAAGCTGGTGCTGCTACAGCCGGCATTGCAGTTGTTGCTCGCCTGGTTGCAAATCGGACGTAGCACGTAAAGCAGCAGTAGCGGTTGGTAGCGCAATAAAAAAAACCTTTTCAACTTCCAAACTTCTCAAACAAAACCAAAACTCCTTATACCTTACCCTGTACCTTAACACACTTAAACACATTTACACTTAGCAGACATCAGCACATCAATGTGAGAGAGATAGAAAGTACAATATATGCGATTGTATATTTTGTGGTTATTATTGAGGTAAAGGCATGACTAGACATACAATCGATTTGCTTAGTGCTCCTGGAACTAAACGATTAAAGCTGTCCATTTCGAATCGAAAAACAAAAAAAATTGCGACGTCAAATAATAATTATATATATAATATGCATCGGAAGAGTGATAAGCAATATAAATTTTGGAAATTTAAGCAAATATTAAAAATCAGGGCTATCTAAATTATATTTAAATTTCAAAGAAAGTTGGACTCATTAAAGTCTTTCTAGTTCCAGGAAAAAAAGTTGTTAATTAAATATACAAAGATTAAGGCTAGTTCATTGAGTCTTTACCGTGATAGTATAAACATACAAACATACAAACAAACAAACATTGTATATCTTTAGAGTTCTGACAAAACACGAATATTCATGAATTTCCTCAACTATATATATACATAAGCGATGATGATACTGAATTGGGCAATATTGTCATCGGTTCTCTGTTGAATAAACTCATCAACTAAATCGAATCACGCGTTTTACAACGCAATCGAATAATCACTTAAGCATCAATTGTTAACATTACTGCAAAACAACAATTGCAATTGTGTCGTACAATTAACATTTAAGCAAAAGCCACTAACAAACCAAACATTGGCTTAATTCCAATACTATTGTGACAATCTAACAGTCCATTAATTAAGAAAAATCACGTTTTAGGAGGTTTTTTGTAACCTTTGTTTTTAGAACATTTTGGTCAAATTTTTAAAGTTTATAAATATTTCTGATGTGGTTCTTTCCCTTAAAAGAAAGTACAAACAACAACAAAACAATAATGGACTTAACGATTGTTACGCTAGTTTCTAGACATAGTGAACAAAACAAACATAACGAACTCAAAGTGTTCAAAGTTAAAAACAAAAAACAAACAAGTGCTTTTTTGAAACTTAAAAGTGTTCAATGATGAGTCTACTCAAGGGAGATATTTTTTATTAGCTGAAGATATTCTTGATAAGATTAACAAGAAAATAAGAAAAAAACAAAAACATACATCATAGAACTCTACAGATACATATAGTTGTTGTCTCAGCCAGAAGAAGTAGGTTGCATTGTGCTATAAGAAACAAATTTTAAATTGTCGTAATTTTATGTACTATATATATGTGCGGAATGAGTATATATACATATATAACAAAAATTGATGGCTTTATTTTTTACTCTAATGTTATTGAATATTAATCGAATATATGCATGTTTATATATAAATATATATATCACACACACACACACACATAAGATGCACATAGAATTTTGAAATATGTTTGTATTATGCATGATTATTTATCGGCATATAATTTACTTTTATACTTGATACTTGAATAAGCAACTTTTAACTTAAAGTCCATAGCTCAAAGCTTTTAAATTGTATACACAAACGAACGAAACAAAGAAACAACAACAACATCAGTAACAACAAAAAATGCTTTAAATCACAATCAATTTGAAATATGCCTAACGAAAAAAAAAACAATAGACAAACATTTTTAAATCCAATAGAACAATTAATTAACAAATAGTTGACGTTTGTAGTGAATGCAAATTTTTAAAAATAATATCTTGCCAGAGACGTTTAATTATGATCGCATTGTGATAGTTGTTTCTGTTCGAACAGATTGTTTCTAGTTTTAAGTTATTATAATAATCATTTAGTATATTGATTTTCAGTATTTACACATAAATATTTTTATTCTTATGCAATACAATACATACTTTTTTGGTTTACTTTAGATAAATATGAATTAAGATAAACAAGATATATATACATGTATGTAGCTAGAGTTCATAATGAGCGTTAACAATATACATATATATGCGAGTAGTTAGCTGTTGTTAGCTTTGGATTATCGAATATTGAGCTACAATGTGTAGACCAGTCTTCGATAATCGATCATTTTCAACATAACAAGAAAAAGAAAAATCAAAAATACAAAAAACACATTAAACATCATTTCCATTCGATTTTTTTAAGTTTTGTAGTAATTTGTTTTTGTGTTTCTGGGAATTGCATCGGAGAATGTAGACTCGGCGGCGGCTAATAGAGATATTAGTTAGCTCTCTTATGAGGGACACATGAGTGGTTCCTTTAGTGCCTTCTTCAAGCTAAACACACGTTCATAATAAACAATTATAATCAAATACACAAGATACACGAAACGTATTGAAATGACACTGAACGAACCAAACAAGTGTCTATTGTAATATGCATAATCAAAATACATATATACGTCTTTCTCCAGTTTTGCTTTTCATTTATATAGTACGAAGTACCTTAGTACTCATCAAGCACTTAAATATCATCTTCAAATAACTTGCATTCTTATTCGTCGTCGTCTAACAATTTTGTTGCTATAGAACTTTTGGACAACGAGTAGAATACTACGAGTTATTTAATCAAAATCAAATCAAATTTTTGTCATCTTTCTCTGCTTACCAAAATTGTATGACGATTAGGACAATAAGTGCAAAGGTTATTTTTAAAAAAATCTGAAAAAACAAAAAATTTGGGGCTCTGGAATCAAGGTGAGATTCACACCTCTTGCTTAGAAGCAAACGAATAATACTTTTAACTATAAAATATTGTACAAAAGTATGTCTTTTTGGAATACGGGCTCTTTTCAATCGACATTCAATTTGTTTGCTGCCAAGCAGATGCATTCGGATCTTAATTGATTCCAAATACAATTTTAGCTTTTTTTTCATAAAACATAACGAAATAAACATAAATAATATATATAAAATAAATATATGTTAAGTATTGATATACAATAAACGAGTAAAATATACAATTAGTATGCATAACGAAAAGGAAGAAAAAAAAAGAGATTTTGTTGTTTTTTTTTTGGGGCTGCTTCAAGGTTGCGACTCAAGGGTAAAAACATAATATGTATGCAATTGTCAAACGGTGCCCTTGGGTATTTTTAATTTCTGTCAGTTCAAAGCTAAAGGAAACGTACACACATAGTGGAGAATGTGCTAATGTGTGTGTGTATACGCACACACACACACACTCATAAACTTGACAATGGCCCAAGGAGGGGCGTAAAAGTAACAGCAGCAGGAGCAGCAATAAACTGAAAACGAGTATGCGAGAGAATAGAAATAGAAATACAAATACCTAATAAAATTGTAGACAAACAAACCGGGCTTGCATTCAAGCATTGAGATAGGGCATGTTGATGGCAACATCTACGAGATGGATAATATAAGATAGCAGGCAGGCAGGCTGAAGGCTGAAGGCAGGCTGAAGGCAGCACACTCAGCTCAATGGAATTAAAACAAAACAAAAGGCTGCCAAGGACAAAGCCAAATCGAGTTGAGCACCGCCTTTGCCTTGGCTCAACTTCTGCTTCTTGCTTATCAAATGCAAATTACAAAATCAAATATGCCAGGACCAGGAGGAGTCGAAACCCTCGGGCAAATAAGCTGACAGAAAGCAGAACAGTACAGAGCTGAACGGAATCGAGCCGAGGCAGCAGGCAGCGTTTTTGGCAACTGTTATAATATGAAGAAGCGCATTAGAGTTGACAACGTGTCTTTACCCATTGCACGAAATCAGGAAATACAACAGAAGCATAATGATCCGCCGACTTCAATAAATACTCAAATCTACAGTGCATTTAATTAAGTATTTCTTCTTAGAAATGTGTTCAGTTATTTGACAGGTATTTGGATATTTTTCCTGGAAAAGTCTTTGTATTCACGTCAGAGTTTATATGTATTTTCAATAAAATATTTCTACTGAATGATTTTATTTGTATTCTTTTCACTTCAGTCTTTAATTATAAAACATTCCGCTTTTGTTTGTGTTTTCACTCGACTTTAATCAAGAACAGTTCCAAACGGAGGACCGCCATCATAAAATATATTTAAAATGTATCGCCTATGTTATAGTCTTAATTATTATTGAGTTTAATCAACAAACATCCATACAAACTTACAATGTTATAATACAGATTGAATTTCCATATAACAAAGTTCCTTATTCTAATTCGTATATTAAATTAGTCATTCGATGGAACCAAATCGATGCGCTCTGGACATGAAATCGGCAATCATAAAACGCTTTTTAAGCATTAATAAAATATTTTTGGCTTGTTTTAAGAACATCGAAACGTAAGCCAAAGAGTTCATCACGCGTTCATCTCTATTTCAAGCACAGGGATAAGCTTGCGGGTATGTTGGCCTTGTGTCTGTCAAACTTTCAGTTACACATAAAGAGCTAGAGAGAGAGAGAGAGAGAGAGAGGGAGATAGAGTGGTAAAAGGAGAATGTGTACGCTTTTCAGTGCCTACATTGACAATTCAATTTATTGGCATGGAAACATGTTAAATTATTTGAAAACTATCATATGAATTGAGGGGCCCCAGGGTAAGTGTGTGCGACCACAATACAATTGTCTCTATATATTTGCTTATGAGAAACTTTATGCCAGACACACATACATATACATATACGTACATATGTACAAAAATGCTGGAGATGAAATTAGAGAAATTGGTTAAAGTTAAGGTTCGCCCTTTTGCAATTTGATTGCTTGTTTATTGGATCCAACTAATCGAATGCGAGTTTAGATGTGGTTCTTGGAAACTTTGAGTCAAGTAACGAACTGCAGTGAAAGCTTTATTTGCGGACAGCTCTTGTAGGCGGACATCTCCCGTGACCGGACGATCCTTGGTTGTCCGCCAGGTGCTTTCACTGTACATCATATTGCACATATTCATATTATCGACTCGTCCCCCATTACACGTCCTAACAATTACAAGTAGGCCATGCTTAATTTTAAGCTCAAATCATTTGTCGGCAACAATTTTTCAGTTCACATTTCACAGTTGTGAAAACACCACACAGCACGCAACAAAAAATATATTTTTTTTTTCACCATACACAAAAAATACGAACTATTTTTATTCACGTTATATTTTTATTCAATTATTTCGACTTGCACTGTCATAAATTGATTTTAACAAACACAAATTCGCAATATTATGCTAGAGCAGCAAAGTTCCTATTCCAAAATGCAAAACACCAACAATGTGAAGGTCCTTATCAAAGTATTTGAGACACCCGAGGGTGAAGACGGGAACGAGGCGCCAAGGCCCGAGATCCCAGCGACACACAGCAACAGCATTGAAACATTAAGTGGACATGTCGCAGCAACCGTGGCTATATTCGAGCAGAACCGACTAGTGTCTCTGGATCCGACACCGGAACCGGTTCAAACAACCGACGATGATCCAGCTGCATCGATGTTGGATGAGTCGACTATGACCGTGTCGACTCTGACCGATTCAGCGACACAGACTGAGCAGCAGGTCCGCCTGGCAAATAAAGCAACAAACACAACTGATACGAAGGAAAAGGAGAAGCGGACAGTGGTGGGAACTAACAAGAGACCGTATATAGCCAGAAAGGTTGGATTGTTGAAGGAGAAGGATAAGCGGACAGCACCAAAAACCGGTTTGCATGAAACTTTCATGAGACCAGATTTCTCAAAAAATTATGAACGATACAAAGCTGCCAATGCCAACCATAATTCGCTTAAGGAACTCAAGTTTCGTGCCACATCCAGGTTTGGTAAGTAGCTCAAATGTCTTTAAACCAAATAAGCATTCAACTTAATATCGATTTCCTCTAGGCATCAAAGTACGTCGTTACGTTCGCCGTACCATCAGTTGCGCTTGGTAATCATCTGTGGCACAAACCAAGCGTTGGTTGGATGCAGCTAATCAAAGTCAAATCTAAACGTTACACCAAACACAACTTTTTTAATTTGAAACATTCAAAAATATTAATATGACATTCTATCTATGTTGTCCCATTAGGCAAAATAAAAATTCACAGTCTTTGTAACGTTTAATTAAACTGTGTCTTTTGCTTAAGCTTGGGTTAAGAACTCCTTATATTAACTCAAATTTAATCTATCTAATGTCCTGCCAACTGTCAGTTATGCTCGACTCACCCTAAGAAAAGAATGAAAGCGAAGAGGGCGAAAATTCCTTTGGCGCCTGTCAATTTATAAGTTCATAATTCAAGGCAAACCAACAATGCCCAAAAGCGATCGAAGTCAATCAGCTATATAATATGTCTATATACATGTGCCGTTCCATTGGCAATAGGCCCAAAAAAAAAGAAAAACAGAGTTGGGGATGCTTTTTAATATCCGTTTCATGTGGATTTATGCGCTTCAAGTTCATGGTGAGCGCCAACACATAAATTTCATGGCAATTGAAGCAAACCAAAAAAGAACTACAACAAATGCTCCAACCCCCACTACCCCCCTCCCCGCCAAACAGCTGACAAAAGGGTTAACTTGTTATGGTGGCTGAAGGTCTGCGGCAAAACTTTACTTAAATTGACTTGTGGCATTTTTCTCAATGTATTGGTATCGATTAATTTATGGGTTTAAGGATTTGGCGCCATTTTCATCTCGTGTCTAGGGATAATGGGGTGTCTTTTCATTAAGTGTCATTAAAATGGCGACTGCCTGATTAAAGGCATCAATATTGGTGCCCAATTCGCCTGGTTTTTATCCCCCAGCAGCAGCAGCCAAAAACTCAATTCAACAATTTGCCATTGCATATCCATAGAGAAGTTTAATTAAAAAACTGCGCCCCAAGCACCAAAAACTTGCAAATGTGCAACAATATGATGCACGAACTCAAGGATACCCTGCAAAGCAGAAAGTTTTCGTTTAATTCTTGCAATAATCTTAAAAATTTCCTAACTTCATCAGAAAGTTTCTAAACTGCAATTTGTTGCAAGTTACATTTAAAATGTGACTGGCTTACTGTATACCCTATAAGTGCATTGGGTTCCCTTGGGGTATTAAAACAACACCTGGCAATTGAAGTTTAATTGGGCAGACAGAGAAAAATGCAAAATAAAGTAATTACGTTTTACCTGCTGCTGATGATGCTGTCGCTGTTGCTGTTGCCGCTGTTGCCGTTACCGTTGCCGCTGTTGCATGGCAAAGTTTAACCGTTACCCAATGCTTAAAACTTGGTACAGTCAACGCAAAAGGCATTTAAAATCTCATTTGCTTAACTTAAGTGAATGATGCTGTGACATTCGCTGAAGGGCATTCTCTACTTTTTTTGCAGGCCGTGCTTATCGTCAGCTTTATGGCTTGCGATAGTTTTCAACTAAAACTTTATGACACACCATTTGTATGTGTGTCAGAAGGTTAAAGTTCAATGCATGGTATTTTAAATATCACACACACACACATACACACACAGCTATGTTTGGCACAGATAGTGAGCGAAGGGTGGAGGAAAGTTTATGCTTTTTGCTTTTTTTTGTTGCTTTTGTTTGTTTGGCTCAACTGATTTCCTGTCGCGACGTCAACGCTTCCTTTTCCGCCATTTAACTTTTATATGAGACCTAGTTGCCGCACATTGCCCCCCAGCCCCCCAACCCTCTTCCGACTGCCTTCCATTCATTTCACGTGTTGTAACATGAAATCCGTTTGGCACATGACATTTTGGGCGCATCGTGTGCTTTATGGACCAAATGATTGCCTGCTCAGAGGGGCTCAGTGAATTTGCCAAGCCAAAAACGGTAAAAAAAAACTCACTCTTTCTCTCTCAAGTGAGCCCTTCACACACATACGAGATACTTTTGCTAATAAGTAGAACTCTTGTGTGGGCTTCCGGCTTCCGACACACATACATATTAGCTTGTTTATAGTATTACCTGCAGACAGATGTATCTACCTATTATAGTAGATGGTAAGACTCAACGGTTGAGTTTTGTCTATTTTTACCCGCTTGGTTAGGAATAACTGACTTGAAACCGTTTGAACTTTCTTTTTGTTTTTATTTAACACTAAATTACACTTTTCTACTAACTTCTTAAACTTTTTTAATCTTGGAAATATGTGAATAGGTTAAACTTTGATGGGTTAGGGAAGAAAACACGGAAATCCTTTAAAACCTCAAATATCCTGAAATCCTAACGTATTAAATGTTTTTAACATTTTTTTTTTCTGTAAACTATTCAAAGATTTTATTTAGTGATTGTGAAAGCTAAAATAATATTTTTTTGCATATTTAAAATTTCTAATTTTATTTGAATAAAAATGTTTAATGTATGAAAGTTTTTAAATGTCAAATAAATATCACTTAAGAGTAGTATCCCCGAATTTCTTTTTATTTTAAGCTCTGAAAAATTTTATTCTCAATAATTACTTATCCCCGATAGAACTCAATGATTGCAAAAACAATTTGTTGCATAGATGCAAACTTAAAGATTTTCAATTGAGTGTCAAACTAAATTGTCAGTTTGTATTAGCATTGAATTAATGTAGCAATGAATTTGTCAAGACACGATTAAGATCTGAGTGCACAATAAGACATTAATTGAATAGAATTGAATTTAATGTTGTGCAAATATAAAATCAAGCTGAATAATCGCATAGGCAAAGATGCATGCATGTTAATATTGCATTTTAATGCATATTTACTCAAGCACATATTGACAAAAGTGAAATGTCAAATTGAATGCTGCATTATTCATATTGTTAAGCTTTGTCCAATAAAACTGTCTGGCCTGCTGCTGGCCATGCAATGGTTTCTTCTTTAACTCAAACTAAATTTTGGTACGCACATGGCCAATATTAGACCATAATTTTGATGCATGTAATTATCGCCAAGGAGTTGTGTGTGTGGCATGCCACTAACATTTGATAGACACTGTATGTATGTATGTGTATGTGTGTGTGTGCCTAATAAGATTACAAATTATTTTGCCTAATTGCCTCTGACATAACTAATAACAACTGCAACAGCAGGAGCAAAGCTCACAAAAGCCACTAACAACGTGTGCCAAGAACAGTGTAGGGAAGGTAAGGGGGGGGGAGGTGAAGGGTTGGGAGCGCGGAAGGAAGTTCGGCTCACGTACATACTATACATATATATAGCTCAAAATGATGCCGTGCTAGTGCTACTACCAGTACGTGGCTGCTAGCATTTCCGGCCTGCGCCTAATTGTATGCCATAAAATAATAATTACATGCCATGCATATGCATGCTAAGGATGTCGGTGGGAAGTTAAGAATCACATCGAGTCAGAGTCACAAGATTTCCGTTTCAGCCTCAAGCCCTTCAACAAATGCATATACCATACATAGTCCCTCTTCCCCCGAATGCTCCCAAAATTGCAGCGTTAGAAGTAAGGCCAATTGTGCACTATATATGTATGTATGTGTATGCGGTTTACGCTCATCTTATTAGCGGCAAAGCAGCTTAAGAACTGCAAAAGGGATTATTAGATGGTTGTGTGGCAACGCGGTAAGCAAAAGGCTAACACATGATGATGATATGAGCTAAGAGATTGTATACAATTCGGTAAAAACAGATTATTTGTTTCTAATTAGCAAATTCAAAGAAACTATTAAGTATAATAAAAAACATAAGAATATAAGCTATAAAAAGACATAAAAGCTAAATATTCCATTCATTCATGCTAAGATTTAACAAACTACTTTGCTTTAAGATTAACTGCATAAGCATCAAATAATTAACTTAAATATATGAACATACCATATATAGTATATGATATGAACATGTTGCCTAAATATATGTACTTTGGTTATTTCAGCTTAAGTCATGTGCAGATACGAGACGCACAAACAACAACAGATTGCCATAGACTTGGATGGCACTTGAGCCTGTCTCTGGCACTTCTTGAGCCTCAGCTCACGTCGAACGGTAAATGTTTATGACGTACTCAAAATTGTCTATCAAGTTCAGCTGACGATGTCGCGACACCAGTGCACAGTGGTCAACATTTGATCGAAAAAATGATAAAAAAAAATTGTTAATGTAAAAAATATGTAAAAATTTAAAAATGTAATATTTAATCGTTTAAGATATTTTTTAAAAATTTCTAAGGAAAAAAATTAAAATCAGGATTCTTGGCTAAACTTAATCATTTTCTTAAGAATTTTCTTGTGTCGTGTTAAAAAAAAAAAACATTTTTAATTATATTTTCGTCCTCTTCACGTTCTATTCTACAAAACGTTTCTTTTGGCGTTTTGGATCCACTGTGCAAACGGCAGCAGCATTCAGCGCAGTCATAAAATGCCACTTGAAGCAAGTGAAGCAGCAACATACATAAGTGGGCGTCACTGATTGGGGGCGGTGGCATGTTGAGCTCCGGGTTTGGGTTTGCGTTTGGTATCCAGCTGCGTGGCAACTTTTGCCTTTTGTTCTTATGATTGAATATTTAATTCAATATGTCGCGCGACCATTTCGTTGAACGTCGCGTTTTTTTATGGCTTGGGCGACCGACTTGAGGCAAAGTTTTGCCTTCTAATTAGACGCATCATAAACATTTTATGCCAGCTGAACAATTTGCAACGAAACTTCAGAATTAATGTTAAGCAGCCTCCAAAAATATATGCCGCCTTTCTCCTTTCTCCTTATGCCTTTCAGTTTATGGCATGCAATCAAAAAATGGCATTTTCTTAATATTCATTGATTATAGTTTAGTTTTTAATTAGTTTTCCTAAGTTATCAATTAGGTAGATATATAAAAATTTAATTGTTTTCTTGTTTCAACAGCGTCGATGACGATGAAATAAACAAATATTTGTATTGTCATACTGTAAGTTGAGTTTTCTAATACGCTTTCGAAAGTGAACTATAAAAATATTCTTTTTTTTGTGTGAGAAAATATATTGTTAGTTAAGTAAATGACTTAAAGCCTCTTAAACATAAGAATGAAAATCATATTCGTATTGTAAACAGAATAATTAATATTATCTTTATATTTTTATATCATATAAGCTTGCTTAAAATCTATTAGAATGTTGCCAACGACTTGTAGAAAGTTTATAATAATGTGTTCTTCTGTTCAACTCGAATGATTAGGCTTTTCAAGAGCAAAATCATTAATATTGTAGGGTATTACATGATTGGTTTTGCCAAAGATTGTTTTTTCATTTCATGTCATCGTTATTCAGGCTTCAACAACAACAAACAGCACCAGCTGCACTCATAAAATGCCGGACTCGCTGCCCAAGCGGAAAAACAAAATGGCAGAGAGTGAGAGACAGACAGAGAGTGAAGGTAAACTGTTGCAGTGGGTGGGGCAAGAAAAGGGAGTTTGTAATTTATGGACCAACAAACAACATTGTTGACATTATTGACAAGCAGCAGCCTCGACAGCATCAACAACAACATTGTGTGTGTGTTTTTTTTGGACATTGGACAATTGGAGAGAAAGAGAGGGGAGTATGGATGGTGAATTGCTGTCAGTTTTGGGTCCCAAAACAATATGCTTTTTATGATGCTATCTTTCTCAATTTCTCCCCCTCTCGCTCTCTCTCTCGCTATCGCTTTGGTCATAATTTGGCAGCTGGCGACCTTTAAGTTAAGTTTCGTTACCCTCCCTCGACTTTGCCACCATTTTAGCTGTGTTTTTTTGCTGTTTCTGTATTGGCCACTTTTCGCTTTGCCGTTTGTTTCGACTTGCACATAAAATTTATTTTGGCCATTTTAATGAAACATTTATACGTTAAGTTGGCATCGGAGCCCAGGGACAGCTGAAACTGTTCAAAGTTAAAGGTCGAATACATTTCTGATTAGCAACGAAAGTTAACAAATTGTTGAGATTTATTGATTTAATTAGCAGAACTCTTGATAATTGATTAGATGTATGAAAATCAATCATATAAGTTCAAACAAAGTTTTTATAATCTTTTATTGAAAATATTTCCCATGGCTTTAATCAAGTTTGTACTTATCCTGACTTGGCTTATAGTCTTGTGAAAAGACAGACAAATCCCTGACAGGCGGTGGACAGCTTTGCTAGCAATGGCCAAAGCTCTCTGATTCAAATCTCTTACTCTCCCCCCCGCTCTCCTGCAACGCTGTTGCTGGTAATTTGCATGCTGGTAAATTGGCAAATATGCATTGAGCTTGCCAACAGCCAGGACGAGATGCCAAACAACGTTTTGCACTATTCTAAGCCAATAAAAATCATATTACGCATACGCCACCGCCACCGCCACAGCAGCCACTAGGGAGACACACACACACACAGACGGAAAACGCATCAAAATGTTGCGCTAAACTTTATTCACAGGCTGCCACAGCCGCAGGCATTGAAATATGAAATAGAAAATGCATTTCAAGTAGCGCAAAACTCAAAAGAAGAATGCCAAAGTAACAGAGCTTATGGCATACGAAAGGATGAGCGCAAGTTGAAAACATAAAGTATATGAAGTGCAGAGGGAAAGGGGCATGGTTATGGTTGTGTGTATGTATTTGTGCCACAAACGGCATGCAGAATGCATGGCATGGAATATGATAATCAAAGCCCACCCACAAAGTGAAGAAACAAGAATGCAAAATCAATTGCAAACCCTACCGATGCTTGAATACTGTAGAAAAACAAAGTAATGAAAAGATTAAAAAAAAAAAAATTTTAAGAAAGAACTAAAATTGATTCTGTTTAATGAATATTCTCTACTCTACCCAAAAATAGGTGTAACAAATGACATGATAAAGCTGGTATACCCTTGCCCAGTGTTGGGTAGCGTCTAACTGGCGATGAGCGCAAAATGTTTATCCTTTTTTGCAGCTTTTGGCGTCGACAACGTTGCGTAGGAAATGTTATTGTTAAATGTTAGTTTTGTTATGCAAACACGTACACAGACAGACTCACACACACATACACAGACGTTCACAACGATAGTTGTGAAAATATGAATAGTCAAAGTCAAAGTCTCAGCCATATGTTCGTTTCAACTTTATCCCACAAAGCTGTCGACGGCTTTTCGGAGGGGGCAACGTTGCAAGCGTTTTGTTTGTTTTGCCACGCGGCCAAAAGGGGTTAAAAGGGGCGGGGTTGGCGTGGGGGGCTTAAAGCGGTAACAGTCAAATGGCAAAGCGCTAATGGGAATTGTGTGCTGTCTGGCTTTCATTTGGGTGCGGGTTAGAGGGGGTTGGAGGCACGCACGTCTTGCGCTTTAGTTGCAATAAGCGTGACTGCAACAGCTCTCTGCAACTGCAATCGCAATTGCAATTGCAACATTGGAATGCAGTTTTCATAATACAGGCGCCAACAACAACAACAACTGTAGCAGGGTTGCCAAATGGCAGAAAAGTTTTTGCAAAGGATTTTTTGGGGTTTTGTCGTCCTCTAAGTCTGCCACATGTTGTGGCTGCACAAAAGTTTTCGGCAAAATGCCTAGGGGCAGCGAACCAAAACAAAGGAAACAAAATATTACGCATACGCCCAGTAAAATCCTTTGTCATTCGCATGCAGCATTTGTTTATTTATTTATATATAAATGCAAGGCGTGCGCTACACAAATGTTGCATACTTTTTAGCGTTGCATGAATATGCAACAAACGGCAAAATGGCGCACAAACGGCTTATTTATTTTCTGCATGTATTGGTTTCATTGCATTTGCAGACCTCGCGGCCATTTTTGCGACTTTTGTTTGCAAGCCGGCAAGCAACTCAACTTCAATACACATACATATACACACATATACGAGAATAAACTTTAAATGCACCAAAAAACACAAACAAGCTATTAATAATATGCAGTCGCCCTCGCCCCCTTTTCTACTCCTTTGTTTGGCGCTGACAAATGAGCTGGGTGCCAAAAAGTGTGCAAAAAGAAATGATTTCAATTTTCTGTTACGAGGAGAACAAAGTCCAGAGCAGACTTTCGTTTGTTTGTTTGTTTGTTTGTTTGTGTGTTCGTTCGTTGGTTGGTTGGATGGTTGGATGGTTGGTTGGGCGCGTTAATGTTGCAATCCATAGTTGCCGCCGTGATGGCCAGCAAATTGAAAATGTCAAGTGCACAAACACACACGCACACACACTCAGACACACACTCGCAGACAGAAATGCTGACAGGCCATTTTGTAATAGATTTTGTTCAAAAGCAACGCAAAGTGTTTGCTAATTTTAAATCAAATATATATACACAGAAAAAAATGACGTTCTAAATTCTAGATTTTTATTCTAGAATTATCCCGATTCGTACTTAAAATTTTTAAGTACGATTCGAACTTAGGAATTCTTAAAATAAGTCTAAAACGTACTTAAAAGGAAATTTTAAGAATCAAAATCTTGATCTTATCCCAAATAAACTTGAATTAAGTATAAATTTTCTTAAAAAGCCTCTTAACAAGTTCAAAATACTTAAATCAAGTACAAAATTCTTAAAATAAGTATAAGTGGACTTGAATCAAGTATATTTCCAGAAAATCTGAAATCGAGATCAAAAGTTCTTGATTCAAGTACGAGTTGTGGGTTCGAATCCCACCTACGGCATTTTATAATTTCTATTTTTTTTTTTTTAATATTTTATTTTATATTTCTGTTGCTGTTTTGAACAGAGATTAACAGGAAAATAAAAACCATAAAATTAGAAAATTTAAGCTTAATATAAGTACGAAATACTTATATATACAAAAAAAAATGAATGTATACAAAATCGCTCTCTCGCATACACAAAATGTAACGGCATCTCTTTTAAAAGAGAGACAGCGATGTTAGCTTAAAATATCCATTAGCTGCAATAGGAATGTTTACGGATCTTGCTCAACAGATAAGACATTCGCCGCATTCACTAGAGGTCTCAGGTTCGAATCACCGTCACGGTAAGTGTGAAAATAAATTTATAATGGCATTTTCTTAATTTCTTCTTCCCGACATCTCTATTTAAGACATGAGGAGTGATTGGAAGCTTTAGCAAAAAAAAAAGCAAAGAAGTTTTAATAAATCGAGCTTTAAAAAACTACTGCAAATATGTACTTGAAAAAAGTATTATCATACTTAGTTTAAGTACACAAATTCTAGAATCCAGAACAAAAAATACTTATTTTTAGAAATTAATGAACTTAAATTAAGAATTAAAAATCTTAAAATAAGTTCATTTCATACTCAAAACGTTCTTAAATTAAGAATCCCCGATCTAGAACGTTTAGAACGTTTTATACTTGATTTAAGAATTTTCGGTCTCGCACGAGAAATAAGTCCGAAAAGTGGTGTTTCAAGGTTGAAATTCTTGATTTTTTTTGAGTGTATGTTTGTATGTTTTCTATATTAAATTATTATGGATTTTGTACTTTAAAAGACTTACTGCATAAGGAACTAATTTTTAAATATATTGTGAACGAGTATTGAATGATTTTAAAAAGATTATGTTTCTTTCGCCCTTTTCTTCAGGTCAAAAAGGTAAGTCTTGTCAAATACTTTAAGCTTATTTAAATCTGAGTCAAGTCAGAAATGACTAAACCAACTGATAAACAAAAGATTAGGAGATACCCTGATACCCATCCCGAGAATTTGTAATAAAAAATCAGTTGGACAAATCTTTTGATAGCCATAACTTCGTCAAAATTAACCCAATATTTAAGTACAATACCTTAAAAACCTTTGCTTAAGCTCTTCAGTTAAACCGCATTTAAATCCAGAAGCTCGATTTTCACTCGATATTTATTTGGAAAATTTGTGGCAAAAAACCAACATGGGAGCTGAGCCAAATTTTCGATTGCCATAACTTCGTAAAAACTAACCCGATATTGAAATCAAATACCTAAAAGTCTTGGTTTAAGCCTTCCAATAAAACTGCATTTGCATGAGTTTTACTCGATTTTCCTCTTGAACTTGTTTGTCAAAAGAACGCCTTGAGTTGATCTTCCTAACAATAACATTCCAAGAGACAAAAAAAAAAAAACACAACTCCTTTGCTGAAGTTGTCTTAAATGTTGTCAAAAATAAATGTAGCTCTTTTATTTTTCAGGTTTTTTGTTTCTGTTCAAAAATATTTTGATAATGGTCAAGAGAAAATTTGAAACTTTAAAAGGGCAACAAATGAAACTATAACCCAAGCATCAAAGTGGCTGTGGAGTGGCAGCAGCAGCTGTGTTAAGGACTCCTTTCGCATCCCACACACACACACACACACACACTGGGATATACTCGTTGTGAGTGGGGATGCTAAAACAAACTTTTCAATCACCGCCAGAGCCGGCGAGTCAACGTCATTGCCAAGGCATTAAATGAGAAATGTAGCTGAGTAAACATGCAGCAAATGCAGCGAACTCCAGGATGCCTGGATCCACATAGGTTTGCTTTTGCTCTTGCTGTTGTTGTTGTTGTTGTTGTGCAGGATGTGGGTACGTGTACGGCATTTGGGTGGTGCTTTTGGCTGCTGCTGCAGCAATGGCAGTCAATCAGCGAGCAGTCAGCGCAACAGCGCAAAATAAAAATACAAAAAAAAATAAGGAAGAAGAAGGAGGAAGGAAGAAAATAAGTCAAGAAGAATAAATAAAATGTGCTACAGCGTTTAAAAACAGACGAAGCGTGCAGCGTAGAGTTGAGTTGGAGAGTTGGAGCAATGTTGCAGACATGTTGGCAACACTTGCCAGTCGCCAGTCGGTAAGGAGGGGGTTGTTGCAACAACGAATGACGAGCAGCAGTTGAAAACTGTGTGACAAATACAAATCACTTTAGATTTATTTGATGAAATTGTTTGATGATGTAGAAAAGGATTAACGCCAATGATATTTGTGTAACGGTACAACTGTATAACGATGCTAGCGTCGCAACGTCGCAGCTGCAGCAACCCTACAATCAGCCTTGCAGCATCCAAATTGATACAAGATGAAGACGAAGATGAATACAAAGCAACGCGCTGCATGACAGTAATCAATGATGAATGACTCATGGGGGTAAGTGGCAAGTGGCAAGACATTGACTTTATGAAAAGGTCGCTACAAAGTTAAATGAAAAGCAATGCAACAGAGCTGTTGCAACATTTAATAAAATATTCTTTTCTTTTCAACAATAATCAATGATTTCTTTGATTACTTCGAGTACAATTCAGAAGTAATGCAATTGTGAAAACATTAATTAACTTAAACTTAAACATAAATAAGCTGTTACTTTTAGTTGGTGTTGCACAAAAGCAGCTTTGCCCTGACAGCTGCTTAAGATAAGTTACGCCTGCTTAACCCTATCTCAAATTGGGTCACATCTTCAGTGCAGTCGACAGCCCTTAACTTCTGTCCTACTGCCTACTGCCTCCTACCACGTGACTTGACCCGGCTCAAGTTGTGTTTGTTTCAGCCTGTGTGTCTCTGTGGTGGGACGCCTTGTTTTATGCAACGACTTTTGAATTATGTGAGAAATCGCTGCTGAACGATAAGCGAATACACCAAGTAAAGGGGGAGCTGCGTGTGTGTATGTGTGTGTGCCCCTTTTGATATAATCTCAAGACCTGCCTGGCGGCTGCAATTTACGGCGAGGCCGTAAATTTTTATAAATGTCCTTGTAAATAAACTCGCAAATATGCTGATTTAGCATATTTGTGATATATGAATGCGCATGGCCTTGTGGGCGTGGCATCACGTCTGTGGTTTATTATGTGTGTTTGTATGTTTGTTTGTGTGTGTGTGTGTGTGCGTTTGGCTGTTTTATTGTTCGCTTTTTGCTGTGTCCTTGTTGTATTTTACATATACATTCGTATATATTTGTATATATTTTACTTTTTATTGTATTTCCCTTTGATTTTAGTCTATTTTTCTTTTATTGTTGGTGGTGTTTTTTGGCCTGTGTGCCCCAGGGGCAACAAAGAGTAGAGAAAAGGAAACCACTTTGAGATTTCCTGTCCTTAGATTATTTTGAGACCTTGGCCTCATTTGTATAAAAACATTTGGTGACGCGAATTTGACCCTAGAAAATAATATTAAGCACAGCAATTTATGCAAATCAAAGTCAGAGAAACTTTCTTATAATACTCCTTTTCACATACATTTATGCAGGGTATTTGAAAATAAACAAACACAAGTGATAAATAAAAAACGAATATTTTATATTGCATTTACTGTTTTTGGCTGTTGTTGTTGTTGCTGCTGTCTTTTCGTCGCATAAACAAAAGCATATGTGTAATAAAATTTATGCACATAAAACAGACGAAACAACAACAAGAACAACAAAACCAACAACGACCATTGAGACAATGAAAAGCAAGTTAAATATTTCATAAAGCCGCCGTAAAGTATGCAATGCTATTTTCACCAGTTGTAAAATCGCATTTTTGATACCAAACACAATAATATTATTATGGTAGCTCTGGCAAAAGGCTGCGTGGGTGGGGTGGGGTAGGGGGTACAGCATGCATATAAAATGCTCATAAATAGTTAGAGCAGCTCCGGCAGGAAGCGAACACAGCACAATTATGAATGTTTTCTATCCCTCATGTTTTAAAGTATTAATAAAGAATTGCTTTAAGTTATTAACAACTATAAATTGAATATTTGAGCCAACTTATCAAACACGACGTGTGCTTGTGCCGCAATGCGTTGACCAATGAAAATGTTTCTCGCCTAACCAATTTGCAGTCATCAATTTGTGCATAGAGTGCATTTTTGGCCACAAATGCAGAGATTGGCCGAAAGAGAGTGTGAGAGAGGGAGGTAGGGAGAGTGTGTGTGTGCCAGCAAAGTGGCATTGAAAGCGATTTGCAATCGAGCTAAATGCATTTAGAAGCCACAAAGTGACCACAAAATGCCAAATGCATACACTTCAGTGTTCCAAAAAGAGATTCACAAATGTCATTGCCAAATACATACATATGTTTATAAATGTGTGTGTGTACAGTTGTCGAATGGACATGTTCATTTTGGAACAAAGCTGTGGTCAAAAGCTGTTTATGGCTAACATTAAATAAAATCAACTATTTTTAAGCACTGAATTGGAGTGAGAATTCTTTAAAAGTTGCGAAAATCGTGTTTATTTTGAGGAAGTTATGGCAATCGATTTCTCGATTTTTGGTCACAGATTTCAGACATGAAAATCGATCAAAAATCGCGTTTCTAGATTTCTAAGGAAGTTATGGCAATCGAAAGTTTTTTTCAACTCTTTGCTCACAAATTTGTAACACGAAAATCAATCAATGAATTATATCTCTGCAACTATTTATTCCCAGCAAACCCTTTTTCTTATCGATAACTGCACAGTGCAGGATGTCTGCCAATGTCTATCGACCATGAGAGAGAGAGAACCAGTGTAATTTTCGTGCAACTTTCACATATTTGTCACAAGCTTAACGCTTAAATTCAACTCAATTTATGGCCATTCAATACACAGCGGGCGTTTCCCTACAATTTCTTCTGCTTCTTTATATTCTCTGTCTTTTTCTCTTACCCAGACTCTTTTCCCTATTTGATTGTAGTGCTTGCTGTCTCTGTTCGAAGTTGTGTCCCCCATTCGCAATGTGTTTGGTCGAACCCTGTGGCAGCAGCATTGTAATTTTTGCTCACTTACAACCGTAATTCGTGTTAACTTTTCGTGTAATCTGCAAATTTATGGCACAAATTTCCCTTGCAACGCATGTGTGTGTGTGTGTGTGTGTAAAATGAAAGTGAGTGTTTAGGGGCCGAGAGCGAAATCGTGGCACAAAATTGTCAAGTAGAATAAGCTTTAACTTATCGATAGCACTGCAAACGTATCGATATGATTACGCACTCTTTGAAACGGTGGCAACTTTGCATAACCTTACATACAGCTTAAAATCACATAAGAATTAAGCAATAAGTTGTCATCGATAGATTGACTAATCGATAGCACTGCAAACTTACTGATATTGTTTCGCACTCTTTAAAAACAGTGGCAACTCTGCATGTTACCAATTAGTTTAAAAAACAATCTCAACCTGTAATACCCTAAAGATCACTTAACTTTTAAATTTTTGGAATTTATCGATAAGCTGCCATCGATAGACCCTCATATCAATTTGCCTTGTTCCGATTGCTTTAAGCAGCATCCAGCGTATACTATTCACATCCATATGCAGTATTTATTGTCTGGGCGCAGTTGCTGAATCGTTATATTCTTTGATTCCTGGGGGAGGAAGAGGGGATTCGCATTCGCAATCCGAAACTCAAATATATTTGCTACAAAATGCTCACATGGCAAATATTTTAAAGCCACAAGCGATTGTCCCCCAATGGTTGGCTCCAAAAAGTGTTCGCCCCCTCTCCCTCCTCCCCTCCAGTGCCGTGGCGCCCCTGACCCGCTGCAACTCTTGCCAAAAAGTCAAAGTCATCGTTGTCGACATCGTCGTTGTCGTTCTCGTTGTCGCTGGCGACTGTGGCCATAATTTACAAGTGGCTGGCGCGTACCAATTGGCTGCAGTGCATCTAGACCCCTTACCCTAACTTCACTTCCATCAACACACACACACATACATACATATGTGTGTGTACTGCAAATGTTCTTTGTCTTTCTGGCAATTTATGGCCGCTGGCAAATGCAGACACTGTAAGAGGTTAATAAAGTTTAATAATTTGCTCAAGTGTTAACTGTGAAATGACTTTAATTTTATATTATTTTGGTTTTTTCACTCAAGCCTAAGCGTATGCTGCGTGTTTTTTTTTTCAGCTGTTGGTCATAAAACCTTTCAAGCCCAAGTACGAGCATATCGTAAATATCTAAGAGAAGCCAAAAAAAAGAAAAGAAAAGAAACACAAATTCCGTCAAGACTTCATTGACTCGTTGCCTCTCACCTGGGTCGCTGCTTGTCGTAAAATAAATATATATATATATATGTATGTAAAAATAAGAAAGCGTAGCGCAGCTGCCCGGGCACAGAAGGCATCTATCAAAAATTTATTTTTACTACACACAAAAATTAAATTATATAGTCAGTCGCTCAACTTGATGAATAAGTAGCCGTAAAATTCTGAAGTCCGAGAGGTAGTAGAGCACCCCGTTGCCCGTTGCCTCCCCTTCCCCCACCGTTGTTGAGACGGGCAATTGCCGGACGTCAGCATAAAAATCAATCTAATTTCATTAAAGTCAGTCAACGTCATAAAAATGGAAAATGAACATAAAAACAAAAAACAAAAAAGGAAACGGCCAAGACAATGGCTTGGCTTAGCTGTTTGGTGCACTGGACACGCTCCTCCTGTCAGTTCACATTGAGAATTTAATTTTGAATACGCCGCCAAAATAGGGCGTGGCTGCGATTCCTGTTGTAATCAGATTATTTGAAAAAAGGCATAAAAACGGGAAAAATTATGTCAGAATCAAGAAGGCAAATAAGATTAGTTTGTTTTTAACAATAATGTTTAGAAATCATTCTAGCATAAAAAAATATATAAATAGCAAGATGGAATGCTATAGTCGAAAAATCACTACTAAATTTGTGGTAAAGTTTGAATTTGAAGTTGTGCAAAACTTTCGATTCCATAACTTCCTCAAATTTTCACCTATTTTCAAATGCAATACATCAAAACTCTTTATTTACACTCTAGATAAATACTGCATTTAAATAAATACAAAATAAAGAAACTTAATTTTTAGTCGATTTTCATGTACATTTTTTATGACCGACAAACGACTTGGGCGTAAAACGGAACTTCCAATTTTCATAACTTCCTCAAAATTAGCTCGATTTTCATATGCAACACACCAAAAGTTTTGCTTTACGATCTAGATTAATACTGTATTAAATAAATACAAAATAAAGAAACTTAATTTTTAGTCGATTTTCATGTCAAATTTTTTATGACCGATAACCGACCTGGGCGTAAAACGGAACTTCCAATTTTCATAACTTCTTCAAAATTAGCCCGATTTTCATATGCAATACACCAAAAGTCTAGTTTTACGCTCTAGATTAATACTGCATTTAAATAAATACAAAATAAAGAACCCTAATTTTTAGTCGATTTTCATGTCAAATTTTTATGACCGATAACCGACTTGGGCGTGAAATGGATCTTCCGATTGCCATAACTTCCTTAAAATGAGTTCGATTTTCAAATGCAATACACCAAAAGTTTTGCTTTTACGATCTAGATTAAAACTGCATTTAAATAAATACAAAATAAAGAAACTTAATTTTTCATCGATTTTCATGTCAATTTTTTATGACCGATAACCGACCTGGGCGTTAAACGGGAATTCCCATTGCCATAACTTCCTCAAAATAAGCCAGATTTTCATATATAATACACAAAATAAAGAAACCTAATTTTTAGTAGATTTTTATGTCAATTTTTTATGCCCGATAACCGACCTGGGCGTGGAACGGGAATTCCGATTGCCATAACTTCTTCAAAATTAGCCCGATTTTCATATGTAATACACCAAAAGTCTTGTTTTACGCTCTAAATTAATACTGCATTTAAATAAATACAAAATAAAGAAACCTAATTTTTAGTCGATTTTCATGTCAAATTTTTTATGACCGATAACCGACTTGGGCGTGAAATGGATCTTCCGATTGCCATAACTTCCTTAAAATGAGTTCGATTTTCAAATGCAATACACCAAAAGTTTTGCTTTACGATCTAGATTAAAACTGCATTTAAATAAATACAAAATAAAGAAACTTAATTTTTCATCGATTTTCATGTCAATTTTTTATGACCGATAACCGACCTGGGCGTTAAACGGGAATTCCCATTGCCATAACTTCCTCAAAATAAGCCAGATTTTCATATATAATACACCAAAAATCTTGTTTTACGCTCTAGACTAATACTGCATTTAAATAAATACAAAATAAAGAAACTTAATTTTTCGTCGATTTTCGTGTCAATTTTTTTTTATGACCGATAACCGACCTGGGCGTGAAACGAGAATTCCGATTGCCATAACTTCTTCAAAATAAGCCCGATTTTCATATGTTATACACCAAAAGTCTTGTTTTACGCTCTAAATTAATACTGCATTTAAATAAATACAAAATAAAGAAACTTAATTTTTAGTCGATTTTCATGTCAATTTTTTTTTTACCAATAACCGACTTGGGCGTGAAATGGATCTTTCGGTTGCAATAACTTGCTCAAAATAAGCTCGATTTTCAAATGCAATACACCAAAAGTCTTTATTTACGCTCTAGATTAATACTGCATTTAAATAAATACAAAATAAAGAAACTTAATTTTTAGTCGATTTTTATGTCAATTTTTTATGACCGATAACCGACCTGGGCGTGGAACGGGAATTCCGATTGCCATAACTTCTTCAAAATTAGCCCGATTTTCATATGTAATACACCAAAAGTCTTGTTTTACGCTCTAAATTAATACTGCATTTAAATAAATACAAAATAAAGAAACTTAATTTTTAGTCGATTTTCATGTACATTTTTTTTTTACCAATAACCGACTTGAGCGTGAAATGGATCTTCCGATTGCCATAACTTCCTCAAAATAAGCTCGATTTTCAAATGCAATACACCAAAAGTCTTTATTTACGCTCTAGATTAATACTGCATTTAAATAAATACAAAATAAAGAAACATAATTTTTAGTAGATTTTTATGTCAATTTTTTTATGACCGATAACCGACCTGGGCGTGGAACGGGAATTCCGATTGCCATAACTTCTTCAAAATTAGCCCGATTTTCATATGTAATACACCAAAAGTCTTGTTTTACGCTCTAAATTAATACTGCATTTAAATAAATACAAAATAAAGAAACTTAATTTTTAGTCGATTTTCATGTACATTTTTTTTTACCAATAACCGACTTGGGCGTGAATGGATCTTCCGATTGCCATAACTTCCTCAAAATAAGCTCGATTTTCAAATGCAATACACCAAAAGTCTTTATTTACGCTCTAGATTAATACTGCATTTAAATAAATACAAAATAAAGAAACTTAATTTTTAGTAGATTTTTATGTCAATTTTTTATGACCGATAACCGACCTGGGCGTGGAAAGGGAATTCCGATTGCCATAACTTCTTCAAAATTAGCCCGATTTTCATATGTAATACACCAAAAGTCTTGTTTTACGCTCTAAATTAATACTGCATTTAAATAAATACAAAATAAAGAAACTTAATTTTTAGTCGATTTTCATGTACATTTTTTTTTACCAATAACCGACTTGGGCGTGAAATGGATCTTCCGATTGCCATAACTTCCTCAAAATAAGCTCGATTTTCAAATGCAATACACCAAAAGTCTTTATTTACGCTCTAGATTAATACTGCATTTAAATAAATACAAAATAAAGAAACTTAATTTTTAGTAGATTTTTATGTCAATTTTTTATGACCGATAACCGACCTGGGCGTGGAACGGGAATTCCGATTGCCATAACTTCTTCAAAATTAGCCCGATTTTCATATGTAATACACCAAAAGTCTTGTTTTACGCTCTAAATTAATACTGCATTTAAATAAATACAAAATAAAGAAACTTAATTTTTAGTCGATTTTCATGTCAATTTTTTCTGTCCAATAACCGACTTGGGCGTGAAATGGATCTTCCGATTGCCATAACTTCCTCAAAATAAGCTCGATTTTCAAATGCAATACACCAAAAGTCTTTATTTACGCTCTAGATTAATACTGCATTTAAATAAATACAAAATAAAGAAACTTAATTTTTAGTAGATTTTTATGTCAATTTTTTTATGACCGATAACCGACCTGGGCGTGGAACGGGAATTCCGATTGCCATAACTTCTTCAAAATTAGCCCGATTTTCATATGTAATACACCAAAAGTCTTGTTTTACGCTCTAAATTAATACTGCATTTAAATAAATACAAAATAAAGAAACCTAATTTTTAGTCGATTTTCATGTCAAATTTTTATGACCGATAACCGACTTGGGCGTGAAATGGATCTTCCGATTGCCATAACTTCCTTAAAATGAGTTCGATTTTCAAATGCAATACACCAAAAGTTTTGCTTTACGATCTAGATAAAAACTGCATTTAAATAAATACAAAATAAAGAAACTTAATTTTTAGTAGATTTTCATGTACAATTTTTTTTACCAATAACCGACTTGGGCGTGAAATGGATCTTCCGATTGCCATAACTTCCTCAAAATAAGCTCGATTTTCAAATGCAATACACCAAAAGTCTTTATTTACGCTCTAGATTAATACTGCATTTAAATAAATACAAAATAAAGAAACTTAATTTTTAGTAGATTTTCATGTCAATTTTTTTTTATGACCGATAACCGACCTGGGCGTGGAACGGGAATTCCGATTGCCATAACTTCTTTAAAATTAGCCCGATTTTCATATGTAAAACACCAAAAGTCTTGTTTTACGCTCTAGATTAATACTGCATTTAAATAAATACAAAATAAAGAAACCTAATTTTTAGTCGATTTTCATGTCAAAAATTTGTTGCAAAAAATTCATTTGGCAGTTGAACAAAACTTTCGATTGACATAACTTTGTCAACACTAGCCCGATTTTTAAGTAGCCCGATTTTTAAGTAGCTTAAAGCTCTTGATTTAAGATCTTTAGTAAAACAGCATTTAAATGTATAACGCTCTTAGAACGCATTTGATTTAATGATTTTATAATACTCCAAATACATCTAGAAACTGATAGAAAACCATGAATATTTCGACTTGACTGTTGATGCTAATCAAGAATATACGTACTTATTTTAGTGTTTATTACATCCTTTGCACAAAATCATTTTATGGGTTTAGAATGTTAAAAGTCAAAAAAGTTTCATTTGACTCAAAAAATGTTAAATGCAGCCTAAAGTTGTTCTGAATAAAAATGTGAGGGAAGCTAAGAGTGGTGGCTCGGGGGTTAGCGCCTTTCGAAGGGGTGCAAAAGGTAAGTTGACGCTAATTTCTCAAGCAAGACGTTCGAGCATAATGTAAATCCCGTGTTGAAGCCCTGAACATAACTCACGGCAAAGAAAGAAAGCAAGAAAATATATATAAAACACACATGCAATAAAACATTTACCGTTGTATCCCTCCGCCCATTTTCAATGCTGCTAATGACACGCCCACGCGTCGCACACACATATTCACACACATGTGTGTAGAGCAGAGCAGCCATAAATTCAATTCAATTCGACCAGCAGCTGCTGCTTTTGAGCTGAGTTTCGAGTGATTTTCTTAATGTAGTTCTAAAGCCAAAAGCACTTGCCAATGGAATGGGAAAGGGTTTCCCTTAACACTTATTTTATTATTACATTTTTTTTGTTCTCTCTTCTTCGCTTTTCTTAAGTGCTTAAAGTGGGGGGTTTGCATGGGTTGGGGGAGAGTTTCGGGGAGTAATGCATGCTTTGCCCTTTCTTATGCTGGGTCTAATAAATTTTGCGTCACCGTAACTGATTTTTGAATAATATTTTTCACTTGCAGGTAATATGTATCATGTGTGCCAGTGTGTGTGTGTGTGTGTGTGTGTGTGTGTGTGTGTGTGCGTATGATGCTAGGCAAGGTTGTTGCCAATCCATTTTACCCGCCAAGCCTGCTGGTGTAATTGTTTGAAAAATTACCGTGTCTACATGACACGCACACACGCACAAACTTCCGCATTTAATCAAATTTCAAAGGTGTGTAATTATTTGGTGGAGAGAGGAAGAGGGGAAAAGAAAGCTAGTGTATAAAGTGCAGGCTGTGTTCGTTTTCTGGAAGAGTATAAAACTTTGCTTTGATATTTACGATCTTCTTTTTCAACCTTTTATGAAACAAAGGGATATAAAATCTTAGCTTACACATCTTACAAACAAATTTTTCTTTACCCTATTTATATTTTTTCATGTATTTTAATTATTTTCCCTTGAAATTTGCACTAAAACATGTTGTATTCACGTTTAAATTATCACAAATGCTTTATACCATATGAAAGATCTTTCTGAATAAGTCTTTGCTTAGTTTTTCTCATCATTGTCGCTCTTTTCCCACATAAGAAAGTTAAACAACCCAGAGCAAATGCTACTATATCTCTAAAAATGATAGCCCATGTGTTATTTTGATGCATAAGCTATATTTTTGTAAAGTTTCATTAAAATTTAGAAGATTTTGCGTGAATGAAGAACAAATATTCAAACAAACTTTCTCATCCACAATAATATGACCTCTTTACTATAAAATTTCCTTAATTTTTCATTAAAAGCCATAACATTTTTGTTATCTAGTTAAGTTTAACTTGCATTAAGTCAAATATTTAATTATTTTTGGCTTAACTTTTCATACGTGTCATATTCTCCTCTTATCACCCTTTTGATCTATGTCATAATTGCAATAGATTGAACATCATTTTCATTGAGTTTGACATCTGATTGAATCTGCATCTAAATTTTATGAATCAATCAAATGAACAGCAATAAAATACTATGCTTTTGATGCAACAATGTTTATGTTGTTCTTGTTGTATGATATACGCCGATGGTTACTTGTTGTAATACACATGTGACAGCTGTCAACCGTTTGTCAGGTGGCACTTAACACATATTTTTGTTGCCACGCCCAGTTGGGTGCGGAGGGGGGAGGTGGGCTTTGTTGTTTGGGGTTGCCTGTCATATCAAATCTCAGCGTTTATTTTATGTTTGATTGAAACTCTGATTAATTTTGGCTGGCACTGAAGGCGCCCACTGAAGTCCACAACAGTTACGCTTGTCTGCCCTACATGCAACACACGGCGGCGGCATTGCACGTTCCATTGCCCAATTCGCGATGGCGTTTATATGCGAAGGCACAGTGTGACAAACCTAATGTGTAGGTTGTGAAAACCTTAAGGAACTGTTGTTGATTTATTTAATGCTATGAATATTGTGTTATTAAACAGATAATTTCTGTTTTGATTTTACATGGTATCAAAAAAAATGTTCTTAAAAAATTTGAAATTATTATTTGGAATTGTTAAAGTTTCACCTTTGAAACTTCCATATGTTTTGTTTATTTATTTGCATCCAAAAACTTTTCTTTATTAAGAATAATTCTTTTGAGGTTCGTTGTGTTCAACTGTTTATATAAAAAACTAAATACAAATTCGAAAAAATGCACAGCACCTGAGCTTAAAAAATGAAAAAAAAAACAAGAGTATTTTTTTTTTTTTTTGATATTTTTTTCCATAAAATTATAGAATTTAGGTAATAAAATTTTAATTTAAATTATTCATGTTGATTCTAATATAAATTAATCATTCACTTTTCTACTGCTGTTGTCCCACTGTGCATTGTCTGGCTGCGAAAGATACTCTAATGGCACAACAATACATCGTTTGCCATCCAGTTCCATCTTGAATGGCTGATTTCATTGCTGTTGTTGTAGTTGTTGTTGTTGTTGTTGTTGTTGTCAACGCCTTGGCACAGGTGTTTCATTCGCCGGGGCTTTCATTTGTAATGAGTACAGAGGCAGTACGCATTGTACACGTATCTCGCATTGCCAACATGTATCCTATATATAAATGTGTGTGCACAACATTCGCACCCAAGGCCCGCACACGCACACAAACACACACTCAAGCACAGGTCACACAGGACACACAGGGACAACAGGAAATGGAGACTCCTCTCTCTCTCTCTCTCCACAATTGCTTGAAATAATCTGTCATATGTTCTCGACATGCCCTACTTAAATTTGCACAGTGTACATTGGTTTAGGCCCTAAGCTTAGGAGCATCTTTTGACTGCCTAACTATATAAAAAAAAGTGGGATGAAACCCTTTTCTGAAAAGCCTTCTATTTGTTAAACAACTTTAGAAGAAAACCTTAGATATTGTACAAATAACATCCAAAGTTTTTGGATAAAAAATGATTTTTGCTCTCTTTTACTTATACTTCTTTAATATTTTACTCTTAATTAAGAATCTACGAATCTTAATAAAAGATTTAGTTTTTTTTTTGACAGGGTTTTAGTTGATTCCCGTTGGCCGAAACTTTTGCCTTTCTAACATTTTATGTTTATCAGTTTGCACGTCTTATTCTTATGGTTTATAGTTCAGTTGCAACAGCCAACACCTTTCTACAACACCTTCCAGCACCCCCCGCCCCCGCCCCCCCAACAATCCAACTCCTCCCCCTTAGTACCGTTTTTGCTGCCGTTGTTGTTTATAACTTTTACGCGCGCCAGTCGTTGTTTATGCGCACTGCGTGATCACATTTAATGTCAAGGTGCTGCTTTATGCCATTTGCTGTTGCCTGTTGTCATCCTGAATGTCCTGAATGTCCTGATTCTCTGTAGGTTATAAGCAGACGCTTCAATCATTCGCCGCCGCCTTGGTGTATTCAATTGTTTGCTTTAACTTGGGTTTTGTCAAAGAATTTTGTAGTATTTTTGTTGCCTTTTTTTGTAAACAACTAAAAACTTTGCTCAATTATTAATTCGAGAATTATTAATGGTCTTAAACTCATAAGGTATGAGTTATGTATGTATATCATCAGATTTTTAAAGTTATTTCAAACACATTCAAAGTATTTTGTCTGCATCTTAAAATTTTTCTCTTTTTCATGAATTTTTTTCTTTACATTTTTGATCCAAGTATCCAAAGCTTTCCTACTTTTTTCTCCAATAAATACTAATTTCTAGCTCTTGCTATAATTTTCCGCTCAAAGCACAAAAAAAAAAAAACAAATTAATTTTAATGAAGCTTAATCGAAGCATTTTAAGAAACAACAAACTAATTGTTGCACAAATTATTTTGGTTACTTTTTTCTCTCTGTTGCAGGTTGTCTTAAGGTTCTGTGTGTGTGTGTGTGTGTGTGTGGCACACAAAAATCACAGCAGCTGTATAATGGAGTAGCGTCTGGATGCGCCTTAGCCCTTTCAATGACCACCATCTTGGGCAAGTTATCCATGCAATCCTGTGCAGCACACAAACAGCAGCAGCAGCAGCACCGGCAGCAACATTATCCTTAAAAGCTTGTAAGACGCTGTGGCCATAACAAAGTTAAAAGCAACTAAAATAGACACCTGGGACAATGAGGCGAGGGCTTCACTTGCAGCCAGGTGCAGGCGACTGCAGTGTGTGGAGGGTGGAGGGGGTTGCAACATGGGGCTGCAACATGCAGTGGCTCAGTGGCGAGTGGATAGCTGGGCTAAATAAGTGCAGCTCAGTTGAGTTCAGCTCGTTGGCCAATCCAGTGCCACAAAATTTATTGACTTTGTCGTTTGTCGTCCTCATCGTCCTTGCCTTGTGTACAGTTGCAACCAAAGCTTGTGTGTGTGTGTGTGTGGAGTAGTGTTTGCCTGCACTTGGCAGAATGTGGCAGGATGCCGCTTACGAGCCTGTCTTAATAATTTGGCATCTTGCTAAATTAAAACTAAAGTCCGGCCACATAAATCTTTCGACCCATGCCGCATGATGAGCATCTGCTTTAGTCAGGCTCATGATGTTGTTTGTTGCATGTACCCTGGAAACAGTAAAAAAAAAATTATGTAAGTAGGGTATGTTGATTTGTAAGGAGAAGGTTGACAAACTAATTGTGGACATTCACAATGTGAAAAAGAGAGAAAAAAATTAAGAAAGCGTAAAATAATAAGATAAAAAAATGAAAATGAATTTTTTTTTATATTAAAATGAAAAAATAAAATAAAAATTAATATAAAAAAGATAAAAATTATTAAAAAAAATATCATGCTGTTGCAGGGTATTTAGACATCATTAAGAGCTCTTAAAGAGTATTCAAGCGTTTTTTTTTGGATATTATTTTTTTTACCCATGTTAATCGAACAAAAATCAAAAATCACATGAAGAATAAATGAACAAATCTTTAAAACTATATTTACTTTTTCCCTTACCCATAAAACATTAAAAACTATCATCAAAAATCAAATAAATAAAGTTTCTGCTTTACGCATTACTTTTGCAGGGTATCTACGCATCGGCTCCAGCTTTTTAAACACTCTTCTTAGCGTTCGTTGTGTTTGCTGTCTAGCTGGCATTTACAACTTGGCCCGTTTTGCTGGCATTTACTATGTTGTTGTTTATGGCCACGTGTAATCACTGGCCAAAACGGTATGGTCCATGAACCACTTCATTGCAGGGAGCACCTGACTGCATTGTGGCAACACTGGCCGCCCAGCAGCCCCCTTTCCCTACGTAATTGTTGTTGGCGAAGCGTCTGGTCAGTTAACGTTGGCTTCATTTATTTTTGTAGTTGCTGTTGTTGTTGTTGCTGTTGGCCATGTCACCGACACTTGGCCACTTCAACTTTAGATGACGATGTTGTTGTTGTTGTTGTTGTTGTTGTGCTTCCTGCACATTATTGTAATTGCAATGGCATGATTGTTGTTGTTGTTGCTGTCACTGAAGTGTCCTCGTTGATGATCCTGTCTGTGTGTGTGTTTGTCCTGTGATGAATGCTGATGCATCAAGTACTTTAGTGTTAAATCATGAAAGCTATGCGAATCTATTCTATACAGGTGCTTTACACTATATGTGAGTGTATGTGTGTGTGTGTGTCTATACATGTGTGTGTGATGTAACTTCACTTGAATATATCCATCACTCGATGCCACTCCATTTCCCTTTGTCCGATTCAGATGCACTTTAGAGGGCATACCGTTTATTGCAAAAGTAAGGTCCTTCTAGATGAAGTGTTCAAGTTTATATTTAATTGAATGTTTTTGTACTTAATAAACATTTTAAAATTATTTTATGAAAACTTTAAAGCATTTCTTGTAGTTGAGGGATGGGTATTTGTAAGGAAACTCTTTTGGTTCTGTCAAGAAATTTGGGACAAACCTTCCTTTAAGCCATCTTGTAGAGCCAAAGCTTTAATTTTTGCTTTAAGATTCTTCGTTGTAAAGTTTTAATCGGAAAAACTTTCATCATTTTCCCATTAAATTCCTGAAGCCCATCTAAATGATCTTTATTTTTTAAAAAACGTCCAAAGACACAAAGGAAAAATTCAAAATAAAAGTAAAAAATTCCAAGAAATATAAGAATTTCTTATCATCATATCATTAATTGAGCCTAAAAGCTTTTAAGCTTAAAGCTTAACTAGGCACAGTGGTCATAGTGGTCTTTGAAGTTCAAATGATTGTTTACAAATCTATGCTGTATTATACATTCCTTAATAATATGCAATTAGTTCCGAAACTTCTTGTCAAGTGTATAAAAAGTGAGCTCAAAGCACAATGGTACTCATAACATCTCACTTCCCCTCCCTATCCTTTCTTACCTTCCCATTCTTACAAAACTTGAGTGTTTGAGAATGCTTGAAAATTGATTGCATCAGTTATAAAGCAATTAAATTGATTTCCAAAAGGACCAAACGGATATTTTATGAATGCAATCACAAAACTTGAGAGCCGCCCAAGAAATTTTCCAATGCAACCATGTGCAAATTTCTTTCTTCGAGTACTTAGTTACAACGGTCAGCAAAGGGAAGGACCAAAGGACGGCACACCTGTTCGTACAGACATGGCAGAGTCTCCTTACAAAAGGGAAATAAACAGTTACACACACATAAACATATGTACATGTGAATGGGCGCATTCCTGTGAATTTTTGTGAATTGCCATTTTTGAAATTTCCCGTCAGTCTGCAAGAGGCCAGACACATTGGAATGCCGTTAATTGTTGTCAAGCCAGACAACATTTTGCCACAGGACATTGAAGGTAGAGCCGTAGTCAAGTTCCTGCCACTAAAACCTGACCATGCCATGCTTTAAAGCCTTACCTTTTAAAAAAATTGTCTTTAATCCGTTATTTACTTAAACAAGTTAAATCTGCTTAACCAGACAAGTATAGTAGATTCTCACCTAAAATTCGGATTCAACACATTGAAAATCTTTCGAATGCCACAATTAATTGCTTTAGGCCCATGCAAATAGACCAAAATGTTAGCAAAATTCCATATTTGTGCCAAAATCGAATAACAGTTGAATTTTAACAGACAAAATACATGTCTTATGTTAATGGCGGAGGGGGGGGAGGGGGCTAGTCGTCCAGCTGTGCTGTTTAACAGCGCACTGTTAACACAAACAACTGTTGAGCAAGCTTGAGAGCGACGACTCTCTCTCGCTCTCTCGTACAGTTTGTTTTGTGCGAAAAAAAGAAGGAAAAAAAAGCGTTGTACAACAAAAGCATAGAACACACTCAACTAACAACAACAGCAACAACAAGAAGAGCAGCGCGCGTGACAGCTGCGACGTCGACGTAGCCTGACTACGCTGCCTCGACATGTTATACTCTCTTTCTTATTGGGAAAGAGCAGTTTTTCAGCAGCCGTCAAGTCGGGTCCGTGTCGCGGTCGCTGTGTCGCTCACTGTGTGTCGTCGTCGTCGTTTTGACTATTTATTCTAATATATTTTTTTGTTAATACTTAATGTATATAAAATATAATATATATATACCAGCTTTTAATTAGCTTTTACTTGTTTTGTGTTGTTTTTGTTTTTGTGCGGTGTCTTGTGAAACATAATAAAGCGTACGAAATTAACAGCGCGCGTCTCCAGTAAACACCAACAACGACAACAACAAGTGCAGCAGCACCAACAGCAGCATCGGCAGCTGCACTAACAACAACAACAGCCATTACATATGTACGAAACGACATCGACAGCTGTTTGGCCAGTTGACAAGTGTCGCAATGCCAAATCTAAAATTAATTTAAAGCCAGTCAAAATAATACAAACACCGAAACTAATTCAAAAGCCCAAAATTTACCGTTTTTATTTTGTGGGTGCTGTGTTGAAAGAGAGCAAAATATAGTGTGAGAGAGAGAGTGAGAAGGAGAGAGTGACGCCATTTAACAACGGCTACCGCAATAATAACAACAACAACAACAATAACAAAAGCAGCAGTGGCAACAAAAAAATGTTTTTGAAATTGTAATTTTTTTTGCCTTTGTTGTTGCTGTTTTCTGTTTTTGTTTTTTTACTTTTCCTGCGCAGTTTGGCGCTCTCACGTGTCTGCGCCGACTGCGACGCCGACCGCGCGGCATCGCCTTTTGATAAATGCACAGAAATTCCCATGCGGCCGTTTAGTACATTTTCTACAGTTTATTTTGTGCGCCGCCTACTGTTATACTATTTGCTCAGCCACTGCTATTGCTACTGCTACTGCTACTACTACAGCGGACATGTAGAGTGGGCCATTCATTTACTTGGCCTCTGCTGACGTCGTCGTCTTCGTCTTCGTCTTCGTCGCCGTCATCGTCTTCTTAAAGAGAGAGAGACTAAGCGAGAGGTGAGTTTATGATCTTCAGAGATGCACTAACGGTGCTTGATCAATGCAAAACATTCATTAGATATGGCAACACTGATAACATTTCATGTACACTGTTCAAAAAGTTGAATTTCAATCGTTAAGCACCTTTAAAAACTGTGCTTCGATACATATTTGTTGGTCAGAGCATTTCGTATTATTTACAGTGCCCCTGCAGGCAGGCAGGCAGGAAGGCAGACAGGCAGGCAGCCAGCTGGCTGGCTATTTGTCCTCGTTGCATTTCGCATTGCAATATCCTCTCATCGCTCTCAACACCCCTGCCTGGTTGCCTGCCCCTCTGGCGATGCTGCATGCACAGTGCCATCAATAAGTATGTCAACCGAGTCAACAGCATTAGCACAGCAGCAGTTGGACATCAGGGACAGTGAGGCAGATGGTGGGGTGGCGACAACCAAAAAAAAAGAAGGATTCAAAAACGGTAGTGAAAGACAAATCAAGAGAAAAGGCGTTAAAAACGTTCGCTCTCTATGTCTCTTCACCCACCCAAACAACCGCCCGCACGCCGCGCTCATAGAGCCCCAACAATATACCAAACAATTCCATTGATTTTTCTTGTGGGAATACGAAAAATATAAGTGCCGAGCAGTAGTAGTTGGTAACAGGCAAGTCCATAGACATAGACATAGACATAGATATAGACAAATCCACCACAACTACCCCCGCCCCACCCCACAGCACACTCCGCTCGGTGCTCGGTGCCTGGCGCATTGCCTGCGAGTCCTTGCTTCGCACCCTTTGCGGCGAATGTTTCGTTCGTTCGCGTCGTTGAACTTTTTTGCAACATGCTTCCTTAGCTATATATATATATACATCGTATACCCTATATCAATGAAAGAGTGTGGCAATAGGGTATATGCGTACTGATTATCATCTTATACCTTAAGGGAATCCTATTCCTAAGCTCTTAAGCAAAAAAAAGAAATTGTTTTTCGTTAAGTTTGTGACTAGAGTCGAAAACAAATTACAAGGTATCATTCAAGCTGATTATCCTTGAACTAACCCATTCATACTGTGTTGATTCTTACCTTGCTGCCACCCCATCGAAGCTCCTAGCTTGATCTTGGCTTGAAAAACGGAATTTATGTTAATTTGGTGCCACATTCCAGGAACCATGTTCTTTGTCTTATTTGTTTAGCTATGGCTTTGTTTTGGTTTTGGTTTTTTGCTACGGTTTTGGCTTTGGTTTCCTTTCACATTTAGTTTACTGTTCACTGTTTTCTTGTTGTTGTGGGTTAGGTTAAGGTTCTTACGCTTAAACCAGTACGCATTCCTCGTGTCCAGTATCATTATTTTTTGCGTTTGTTTACTTTTGGTTTTGTCTGAAGTTGAACATTAAGTTATTTACATTGCAATCGAATGTTTCGCATTTCTCTATTTCTATGGAATGTTCCATTCGATTATGATATGGGGTCGTAATAAAATAGTTATCATATACAACTTGGAGACGTAAAGCAATTCGAATCTTGAATTCTTAAGCGGTTTTTTCTTGCAAATCTGATAATTATATACTTTTGTTATTATTTTACGGAACTTGGTTTCTTTTTTCCCTCTCCTTAGTTACGTTTAATCAATTTGTTTACTGATTGCGTAGTTAAGTTTGTCTTGAGCTCATGTTACGAGATTGTTTACCTCTTTACCTGAATCGACTTATGATTGGTTTCTAGCATTATCATACACTGTGCGCCATAATTAAAAAAAATGCGTATTGCAATTTTGCATTTTACTTGTTTGCTTAACAGATTTCATACTCCTTTTGTAAAGGTTTGAGTTACATTTTTGATGAAACTTTTAAATAATAAAGCTTAGATATCAGAATTATGCATAGTCTTTAGGGTTTTAAAGATATCATGTGGAAGATTTGTTCCCTTTCTGTCCTTAAAATGTTGTTAAACAGTTCTAAGCTATTAAAAAATGTTCATAAATATTCCCTTTGTATCTCATTGTTATATTCGATAAGCGCATTTTGCAGTTCGCAACTTTTTCGACACATCTGCTTTTCCTTGTTCAATTTTCCTTCGATGAGTTGACAACCATGGGCATGTCTTTGTGTGTGTGTGTGTGCAACATTCACCTGCAGACTTTTGACCTTTTTCCGCCCCCCAATCACACCTCTAACTGCTTCAATAACTCCACAACATGGCGAACAATATTGCAATTCGTTCGATTCGTTTTTGTCGCGTTTAACAACGAGCAGGAAAAATTTGTTGTTTCTAATTGATTTTTCACTTTGCTTTCCGTTTGCTTTGCCCCATGTTTCGTCAAGTTTGTTGTGGCCAACAAATTGGGTCAATTAAAGTTTTCTTGATCTCATCTTTTGTTTGCTTTCCTTCTTTTTCCAAAGGTTAGCTGAACTTGAACTTGTTGGCCAAAGCAATGTTGGAATGGGTTTAATTAATAATTTATTTATGTATATATGATTTATGAATTTTTAACGAAAAGAATTTCACAAACGATTCAGAAAATGTTTTAAAGGGAACTTTCTGAGAATTTTTTCATAGTTTTGATATCCAACCATATGAATATGATTTAATTCACGCTTTAAATTATGCAGCTGTGTTTTAGCATTCGTTAGTTAGTTTTGCAACGAATACAAGTTTTTCAGTTAGTTTTTGAGTTTGGCATCAGCTGGCTGGTATAAAATGCAAGCCTTAAATGCCAATTCCATGAACTCTGTGCACACGCATACAGCATAAACATAACTTTGCCACAACACACACACACACTTACATACTACAAACACCCTCGCAATATGCAACAAGACATTTTTATTTTCGTTTCTAGAGCATGTTTTGCTTCTCTTATATTCTTTTTTTTTTGGCTTAAACCTTGCACATATGGCTAAACAAGCCGTCCAAGAAAAATAGTTGTCAAACCAAAACAGACGAACCAGTAAACGAGTTAGCTGAAGTATGCCAAATATTTAATACCCTTTTAAGACATTATATAAGAAATCTGAATGTCATAATATGATATTAGATAAAGAAGATTCTTAAGTAAAGAGGTGTTTACTACCTGAGATCAAAAGTACTATAAATACTTGAAGAAGATTTGTTATGTTTTTTAAAAATGCTTAAGATCTTTGTTCCCTAAAATGTAGTTGAACTTTCTTAAAAAATGCTTTCATATAACGAATTTTTTATGTAACGAAATAATTTCCACAATACTTCGATTTGATATCATTAAAGAACTATTTTATTTTACGAATTTTCTTAATAACAAAGTTTTTTGCTTTAAAGCTATAAAGGTTTCTTTTTGCTTTTGAGTGAAAAAATCTTAAACTCTTATATGGAAGATATTAGGAAGATTATCTTAAGGTTTTTATGTTAACTATTTGTACTAAAAATCAGGAAAAAAGTGCCTTTAAATATTTACATATATGGTTTCCAGAATACTGCGATTGGGTTACATCAAAAACTATTCGAGATTACAAATTTTTATTATAACGTTTTTTTTTTTGCATTCTAGAGATTCTTTATAAGGAAGAACGACTGTACATAGATTAAAGCATTTTTATTTTACAGAGTATACACAAATGATGACAAAAAAAACCGATTTTAAGAGCACTTTTCGTTACTTGCAACAGTGCCAGAACTAATGATGCCCACGCCAATTGGCTGCAACTCCAGCATTGCCTCCAAAAAAAAAACGCCACCTCCACCCACAGCTATGCACGCCTTCCCGTTACTCTTCAAGTCGCTTTTTTTTGCTTGTTTATTATTTTTGTTTGGCCAACAACTATTGCTGTCCACCCGCTGCGCGTTGTTGTTGTTGCTGTTGTTGCTGTTGCTGTGGACTTGACCAAGTTTATTGCCTGCCATATGCAATTGCCGTAGATTATTTTTGGGGGCTGTGGCAAGAACGTCAACAACGCTGTCGCTGCCGCTGTCGCTCTCGCTGTTGACGGCGGCGTTGGCAACATGGTAAAGGCGTTAACGATCGCCCCGTTATATAAATCTTGTGCACAGATTTGGCACCCATTGCAAAAATACACTGCAAGAAAAAACATCAACCACTTGACATTTGCAAATATGTTTTTGTAAAACTTTTTCCTTAAGAGATCTTTTTTACTCATTTTTGTCTGTGTGGCAAATGAGTTGACTTCTCCCCCTCCCCCCTTCGCCTCCTCTCTCCTCGCCAACCCCCCCTCTCCCCACACACACACACTTCAAATTGAGCCATTGGCTCTGGCTCTACGTGATGTTGGCCAACATGCACCATTTTTTTTGGACACGCGGCGTGCTTTAAGAGTGCAACTGCCACTTGAAGACTGCCGCCTGGTGTTGCAAGTGCCTTCTCACGCAAGTGGGGCAAGTGTGGCTGCATGCAACATTCTTGTTGCGTTTTAGTGTCAAGTGCAGCTATACTCGCTAGCTCTAAGGCCAAAGCTAATGGCACTAACAAAAATGCAAAACGATTTGGAATCGCAAGCGCACTCTCCAAATCAAAGGTTTTGCACTTTGAACTAGTTCCGATCGTAAGTGGTGACCTTAAGGCTGTTATATGCCATGAACAAATGCTTTGAAAAGGTAAATTTAAGACTAAAACTAAAGCTGTTTGAGTTACTTTAAAAGTAAGTTCGTTTTTTTCGGAGGAAAATATACATATGGGAACTTTGTTCTTGAGCTTGCTCGTTCATTTTGAAACCATTTTTAACAATTAACTTCGTTTTTTTAAGCCTTTTTAAATGAATTTCTCAATGGAAATGTAATGCACAGCTGAAAACAGCAAACTCGGAACTAGTTCGCTCATTTTGAAACCAGTTTTAACAACAAACCGACGTTTTCCGCATCTTTTAAATAATCTCGAAAGTTTTATCATTGTCAATGCATAGTTGTGAACAAAAAATTCAGATGCAGTTCTAATTCGGAACCGGAACCAAGTTTTTTGAACAGTTTTGATTGCGTTTCTCAAATTTAATCACTGCCAATGCGTTGCAGAGCTAAGGGCAACAAATTCAGAACTAGTTCGTTCATTTTGAAACCATTTTCAACAATAAACTGAGTTTTCGGCAAGTTTAATAGATATTAATCCTAAAAAATACAAATACGGAACTAGTTTTACCGTTACAAATACAGCTGCAGATTCTATTAAGCTTCCTTCCTTTATTTTAAACGAAAACACCATACGAAATTAGCTTAGAAATTAATATACGACTTCAACTTAAACTGATTCCAAACCACTTTACTAAAATTAACATTAAGCTGCACTCGAACCACTCCCACTCGAACCATTTAAAAAGCAACTAGTTGAGTCGTTTACTATGCTGCTGCAACAGTCGATTGATGACTCCTATATTTTATTGTGTGGCAACCGTTTAGTTTTGTGATTTGCGTCGAGGTTTTTATTTGCCACTTGGCACCTACATACGATTTGAGTGCAATTGCGAGTGAATGAGCGATTGAATATTCACTTCCATTCGCATTCATTCAAGCATCCCATGTATCGCCATTCAAATCGCCATTCAGCTAAACGAAGTGGCTTTCTCCTTTACGCCCTGGAACGCTGCTCCCTCAGCTAACTGGCAACGTAAGGACCAAAACTGTTGTACATTTAATTAATTATTTATACAAGAAAAGGTAAACGTGCCACAATGTTCTATGCCCAAAAATCCCAAAAACACAGGCAGGCAGGAAAGAAACCACAGCAACAGAGCCAAAACGAAGCTAAGCAAGGTATGCAGGATGCAGGGGAGGGTTGGTAAAAAAAAAAAAATTGTGTAGTCGTTGCCACATTGTGTGCTACTATATTGCCGTCATGGCCAAAAGCAAAACACATCGGATACATCGTTCGCTGTCGTTGTCGACGTTGGTTTTTTGCATAATTGATTAAATGACTGGCCATATAACGAGGCACACACACACACATACATGAACACACATACGCGGCGTTCAAATTGTTTGCCTTTAGCTTTTTGCCACGCCCACACACACACACACACGAAGCCAAGCAACTTGCAACAGCAGTCCCAAAAAAAAAAAAACGAAAATTGTGAAATTTACGATGCCAAGAAATTGAAACAGCATTTACTATACTCCATGGATCCTACGGAAACTCTATTTCTTTCCCTCTGTGTGTGTGTGTGTGTTGAAGCATGTGTTGAATGTTGCATGTTGAATGTTTGTTATGGCATCTGTTAAGCGTTGTGATTATTGGCTTCATTCAAAATGCAAAAGTCAAGTGAAGAAAACGAAAACCAAAGGCACGAATGAAACTTTTGGGGCTCATCAGATTTTCGTTTTTTATTGAAGCAGTTAAATGTCTTTGAGAGGATCCTTATCTAATCTCTTTTCAACGCTTTTTAACAACTAAAAATGGAGGGTGAATAAAAATATTTGATATTCGATTTTTCGTCACCAATTTTTGAGAAAAAATCTCGTAAAAATTGCATTTCAGGATTTAAATGTATTTCCATTCTTGGGAACAATACTATACTTTTGATGTATTTTATTTGAAATGGTGATAAATTTCGACAAAAATATGGTAACTGAAAGATTCCAATTCCAAATCAATTTTTTGTCACTCATGTAGATTTTGGGTCACAAATTGTTTGCAAAAAAAATCGATAAGAAATCACGTTTCTTAATTTAAATGCAGTTTTATGTTAGAGCTTAGCCAAGACTTTTAAGGTATTGCATTTAAAAATCGGTTGAATTTAAAATCTGAAGATATTCTTTAAAACACAAATATATTGAAAATATCAAAATCATAAATAATTGTTATTTGTTATGGCGTGTAAAGCAAAGTCAATGTTTCAATGTCCTGAATGTCCTGAATGCAATACTTAAGGTTCAATATGAGTTCTTTATGGTATGTGTGTGTGTATGTATGTGTGTTTTGCTTGGCCCCATTTGTTGCTTGAACTTTGAACTTTTTAGTAGTATTTACCTTTCTTTTTTGTATTTTGTTTTTGTCATGCTTTGGGCCTAGTCCTTGTGACTTCAGTTTGCCTATGCGGGGCCCCCAAATTAAACACCCTTTTACGCTGTGTGTTGTTGTTGTTGCTGTTGTTGTGGGGCAAATAGCAAGCACTCTTAAGGGAATTCCCCTTTCCATCACAAGCCATATGCTAATGCCAGTTGTGTGTGTGTGTGTGTGTGTGTGTGTGTGTGTCAAGTGTGTATATCCTTTTGGCAAAAGCGAGTGCATTTTCTTGTCAACGCTGACATTTCCTGCACTTCGGCCTTGTTTTTCCTTCATTTTTTTTTCTCTCTTTTCCTTTGCCCCACCTCCCTTGCCACGTTGAAAACTGTCTTGTTGGCTTATTCTTCTTGTTGTGCCTTGTCCTTTGTGTGTTTTGCTGCTGTCATTTCTTTCGTTTAATGAGCATTTCCCCATTTTGTTTGCTTGTTTTTTGTTGTTTGTGTCCCGGTAAAAGCCAAGAATTATGATTGTTCCACATATTTCGAGGATTTTTCCTCTTTTTTGTTTTAACAGCTTTTAAGGAAGAGGATTTTTAATGTTTGTGTTCTATATGTTTGAGGTTTTTTGATTTTAATTAAATTTTACTAAAATTCTGTATGTAAAAATTTGCTTAAATGTTTTTTCTTCTTTCAAACTGAATCTACTGAATGGATGTTAATAAAACTTTGCAACAATAAATATTATGAATCAGAACAATATATGGAATACATATTTTTACTGTATATGGTTTTTTGGCAAAGTAGCTTTAAGTCTTAAATGTTGTAAAGGATTTTAAAAATATATTTTCCTCTGTTTCCTCTTTGATATTTGCCAAAATCATTCACAATCCCTTCCCTATCCCCCGCTCCCCTCAATATGAAGGTCAGGGCCATCTTTGTCATTCGTTTGTACTTGAGTACACTTTCCCCTACCTCTTCCCCGCAGACATTTGACGCCACATTCTGGCTGCCAATTATGACTTGAAGCAAAACGAAAATCTTTCAGTGGCGCCAATTTGTTTTGTTGTTTAATCGATGGCGTCAATTGGCCGCAATCCACTTGAGAATCAAATCACTTGGTTATTTACATTAAAAACATACTATATAATGATTATGTTAAGCGTATTCCATCTATGTTTAACGTCTGTAAACAACGTATTTGTATAGGGTATTGGGACTGAAAGTGTTGCCAAATGCGTTTTTGCCTTAAGAAATGTTTTCCATATTCCATAGCCCATTATGTATGCAATAGCAAAAGGGTATATTTAAGTTGTTCAAGTGTTATATATTCAGCAGACAGATGAAAAAGGAAACTAGCAGAAAAAAATAATAATAGAAATGAAATAACAGCGCTGTAGTCCACTTAAAGTAAACAAACAAACTTTGGCTGGCATTGTTGTTGTTTTCGTTTGCTGTGCGCTCTCTCTCTCTCTACAGAACCATATAAAGGGAGCGTGCGCCTTTTGCTGCCGCAGCAAAAGTAAAAGAAGCAGCCAACATCACACACTCACACACCCGCAAGTACCTATTACCTGCCGGCGCACACGCCCATTTAGTTTGCATTATGCAAAAACAAGCAAACAGCAAGAACAACAACAACAACGGCTACATAAAAAGGAAGAGCAACAATAGTTTGCAAGCCGCCTGCATTATTTGCTGTAAAACAACAGCAACAACAACAAAGATACTAACAGGCGTCTGTAAAGTGCTAACAGCGGCGCAACAGCGCTTTTCAATGTAACTGGACTACTCTGCTTGCAGAGAGCAGCGAAAGAGAGTGCGAGAGCGCCAATTGTGCAAGTGGGGGAGCAAGCAGCGAACTCGTATGTTTTTGTTGTTATTTTCTTTGAATTTTTTCTTCTTTCTTGCTTGCCGTTGTTGTTGTTGTGAATGAGCATTTGACGTTGACGTTTTGACTGCTGCTGCAGTCCGCTACGACTGCAACTGCTGCAGTCACCAGTATGTTTGTTGGTGTTTTTGTTTTTGCAGTCCATTGACTTTTTCAGTTTTGCTCAGTTTCTTTTGTTGCTGTTGGCGCTATGCGCAGTTGTCACAGTTGTTGCCGTTGCCGCCGTTGCCGCCGTTGCCGCCGCCGCCGACGCTGCTGCTGCTGCTTTTGTTACTGCTGCTGTTGTTATTGTTATTGCCATTATATTTGTATAGATATTTTTTCTCTTTCTGTCTCTGTCTCAGTTTTGCATGGTTTGATTCTACTTTATTCATACGCATGCATAAGCCCGTTTTGTTTATTAACGATAAAGCTTCAATCTGTAAGCTGACCGAGACTTGAACGCACACACGCACACACGATTATTTTTACATATGTTTGTATGTATGTAAAGACTGTGTGCGTATTGATATGAGCATAACTTCTGTCTGGCTTTGCTGCTGTTGTTGTTGTTTAACATACCCTTTATATAAAGCGAGAGCAGAACAGGTGTTGCCGAAGTGTGCTGTTAAGTGTGAGTTGACGAATGCAGCTTTCCTTTATTACAGGGTATGTGCTTTGTCGACCCTTTTGCTTTAGGATAAACGCTTTACATGTTAACATATTCGTTTTGTTTTTTTTTTGTTGCATTTTAATTAAGATAACTTTACTTTACGACAGTACACACACAAACATACAGTTATGCAGTTATAAAAGTTTATTGTGGGCTGTTTTACAGCACGAATTGAAGTTAAGGAGTGGGCGTGAATCGTGTACAAAGTCAGCGATCAGCTAATAGTCGATTATACTACCCCAGACCTATAATTATTGTCATGCATTGTGCATAACTGTTAAAAAACGTAGAGTATGTTTAGTATATAAAATTTAACGAAAAATTATCAAATACATAATTGTAATGTACCCTTCACCCTGTCTCTTTGGCTTACTTTCTGCAACTGCATTCGTTTGGGCTTTTGCTAAAAACCTACCTCAATGTTTCTCTCTCTCTCTCTCTTTTCCCCCTCTCTCTTTCTGTCTTTTGTCTGTTCTGTGTGTCGTGCAACAACTTTAATTGACTTTAATTAAATGCAAGTCGTTAAGTCAAATGTGTGTGGGACAGAGAAGGAGAGAGGGAGAAAGAGAGCGCGCACTCAGGAATGCCTTACAATTTAATTAAAGCGAATGCGAATCATAAATATTATAATAATGCCAGCGCATTCAGCAGCTGTACAAAGAAAATGCATAAAAAACAAACGCAATTGTCAAATAGTAACTGCAATCGTTGGAAACGATGTCGTCTGGCTTCCAACTTGGTTCAAAGACACACGAAACAGACAAACAGAAAGTGGGCCAAACAAGGCTTCTAGCAAAACTGTTAACAGGCTTGAGCACTGGTTTATGTTCCTGTTTCTGTTCGTGTTTAGTTTTCAGAATCATGGAAAGGAATCATGTTATTGTCTTTGTTTTTGGCGCTTTTTTAAATTTTTCCAACGTTTTCATCAATATTTTTCATGTGTTTTCTTAACTTTGGTAAATTTGAAATTTTTCCTCTTTTTTAAAAAATTTCTTATACATATTTTAATTTTTAAAAGATACTCATTTTTTTTTTAAGATGTTTAAATTTTTTCTTGACGTTTTTTTCAACAGCTTTGTAGTTTGGTGTTGGGTTCTGAAACGAATAATGAATTCCTAAGTCTTAAAGAAATTTTTTTTTGTGTAGTAATAAAACTTTTTCGAAGTATATTTTTTAAAAACTTCTGCTCCTAACTACACTCGAACTATCAAATAAGTTATCTTAAAAAGATCATAAGATAAAGTTTCTTATGGAAAGATTTGCAAAAATTGCTTTTCATATAAAAATCTCTATTAAAATAATAATATTCTTTATGCTATACTTATGTACATACATTTATCTGGCAGGGTATGAAATCTTCTATACTTACTTTATACTTTATGTGCACATATGATACTCTTTTTTTTTTTGGCAGGGGGGCCTTTTGCCAACTTTAGCTGAGTTTAAGCCACAAACTGCAAACTGGTCCAAGCGAAGGTCGTTTGTTGTTTGGTTTCGTTGGGTTGGATTTTGGGCAATTCTGAGTTAAGTTTGCTTTAGATTTGGTTTTTTGAGTTGGTTTGGTTTAGTTTGGTTTGGTTTGTGGGTCTTTCTTTCTGGCCAACAACTCGACATGCCTCTTAATTAGCTGCTTATATTTGCTCGCACTTTGTAGTTGTCACCGTTGTTGTTGTCTCATTAGAGAGACGACGCTTTTTTTTCTGTTCCTACTTGTTTTTTTTTCTTATGAGCGGGTGGCCAACTTTTTTCGTTAACAACGAACCGGTTTTTTTTTTCGAAGCACAACACAAACTTGATATGAGTTTTCTCTATAAGTTCGCGACAGTTTTGTATGGTTTAGTTGAACGTATGCTTAGGATACTTGATTTGAATCAAGACAATTGAATTCTTTATTCAAGTAGTCAAAGAACTTTAAAGTCTTTAATTATTTATGATTTAAAGCTTTCGTTCTTAACACTTTTTTAGTTGATGTTTGAGTTCAAGGTTTGGTTGGATATTGCTTTCGTAATGTTTTTCGTAACGAATTCTCGTAAGTTTCTTTATCGAATTTTAAGAACTTTTTTACAAATTCGCAATAGTATATTTTACTATCGATAAAAGTCAAAATGCCATTTAAAAAAGGCTATCGAGTATTTGAACTTTTAAAAAAATTGAATAATTAAAGTCAAAGTCGAAAAAGTTTTTATTTCCAGGAGGAAAAGTTTCAATCCAAAAGGATTTACAACCTTTTAAATAATTTGACTTACTTGAAACCCATACAAAAAACAAAAGTCCAAAAACCGATTTTAAAGAAATATTAGAAAGAGTAAACACTTGAAATTCCGTACCCTTGAGATTCGTTAATGAAAGTTCGACTGCGAAAACTCACAAAATTTTTATTTTTATTGCAATCAATAAGTATTGGCATTAAAACTTAATAGACTTATCGATAACTTATACTTTTATGAAACTGTATAAGCAACATCTTAAGTCTTATACTGGTATAAGCGCTGAAACTTTATATAAAAGTATTTTTTATGTTCATCTTTCGACAGTCCATTAAGAAATTCACTTTAATGATAATTTCAAGAGTTTGTTTGTTTATTTCTCGAAACTCTTGCAACACTGGCTTTTGGCATTCGGCTGCATTTTGATGAACTCGCACTCGATTGCAATTTGCCATGCATTATGCAGCTGCCATTAAAAACCATAAAAGCATCCACTACACACAGACACACATATATATATATATATATGTTACTGTGTGTATGTATGTATGCATATATATTAACTTGATCTAGCGACCAAGCAATTGTCGATGTTGTTGTTGTTGTCTTTTTTTAACTGTCACGTAGATTACATAGCGACAAACTGCTTCCCTTTGCCCCTTTGCCCCTCCGCCATCCGCCATTCGCGCCATCCGGGTGTGTGCCTGGCCAACACCTTGTTGTCTTGTGTTTGCCCCAGAAGTACTTACTTACCAACTAGCATAAACAACAACAACAACAACAATGGCAATAACAATGACAATCATTTTACAGCTAAACCGCAACGCAGACAGAAAGGTCCCAGCCGTCCAACCTCTATGGCCCCCAAGCCCCCCCCCCGTTACTTGTCTTTCGCTGCGGGTGTATGTGTTGCATGTGGCAAGGGGGTGATGGCGGGGGGTGCTAACCAATTAAAATGCGCGACATCACATGTGCACGAGCATTTATTATAAATTTTTCGTTGGAATTGACTGAAAAATAGTTGGAACAAAAAACAAAAGCAACAACAACAAAAAGAACCAAAAAAGGAGAACGTAAAAAAAAGACAAATAAAAGCGCATAAAGTGTAGACAATGGGTTGTGAAAGGGAGGGAGGGAGGTTAACTCTCCGTTTTGCCATCATTCAACTCCGCGGTATAATATCAAGCGTGGAGTACTTCAGCTGCCGCTGTCCCCACCCCCACCTCCTCCTCTCTGTATGCTTTTGGTGCATGTTACAATGTTGTTAATATGACGCTTAGTAGTTGTCTCTCTTTCACACACACACACACCAACACATAGAACATGCAGACAAAATATGCATTGACAATGTTTTTCAAATTGACGACGCATTACAAGAGTATGCGTCGCTCGGCAAGAGGCGAGAGACGAGAGGCCAAAAGTGATAAAAATGATAGATAGAAAAGGAAGAACGAGAGAGAGAGAGAGCACTATGTGTGTGTGGGAGGTGTGGCAACTGTGCTTGGCTTGACGGGGCAAACGTTGTGGCAGCGTGTGGCGTGGCGTTGTGTAAAATTATTGGCATGCGAACGATGCTGCAACGTTTATTAAATTTTTGAAGTGCCACAACACTGGGTGTAGCAAGTGCCACAGGGGCAAACAGGGTGCGGGCATTTTATGTATAATATTCACATAAATATGTGCATACACTGAAAGAAACACTGATGCTTATGGTTAACTTGTGACAAAAAACGACAAAACTTTGTCAAAATTTATCCGATTTTCAAATGTAATACCTCAAAAGTCTTGGTTTAAGCTCAAAAATAAAACTGCATTTAAATAAATACAAAATAAAGAAACTTAATTTTTAGTCGATTTTCATGTCAATTTTTTATGACCGATAACCGACCTGGGCGGGAAACGGAAATTCCGATTGACATAACTTCTTCAAAATTAGCCCGATTTTCATATGTAATACACCAAAAGTCTTGTTTTACGCTCTAGATTAATACTGCATTTAAATAAATAAAAAATAAAGAAACTTAATTTTTAGTCGACTTTCATGTCAATTATTTATGACCGATAACCGACTTGGCCGTAAAACGGAACTTCCGATTGCCATAACTTCCTCAAATTTAGCCCGATTTTCGTATGTAATACACCAAAAGTCTTTATTTACGCTCTAGATTAATACTGCATTTAAATAAATACAAAATAAAGAAACTTAATTTTTAGTCGATTTTCATGTCAATTTTTTATGACCGATAACCGACCTGGGCGTGAAACGAGAATTCCGATTGCAATAACTTCTTCAAAATTAGCCCGATTTTCATATGTAATACACCCAAAGTCTTGTTTTACGCTCTAGATTGATACTGCATTTAAATAAATACAAAATAAAGAAACTTAATTTTTAGTCGATTTTCATGTCAATTTTTTATGACCGATAACCGACCTGGGCGTGAAACGGGAATTCCGATTGCCATAACTTCCTTAAAATAAGCTCGATTTTCATGTGCAATACGTCATAAGTCTTGTTTTACGCTCTAGATTAATACTGCATTTAAATAAATACAAAATAAAGAAACTTAATTTTTAGTCAATTTTCATGTCAAATTTTTGTGACCATTAACCGACCTGGGCGGGAAACGGAAATTCCGATTGCCATAATTTCAACAAAATAAGCTCGATTTTCATGTGCAATACGTCATAAGTCTTGTTTTACGCTCTAGATTAATACTGCATTTAAATAAATACAAAATAAAGAAACTTAATTTTTAGTTGATTTTCATGTCAATTTTTTATGACCGATAACCGACCTGGGCGTGAAACGAGAATTCCGATTGCAATAACTTCTTCAAAATTAGCCCGATTTTCATATGTAATACACCCAAAGTCTTGTTTTACGCTCTAGATTGATACTGCATTTAAATAAATACAAAATAAAGAAACTTAATTTTTAGTCGATTTTCATGTCAATTTTTTATGACCGATAACCGACCTGGGCGTGAAACGAGAATTCCGATTGCAATAACTTCCTTAAAATAAGCTCGATTTTCATGTGCAATACGTCATAAGTCTTGTTTTACGCTCTAGATTAATACTGCATTTAAATAAATACAAAATAAAGAAACTTAGTTTTTAGTCAATTTTCATGTCAATTTTTTGTGACCATTAACCGACCTGGGCGGGAAACGGAAATTCCGATTGCCATAATTTCAACAAAATAAGCTCGATTTTCATGTGCAATACGTCATAAGTCTTGTTTTACGCTCTAGATTAATACTGCATTTAAATAAATACAAAATAAAGAAACTTAATATTTAGTCGATTTTCATGTCAATTTTTTATGACCGATAACCGACCTGGGCGTGAAACGAGAATTCCGATTGCCATAACTTCTTCAAAATTAGCCCGATTTTCATGTGCAATACGTCATAAGTCTTGTTTTACGCTCTAGATTAATACTGCATTTAAATAAATACAAAATAAAGAAACTTAATATTTAGTCGATTTTCATGTCAATTTTTTATGACCGATAACCGACCTGGGCGTGAAACGAGAATTCCGATTGCCATAACTTCTTCAAAATTAGCCCGATTTTCATGTGCAATACGTCATAAGTCTTGTTTTACGCTCTAGATTGATACTGCATTTAAATAAATACAAAATAAAGAAACTTAATATTTAGTCGATTTTCATGTCAATTTTTTATGACCGATAACCGACCTGGGCGGGAAACGGAAATTCCGATTGCCATAATTTCAACAAAATAAGCTCGATTTTCATGTGAAATACGTCATAAGTCTTGTTTTACGCTCTAGATTAATACTGCATTTAAATAAATACAAAATAAAGAAACTTAATTTTTAGTTGATTTTCATGTCAATTTTTTATGACCGATAACCGACCTGGGCGTGAAACGAGAATTCCGATTGCAATAACTTCTTCAAAATTAGCCCGATTTTCATGTGCAATACGTCATAAGTCTTGTTTTACGCTCTAGATTAATACTGCATTTAAATAAATACAAAATAAAGAAACTTAATTTTTAGTCGACTTTCATGTCAATTATTTATGACCGATAACCGACTTGGCCGTAAAACGGAACTTCCGATTGCCATAACTTCCTCAAATTTAGCCCGATTTTCGTATGTAATACACCAAAAGTCTTTATTTACGCTCTAGATAAATACTGCATTTAAGTAAATACAAAATAAAGAAACTTAATATTTAGTCGATTTTCATGTCAATTTTTTGTGACCATTAATCGACCTGGGCGTGAAACGGAAATTCCGATTGACATAACTTCTTCAAATTTAGCCCGATTTTCATATGTAATACACCCAAAGTCTTGTTTTACGCTCTAGATTGATACTGCATTTAAATAAATACAAAATAAAGAAACTTAATTTTTAGTCGATTTTCATGTCAATTTTTTATGACCAATACCGACCTGGGCGTGAAACGAGAATTCCGATTGCAATAACTTCTTCAAAATTAGCCCGATTTTCATATGTAATACACCCAAAGTCTTGTTTTACGCTCTAGATTGATACTGCATTTAAATAAATACAAAATAAAGAAACTTAATTTTTAGTCGATTTTCATGTCAATTTTTTATGACCGATAACCGACCTGGGCGTGAAACGAGAATTCCGATTGCAATAACTTCTTCAAAATTAGCCCGATTTTCATATGTAATACACCCAAAGTCTTGTTTTACGCTCTAGATTGATACTGCATTTAAATAAATACAAAATAAAGAAACTTAATTTTTAGTCGATTTTCATGTCAATTTTTTATGACCGATAACCGACCTGGGCGTGAAACGGGAATTCCGATTGACATAACTTCCTTAAAATAAGCTCGATTTTCATGTGCAATACGTCATAAGTCTTGTTTTACGCTCTAGATTGATACTGCATTTAAATAAATACAAAATAAAGAAACTTAATTTTTAGTCGATTTTCATGTCAATATTTTATGACCGATAACCGACTTGGCCGTAAAACGGAACTTCCGATTGCCATAACTTCCTCAAATTTAGCCCGATTTTCGTATGTAATACACCAAAAGTCTTTATTTACGCTCTAGATTAATACTGCATTTAAGTAAATACAAAATAAAGAAACTTAATTTTTAGTCGATTTTCATGTCAATTTTTTATGACCGATAACCGACCTGGGCGTGAAACGAGAATTCCGATTGCAATAACTTCCTTAAAATAAGCTCGATTTTCATGTGCAATACGTCATAAGTCTTGTTTTACGCTCTAGATTAATACTGCATTTAAATAAATACAAAATAAAGAAACTTAATTTTTAGTCAATTTTCATGTAAATTTTTTGTGACCATTAACCGACCTGGGCGGGAAACGGAAATTCCGATTGCCATAATTTCAACAAAATAAGCTCGATTTTCATGTGCAATACGTCATAAGTCTTGTTTTATGCTCTAGATTAATACTGCATTTAAATAAATACAAAATAAAGAAACTTAATTTTTAGTTGATTTTCATGTCAATTTTTTATGACCGATAACCGACCTGGGCGTGAAACGAGAATTCCGATTGCAATAACTTCTTCAAAATTAGCCCGATTTTCATATGTAATACACCCAAAGTCTTGTATTACGCTCTAGATTAATACTGCATTTAAATAAATACAAAATAAAGAAACTTAATTTTTAGTCAATTTTCATGTCAATTTTTTATGACCGATAACCGACCTGGGCGTGAAACGAGAATTCCGATTGCAATAACTTCTTCAAAATTAGCCCGATTTTCATATGTAATACACCAAAATTCGTCTTTTACGCTCTAGATTAATACTGCATTTAAATAAATGCAAAATAAATAAGCTTAGTTTTTGTCCATTTTTATGTAAATTTTTAACTAAAAATCAACTTGGGACAAAATCTCCAAAACCTCCAATGCCGATGATGATACCTTACAAATTGTTTTTAGTTAGTTTTTTCTCTCACTGTACGTACATACAGACATATGTGCGCATTCAATTGCTTTCAAACTGAAGTGTGTGTGTTTGACATTTTATGTTGTATTAATTTTACAGCTTGCATTTTGTAGCTTAACAACATGGCCAACATATAATATATGTATATGCATGCATGTATATGTGTGTGTGTGTATGTACTGTTAGTATTGCCAGCTAGCCTACGCATGTAAGTCTGTGTTTGTTCGGTGGCATTGGTTTATGTAACGACAAGTGTTGTTGTTAATTTGCCATCAAGTTGATTTCATTCCTTTTTTTTCATTTATTTTTTTTTCGTTTTTTTTTTCATTTTTTGCAATTAAAGTTGTAATTTTGATGCATTTTTATTTATTGCATTAACTTGAATGTTAATTAGCCAATTGTCATTTTTTAAATGACATGAACAATTTAATTGAACGATCGAATTGTGTGCGTTTTTAACCCATCGTTAAATATAATTATATTTGCTTTAAGTTAATAAGCAAAATTTTTTTTATTATTTGTTTCAACAAAAAATAATTAACATATTACACACAAAAAAAAATTGTATTTCATATTTACATAAAGTTTTCATAAAAAACAAATAAATTTTAAACCTAACACAAAAAAGTTTTTAAACTTTTTCTAGCTGTATTTCTTATTTCCTTTCTTGAACACAAAAAGTTTTCAGGTTTGCCAAAGTTCAAGGCACACAAAAAGTTTTTGACTATTGAGTATGTAGCATAAGAAAAGAAAGAAAGAAATGCATTGTGCGTTGCAAGTGATGCAAGTGAATCCATGCAACAGCAGACATATGTTGTATTTTTGATGATACATAAATACATTGTCTAATATTTGTCAGCAGCAGCTGAAGAAGAAGAAGAAGCTTAACTGTCGTCGTCGTCGTCTTGGGGGTTTGCTCAAATATGCTTTTGCTTGCAACATGCCGCACTTTATTGCAACTAAACAAGTTTGCTAACTATTTGAGTGAGTTTTCATGCGTCGCGACTTTACTGTTCTTATACATATGTATGTGTGTGCCTCGTTGTTGTTGCAAACGTTGAGCTTAGCAAAGAGCAAAACACACACACACACACACACAAGACAATGAAGTAAGCAATACGAGAACTGCACTTATCCACTATTATTCAGTATGTGTGTGTGTGTGTGTGTAGGTAACTTCATATTAAGCCGTGTCACAATACATGAATAGTTATGGCATATGCATACAGAAAGACAGATAGATAGATAGACAGACAGTTCAGTTGCATATTGCTAAGCAGCTTATATGATTTGCAAGCTTCCTCTCTCGCTCTTCCCTCCTTCTCCCTCTGGCAGGACTAATCAGTTCATTCAACTTGTAAGCTTCAAAATAAAAATCATAGCAATAAACCTTGTTGCATACATTTTTCAATACTGTTTTTTGATGCTTTAAAATTGCAATTTTCATGTTAAATTTTGTAGTTTCCTCTAATTGCTGAGCAGCTGCAAGCAATGTTGCACAGACTTCAATTAGGAAAACAATTTTGTTGCAGCATGCACTTGACCGTAAAGACAGAGCATTTTGTCAAATCAAAAACGAAATTTGAATTTCAATCAACTGAAATTAAATCAAAATTTGTAAAATGAAGTGCAAAACGAGAGAGAACGTTTCAAGAGGCACTCGATGAGCTAAGAGCTCGAAAAACCCTTTAGCTTTCAACTCGAATGGACAACTGACAGTTGTCGTCCTTTTCTGCATCGTCTTCGTAATAAGCACAAAATTTGAATATAATTCTCATGAATGCTTGCCTCAAAAAGAGTTTAAGGTTTGGGTATTTCTTACAGCATCAGAAGGCAAATGGGCTTTTATCCACAAAAATGTACAGCAAATGCATTGGTCGGCAAGCCATCAGCCAAGGAGCCAAACCGTCAGCCAACCTTCAACAGTCTGTTGCAGCAGTTTTAATATGGTTAACGTTTTCGAACGAAACCGCACAAAAGATGAAATACCAAAAGTGAGAGAGAGAGAGAGAACTCATACCCTTTGACAATTGAAGTGGCATTCTTCACCTCGAAACTGAAGTCTCTTGGCTTCTCTCGTCTGTCAAGTTCTTTTGACTATCACACATACGAACTCGTACGTTTTGTGGCACATTTCAATTTACCAAAGTTGGCCCTGCACTTTGGCCATAATTGCTTAGCCAAGTCACAATGAAAAAGAAAAAAACTAAAACAAAAAGAAAGGAAGGGAACTGAACTCAACTCTCTTGATTAAACATTTTGTACACGTAATCGCAATTGACGCCCCAGATTCGCGCACCTGTTGTTGCCCCTTCTTCTTCTTCTTCTTCTTCGTTCATTGAAACGGCCAAACACTTTGCCAAACATGGTTAACAGACAGCTTCCAGTTGTTGTTGTTGTAGTAGTTGTCGGACTAACTACTTCACTCGCTGTCTATCTTAGTTCTTGCTTCATTGTTTTGTAGTTCACAAACTTCGTTGAAATATGCTAGGAACTTGCAACTTGAGTGTCGACGCTATGGTCATTGGGCATTTGATACGCCATGAAGTCTTTGATGAATGAGTTGATCTTGTAATAAGTAATGGAATTTTGTTAAACCAATCATTTTATCGATTTTAATCGATTGTGACCGTTGGAATATTATGATTGCTGATTGATTCCTTGATTATTAAAAATGTGCATTAGGTAATCCGATTAATATTTGTAATTATTTTTGATTATTTTCGCTGGAAAAATATATATATAATAATATAATATAATATAAAATAATCAAACATAATCATAAAAAGTAATCGAATTATTTTATTTTTATTTTTTTATGTTAATTTTTTGTTTGTTTTTAATAACTTTTGCATGGTCACGAAAGTTTTTTCAACTTCTGGTAAAACTTTATAGATTCTACAGCTTTATTCTATTCCAAAATTAAGTTCATTGAAAACTTTTTTCTTGCGCAGCTGACTTCGCTTGCCTAAATGTCTGACGAAGTGCCTTTGGGTCGTTTATCGCAAATATTTGATACGCTCACCAATCTACAACAACAACAACAGCAGCAGCAGCAGCAACAACAACAACAGCAACATCAGCTGCATGTAGCTGCCGCAACAGCAGAGCTGAGACGTCGTTCTGCATCATCATCGCCGTCGCCGTCGGCGAGCGCCTCGGCATCAAGTTCTGGCCGTGCCACGCCCTCACAAGTGCTGGGCGTGGCCGGCACACAGACACTCTACTACACCCATACGCATAACTACTTTCTGCGGCCGCAAGATGGCGCCAGCTACTTGCACACCTTTCCCCAGCATGCCACACACTACTATCAGCAGCAGCAGCAGCACCAACACTTCTTGCAACATCAGCAGCAGCAGCCGCCTTCGCTGCCCGGCCGACTGTCGGGACCGGGTTCGGGCACTGCTTCCGGTTCCGGATCTGGCTCACAATCGCTGCACGCCTCACCGCTGCTGGCGAAGCGAGCTACCTCGTTCAGTGGCCAGATGCCGCTGACGCGTGCCGCACAATTGCATGAGGCACGTCTAGTAGCCGCCTCCACACCAAACAGTCCGCGCCTTATGCCCCGACGCCAACCGCGACCTCCTCCTATCCCAGCTAAGCCAGGCGCCAAGGAGTCTCCTGCTCCACCGCCTGTTCCGCCTTCTTCTGCACCGCCGCCAGCTACGGTTAATCCAGTGCTGGCCGCCTTAGATGCTCCGGATGCGCCTTGGCCGCACTTCTCCACACTCACCGAACATCTGGACGTGCATCAGGTCAACAACTATGGACAGGCTGTGCCAGAAGTGGGTTCAATCATATCACATAAACTTTTACATTGAATACAAATATATTTCCTTGTGCAGATCAACTGGCAGGAGCGCTGTCTGGAGCTGCAATTGGAGCTGCACCGTTCCAAGAATCAAGCAGGTCGCATTCGTGATATGCTGCGTGAAAAGGTAAGTTTTTTTTGATTAATCCTAGGCCTTGGTAAATCCTGAAAAGCTAAAAATTCCAAACGGAACAGTTCAGTTGAGTGATTATGAAACCGTTCAGTTGTATGAATTTGATTCTATTAACTTTAAAAAAGGTTTTCCTCAGAAGAAAAAAGACCAAAAACTGGGTTAAGGAGCCCTGCTCAAAGATAGTACCTAAACCGGTACAAGGATATTTGTTTCTTACCTCAAAATTCTTGTATTGAGCTCTACTTTAATACTGCATTTAGAGTTAGGAACGCGATTTTCAATCGATTTTCATGTTAAAAATTTGTGATCAAATCGATGGATTTTCATGCAAAAAATTTGTGACCAAAAACTGAGAAAAAAAAATGGAGAAAACTGTTGATTGTCATAACTTCATTAAAAAAAACCTTCAGAAATTCTTCCCGAAAATCGTTTTGAACTCTAAACTCCAACCTGAAAACGGGTTTGGTTCACAATTTCACTTCAATTTGCGCTTTTAGTGTAGAGTGCGCTATGGTCTAGCTGTATTTGGTGGCGCTATGGGACTTGTTGATTAGCGTAAATGAGTTAATAAGTGAGCATAGAGAAGAGAAAGATGACTAAAAAAAAAACAAACAAGAAAAGCCAACAACAAGTGTGACGCACAGACACATTAATTACACACACACACAAAGAGACAAAGGAGGGGAAGGAGAGGAGGAGACTAATGCACATCTTGTGCTTAATGATGATTTATGGGGCCCATGGTTAAAAACATTTTTATGACGGCCCTGTTACAATTATCAGGCCAAAAAGTAATCTACTCGCCAGAAAGAGAAAGCCGTTTTTGCCCCCCCCCCCACCCTTCCCTCCCCCCTCTTCTTTGGCTAATATGTAGCGGAAATAGTGCAGATGTCTGTTGACAGTCATGTCTACATATTCATGTGTGTGTGTGTGTGTGTTAGTCCTTTTATGATTAGGCTAATTAAGTCATTAGGCATTTGGCCAAAATGGCAGCGAAGCCTCGAAGCGTTGATGCTCCATGTACCGTGGCAGCACAGCCATTGTCATTAGGCTTATTGGCAGCGCCATCTAGCGAGACGCGCGCACATAAATGCAGAAAAAAAAGCCCAAACTATATGAATTATTAAAATGTGCCACTAAAGCTGGATGCTGTATGTGTGAGTGAGTATTACTTTCATCTCTTTACACACACACATGCACATATTGTACATATCACATATCGTGTATGGGCGGCAGTCGTATGCGTCATGACATAAATTAATTACACTTCAATGATTTTTTTTTTTTTGTGTTAAATGAATTATGCATGATTTTGAGCATCGTCCCATATATGTATTGTAGTTCTTTTCTGATCTTTTCTGCTCTTGTCGCATTGCGTTATAATCACATCATAATTCGTTAAATGTGCGCCTCAATATTAACAAATATATGTATGTATGTATTTTTTTTTTTTTTCAACATTCTCATAAATAATGCAATTTTATGGAACTCTGTTAAAAAATAAATGAATACAACACATTATAAATGAAAATTGGCAAAAAAATGACAGATTTCAAAGTGTTTTTTAAAACACAGCTGAAATAAAAAATTGCATATTCATTGTAATATACATAATTTATATTGACTGAAAAGTATTTACTGTTGAAAAACCAGTGTCATTTGCGATTTGAAAAAATATTTAAGTGTTGATATTTACTTATTTATTTTTTAGCCATTAATCCTTCAACACTTTCTTAAATAAAATTTAAAATCAACTATAAATTTAAGTATCGGTTTTCTTCTAGGCTTTAGCTTAAATCTTGATGCATATGCCGCAAATTCTTTCTTTTTCCCTTTCATACCCTCTGAGTTTTACTCCGTTATTAAGAAGTTAACCCGAAATGACCTCTTCAGAGAAAAAAGCTGGCAGGAAACTGTATTGTTCTTTTCATTTCACTAGACACGTATTCAAGGTGTCTGCATATGTGTGTGCCTCTATTGCGCCTATTGCTATGCAAAAGTTTTGAATTCGTATTGTTGATTTTAAGCGAATGTTGACTGAGTTTTGGTTTGGGTTTGGATTTTACTTTGTGCATTCTCGCATGAAGTTTTTAATGGAAAGAAAAAATCAAAAAAGAATCAAATGGCTTATCGCAAAAAAGCAGAAAGTGCCAGATAGTTTTGCCTTTTTTGTGGATTGTGCAGCAGGATTATCTGAAATGTTTCAACTGCACTTTTCAATATTTAATTGCTAGCAACTTTCGCTTAAAGTACGCAAAATAAAATACAAGTATATTTAAATGTAAATTGTAAAAAAGAACATAAAAATGATAGAAAAAATCTCCCTGATATTATTGAGAAAAATTAACAAACAAAAAACTCTCAAATTTATGCTGTTTGCATAAAAAATGCCATGATAAAAATTAAATGTCTTTTACAAAATTCTAGGCCAACATCCAACAAGGTTTTAAGCTTTAGTCAACAACGCTTTACGGTACTGTTCAGCTATGAAGCAAATGTATAACTTTGCTTAAATCTCTTGAGATTACTTTGAAGAGTATTTAGGGGTATATTTAAAATGTTTAAGCAGAGTAAAGCTGAATGTCATAACGCATAACGAAAATCAAATGAAAAATATAGCAGCTCCATTGACTAAAAGTATGCAATGAATATTTTATTTTCTGTTTTATGCATTTTGCTGTTTGCCGTTTGCCTTTTGTCGCTTTTCACTACATTTGTTGCTGTTGTTGTTGTTGTTTATGCCTTGCGCCTTGCAACTTTTTGCTGCAGCAGTCAGTGCAGTGCGGCAGCCGTTCAAGTGCAGCATATTTTTGTCATCATAAATTTTAAATTAGCTTCAACAAACTACTAGCAAGTTTTGCAATGCACAAGCTGCACAGCCTCACCCTGGAAATATTATTATTATATATAATTTATTTTGTATTTTTTCATTTTTTTTATTTATAAGAAAAAGAACAAAATCTGCATGAATACATTTTTGGAAGTGCTCCATAAAATGCAAATTTCTCATTGAAGCGGAAATTTTTTGTTTGTCGCAAACTATTTAAAATGTCAAAGTCAAAAGTCCTTGCAGCAAGAATAATAATAATAATAATAACACTAAGAAGAAGAAGAAGAAGAAAAGATTGGGGGGAAAGGCAGGGGATCCCAAAATAGCAATCAAAAGAGGCGTTAAGCTAAAACCACAAAATCGGCTGGGCTTCCAAATGTTTCATGTTTGTGTTTGTTTTTTTTTTGGCAACAATGTGCAAGACGTGAAATTATGGCCAAGCATATTGCAACATTCTTGTACGACAATAAAATTCAAGTTTATTACCAAGGCAGCCAGCAAGCAAACAACAACAACAACAATAAACTCAAAACTCAAAGCCAAAACTGGGCAAGCAACCAGGCTAAGGAAATGTGCCGAAAAGAATACTGAATGAATAAAGTTTTACGTAGCTGGCCATACAATATATCGTATATACGTACAACAATAGTTCTTATAGCTGTGCAACGTTGCCAAATTTCAGTTTTTTAAACCAAGTTGAATCGGAAAAGTTACAAGTTTGTCTTTCGAATATTGTTTACGTTAGCCAGGCAACGTTGCCAAACTTCACTGCCGACTTCACAGCGTTGCCGACTTTCACAAAACCATTTAAAACTTGTAACTGGCAATAACTTTCATATTTATCTGAAGCAACGTTGTCAAACTTCTTGATTGAGTTTCAATACCTTGTCAAGAGGTCAAACAAGCCACGTTGCTATTGACTGATTTTATTGTTCTGCCAAATGCCATTCAACATTTCCACAGCTTGTTAGAAAGTTCAAGTGCTCTTCAGTGTGCGGCTTTCTAGTGTTAAGGCAAACGGTTTTAAGCAAATGCTTTTGCCCTATTGGTATTGCCAGCCGACAGAGCGACATTTTTTGGCCCACTCAAGTGGCATTCGTCTGTCCTTCAATTCTTCGTGTGCCGCGCACATTGTTATGAAATTTTGTTTGTCAATTGCCAATGGTTTCATCTTGGAACTTCGTTTCCTCCTCCTCTCTTTCTCACTTGGTTTTGGCTGTATTTTATGCGACCGCCATGGCCATAAATGGACCTCATAAATCCGCAATGCCAACGTCCCAGTTGTTAGTGATTGCACATTGGACACACAGCAACAACAACAACGAGAACAACAAAAAAGCAGTCAGCACCAAAAGTGGCCACATTAGTGACATAAACCATAAGCCATACGTGATGTATATACGTATGGGTGTGTGTGATCATCGCGTTAACGCGTTGAAAGCCACGCTTAGAGGCATTGCACGCCATTTCAATTTTCGCCAATTGGTTGGCAAAAGGCAGCCCGAAAAACTGCAACGAATGCTGACAAAAGTTTGCATTCATCCGGATGCACCAGCAAATGCATGACATAAGCAATATGAAAGATACGATGACACCAAGATACCCTGTAATGTTATGTAACAGCCTAAAAGCAGTTGCTGAAAAAGTCTCATTGCCCTTTTAACTTAAGTAGTTTTTTCACCTCTGTGCCAACTTATCATAAAAATGAATATACCCAATCAAAGTACATAATGTTAAGTATCGACTATCATGGCAACTGGAACAGGAACAATAATGGGCACACGTATAGCCAATGCCCGGTGCAACAGGAACAGTAACATCAACAACAAAAGTAGTCACATGTGACAGAGCTCTCATTTGGTTGTTGCGTTTGCGTTTGGTCGTTGACTGCTGCGCTTTGCTTTTCAAATGGGCAAAAGCCAGCCTGTGCCTGCCTGCCTGCCGCCTGCCTGTATGTGTGTGTAACAATGTCGCATCCGACAGCGAGTGCCCAGATACTAGAGACGCCTATAAACGTGCATTGCGCTGATTTTCAAACAGGAGAAGAATCGTTTCAGTTTGCATGCGCTTCCATTATGGCATTGCAGGAGGCGTTGCCTTTTGTTTATGCGCATTATGCAATGGAAAATTGAAAATGTTGTGCCGCAAAATGTCGTAGTCGTTGCTGAGCCGGAAGGATATGTTGCATGTGACATCTGCTCTTTCTCTCTCTTCCAGTTTGTAATGGAGTTCGAACTGCATTGATAGTATGAAAAAAGGTCGTTAAAGCACTTGCGATAATTGAATTCAATTCCTTATACAACTTTCGATTAAACTCCGTAAATCTCTCGTTTACAAATGTCAAAAACATTTTCCCACTCAAGTGTTTAAAGTTTTCAAGTACTCTTGCAACGAATTTCTACTTAATTTTTACGATCTGCCCACAAAATTCGCTTTTAATCTGCTGTGGGGAATGCGTTAAGAAACGGGAAAGGGTTTGACGCAAAATTACTTGAGGACACTTTGCTGCTGCTTTAATTAAAAATTTTGGACAGCTTCGTGTCGGAGCATAAATTGCGCATCAATGCCGTCGAAGGCTGTCGAATGCCGTCAATGTTTGGCCCACACACACACACCAAATTTTTGCTCAACTATTTCAGCAATTAGACGAGGCTCGTGAGTTTGATGTGCAGGGTGGGTTGGGGGGTGGTATGATGAAGGGGGGAAAGCCATTTGCGTATAATTAATTAGTAGCCGAAATGCATTGCATACTTTTGTGCGCCAATGGGTTAAGGGTAATGCTCTTATGTCCTCTCTCTCTCTCTTCCGCTCTCTGTTTGTGATGCCTGCTCTTGGCATATTCTCATGTCCATTCGAGTGTGTGTGTGTGCGGTTGTGTGTGGTTGTGTGTGATGTGTGTTGGGGTTTTTGTTTATGACAACTTTTAAATATGCACACACACACACACATACGCGGTTGTGTGTGGGTGTGTGTGTGTGTGCTGGGAGCAACATGTGCTGCCTACTTTTCGGCGTCGCCTGTCTGGCAACTTGCGTTCGGGGCAGGCGACAAACATTGAAGCAGGCAAAACTAACTGCCAAAGCGACTGTGTGGCCTGCAAAATTAATGGCCATCAGTCGCATAATAAATGAAGCGATGTCTTTGCCAGTTTGGCTTCTCGCCTCTTGCTTGGACACGCCCACAAACGCCCAACCATAAAGGCAAAAAGTTCTAAAGTTTTGTGTCTAAGGCCAGAGTTACTTTGGACAGAGGCAAAAAGGCAAAAGATTCGCGTGGCCATCTCTCTCGCTCTTGCTCTCTATCTCTCCCTTACTCTCCCACTTTCTATGATTGTAGGGGATGTAAGAGGGGGGGGCTACTTTGTGGTATAATGTCTCCAAAAACAGACAAGGACAACTCATTTTGTGTATGCAACGCACACATGTTGGGCCACGCTCGTTTATTCATTTGAATTATTCCCAAAAGCGCATTTAATTTTAATTATGCGTGACAATGCCTCATACACAATACATATACATACATATATAGAGTACATACAGCTATGATGCCTTAGGCCAAAACCACCACCCCTCACCGCCCAATGCTGTCAACTTTAAAGACTTCTCGAGTGGCATGCTGCAACTACATACAGCATTTAAGCCATGGCGCTTTACATATTCATATAGTTTTATAATTCTTTTGTTTAAACACAACGAAACTGTGGCTGCAAAATAGCATTACTCTCAAGACAGAGCAAAAGGAATATGGATATGAATTGTTTTATTTTTGTCATGCTTAAACACAATAAAAATAATATAATCCAGCAAAAGCGGTGTATATGTATATTTAGCACACAAACAATAAGGAAATAACCAGGACAACAAAAAACAGAGGAAAAAACCCGTCATTATAATAAAACAAAAGCGTTGCATAAGGAAAGTGGCACAATTCCAAAATGCATGACTTACTAATACCCTTAGATCAAAGCAAATGCATTGATAATATATTATAAATAATGCCTGAAACCCAATAAAACTTATATATAAAGTTAAATATAAAAACAAGTATTTTCCTATATTTGTAATAGCTTGAACTAACGTTTATAATGCAATACGAAACCCAAATCTTCGAAACCAAACTTCAATACGTTCAGATTCCCATTTTTTATATGCACAGGGTATCAGATTCAAATAAATATTTCAAGGCAAAATATTTGTGCCTCGATGCTTTTCTTTTTCTTTTTGTTTTGTGCTTTGTTTTGTCGTTCCTTTTGTCCTTTTTTTTTATCTCATCATGCATCCCATTTTTTTTGTTTTCTCCCGTCCAGCTTTATTTTTCAGCAACTGAAAGTGAGTTGATTTGAGCGTGATTTGGCCATGCTTGACTTATGTATGTATGTATGTATGTATGCGTGTTTGTTTGTGCCTGTTTGGTTGCTGACAACAGCACTTGAATGTGGGCCAAACTGGTGGAAGTTTCCTTAAAAAAAAACCAACTTAAAATGCTGTTACAATGGCGAGGGCAAAGGATTTTTAGAATTGTGCTAAAATTGTTTTTGAGGGTAATCAATAAACGTAACTTTAACAAGCACATTAAAAGAATGGCTATCGATCAATTCGATTGCTTATCGATAACAAATTTGTTGCTTAAATTGGTTTCTTAAATTTCTAAATATTAATAATTTTCTGTACATTTGGCCCACTGTACACTAAATCGGTGGCGCCACTTTTGTTGTAAGCTTTTAGGCACACGGCTTAAACAAGTTGCATGCATGCTTTTGACTTTGGGCAACATATTTCAAATGCCTGACCAAAAACCCAAATAAAACTTATCACAAAAAAAAAAAAACCGAAACGAAACAGAGCTAATAAATAAAATAAAAATGGGGGGCAGGCGGGGATGCTGCGGTCGCTTTTAATTGTGACGAACTTAAGTGTAGAGCAAGGGCAAAAGCCTGCTTTAGTTTTGCTAGCTACGGCCTCCCTCCTCTCCCCCTTCTCATACATACACACACACTCGACAAAAAAAGCCAAATTCGTTGGCATTTTTGTGTGTTTTCTGTGTGCTGTGCGGTCGAAGCATAAAACATGATTATGAACGCTCGTTGGGGAGGGGATGGTGGGGAGGGGGAGGGGAGTAACAAGGAGGCAAACTTGTGCCTGCAATTAAAGCCGCGCACTCTTCACTCTCAGTCTCTCCTTCACATATACACATACATAAAATCCAGTGTACTCCGAACTCTGCACAAAAACCGCACTAAAGTTGTGTGTTAAGCGGCTTTTGGCTGCGTATTTAAGCCGTTTATGTTGTTACGTGTAACTGCGAAATACACACGACTCATGCACACACACACAAACACACACACACTAGCACACTCTCACACAACGCTGCACAAGTTATAGCATATACAGTAACGGTATTTCATACCCTTATGGGCCATGGGCCGTATGTCAGCTGCAATTTGCGCCAACGCCAGGATCGTCGGATGGGGTTTACCAAAGAAGAATACAGAAGGAGCAGAAGGAAAAGAAGAAGACGAAGGCAACAAGCGCTAACAACGCGACACTCAAAGTAATGCCGAAAAATGATATTAAGCGGATTGCTCGACAACAGCACAAAGAGATAAGAGAGGGAGAGAGAGAGAGGGAGTAACAGAGACGGAGTAAAGTAACTGGCAGCAAAGTCCAGAGTCGTCTCAAATTTATGAAAAACTATGGTATGTGAAAGGGCAACAAGAACAACACACTGCTACAAAAGGCAAAACACCAAACACCAATAATACTTACGACCACACACACACATACACACACACACTTCCGTATGGAGGAGTGCAAAAGGTGGCTTCAATGTTAGTCTAGGCACTACAACTACCAAGTACATATGTACATATATATTTATGGCAATGGGATTAAAAAGGATATTAGCCAAGCTGAACAAGTGCCAACAATGGCAGATAACAGATGATGCCGACAGGCGACAAAAGGTGAACCAAACCATTTGGTTAATAAGTCAAGAAGCTAAGCAAAGTTAGAGATAAAAACGATGTAATTAACTTACCATTCCATATTGTCGTTGCTACACATAATATTCAATGCTATTCGAATAGATTCAATTGGTTAACAGTTTGGAGTTAAGTCATAAAGCTGTCTGACTATAGCTAAGAATAAAGATACAGATAAAAGTATACCAATAACTATTTAATGTTAGCAAGATTTATCTTCTGTTAAATGTGACTTGAAAATGGCATTCTAAGCCCTTGTTTATCACTCGTATTTTAATCTTTAATCTACAACACATATTACTTTAAGAATTACCCGCACTTATTTCAAATGTTTTCAAGTTTTAATATCACACATAACATCTAAACACATAAAAGAATTTTGTACAAACTAATTAATAGATAATATGCTGTTGCACAAATTAAATTGAAATATTTCAATAACACAATGAATGGAATGCATCAAACAATTATTCATGCATTCATAATTTTAGATGCATTAAAGCTGAAAAATAATCAACACATATTTAATTACATTTGAACTGTGCAAATATTTGCCGGAATGTGTTTTGTTCAACTTTAGCGCCTGGCAATGCCCCACAGGGTGCATATCACACACACACAGTTACACACTGTGTGTGCACAATTTACTTTATGTGTAGTCGTATTCATTTGCAGTTTACATAAATTCACCAAGTTGGCAGCTGGCTGCCTCTGCTGCTTTGGCTGCTTTTTGGGCGTTTGGCTTAATTGCTCAACAAGTTGGCATCATGCGGCGTTAGCACAAGCCCTAAACCTAAGCGAAAACGAAAATGGAGAAAAAAAAAACAACATGTATATACGAATAGAAATACAATTTAGCATTCAATTTAAGCATTTGCCATGCCGTGGCTAAAGCGATATAGACCACCTGCCAGGCGCTGTGACATATGCGGCGTATACGCACCACACCGACAAACATCTAATATCATGCTGTTGACAGCTGTACATATGTATGTTCATGTTGATATGTATGTATTAATGGCTTGTGCTATATATGTGTGCAGCAGGTATGAATATTTTGTTTTCCTTCTTTTTTTTTTTTTGGGCCATCTGGCAATCTATGCGAATGGATCTGCAATTAAAATGTTTGATGCTGTTGGCTGTCGGCTGATCCTGTTTTGGCTGACATGTCTTAAGTCTAAACATTGTTCATGTGCCACACTAATTGACTGGCCAAAACATCGTTTTTCGAGGCCAAAGGTCACCGTCACAAAATCAATAGCATTTGCCGTTTAGCTGCCTGCCATGTTGTCATCCCCTCATAGCCCTTAAACTCAGCATGCAACCCGCTTCTCACCGTCAATATGCCCTTTACCCCTCCCACCATACCTTTTGCAAGCATCGTCGTCATCATTTAAAATTCAAATGCAAACATGTTTTGGCAACGCCGCTCTGTGTGTATGTGTGTGTGTGTGTGTGTTTGTGCGGCAAACAGGTCCAACACTGTTGTTAGCCAAAGTCATTAAAATTCGCGGGCGGCCTAGCAAATGTTTCCGTCTTTAAGGCTAACTAACTTTGGCTTTAATACACACAAACCCACACACATACAAACACAATCAGCGCACGAAAGTATGCTACACGCACACACACACACACATAAAGGAAGGGGGTGGGTTGTGGGTTAAGTTGTCAGCAGGCAGCTGAAACACGAGCTCGCATGTTCTTTTTCACCACATCATAAGACAAAATTTCCCTTTTGGACATGCAAAACGCAGGGAAATTGTCTGTTGTATTAAAAGGTGCTTCTCAATTTCGATTTCGCTAAGAAATCGAACTATTATCGTTGATATGGTTGAGTGTTGGAAAGGTATGCTGTGAAATTCGCATAAAAAAAAGCTTTCGAAGTTTTCTTTTAGGGTAAAAACATTTATTAAAGACCTTTGTGATCGGCATAAGCAGGTAATGGGCTTTTATCTACTTAAAACTTTTAAAATTTCAATTTTGTTATTAAAAACGTAAACTTTGTACTTTTTCAGAGGGAAATAAGCTTTAAAATATTAATCAAAATCAAACTTGTTTGTTTTTAGGTACATAAATATGCTTTAAACTGTTCGTAGAAACTTTAAGTGAGCTCTTTTCAATATTCAATTAACTTCCAGGATTATTTCTTTTTTTCATGTTCTTGTAATTTTTTGTATAAACATCGAAATTTAAATATCGTTGCATTATCATTTTTTTTGTATGCTTTTTCTTTTGTGTACAATATTTTATTTATTTTTGCACTCGAATGACCTTTAAATAGCAAAATTCTATTCAAGTATTTTTTTCAAGCATCTGCTTCATTGATTTATTTTCTTTAATGCTTGGGAATGAAATCAGCTGTTTTGCGGTCATTTTTACATGACACGAAATGCAAAAGCCCGCTATTTTTTGCATTTCCCAGCCAAGTGGCTAGGAATTTTTGGGGAAATTTAGCTCACCACGCTCTGCTGCTGATGCTCTTTCAACACTCAGTGGCACACTCAAACACACACAGATGGGACAGCTGTAGCATGTGCGCATGTGTGTGTGTGTGTCTGTGTCGTTAAGCTCGTGTGTCGTTTCCTTGTGTTGTGTGCTAGTGACTCCGGCATTGACTGGGACGCTTGTCGGTTGTTGGTTGTCGGTAAATCACAACCATGGCACGGCACACGGCAATCAGTTTGTGTTTGGCTGTGTAACGCGTAACGCGTGCTTTTCACACGGCCTCGCATTTTCGCATTTCTCAGTTCGTCAAACGTTGTCTTGGTTTTAATTCGCGTTTTTGACGTAACTTGTCGGACGAAATTTTGCACCCAACACAAAAGGAAACAAATAAAGCAAGAACCAAACATTCTGTTTTTTTTTTTCGTGTGTGATTTGCGCGGAAAAGTGAAAGGCGGTACAAAACAAAGACTCTTTAAGTTATTTGTTGTGTTTCGTATATTTTTTTTCAAGTGTGTGTTTTTGGTGTCATTTAGGTATATTTTGAAGCAAATTGTACAATATAATATTTGTGTGCGTGTTGTTAAGCAATTGTTGAATACTTTTAGGCGCTTAAGCTATTTAATTGTATTCATAATGCAGCAGGTTGGGGGGCAAGTGTCAGCTTAGGCTATGTTGCCAAGGCCAACACAATAGCAGACGCACTGGCGCCAATTTCAAAGCTTTGCCTCCAGATATCTGTACATATAAAAAATAACATAAATATATATGACGTGCATACGCAGACATCAGGTTTTTTTTGGCGTGTTTTTTGTAGGCGATCGAATTGAGCTACGTTTGTGTGTTTGCTTTTCATTTTCTTGTTGTTGTTGTTGTTGTTGCTGTGTTTGTTGTTTTTCGTGTTATTTTTTCTTTAGCCGTCTTTATATACCCTAGCGTTGGGTATTGCAAATTTATTGTTAAATATGAAACGTTGTGAGGCAATATTCAATCAACATTTTTATAAAAAATTGTCAAATCAAAATCTTTTTTGTCTTGAAACTGCTTAACAAACAATCTCAAAACCTTTTTCTAAGCTGCATTTAAGACTTAAATAACTTGAAGTTAATATTTAACAAGCGTTTTTGTGCATTTAACATACATTTAAATAACTTTAACTAAACTTCACTTGTAAAATATAGATCAAAGGATATTATATTTGTTTTTTTATTTTTATTTGTTAGCTAACAATAAGGGCATTTCACCTGTGTCTGTGTCTGAAGAAAGCCTGCTTTTTTTTTGGGATATTTGCTTTTTTTTGTTTTTCGTTTGTTTTTAGAGCGCGTTTTTTTCTTGAAACATAATTTTTGGCGCAGCCAAGCAAATACACGAGCATATTTGATGAATTCATCTGACAAAAAAATGCGTGCCTGTTTATATATATGTATGTGTGTGTATAGTGAAGGTGTGCGTGGGTGTTTTATATATATACATACTTTCCCTTAATATTTGATGAGCATTTCAAACAAACAAAATAAATGAGAAGAAAACGAACGAAAAATCACAAAGCATAGCATATTGTAAAAAAAAGCATTTGCTTTAAGAAATGTTACATACATATACATACATATGTATATGTACATTTGAATATATAAAGTTGACATCTAAAAATAAGTTGGCATTGCACGCGTTGTAGAGGCAGCTTTAAGCGCGTCCCCAGCGTTTAAGTTTGCAAGTCAGGCAGCGTGTCATTAATATGCCTTTCCATGTATGCATTTGTCGGTGTGTGTGCATGTGTGTGTGTTTGTGTGTGTGTTGTTGCTGTTGTGCGTGCATGCAAGGCAATTGCATGACACTGCTTGTGCTCGGCAGTTGCCTCTTCATAGTGTCTACTGTAAGGCTCTCCTTTGCCAGCCAACCAGCCGGCCAGACATATGTATATTATCTCTAGTGAATTATGGCCTGGCCATATAGATTCCAAAACGGCTTGTCCTTACAAGAACACACCAACAGTAACGGCAACAGCAACAGCAACAGCAACTGCTGGCCAATGTCTGTCCCCCCAACATACACACACACACACATGCTAAACAGGCACCTTTTTGTACACACAAAGAAAAGAGGAAAAGTTTTTTAGTTTCAACCTCAAAAAAAAAAAAATTTTTTTATATATTTTGTGCGTCAATCTTTAAAAATATTTCTTTAAATAAGACTGTAAGGATTCGAATTAACTGCGCTTTCAAGTTACATATCTTATTATATGGAGAGAGCTTTATTTTCTTGCTGTGTAACTGTCTCCTCTTGGTCAATGTTCATGTTCTGGTATGTGTGTGTGTGAGTGTAACATCATCGTGCATTGTGGCATACATTGTTAAATGGACGATACAAAACTTCAACTCTCACCCACGGACACAAGCACCAAAATGGAGCATGAGGCAACAACATGTCCTGGTGCCTGCCAGCCTGCCAGCCTTCTGCCTTCTGCCTGCCTGCCAAACATGTCGCCTGGCACTTTGGTGTCCACCATGATTCTCCACTGTCTGCCTGCTGTTCCTGTGTCGAATTACTCGACTCTTGCTGTGCCGTTCGATGCTGTGCAGCTTGAAATTAGATCTCGATATATATACGACTGTATATGTATATGGCTTACACCCTTTACAGCCCTGGTTTGCCGAGAATTTTAAATCAGGCCACATCACATAAACGCAATAAGCTTTTTCGTTCCATTAATTGGCATCAGCGATGCAGCCGCTTGTTTATCCATATTCCATATTCTGTATTCCGTATTCAAACTCGCAACCATCCAGCCATCGATGCCACCCACCTAACTGTTTTTAGCTTCAGTCAGACAGCTGCTCTTCACTTGGCTTTCAATCCTTTGCTAATTTATTGATGCCAGGCAGCAACGGCAACAGCAACGGCAACGGCAACGGCAAAAGCAACGCCAACAGTCAATGGCTAATGCTGAAAATTGAGTTATTTATGCTTCAGAATTGATTGCTGTTTGTTGTAAATTGCTCGCCTCCGTCACGACTCGCAGCAACGCCAACACCTACTCCTACTTCTAGTCTCGTTGGTCAAGCAAAGTCAAGCGTGTGGCAGCATGGTAAATAACAACAACAACAGTTGCAGCAAATTTGTTTGCATATTCTGTGACATTTGCGCTGCAATGTGTGCTATGGTTTTTTCTTATTATAGCAAAACTCTGCAGCATAGCTTATACGTATACTTAATATGCTGTGATTGGTCTTTCTAAGTAAAATCCATACAATTGTGACTAAACATGAAACCCCAACACCAAAAGTCATATCACAAATATAGGCAAAAGCACACAGATTAAAGGTAGTAAATAATATAGATTCAACACGACAAAAGCAAAAAAAAAAAACTATTATCAATAAAAGTTTGCTGGCAAAATATAAGAACACGTCAGCTGCAAAAGATTAGCTTAAAATGAAATAATGACGCTGTCGCTTATGTATTATTTGTTGCGTATACTTAATATATATGTTTGCTTCAAACTGATTTATTGAATATGCTCTCACCGCTTAGCCTTATTGAGCCACGCAATTGCAAATTGCAAATTGCATTTTTCTCTTTTATGTATTTTTAAGTATTTATTTATTGCATTTTATTATATGAATATTTGTTGTCTACTTTATGGCGCTTGTCATTTCGATTTGCGCCCATCAAACGGCAGATGACAACAATCAGGTTTTTTTTTTTGGTTTGTTGCAGTTTTCAGTTACTGCAGCGCATTTGTGGTTAACAACAGAAACCCTTGCTCGCTTTTCCTGCTGCCATCAGCTGTGTTCCCTGGGTGACCATTAATCATGTGGGTGACGCCTAAAAGTATGCAGCAAATTGCTGCTGCGGCATGCAATTAAAAAGCAAACAAATGCAACAGCAAACATAAATTTTGCAGAGCCAGACAGACTGGACAGGACACAGAACACAAACGTAGTTGGGTAGTTGGGGCAAGCTGCAGCATTGAGCAGCATGCAACAAACACACACACACAAATAAATAATTTTGCATTATTATAGGCGCAAAGTGTTTAATAAGCTTAAAACAAAACTAAAACCAGAAAGAAACAACAACGAAAATGCAGCCTTAAAGAGTGCATGCAACGCCTGCAAGTGCGGCAGCCAGTGTGACCAGAGGCAGCAATTGATAGAAACAATACAACGTGCGAACTGAAAGTGGAGACCCACATGGATGTGTCCGGCACAACGCTGATGCTGGTGGATGCATCACCAACGGAGCAGCATCTCTCGCATCCGCATCCGCATCCACATTCGCATCATAGCCATAGCCATCAACGGCATTCGAGCGGTCAAGTAACGAATGAGCTTAGTGGCGCCACACAAGCCAATGAACTGTGTGGCACAACTGTTGCTGCAGCTGCAACGGTTGCAGCCAACAGTGGGGTCTCCAGTTCAAATGCAATCTTAACGGAAACAGCAGCAGCTGCAGCTGCAGCTGGCACCTCCAACAGCTCATCGAGCAACAGTTCGCCCGCCAAGGCCTATATGCAACATCATCATTTGCATCACAGTACGCATTCGCATGCGTTGCATCATCATCATCATTCGTTGCAATTGCATCATACAGCGCCACCATCGCCTCTTGCCACGGTGCGTCATCAGCAACAGCAACAGCAACAACAACATCAGCAACAATCACTTTCGGGCGCCTCGCCACCCCCTGGCGCTTGTCTCGCCGTCTGTTGCAGCTCGTCCGCTGCAACGTCACATCATCATCTGACCATGGGACATGTGCCACATTTGGCAGCACATCATCAGCTTTATCCTTTAATGGCTGCCGCCCAGCTGGGCTATGTCAGCTCCAGTGGGCCCAGCTCACTGGTCAATTCACCTGCATTGGGGCGACGCAAGCGCTACACAAGCACCTCGTCCAATTGCTCTAGTCAGTTTAACAACAACTATGCCGGACTCGATGTCGACTCGCTGGATGATATGCTGCGTAAGGTAAGAGCTTAAAAGCGTTTATCGATTAAAATAGATTATTGTCAATGTCAAAAGAGCTTGAGTATAAGTGTTTCAGAGTCTTTAAAGGTTTTTGCAACGTTATCCTTGTAACCTAAGGTTGCGTAAAGCTTTCTTTTACAGAACAAACAAAGATATTAAACTCTAAAGCTTGCTTCATTATATTTTTGTTCCATTTGTTTGAAGAAGTTACTGAATTATTATCTATATTATTAACTTTCAATAGCTTTAAAGCCTTAAAATATAAGTTTAAAGCAAGAAACCTTAAATTGAAAGTTCAAATACTAGAGTTGCAGTCTCAACAGACATATCATTTTACACATTCAAACGACATTGTTATTAACTCAACCTGCCACAAAAACTACTCGCTTGCCGCAACAACATATTAACCATAAGCTTGCATACACTAAACCCTTCTTTTTTTTTTTTTTTTTTAATACATATGAACGAGTGTCGCTTCTCACGTTTGAGGGCAATGCCATTGTGCCTAACATTACAATAGAGAAATGGAGAGCACCACCTCTTCTTTCTCTCTCTCTATCTTTCTCTTTCTCTGTTTTGCTCTGTAGTATTTCATTCAGTGCTGCATCCAGTCGTCGTCGTCGTCGTCGTCGTCTATTATTCGTCTTTTTTGGGCCTGTCTGGGCCGTCTGCTGTCTGTCTGACGGTCCATGGCATGGCCATAAATCTTAAGCCTAGTCCGGTGGCACAGCGTGTGCCACGGCTGTTGCAGCAAGACGCGCAGTATTAACCCCCGCCCACCACCACCCTTTTATGCAACGCTTTTTACGTGTTGAACATTTTTAAAAACGCGGAGGCGACCCATAAATAATATGCGACAAGTTTTTTTTTTTTTTTTTTTTACGTTTTTGTGGGCCAGCAGCATGCAAACAATTTAAATTTGTAATGCGCCCCCCCTTTTAGTGACTGCCTAATGACTAAAAGGTGGGTTGGGCAAGGGGGTGGGGGGAGGGTTACGGATTGGTTGGTGCAACAATGCTGTTGACCAGGCTGGCAATGCGGCCGGCAACGCAGTCAGCGGTACTGTTTTGAGGTTATGTGAACTGTGCACATATTTGCGTTACGTATACGTATAAGAGACATATATGTGTATATGTATAAAGTATACGTATATCGTTACGGCTTTTTGGGCCGCTTGCATTTTATTAGCGATAATGAACTCCACGTGCGCCAGGGCGAAACGATGCGAAACTAAACGAAACCGTTGCATACTTTGTGGCGCAGCGCCCTTTAACAACCATCTGCTATACCAGACTGCGTATACCCTGTACACATTGGCTTAAAGCACTACTGAAGAACTCTTGAACATAAAAATATAATATACTTCGTGATAATATTATTGCTTTAGACAAATAGTTAAATACTTGGTTAGGGTATGTTTTCGCCTATCACTTTCGGCCTTTCTCTTCTAGATAACCCTTACTATTTTCTATTGTGCAATGTCGCATTGCCACAGGTTTTGCACAAACGTGAATCGCTATTGGTATTGGTATTCACACATACATACATACATACATATGTGTATATATTGGTGTTGCAAGCACTTTTAGCTGCTTTTGCTGCTGCCTGCCGCCATCGCCTGCATTGCATTTGTGGCGGCCATAATGGGTTTGCTGGGTTGCGGACCTGCGGATTGTGGCACGGATGTTGCTATTGCAATTTGCTATTTGCCATTTGCCCGTTTGCCGCGTTTCGCGATTGCAATTTTGTTGTTTGGCATAGTTTTAAGCCAGGCGCGTGCATAATGGCAATTTGAATAATGTGCCAAAATATGCAGAAATTTGTGCATTGTTGCAGCAACACAGGCATTGGCGCTCTCTGTCCCACTCCCACTCGTTTGCCAACGCTGTTAACTGGAACACTTGGTGGCAATCAAATGTTAGCCACGAATCACTTTGACGTTTTGTCATAAACTCAAACACAGCCTGAAAATTAGATACAAGAAAAAGAAACCTTTTGCGGCAATCAACGAATGACGAGGTCAAAGGCAAAACACCAATAGACACGAATAGAGACCTAAATCGAATTCGAGAGCCAACAACAACAACAACAACAACAGCAAGTCGAAAGTTGTTATCGAGTTGCGGCGCATAAAGTTTGAAGCATTTTCAGCAAACTTTGTGGGCTGCCCCTTTTTTGGTTTTTCTGAAGTATTTCCCGCCCAAAATAAAAAAGGAAACCATTTCGAAACTACTGTGAGCTCTAGGAATGGCCTATATCGCAAAGCAGGCTGCTTAAAATGCGTACAGTGTGACCAGCCGCGGTTCCAATAAACCTTAAATCGTTGACTTTAATGAAGTTTTGTTGTAAAAAATCTTACAGACTAATCTCCAGCAAACAGTGAAAGCTAATAAAGGCAGTTTGAGTTTAGTTTTTAAATATTTTTGAACAGTGTGACCAGCATTAGTATGCCTATGAATCTTATGCTTGTAGCTTAATCTGCTCTTGGCTTAAGCTTAATGCTTTGCTGCGCCTTATCAATGTCGTGTTTATTGCTGCTGAAGCGCAGACCAGCAGCAAAGCCAACAATTATGCAGAGCATAGCATAATAATTACTCTACCTGTATAAACATTCATGCACATACTACTGTGTCAGCAAGAAATGAAATGGGAACAAGCCCTTTTTGCAATTGCATGAGGCTTGTCATTTGGCATTGGGTTAGACGATATATATGTGTATATGCCCCAGTTGCTCGTTAGACGCCATGAAATGCCGGCGTTCGGGGAGCTGTGGCAGCCAACAAATGAGCAATAGCAGTGGCAGTGGCAGTCAGCATGGCGCCACAATTGTTATACACAGCAACAACAACAACACCAGCATATCTCAAGCAAACACACACACACACACCCTCAAACAAAGAAATAAACAAACAAACACAAACACACATACATACCTTTAACACCTCCATTGTGAAATAATGTTTTTATAAGCCACCTTTATGTAATGACAATGGGGAATCATTAAATGTTTATTTGCGCTTTTTTTCCGCCCAATACCCTATAACATATAAAACTGCCTTATGGGGAACTAAGTTCTCTTGATAACCGTACTAAAATAATCTTTACAATAGTTGAAAAATATTTACAAAAGTGTATTTTTGAAATTTCTAACTTTAGAAGTTATCTTATTTAAAATCGTTTCTTGTTTTTATTGCAAGTTTACAGGGTATTTAAGTGGTTGATGTCTTTGCACAAGTCTTATTGTTTATTGTTTGTTTGTGTGCGTGTTATGTGAACAACGCTTTTTTATACCCTTGCAGTGTTTGCCTTTATATGTCGCAAAGTGTGAAATGGATTAAGGAACATATCGCTCTTAAACCCTGTATGTAGTATGTATATCTGTACTCTTGATTAATAACAGTCCAGCTTGTCGGTTCAGTTATAAAATATATCCCTAGCGTGACTCGTATGTTGATAATTGTTCTTGCTTGTTACTCTTTAACCTGTTCTTAGCTTAAGAAAATGTTGTAATTATGAGCTTTGTTTACACTACACTCTCTGTTAACGTCTTCGCTGTTTTGGTAAGCCTTAAAGTCAGCTGATGCTGATAAGAATTGGGCATCAAACTCATTTCACATATCGTGTGTAACTATGAGGAAAGCTATCAACCAACGAGTATCCAGTGGAGAGCGGAAACTGGGGGCAGCTGATAGAAGCAGCTAATTTTGAGACGCCACGCATTTATCTTGCGCCACATGTTAGCAATTCGGGGCAACAAACACAGACACATGGATGCTGCAACCCTTCACAATAGATTTCCTTAAGCGCTACTTCTTCGGAATAAACCAAAATGAAAGGAGCGCAGAGCCGAGAACGAAGAAAAAACAGTAAAAATAGAAAGAAAAACACACGAACAAAGCGTCATAAAATAGCAAAACTAACGAATTCGGGCAGCACAACCAGTCCCAAAGTAGCACAACAACAAAACACACACACACAAGTAAAAAAATAAGAACGACTTATTGATACCCTGCATATCAAACTTCTTCTTTATGAACTCAAATGATTGAAAATCGATTTTAATCAATGGCGAAAATAGCTGCTTTTGAGCGTTTGGAACTAAGAATATTTAAAAATGTTGAATATTGTTATTTGATATCGAAAAAACTGTCTTCGAGCTCTTAAGACTTTTAGTTATCTACCAAAAACTCTCTTCATTGCTTACATGCTAATACCCTCTCTGCCAATTTCCTTAGGGTATCAGAGAAAGGGTTACCGCTTAACCGCTCTACTGCTCCACTTCACTCTTTCTTCGCCACCCCCTTGACCAATCCTTTTTAGCCATGTGCGTGTCCATCAAGGGATTTCCCTTCAATTAGGATTAATACTCAAGATACCAAAAAAAAAGAAGAAAAAAGAAGAAAACCAAGGCAAAAACCCCAAAGAAAATAGAACAACGAGTGTTGCGTTCGCTTAACTAGGGTAATGCCTTCCATATGCACACACACACACTCACACATGCTCAGTGTATGCATGTAGATGTATGTTTGTTTAGTTTTTTAGTAAAACCAAAAATAAGGAGAGAAAACCCTAAAAATCACCTAGCTACCCAGAGAGCCAAACCTCATGCCATAAAGCTGGTGCTGGAGACTCAGCTCAGCCCTCAAAATGGTGCACAATTGAGGCATTATTAGTAAAGTAGTTTTGGTTAAGAAAGCAGCAAGCTTGACCTTCAAATACCCTGCAAATAGGCAAAGGCAGAGAAATGCTTTAAACTCAGCTCGTTTGTTACAGGGTATTCATTATGACTTGTCCACTCTGGTCAGTGTGTTAACCTTTTTTTTTTTTGTTTTCTCGTGTGTGTGTTTTTTTTTTATCTTGATGTGGACTTTGACGAGGGACCGCTCTATTTCGGTTTGCTTTGCTTTAACTTTTACTCTTTGTATATTTTTTTTGGGTTTAAATTGCTAAAAGTACAATTTATCACAATTGGCAATTGGATGATATTGTGTGTGTATGTGTGTGTGTATTGTTTTTTTTTAGCTGACTGGCAGCAACTTGACCAAGTTTTCAACTGGGTCTGCATGTGGGTAAAAAGGCCTCAAAATGGCTGCCACACATCTCTATCTTTCTCTCTTTCACTGTTCACAGTGTCAAAATGAGTTTTTCTTGCAATGGACCATAGGCCTAAATTCTGCTTTATTTTACACAACAATTGCAATGTTCTTATCATTCGGTGTGTTTTGCCACGGTTTCAAGCCTAGTTATTACAAACTTTTTCGTGTGTGAAAGTTGTGTAAACGTTTTAACAATATATCTATAATTGGCCCAAAAGAATGGGCCACACCAATAACATGCTTCATAGTTTCATTAAGTAAAAAGTTAGAAATAAATATGAAAATCTTCAATAAGAAGAAATATGTTTTTGTCTTATTTTGTGTATACTGCCAATTTATTGATAAACAGTTCGTGTGCTCTAAATCCCATTTGTGCTGCTAAACAGACTCTCAAGACACAAAATATGCAAATTTAATATGATTTTAATTTGAGCCAACAACAACAGCAAGAGACACACACAAAAAT